>VDFB02000008.1:5862673-6538351 GCA_007258455.2 Sequoia sempervirens | reverse complement strand
ATATTTGAGAAGGGAATATGATATTTTATTTACAAGCTTGCTCCATTTTCTAAAAAAGAAAACATCTACAAGTGTGTTGACAATAATACAATGTCCTTTATTGTAATTACTTTTGGTTTTCCTCTAGAAGAATTAGATGAACTACCTATAATCTGGTTACGATCCTTTTAAAGAAATTTATAATATATTATTCGTAGAAAATATACTAGGCTGCTTATAAAGTTTTGTGCTCTTGCTTATTAGAATTGTCACTACTCTAACCATAAAGTTTCTTTGTACTAAATCTAAAGGGAAGATGCATCAACTAAGTCTAAAATTACCAAAATTTTGTAAGAAGTATATTTATCTGTTTTGTTAATATATGTTTTATGTTTTTTGATCTGTGTTCTCTATCTATCTCTCTCTCTATTTATATAAAACTTCCGAGAGATAAACTACTTGGATTATAAAAGTATGTGCTTGACTTTGTTTCAAATTGGGATTCTGCATTTTCTCTTGTTATAGAAATATGGATGTCATCTATATATGAAATTTGTTCTTGACTTGAAAAATGAATTCTTCTTTTCTTGAAGGAATACAAAGGAGGGGCTATTAAAATATATATAACTAAAAGATATATATGGGACCCATATTTAACTTCTCTGGAAATATAAAATAAATGAATAATATTATAAAAAGAATATGAAAACATAGACGTTAATACATTCAGACAATGGATACCAAAAGAGCAGGGATTAGAACCAGGGTGAACTATCTTAAAAATAGTAATAAACTTATGAATCTAAGAGTTTTGTATTCATGGCGAGACTATAGAAGTTAAATAAACTCAGTTTTGTATGTAAAAATAGTTACAGGTATTGGACTTACTAAGTTGCAAATTTATACAAACAAGGTAGAGGCATGCCAATATGCGTCTTGCTCAGTCATTCACAAACATAAAATGTTGAACTGAACACTGTTCAGATCAGTAGGTAGAAGAGTTGAATATAACCAGGAAGTGGCCGAGCAAAATCTATCAATAAAATAAATTTATCAGACATTTAGGAGAATCATTGAATTTCTATTTTAGTTGCCAGTAGAAGTAGTCGCCTCATCATTTCATTATGTTAGGTTTCACTCAACTTCCTCTAGCAAGAAGAGGCTTTGACATCACCTGCATAGTCATTGAATATTGCCACTATGATCTTGGCGTCTAAAGGAGTCGCACAAGGAGGAGAGTAGTTAGAAAGTATTAGTTTCTTAATAATTGCAAGGAAGGTAGAAGTAGTTGTGCATACTTACATGCCTAGGCCATGATTGGCCAAACTAATAGGTAGCAACGATGGCCTATGATTATCCCATTCCAACTGCCATCTATCCGCTTCCCTCCCCAAAATTCTTGAAACGCTAGGTGATGAGCATTATCATTTTAGGGTTGAATGAACTTTGAGGGAGATTTGTAATTAGCAAAATGGTTGCAGAAGTAAATTTTGCCCCCTTACATCTCCTTGATTAGACATAATAGTATGGTCACATCTCCCTATGTTATTCAATTTTAGCCTTCACTGTAGTTATCGACCTTGTCCTTGCACTGTAGCTTGCCAATAGGAATACATAGCACCTGAATATACATCAGGACGTCTCAAGCTTGGAAATTTAAAGAGGCAATTTCACATCACTAGTGAGATAGCCAACGAGAAGTGTATTTAACTTTGCAAAAGAAAAATGAAAATAATAATAGAAAGAGGTGTTGCATTAAATTACATCTTTATTTTAGTAAGTCATAAATAGTGCATTTTGTAGAGGAGACGCCAGGACCTCTCGTGAAAATGACACTCTGTTAAATGTCAGTTCTCAGACCTGAGGCTAAAAGGTTTTGGCCCTGTTGCTCCCTAGGCACAATTCCTGACAAGGTTTGAACATGGTAGAATGATCGTATGATGTATCTTGTCATGGAAGCTGAACTTTAGTACCTTACTGATACTCTCAATGTCTGGTCGAGCTTCTCCAGCCATCACATCAAAAGATGTGATTGATTTCTAGAATCATATCCTTGCTTGTATAAGTAAATATCAACGCACCAAGAAGAGGAGATGGTGGAATCCTTGCTGTGTAGAGTTTCGTTCTGCAAGCCATCCTGAAGGTTGGCCGCCTACCCCTCTATGGCACTAAATTAGATTTTGAATTTGGCGTATTTTCCCCTAAACATTGACTAATCAAATCAAATATGGAAACGTTAAACGTGATCCTATGATCTTTCCCCTATCCTCGGTCTACCAGTGATCTCTTACCCTCCACGCCTGTGGAAAGAAAGGAGTATATTGTGATTTTGGGTAAGCTGCATCATCTCGCTCTTCATAGCAAAGTAATGAAATTGAACCAACATCCAATCTTAAGTGCATACTTGGATACCGCCAGTAGGTTGTATCTTTCCCCTTCGACCTTCTCTCAGCTAGCTTGGCCGCTATTGCCTACAAACTGTAAAAGAGTGAAAGAACATGACTGGGCACGAAACTTCAATCACTGCAGCCTTCTACAAGTTCAAGAATAAGGCAGTGAGGTTAGAAAAAAAAAATAGAAACAAAATCACCAAATATTTAGCGGATTCATTGCAATTACCAAGAAATCTTTGTTACATCTACACTCATATATTCTGCTCTCATAAAATGAGGCTAAGGTTCACGTTTAAACAGTATCTTTACCGGCATATACCATGGGGGGATGCGGTTTGGATTGGTTTTCTTTTAACTTCATCCTTCAAAATAAACTATCTTCAATGTTGTGCACTAGCGTTTCTCCCTTCGTCATACACATGGGATAATCTCAACCCATTATATACGTTGCCTTATATCCCTATATCATTTTACTTTACCTTGCACAAAATTTTAAGCCTTCTAAAATCAAAATCAAGGCAATTTACATGATGGAAAAACACTTAGGCTTCCATGTTTTAGGATTTTAATGTGAGGGAATTTTAAAAATATATTCATATTTACGTGGAAAAAAAAGAAGAGGGGAATATATTCCCACCCCTCTAGGAAAGATTATATTTATTTAAATAAGAAAATAAAGACTTTTGAACACTTAATATTAGGGACTCCAGTATAAGGGTAATATCTCACTTTTTATATTCTCTTCCTTCCCTTAAGAAAAATTAATAATATGTAAAGGTAAATGAATTTAGAATGTAATTATTTGAGTAAATTATATATATATATATATATTTTAATAATTAAATTAATAATAGTTTAATATTGAGAATAATAATAAATAAATTGGAGTTTAATAAATAATATGTAGGTTTTAAATATTTTAGTTGTTTTTATATTTAAATTTCATGAGGAAATGTTCTATGTGGTTTTCAACAATATCATCAAAATGGCTTTAGAGGTAAGGATTACAATAAAAAAATAGGGTATCATTAAATAATCCATTGTTTTATCTGGAAATTACTTATACTCATATATCTGACCACAATCTTTCTCATGATTGCTCGATGGTAAGTGTGATGTCACACACATACCTGCATGACTAAACACCCAACCCCCTCACCCTCAGGTGATGTGTCATTGATGTCATTGCATGGAAAATGTCATTTGATACATGTAGTACATTGTCATGTCGTGCATGGTTAGTGGATCGATAGTAAATTTACAAGCATGTGTAACAAAAAAAAGTTAGTTGTGTTTTTTGTCCTAATGTAAAATATGGGCATTACATAAAAACTATCATTATTATGTAGATTTTCCAAACTCTATATCATATTTGATAATTATAAATATCTTTTCTCTTTCCTTGTTTTCTCATTTGTGCTTAGAAAAACCTAAATAATTTTATGTATCTAATCTATCTAGGGTTCCCCTACTCTTTCTTTTTCTTTCTTTTTTTCCTTTTGTACATTTTGATAAAAATTAAAAAAAACCCTAAAATACCCCCATCTTATGAGGGAGTGTCCCCTCTCAAACATAGAGGAAAATCACTCTTCCCATGACAATTTCTCTTATGTTTTTGTAGACACCTATTTTTTTCCATACCTGAATACATTTCACTTCACCTTGTTCTAGTCAGTAATCAAATAAATAGTCATTATTTATTTAATTAATTTATGCTTTTTCCATCACCCTTAAATCAATGAATTTACATTTATTTAATTAAGTTTAACCAACCTTGATTGGAAGATTGATGATTGGGAACATCTTCCTAGTGAATATGTCCATAGATTGAAGATGTTGATTCATGAGGATATCCATGGTCCATGAATAGGTCTCTATGTTCTTGTTTATGTGGCTTGTTGTTCTTTGGTCTTTGTTGGTTGGGTGGGATTTTTGGGATCTGGATGTTTTTGGTCTTGTTCCTTGTACTCTTGGCTTTTCTTTGAGTGAATAAATTTTACCCCTTTTCTAAAAAAAAGGTTTAACCAACCTTTATCCCTTGCCTTTAGTTACATAAATTTATATTTATTTAATCGATTCTAGCCTTATCCCCCAAATCCTCCAACTAAATCAATTAATTATTACATAATTAATTAATTCATTCATTCTAATTAATCCCTAATCATGTACATACATGATAAGGATCCTCTTTCCAATAAATATTAATTTTAAATTCTCTGTGTATCTTGGAATGTGCAACAAGATAAATCTTGCCTTTTTTAGAAATTAAATTTTGCCTCCTAAGATACCTTTTTTAAATATCCCATCAAACTTTATCCATCCACTCTCTCCTATGTCCAATCTCCATCATTGATCTTCCTAGCCACTTTTTCCAATTAACCTTGTTTCGACATTGGTATATTCCCCCTTTCTTGAGAACTCTAATCAATTGTGATCCATTGATATTTTAAACTTATCTTAGCCCTCCATTTCTTATGGTTGTAAGTACTTGTCAAATTTAGTAAATGCTTCCTAGCCCTTCACATACTACAAATCCGTCTTAACCTTCCATTCTCTCCTTGATCCTGGGGCAATTTTCTCCTTTATCCTCCACTGTTGATCTCTCCATCTCAACCACCATTAATTCTTCCAAAAATCTATAAATTTGAGGTCTCTCACCCCATTTGAGCATCCAATATTATGATATCATTATATTTTGTCCATGTTTTTTCCATAGTATCAATCTTGTGTTGTTGATTTAATAAGAAACAACATTCCATCCATCAACACATCAAAGAAGCACGTCAAGTGGAGCATTGGGTGAAACTCTACTTCAACTCAATCCAAGGATAAAGAAGAGAAACAAGGTAAAAGGTCCCATTTGCATGCATTTGAATTCTTTATTTATCCTTGTTTATTTTCTTATCTTCAATTTCAAATTTATGATGTTTTCTATTATGCAAATCTCTAAAAGAAGATTAAAAAGTACAAAAACACATTTTTTTAACATCAATGCCTATAACTTGACATATTTCTTGGTATGTTTCTTGTTAATAACTAAAATTCATCCAAATTGAGTGTTTATACTTCTTCCTCTATAATAGGATCAATTTGGCACCACACCTTCTTGAATAATGGTGAGGAAACCAAATTTCTCTATAACTATTCCTAATTTTCTTTAACTATAAGGATAATAATGATCTTAAGTTGAAAGAGATTTTGGCATGGGGTTTGAATTAAAAAATTGTTCAAAATAAATCTTAGTTTAAAGTGAAGGAGGTATTTTTATCAACATTCATCATCCTTCTAGTTCTAGTATCATATCTCTTGCAAGCCTAATCAACTATTTCAAGGCCTAAGAAACAATTTGTAATGATTGTTTTGGCCAAATCAAGATTCCAAGGGTTACTCAATGGTCTAGATTTAAGTCCTCTATTATAAAATATTATAAAAATATAATGGCCTATTTTAGAGTAGTCACATCCCTAACCTTAAATTTAGCATATTTAAACTGACTAAATAAGACTCCTTTTAATAATAGATTATTTGTTTTTTTTGCAGCCCAAGGGCTTGTCTTTGTATGATCTTGGTTAGGGGTTATTTTGGATGAATATATGCTCTAAATTTGACTCATCCTCATTGTCCATAAAAAAAAAATAGTAGGTACATGCATTACACACATGTGTATTTTATATGAATATATCACTCTTGTTCACATAGAAAAAGTATATGAAACAAGGAAGTGTGTCGAGGAGTACCTTCTTCATGAGAGAGAATTATCTAGTGGGTGATATGATTCTTTGTCTTTGTGAAGGTGTGGTTGTGACAATTATAACACTATCATTTGTGATGGTGTTTATGTCATTGAGTTCTTGGTGAGTTTTTTCTAGGAAGAGATTGAGATAATGAGTTTCTACTTCAAATAATACCTTAAGATGTGCTAGCTTAATGGCCAATTACTAATCATTTTCATGTTTATTATAGCTTTTAGCTTGGGTTTATTTATCTTCGATGAATTCAAGTAGAGGTGAATTTTTCCTTAGTTCTTATAGTGTAGGAGGTATACAATTTCACACTATGTTTGGGTTCCTTAATTTATTGGACTTAATTAAGCTTCCAATTTTCTAAATTATGCATTCCAAAGCCTTATTATTCCCATTTTCTAAAAGGGAAACTGACATTTAATTAATGTAATTAATATTTTAATCACGTTGGATCATGTGTGTCCTAGATTTATATGCTAGGACCCATTCGACCAAGGGTGAATGAGTCCCCTTTAAGTCCTAGGACCCATTTTTAAATATGTTTTTGGTGGTATTTTAATGATTCAAATTCAATTTGCAATTTTCGGCTTTTGAAATCTAATTGTCAAGAAATTAGATAAACACCTATAAATACATAGTATTTTTATCATTTGAAATCTAAGCAACATCCTATGACACACAATCAAGACTTCATACAAAAAAATATTATTGTCAAGAGCATTCAAGAGAAGATTTATCAATCATTTGTTGCAACATTCAAGATCCTAACATCATGTTCAAGCTTATGTGTGTTCATGTCATCTTGTGAAGGCTAACATCCATTGTTGATCCTAAAACATCCAAGCATTTTCAAGTGTCCAAATCTATCAATCAAATCAAGATCAAGTTCCTTGGAGTGATGTGTTTGTCTTTTGTCCTTTAAGGGAAGCCATTGAAGGTTTGGTGAGTTGTAGCAAGCATTGTTCATTCATAATTTCCTTCTCCATTGTCATTATCTTTCTATCAAGGTTTAATTACCAAACTTGGGGTTTTCCTAAGGAAAACCTCCATTCAAAAAAAAAAAATTATCTTTGTGTATGTGCAGATTATAGGTTGAAGAAAGATTGAAGATCTTAAGGAGAAATTTTCTATTGTTGCATAAGTTGTCATCATTCTTGTCAAGCCACAAAAATTAGGTTGCATAATTTATTTTTGACTTTTCGATAGTGGAACCTGTGCAAAAAAAAAGATAAAATCCAACATGAAAGGACTTCCAAAAGTGTTTTCAAAAGCCCTAACCAGGACCCATTCACCTAGGGGTGAACCTATCCTTCAACAGGTCTCAAAACCAACTTTTGGTGATAGGTACATGTGTCCTAACCCTTCTCAAATCTTCCTGCAAATTGTGATTTTAGTTTCTATACTTTCAAAAAATTCCATTTCATGTATTAGATCTTATAATTCATTTAGTTTGAACATTACAAATCATTTTAATTTGGTTTCAGATCTGTCCTATTGCCTTAAGGACTAAGATCTAGGTCTGATTGACTCACCATTGAGGTTAAAAGTCAATATTTACACCTTGTGATATCTTTTGCTAATGAAATTCCCTTAGGGAAAGATGCAAATAGAGAAAACACCCCTTTTTCTTTAAGGATCTCTTTCCCAACTTTCATTTTGGTGAACATGACTTTCTTACACCATACCTTTTCTGATTTGGGGATCCTCGAAACCCTCGATCTAGGTTTTGTATCATCTTGTTTTGCATTTCATTTAGGGTTACATATTGCATGTTTGCATCATTTAAACTCATAAAAATCCAAAAATATTGCATACATTCTGAATAATATCTTGCATTAAGGTGTGTTTCAGTCATTTAGATCAACATTTCATTCAAAATTGCATTAAAAAAGGTTGTCATTTTGTTCATACATTATCATTTAAATTTCATTTTCATTTCATCATACTTCTGGAAAAACTATCATTGAAGAATTTGTTTGTAGTTAGGAAAAGCGAGCTTAAATATCAAGTTAAACACTCAGATTTAAATTTTTCAAAACCCTATCCTAGGACTCATTTTCCCTAGGGAGAATCTGTCTTGGTACAAGTGATTTTCTAAAATTTTTCACACTACTTTGTATCTATCTACTTCATTCTCCTATACTTGTAGAGATCTATTTCAATTTCATAAATTGCATATTTTTGTAGTTGTTTGCATTTATGATGCAAGACATCACTCTCTTTCTTTCATCTTCATTTTGGTTTATTTTATGTCTTTAGTTTGGTAGTTTAGATTTTGTCTTTGTTAAACTTCTTTTTATTATATTGTGATGCTTGCTAGTCGAATCTCCTGGAGAGGTCGACAGTTAGCAATTTTTGTTATTGTAACTGTTCCTGAAGTGGTAGTTTGGAGGCATCAGATATTTGTAGAGAGTGAAAGAGGATAGGGGTTGATTTGATGCTATAAGAACATGGGAATTTGAACTTGGAGGGCCAATGGTGAAGGAAGGGAAGAAATTGAATGTCGATTTCTTTGATCAACCAAAGACAAGCAGAGGATCAGATGGTGTTGAAGGAGAATGCAGCTAGGTCGTTCATTGAAGGCCTTATTTATTTAGTGTTCTATTGAGAAATACCATCTTCCAATTTTTTCTTCCTTTCAATAATACTAAACCTTTAAACTGCTGGATTGTTGTATTTTTCATTTTTGTCTTGAATTTCCTATAAAGTTTGTGAGGATTTAAATAGGCTTGAGGTCTCTGTGATTTGGATTTTTCTATGTGATTAGCAAGGCTCCCAATAAAGTGGTATCAAAGCCTAAAAGTGATTGGGAATTGATGAGTAAACAAAATTCCTTTAAGGAGAATGGGCAGAGGAGGAGCCTGAGGAAGAGGAAGAAGGGAACATCATGGTGATGAATTGTTGCAGCATTTGATAGCAATATTGGATGCCTTGGAAAGGGAACAAAGAAGAGGGACCCCTGATGAAGTTGCAAGTGATGATGATGAGGAGGAAGAACAACCACGAGAAGACAATAAGGGAGGACAAGGGGAATAGGAAGGTTTTGAAGAAAGGTTGTTGAGGATTGTCATGAATGTGGGTTCCAAACCCAAAATAGAAGTTCCTACCTATTTAGGAAGTCTCAATGGTGAAGATATAATTGATTGGACCAATGACTTAGACAAATATTTTGAATATGAGGGTGTGGCAGAAGAAAGGAGAGTGAAATTTTCTTTCACCAGATTGAAGGGCCACACTACTATGTGTTGAGACTTTGTCCAAACTGAGAGGAGAAGAAAGAATAAGGAAAAGATTAACTCTTGGGATCATATGGTGGCAAAGTTGAAGGCTAAGTTCCTTCTATCGGATTACCAAACTAACCTCTTCAAAAATTGTATAATTTGTGTGAATTCTCTTCCTAGACCTACTTATACATGAACAAACAAGTGATCATTAGTCAATAAACAAGTAGAAATTAAGCATTCCGTATGAAATTCATTTAAACACAAGAACATGAAATCAAAGTAAAATATCAAATAAACTACTAATGAAATACTATTCTAAATGCTCAAACTAGCATCCCATAGGGGGATTGTTGCTTCTTTGATGTGGAAAGAATCCCTTTCCCAATCCCTTGATAAGCTTGATGATATGTGTGATGAAAAAAATGGCAAGAACCTAGCTATGATGGAGAAATTCTATGCTAACTTGTATGATATTGTGTATAATATAACTTTGCATGAAATTGTGGATCCTCAATCAATAGAGAAGGCCTCTATTTATAAGGAAGAAGGATTGAAGAATGAAGAATGGGGAGAATGTGGGATTAAAGATTGGACTAATGGCATTGTGCCACTTGTCAATATGCTAATGAATCTTGGAGGAGATGTGCTCAAACATGTGTGAGCACATCTGGGTAGATGAGATGTGTAAGAGGAATGAATGCCAAGAGGTGGCTTGTGTAAGAGGAGGTGTAAGAGCCCTTAATACAAAGGTGGCTCAAAAAAGAGGACATGTAAGAGACTTTAATGCCAAGGTGACTCATAAAGAGGACACAAGTCCTTTGGGAGGGAAAAGTCAAGTGGGTGGAATATTCAAAGAATATGCCATTTTTGAATGAAAATAGGGTAATTTAGTAAATCAAATGAATTGATTTACATGTGCAACTTGGTTAATTGACCAAGGTTGACTTACCCTAGGGTGGAGTTAAAAGCTAGAGGAATGGGGGATTAGTGTTAGGAGTTAATTAATCTAGGATTAATTAACTTAGGTGAAACTAGTTGATTTATGACATTTGATTTAAATGTTTGGGTTTATTTAAATCAAATGAGAGGATGTTAGAACTTTGGGATTTTTATCAAATAAATTGATTTATTTAATTAAAGGAAGCTGATGAAATAATATGATAAAGGGTATTATCTGATTAAAGGAGGAGATTTGATGAATTTATTTAATTAAAAAAATATTATTCAATTAATTGGTTAGTGTGGAAATGATTAAGGAAGACTCAGTATTAGTTAATCAAAATCAAGTGCATGATGTCGATCAAGATATTTTGAGTGTCTACATTTTTCCCCTCTTTGAAGCAATGTACCAGTTGCGTTGGTTCAAAGAATAACATTACTGAGATCAAAATTCAAAAATTTTCTAATTTTTTTAGATGCCCCACTACTGCCCCAGTGAGAATAATTATGTTGGTATATTGCCCCCTCGAGAGATCGAATGAAAATTTGAATTTTTGGGTGATATCTCAAAAAAAGATGATAAACAACCCGAAGGGTCTAGAAAGGCTCCAGGATGTTGAAAATATGCCAAGATGTGGAAAAAGATGTGAAATGAGCCTCGATTGGGAAAAAAAAATACCAAGGGTGCAAAACTCTTGTTTGACAGCTAAATTGGGGCAAAAAACCCTAATTTCCATGCTTAAATAGGCTTGGATGGGTCACTTTCCATTCGTTTGTGTATTCATACTTTGATTTAGTTCTAGTATTTTTGAGCTTTGACCCTCCCGCAAAATGGCGCAATGAGTGCTTCCCTGACACATTTTTGAGCGAGTCCACATGCACCAAAGACCTCTAGGAACAAGACCACTGGTATGTAATCCAAACCCAACTTTGAAATTTGATTTTTCAGTGCATTTATTATGCTTTAAAGAGTCAAAGTCCCTACATCGCTATATAGCGATGTGAAAACCATCAGTTAGTGATGTTGGAAAGTCAAACAACGCCGCTAGTGCAAATGGGGACGCAATTCATGATTTGGGTTTAGGGTTTAAATTCTCAAATAGCCAAGCTTTTGTAAAAAGTGACGCTTTGCTCGATTTGGCATTAGGGTTTATTGGTCAAAGGGCAACACCTATGTAAATGGCAATGCCAGGGTTGATTTATCATTTTCAAAGAGTCCAACATCGCTATTTGGAGTTTTACATATAGCGATGCATTCGTTATTTTGGGGTCAAAAACTCCAAATGGGGTTAGATCTTTTTTGCAAAATTTGACATCGTGCACTTCGTGGGTGTAGGAGGTGTTCCATCCTATGTTTTCATGTGAGCATTGGCCCTCAGTTTTGAGAGATTTGGGAAACTTATCTAAGTTATGATAGGAGCATTTGGGGGAGATCGGTCTCTGGTACGTAGCCTATGCGCTCATTGTCCGGGCTCACTTAGCGATGATGACCGCGTTGTGCGAGAGATGGCACAACGAGACCTCATCCTTTCACCTTCCAACTAGTGAGGTGACCGTGACAATAGATGATGTATGGCAGATCCTGTAGTTGCTGATACACAGTGATTGTGTGATCTATGATATAGATGTCAGTATTGATGCATGTCACGATTTCATGGAGCTAGAGGACCTTATACTAACTAAGGGCTAGATTGACTTGGAGTTTTACAGAGTTCAGGTGTTGCTTTTTAGGTTGATAGTTGCTACTATTATTTGTGTATTAGTGGCTCTAGATCGACGAGGCAGATTCTTCAGTCTGGGATGGGGCTTGGCATGGGATAGGATGCTAAGGCAGAGGACCCTATTTGCCTGGGGACTAGTGATGCTGGCCTCACTATAGCATAATTTACATGATTTTGCATACTGTGATGGTCAAGTGATTGGTAGCAGAGTGACACTGCTGCATATTTGGGCTTGGGAGAATATTTCTATTCTTTGACCGATTGTCACTTTGATTGATATAGAGCCTGATGATCCAGTAGTTTGGAGATATGGCAGTAGGATTACTTTGCGACATACTAGATAGTAGGGTCTTCCTTACTTGCATCACATTCTAGATGATCTGACAGTATTTCGCTAGTGGTCGTGCTTATAGATGCCAGCTTGGTATGATGACGTACAATAGTTGTTTTATGCTCGACAGACCAGACTGATGCAGGGGAGGGATCATATGATTATAGAGTGTTATCTCCTAGATAGGGTGGCCCACCAGTTTGGGGGGGCACAAGATCATCTGGATGATGGATACACTGCCATTTTTGCTAGATCGGCCCAAGAGACTTCATGGGGGCGGACGATCCCAATGTCTAATGTAGTAAATTTCTTCTGATAGTTGGTTGCTAGGCCATGGGCCTATAGTCAGGGGCCAACAAATGTAGGCACAACATGAGCCTACGATGATTAGTTCAGCCCTCCACACCAACTGATAGAGCCAATAGCGGTACCTCCACGGGAGAGACCTCGGGGGAGGAGTTCTCAGAGAGCACAGGTAGGGCTGGATGGATAAGATCCCAGAGCATCGCCCTGGGATGGGCAGCCTCCACAACAACCAGGCCAATAGTTGGATCAGTAGCCATAATAGCCACAACAACCCGAGGATCCATGGGATGTGTAGATACAACAGTTACAGGCACAAATATAGGTGCTTATAGGTGAGCGGGAGCACGAGCGCCAACAGAGATAGGCTGCTATACTAGAGAGATTAGGCTAGGCAATAGGTCTAGGCTCTTACTACTGAGAGGGACCACGAGCATTAGTAGAGATAGGCCATAGAGCTACAGTTAGCTCAGGAGGTCAGCTGCAGACAATAGCTAGAGAGCATGGCCACCTTGTCCCAGGGGAGGACTGTACCAGCACAAATGTACCATGAGGTTGTCCAGGAGGCAGAGTACTATAGGTTTCATTATGGATAGGTTGTGCCTATGGCTCTTTGATAGCCAAATTATTCTCAGCAGACAGGGGTTTGACAGACAGTTGATCAGCCAAAGAGGCATGTAGGCGAGGGGAGCAACCATCAAGGCTAGTAGATGGGTGCAGTTTTGGATTAGTGCCAGATTCTTTTGATACTCACGGGATCTATTTTTTTTAGCCTCATGAGCTTTGTATCATGATCAATATACATACACTTGCATTGGATTTTGTACCATGATAGTGATGATTTTTTGATATATATATGATATGAGTTTGACCGATTTATGATGAAATGCGTTCACTTTATTTATGCCTTATGTATGGATGCATTTGATGTTCTATGTCTATGCAATGTGATTCTCTATGGATGTGATATAATGTATATGTATAGCCCTTATTTTATGATATGTTATGTGATGGATGATTATGCAGATGTTCATGGATGCATTTATTTTTTGTATATTTTCTATGCACTTTTATGATGATGATGTTTGCAGTGTGAATGTGTGGATGCAAATGTTTATGGTATGCAAATGATCCTAAGATGCTTAGAATGACAAATCTATATTATGCCCTAAATGACAATGAAAAATGGATGTGTGATACGTTATGATTATGAGATGTATGTAATGTTATGATATGTTCTTTTTTATTTTTTAGTATTTTTTCGATGTGCGATATGATGATGCAACATGTAATGATGTGGGTCCATAATACTAGTTTACAATTTTTGGCCAAATTGGACACTGAACTGATTTTTTCTACCTAAATCTTCACTTTCAGGCACCTATAGCGGCTAAACCGTGAGGAATTTGAAGATGATGCAAACTAGTGATTTGTGACATTTTTTTTATAGATTGTAAATATATTTTTTTCAAAATTTTTGGAATCAGATTGCACTTCTTTTTCCATCTCCTTCGAACATTATTTTTTTTAGTAAACACCATTTTTAAGGAGTGATGCTCACCATATAACACAACTTTTTTTCCATGAAGGATAAAATTTTATTTTTTTTGAATTTAGATTTGTAACTACGATATCTAGTGCTTCCAATTGGTTTCATAGTGTTTTATTGAATACTTTTTCCTTATTCAAGTTTTGAATTCAAACCAATTACAATTCATAAATAAGCGGACTGTATAAAAAATAACTATTTTTTGTATGTATCGAAATTCATTTTTTTTGTTGGATCAAGGACTTCAATATCTGGTGCACTCATATTTTTTAATTTTTGTTTTTGATAATCTTCTATTTTTCCACATGCATAGAACAAAGAGCTTGATTTTCAATGAAAATCCTACATTCACAAGAAATAAAAAATAAATATAATAATAAAATTAAATTTATTTAAAATTATACTTTTTGGGAAGCTTATAATAAGGACTACATACTTACAAAAAATAAATTTTAAATGAATTCATTTGATCCCCCAAAAGGTAAATCAAAAGTGGTTTTTTATCAACATTTTGATAGGTGTAAAGGAGACTCTATCATAGGTATGGTTTAAAACTAGCGGGGTTCTATCCAAGGGGGTTTGATCTAAGGTAGTTTTTATCACCTGAAATTGCACCCTTGTTGAAACTGACGTTCAACACCTCGGTGTAACATTGGAAGACCTCCAAAGATGTGGGTTTCTTGTGAGCAGAGGTCAACCTCTAGAGAAGGCCGGCTTCCTTTGGGTATCACCTAAACTAATGATTCTGTAAGGGTAAAAGGAGAAGGAATGCATACAAATGAAACTAGGCTATGGTGATACACCGAATTGATAAGAAAATCATGAAATGAAACAAGAAGGAAATACACTAGGAAACCTAGTTGCTACTATTTCACATAACTCAAAACAACTTCTTTTAGACATGCATCATTCTTAACAGGTTTGATCTACATACACATCTTGAGAAGGAAAGATGAAATTCATAGCTTTAAGATATGAGTGCAGACTTATAAAACACGGTTGAAAACTTGCATAATCAGAAAATTACATAAATGAGAGTTATACAAACATTAACAATAGCTTCCAAGGTAGTCTCTGTATTGCATTCTAGATTCCAATTGAGTTACAAAACATACATTTAGTCGAGAAAGGATTGATAGAAATCACTAACTCTTCAGAGTGTATCATCAGAACTATCTACAAAAAAGGAAAAAATGCCTTATATATCAGACTGTGTCGGCCCCTTAGGGCTTACAAAATATTAGTCCCTAGAAAAGATCTCTCCTTAGATCTTTTCGACTGAATTAATGTCAAACCCCTGCGTGTCCTTGTTGTCCATGTCAGTGTGAAAGGTTGCCTTCAGGGGAAACCTTCTTGATCTCTCTATAACCACCGCATTCATGTCTGCTCCTCGTGTTGATCTTTGAATTCCCCCCAGTCGAGCTGCTTTGAATGCTCCTGAGCTCACATTGCTTTTCCTTCTGTTAATCACCTTCTCCTGGCACTTGGTTCTGGTGCCATGACTTGCTTTGGCTTTCTTTGATTGGTTGAGCCTCCACGCAGCTTTTGTAGGTGGTCAAAAACTCTTTTGAAAAGAATCGCATCTCGGCAAGACACTGAAAGTCTCACCGATGCGATTATGCCCTCTGAAACTATCGGCATAATATGCGACAGTCGATGAGAGTCTTGGAGAACTTAGGAGTCACGTTGATATCACCAAAACATCGGCAAGTCAAACGGCATTGGGGAGAAGTCATAGCGAGCACCACTGAGTTATACTAATGCCACTTTATTGGGCGATTCCATCTTGTTGCTGAGACCTCCTTCATTCATTGAGACCTCTTGTAGACTTCCTTTTGCTTTGTGTGTTACACCAAAGGCACCAGGCATGTCAGTGTGACCTCTTGTTGTCGAAGAGACCTCCCGCCAAGCTCTCTTTTATTTAGTGACGCTGCTTTCCTTCGACGAAACATCCTGACTTCGTCCAGACCTCACACCGAGGCCCTTTCATTCCGCTGAGCTGCAGATCTTCTTTGGTGTGACTCCCATCAGTTGGGAAGACATCATGGCGAGGCTCAGATGTCATATCAATCTCTCCTCTATTGCTAAGACCACATGATGTCGGTAAGACATCACTCCAATAGTCGGGGGCTTCATCGATGAAATTCATGTCGGGGAGACCTTCGTCGATGTCTCTAGAAGTCATACTGCTGAGCTCATTTCCCTCTATTGGCCAGACATCCTTATATCGGCAAGACCTTATGCCGATGTCAAGCTCTTTCGGTGAGGTCTTTACTTTCTGGTCGGTGAGATGTTATGCGGTCGCTGAGACTACATGACGAACTCCTCTTGTCTGCCTGAGCTCTCCTCTATTCGCTGAGACTCCCGCCGGTCGGGAAGACATCATACCGAAGGTGCTTTGCTTTGGCGAGGATATTTCAGTCGGCATGACTTTACTTTATTGCCCAGACTTCTCTCTAAGACTCTCTTTCTACTGAGTTGTTCACTTTACTGTCGGCGAGACATCACCGAGTCGCGGAGATCTCCTATCAAATTCACAATATTATGCCGAAGCCACATACTTTGGCGAGACTTTGGACAGTCGCCAGGACGCCATGGCGAAAGCCCCAACTCCTAGTGAGACTGGATGTTTCCTTGGTGGGACCCCACTTGTTTGCTTCAGTCATTAAGACCCCCTGGTTGAGGAGACATCCATTGGTCGGCAAGAGGTTGTGCCGAAGGCACCCTGATTTGGCGAGGCTTTATTTCATTCACTTCGGCAAGAGACAAAGGTTTCGCTAAGACATTGTGGTGAAACCACTTCCTTTGGCCGAGATCCCTTCATTCGCTGAGACATGGCCATGTCGGCAAGACCCTAGGGCGACAATTGGAAACTATACCGAAGTCAAATGTCGGGGAGACCTTCTACGTTCAGCGAGAGCCTGTGGCAAAGGGACCGACCTTTACCGAGAGCCCTTCCGTTGTCGCCAAAACATTGTTGGGTCACCGAAACCTCTTAGCGGGCTCAAAGACTTACCCCGAAGTGTCCATCTGTCGTTGAGATTTATACCGAAGACATCAACACCATCAACAAAACATTCCATCCTCGCTAAGACTTCTCTCCGAAACTCTTTGTTACCCCGAACGAATTTAGTCAGTGTGACTTTTCCTCTTCATTGGGACCTCTTACTGATAGTGTTTCTTTCGGCGAGAGCTTCCTCGATGAATTTAAACCAATTGTTGTCAGCGATACTTTGCCTCTTCGTTGGGACCTTTCACCAAGTGTCATAAGTTATCCCGAAGCCTGTGGTCACCATGAGTCTCCCCGACTGACGATTGAATGGCCTATCGGCCAAAGATCCCAACGTGATAAGAGGTCATACCGAACCCTTCCTGTCATAGTGATAGGCTCTGTAACTCCATTCGGCAAGACCAAAACTAGGTCACAGTGACCTATTCAAAACAGAATGTATTAAAGCAGCCAGTCGGCCAGACAGTGAAGATGTCATACCGACCTGGCTATAATGGAGGCTGAGCTTGTAACTATTGAAGCATATTTCCAACAAAGCAAGCCTCCCAACTGAATCCCCTATAAAATGTCATCAGATGCATGAAATAACCCTCAATGGAGATATCCCATTTGGCCCTTTTGAACACCTGCAACATAGATGCCTTGCCTAATTGAGTCTGAGGGTGAAAATTAGGTAACATTTCTGGCGACCTTTGCTGGATGTTTTCCTGCTAAACATGAAACCAGTAGCCTAGGCCTATCCATTGGGCATAAATTCATTGGGAAAACTCAGAAAAGATCAAGAGCAGCTTTGTACATGGCTGTAACTCATCTTGAGACTCACTAGAACACTTTGAAACTTATTGAAAGCAGGGAAAAACTGAAATAAAATTATTTACATGTGTTGAAACAACACTTAGGGAAAGAAATAACAACTAAACCTATCCTACACTAACCAGTGAGAAATTGGTCAAACAAACCCATTGACAAGTTGGGTAAAATAACTACCTTTTCTAAAAAATTTACAATGTTTGCCACACTAGAGAACAACTAAAGAGAAATGAAGCATGCATGACAATTCAACATATGGCTGCAAGATCTCTGGTAGAACATATTCAGGCTTACTAACCTTTTCATATGGAATGTAAACATTCCCGTTCTGAGGTGGAAAGGTGACTTGAGTGCACTCCTCCTGAGCAGTACTGTAATGTCCCCTTTTTGGCCATACACTCTTCTTTTGGATTTAGCCTATTTCTGGAAATCCGTAGGCTAAGTTGAAGTATAAAACTAGGGTTTCCTCTTTCAGATACCGCTCGGTTGGCGTTCAGAGGATGTTGTGCAGACTTACTATTTATAGCAGTTTGCTATTTTTAGCAAGTCTATCTTTTGGCAGTATCTATCTAACAACAATTCAATGCTTTGTAGTTCAGTGTTCAGTTTGGCTTTCTGATGGTTTTGAAGTTAACTTACTATTTTTGGCATTTACTATTTTTAGTAAGTTCATTTTTGGCAGAAGCATCATCATCAACTTGGTTCAGTTTGGCATTTGTCAGTTTGCTATTTTTAGCAATTCATCAATTGCAGCTTGGGCATTGTATTTTGTTATCTCCTTGGACTAAGTTTCAGACTTAGTCAATTTTCATGTCTTGAAGTTGTACCCCCACGCCTAGGCTTGATGACTTCAAGTTTTTTTAAAGAAGGGGACATAAAGGGGTCAAGTGAGCATTTAATTATTTAATAAATGCTTTATTGTTGCAATATGAAATGGATGCCTAAAGGGGAAGTTGAATGATATTTTATTATTTCAAAAAGTAAGAGGCAAAAAGGTGGCGTCCCTTTTGGAAGTTAAAGTGATTCAACTTCTTGGAATTTGAAGAGTTCTTGTTGCTTCATTTGCCAACAAAAGCTTATATATTGCTGCTGTTTGAAGAGCTTATTATCCAATATTTTTATGCTAATGTTATGCTGTCGAAATGACAACTTGTTTAATACTTCGAGAGATGCTTACCTCCTAGTTCCAATCCAATTTCATGTTTGAAATACAACACCTAGTTGGTCATTTGCTGCTTCTCAAATCAGACTAGCAGATTGAGCTCAATAGTTGAAGATTTTGATGAAATTTCTAGTTTTGAAGTTGCTGATACAGTCACAGCTGAAAGTGGTTTTTGCATACAGCTTTTGGAGTGAATTTAATTTGCTTGTGGGTACTTTTCCAATCCATTCCTACACCCAAGGCGACCATCTTTGGAGAGTTTCAGATTTTAGTTTTGAGTTTATGATTTTTACTTGTCAAAATTGCCCTTGCTCAAGGCCGTACCATTCTGGAACATTGGGAATTGTGCTAAGAAAATAATACTCATCATTTGCTGCTGTTTCTTCATCATGGAATGGGCGCCTATCTTCCAGGAGATCATTGCAACTGATTTCACATCATTTGGAGGTAATTTGACCAAGTTATGAGCATTTTATGGTGTTTACAGTTTGCTGATCAAAATTTCCAGAACTTAGATTTTTATATCAGAATTCATTAATTTTCAGTTTGGCCTTTAATTTATCATTGGGAAGTCAAAGAACATTGATAGATTTCATTCTTCTCTTCTTGGATTTATTTCCTATCATTGTAATACTTGTATTTGCAGACTCTTGAATTGTAAGGTTGAGATTTAGTATTACTAATCCAACCAATGTCATTGCTGCAAATTACTTGTTTAATTTCATATTAATTACCCCTGGATGGTTTACCGCCAGTGTGGAAGAACGAACATTTGATATATCTTTGTACCCACTCTCAAGTGGTGAATCCCCACTCTTAAGTGGATGCCTGCCACAGCAGACGAAGTGTTTTAACTGTAGTCTTTTCCCCCCACTGTTTGGTGGTAGTGTGGAAATTGTCTTATGGCTAGTTATCCGCCTATTTATTTCAGTTTTCAATTAATAACTCCATCATATGTTAGCACCTCGCCCTCAATGGGATCTTGAGTGCACATTCTTGATGTTGAGTTTGTTTCATTTCAAGTACTGTTCTTTAGTTTCTCCGCCATATGACAACACCTATCCTTCCTTGGGATTGAGTGTGCATTCTTGGCGTTGAGTTCTTTCAAGCTTGGTTTTCAGTTTGATGCTAACGCTAATCCAGTTGGCTATTGCTGGTTTATGTTGTGTAATTCCTTCGAAAAAATTGGTTAGCATATTTCAGTGGTATCAAAGCCAAGATCTTGCCATCCTGTGAATAAGACAGAGTCAGTTGACAGATGAGTGATAGAGAAATCAGATTCTTCACCTAAGTTCAGTTTAGCTTTCAGAAGTTCTTAAGATGTTGCATTTTCTGAGGTCCAGGAATCGTGAGAAGTCAGATTTGATTGTGGCTTCGGAAGAATGCCAGTTCAAGAGGCAATGTGAACATGAGGCTGCCATACTCCGTAAACAATATTAGAGCATGACAGATGAGTTTAAGAACGATGTTTCATTTGACACGTTTTTGAATTGTGCGGTGATTCATGACCCTGGAAAGTTGGCTATGGTCAACTACATCAAAAAAATGATTAAAGAGGAAGTAGAACTTGCCATGGTTGAAGAATCAAGGAAGGAAGAAGCAAAAGGATCTGTTTGTGGTTTGCAGCCCACAAGTAAGCAAATTGAAGAGAAAAATCAGTCAATTAGTGTTGAAGAAGACACAAGCAAGGTGCACATTTTGGTTCAAAATGAAAGTGGGCTTGATGAAGATACCTTGGCAAATGAGGAGATTAAGTTAGAGTCCCAAAATACATCCCTAGACTTGCATGGGATGGGAAATAATGAAGATTATTATGGTAAGAAGATCATTACAGCAGTCTTGAGTCCTAATAAGGATTCAACCAATGAAGATCTCGAGACAAATGGCTTCTCAAAAGATGCTGGTGGAACAGTTGTGTGGGATAAGTACGTTGAAGAAGAGCAAGATGAAGCAAATACTAATGGTGTCTTTGAACCAGCTTATGACCATTACGAAAGTAATGTTGTTGATGGTGATTCCGATGTGTTTTTATCTCCTCTTGTTGAAGATTTAGTGAAGGATAATTCTCTACTTCTTGCTGAGCCAATTCCATATGAAGAATTAATGACAAGTGTCCAAGAAGACTTCTTTGGTATGTATGTGGGCACTAATGATAAAATCAGCAACACATCTACTCAAGATAATTTCATTGAAGAAAAGAATGACAAAATATTCAAAGCAACCAGCTTTGATGATTCTTTAATCCGATATAATGCTAGTGACTTGAGTGGTAGTGGGTTTGATTATCAAACTACATCTGTGGAGAAAGTTATAGATGAAGATTTCAGTTCAAGTGGGTTGAGGAGTGACTCATTCAAAGAGTCAACAGTTCAAGAGGAGCATGATGATCTCTTTCCTATTGATCATTGCAATCAAACCTTTCACATTTGGGATCCGGGCGCGATGTCTCCAAGGTATGATAAAGAACCGGAGTGGGATAAATTCCCCTTTGATCCTGATGAAGTTCAAAAATCAGTTTGCAATGCAAGTAATGAAGTGATCTTTGGAGGAGAAGTTGCAGCAATGGCTAATGAGAATGTGATTTCTTATGTTGAAGAGAATAATGTTTTAAAATCAACAAATGGTTTGGATGCCTTTCAGAATTACGCACAAGAAGAGTATGAGAACTTGAAAGGTCAAGATAGAGGTACTAATTTGTTTGAAGAAGTTGTTGACAGGCCTTCAATTCAGGAGTTATGCAGTGATAAGATTAGAAAGGAGGCTGATTTTGAGAATCAAATCAAAGAAAATAAATCAGAAAAGTTGATGTTTGATGAGCAAAGCTTCTTTGCTGATTATGATCATGGGCCTAAAGAGCTGCAAGTTTTGAAGGATAACTTAATGGTTTCAGAAGAGAAAATTGTTAAAGCATTATCAAGATTTGATAGCACACACAATTTTGTTGAAGAACTCTACTGGAAGTTTCAGTTTGAAGAGAGACAAAATGGAGTTAAAGGAGTCACTCTTTCCAAGTTGCAAACTATCAAAGAAGCATTGGAATCATTAAAGATAGATTATTTGCATTTGCTCTCAGATAGAGATAATGCTATTAAGTTTGCAGAAGAGACCTATGATGCCTACCAAGAGAAGGAGAAAGAGGTTGATCGTCTTTACCTTGATCTTACCTTAGCTCATCACTCTTTTTGCAAAATAGAAAATCAATCATCTATGGCAGCCACACTTATGGAACAAGAAGCTAATACAAGGCTAATGGAGATCAAGCAAATAGTTGAAGGAATAAATGAACTCCATAATGTTGAAACAATGCAAAATGCCAAAGAGATTCAATATGTTGATAGTGATTGTAAGGTAAATCAAGAGTGTGAACTCTTGAGTTGGGAAGAGAATTTGCCTCAAGAAGGGATAGCTTGCAGCCATGAGCTAGATGTGATGACTGGTAATGTGTGTGATATTCATCACGCTACATTCTATGGATCAACAACTAATGATGGGCATCTTCAAGTTGAAGAAGATGTGCATGAATTCTATGAAAACACCAACGAAAGGGATGAAGGAAATATTTTTTCTATGATTGTGTACAATAATCCACCATCTTCACATAATTTGTTAAATCATAAGGTGATTGACAATTTCTACATGGATGACATTGATAAGAAGTTTTATGTTTTTGACATGCATGATTTCATGGTTAAGTATAAGATAATGTTGGTGGATCCAAGCTATATGTCAGGCAACACTCTCTTGGGATGGTTATTAAATGAGCATTTAATGATGTCCAAACTTGAACTTGCTGGTCTTCACTCAACATTGACCAAGGGAAGAGTACCGCCTATCTTAAGATGGTTGATTTGGTCAGGTCTCAGAAATATGCATCAAATTGTGGGAGAACTTTCAGACTTGCCCCTTTGGTTTCTAGATTGTGCATTGTTGATGAGTGATTATTCTAAAATGCTGGTCATGAAAGGTTCAAACTTTGCATTGATGGTTGCAACTGATTACATGGGTTTGTGTGCTCAAGACTTTCACTATGGCTCTTGGAGATATGTTGGGAATTCTTCCCAATGTGTTGTAGATTATTTGCGGTTGGGAATTCATGCTTGGAATTCTCAACATGGCTTGATGGAGATTGTTGCAAGTAGAAAAAAGGATCTTTGGAGAGATAAGGATTCAATTCTCAGAATCTTTGATGCTGCCCCCATCTTTACCAATCATTTGATGATTCCTTTGGTTCATCTATTGGTGGATTGGAAAGATACTCCGAACAAAAGATGGCTTAATGATGGGTTGGAGTCTCTTGAGGGGATGTTTCTAGCCTTGGGTAGGAACAGTTGTAATATTATGGATGCTGATTTCCAGTGTCAGAATAGTTGTTCTACTCTTTGTATGCTGATTTTCCTAAAATCAGACTTTAATTGGTTTACTTCAAATGTCATGAGCAGCTGGTATACTTATTTTTTTTCTTCACAATCTCTTATCAATGATGGTTTTTGGTCCCAAAGGTGGGAAATGATGTTTCATAGTGATTTGGATCAGTTTTGGATGGTGTTCAAATTATTTTTCAGTGATCATCTTTGTTCAATCTCTAGCACTAGTGTTAGGGGCAGTGAACCTTTGCTTGATTTGGTTCAATTTTTTGAGACTATGGGGGAGAGATTGGTGGAAATTTTTAGAAATTTTCTTGAATATGTCAGCATTATTCAAAGGGGGTATTATACATCCTTGTGGAGTTTTGAGGATGCAGCTGCTATGACTTTGCAAAGAGTTGTTTTTTCCTTTGCAATTAGCTATGATGGACACACACTTGCTGTTGTGACTCGGTTTGTTACTTTGAGGAGTTATGTTGATGAGAATATTTTTGAGTTGCTTAAATTATTCTTCATTGTTCTCAGAATGGTGATTGACATTGACATTACAGATGGTAATTCCTCAGAGTTTATTGATCATGAGACGCTGCTAGATTTTGATTCAATTCCTTCCATGTTGTTCGACTTGAATTTCAGGCATGTTATCACTTTGAGTTTTTAGGGATGGTTAGTGCAGTTATGGTGCAATGATTTCATTTGTATGATCAGAGTAGAGCAGCATCAGCATGGTGGGGTTTTTCAGAGATGGACATGGGACCCCGAGATCCTATATGTTTGGTGGGATCAATTTGGAGTGTTGTGGCATTGCTTGAGGACAAGCAATTTTGGGAAGGGCGGACTGTAATGTCCCCATTTTGGCCATACACTCTTCTTTTGGATTTAGCCTATTTCTGGAAATCCGTAGGCTAAGCTGAAGTATAAAACTAGGGTTTCCTCTTTCAGATACCGCTCAGTTGGCATTCAGAGGATGTTGTGCAGACTTACTATTTATAGCAGTTTGCTATTTTTAGCAAGTCTATCTTTTGGCAGTATCTATCTAACAACAATTCAATGCTTTGCAGTTCAGTGTTCAGTTTGGCTTTCTGATGGTTTTGAAGTTAACTTACTATTTTTGGCATTTACTATTTTTAGTAAGTTCATTTTTGGCAGAAGCATCATCATCAACTTGGTTCAGTTTGGCATTTGTCAGTTTGCTATTTTTAGCAATTCATCAGTTGCAGCTTGGGCATTGTATTTTGTTATCTCCTTGGACTAAGTTTTAGACTTAGTCAATTTTCATGTCTTGAAGTTGTACCCCCACGCCTAGGCTTGATGACTTCAAGTTGTTTTAAAGAAGGGGACATAAAGGGGTCAAGTGAACATTTAATTATTTAATAAATGCTTTATTGTTGCAATATGAAATGGATGCCTAAAGGGGAAGTTGAATGATATTTTATTATTTCAAAAAGTAAGAGGCAAAAAGGTGGCGTCCCTTTTGGAAGTTGAAGTGATTCAACTTCTTGGAATTTGAAGAGTTCTTGTTGCTTCATTTGCCAACAAAAGCTTATATATTGCTGCTGTTTGAAGAGCTTATTATCCAATATTTTTATGCTAATGTTATGCTGTCGAAATGACAACTTGTTTAATACTTCGAGAGATGCTTACCTCCTAGTTCCAATCCAATTTCGTGTTTGAAATACAACACCTAGTTGGTCATTTGCTGCTTCTCAAATCAGACTAGCAGATTGATCTCAATAGTTGAAGATTTTGATGAAATTTCTAGTTTTGAAGTTGTTGATACAGTCACAGCTGAAAGTGGTTTTTGCATACAGCTTTTGGAGTGAATTTAATTTGCTTGTGGGTACTTTTCCAATCCATTCCTACACCCAAGGTGACCATCTTTGGAGAGTTTCAGATTTTAGTTTTGAGTTTATGATTTTTACTTGTCAAAATCGCCCTTGCTCAAGGCCGTACCATTCTGGAACATTGGGAATTGTGCTAAGAAAATAATACTCATCATTTGCTATTGTTTCTTCATCATGGAATGGGCGCCTATCTTCCAGGAGATCATTGCAACTGATTTCACGTCATTTGGAGGTAATTTGATCAAGTTATGAGCATTTTATGGTGTTTATAGTTTGCTGATCAAAATTTCCAGAACTTAGATTTTTATATCAGAATTCATTAATTTTTAGTTTGGCCTTTAATTTATCATTGGGAAGTCAAAGAACATTGATAGATTTCATTCTTCTCTTCTTGGATTTATTTCCTATCATTGTAATACTTGTATTTGCAGACTCTTGAATTGTAAGGTTGAGATTTAGTAGTACTAATCCAACCAATGTCATTGCTACAAATTACTTGTTTAATTTCATATTAATTACCCCTGGATGGTTTACCGCCAGTGTGGAAGAACGAACATTTGATATATCTTTGTACCCACTCTCAAGTGGTGAATCCCCACTCTTAAGTGGATGCCTACCGTAGCAGACGAAGTGTTTTAATTGTAGTCTTTTCCCCCCACTGTTTGGTGGTAGTGTGGAAATTGTCTTATGGTTGGTTATCCGCCTATTTATTTCAGTTTTCAATTAATAACTCCGTCATATGTTAGCACCTCGCTCTCAATGGGATCTTGAGTGCACATTCTTGATGTTGAGTTTGTTTCATTTCAAGTACTGTTCTTTAGTTTCTCCGCCATATGAAAACACCTATCCTTCCTTGGGATTGAGTGTGCATTCTTGGCATTGAGTTCTTTCAAGCTTGGTTTTCAGTTTGATGCTAACGCTAATCCAGTTGGCTATTGCTGGTTTATGTTGTGTAATTCCTTCGAAAAAATTGGTTAGCATATTTCAAGTACCCTCATGCTTGGGTGTAGGCAAGGTATCAATATCTTTGTTGGTCTCCATTTTGGCTAGATGCATGATAGGGCAGCCTTTAGTAAGGGAAAAGCTTGCACTTTCCTTGCTAATCTTTTGCTCATGAGCTACTATTCTATCACCTTGCTGGCTGGAAAGGTATAGCCCCTATGGTTGACTTGATGGAAGAGTAGTAGCCTCCTCAATATGCTCATGCTTTCCCAACTGAACACCCATTTCTTCAATGAAGAACAAAGAAATAGCTTCCTCCATCACATCTTCAATCAACTCATCAACCTCAGGCTCCTTTATAGACCAGAATGGAAGCTGCTCATAATTCTCATCATCACTAGAAGAGTTACATTCTAACTCAGGCTTGTCTTTTTCAATGCAAGAAGACAACAATTCAAGTGGTGATGAAGTCTCAGGTCCCTCTGCACAATGAAATGGAAGTTCCTCCAACCAGTTATGACTTTGCAAATCAGGCTCATTAGGCTCCTCCTACTGTTTCAGCATTTTTTCAAGCTGTTGCTCTAGATCATCATGGCCATCAGCCTTTTCTGACTCTTTTCCATCCAATGTTGAACAAAAATGCTCAATTATATCAATGTACACTTCTTCATATAGCTCAACATCAACTTTCTCAAGCATAACATGCTCAAAAGTATCAAATCCAGTTGTACACTACCCCTCTTTAGCCTCATGTTGCTGACTTATGACCAGATTTATGCTTTCCTCATCATACTCAATGAAACATGGAAGCTCAACAAATGAAGCTATGAACTCATGACCCACATCATCCTTTTTAGTCTCTTCGTGCTGTTGTCTTGACTCTTGAATCTGCAGCTGATTGATGTCTTCTTGCTGCTCTGAGATAGCATTTAGAGTGGGAGAAAACATACCTTCTTCATTCCAAACTGTACATTGCTCTTCTTGGTCAGCCTTTTGCATCATTTCACCTTGTTGTCTTGTCAGGTCATTTTCACCATCTTGTAGAACAGTGGGAGGATCATTAGCTAAAACCTTGCCAGAAACATTTTGAGAATTCTTCTCCTGTTCAGCCTTTTGTAGCTATAGTCTGTATTCCTCCATGGCTAGATGCAACAGATTTAGAATTCTATTCTCCTTCATGGTGAATGAACTAACTTGATCATTGGGCTGCTCTTCTTTTACTTCCTAGACGTCAGAGCATGATTTGACTTGCATGATAGGTGAAGGAAACTCACAAGGTGACTGAGATGGGACCTTCCAACTTGGAATCCTGAGGGTAGAAGACTTATTGCTAAGCTCACTAAAGAGCTCAGAAGGCTTCTCTTGTTTAAAGCTAGGAAACCTATCTCTGGAAGCATCCTCTTTCACTGGATGATTCAATATTACAGGAGGAGGTGAGCTAAAACTAAGAATGGAAAGGGCTGCCTGTGCTTCATACCTTTGTGCTTGAAAATCTAAATAAGCTCGACTACCTTGTACCTGGGCAGATAAGAATTTCATTTGCTCCTCTTTGGCTGCTATCTCCCTCTCAAGATCTTCTTCAACTTGACATCCCAACTCCTGCTGCTGTGAAATAAGCTGCTTTTGTTTCTTGACATCAACCAACATGTCATACATATAGCAGAACACCTTACTGACATCGTTAATTTGCATATGTTGAAACCTCTGGCTCAAAGCCCACAACACACGGTCAAACTGTTGGAGTAGGTCCATTATATTCTGGTAGGGGTGCTCTTGAGGCTGATTATGTAGATCATCATGTTGGTTGGCATCAAAGACCTCTTCATGGGGTTGATTTTGATCATAGGTTGGCTGATATTGAGATTAAGCAGGGATGGGAGGGTGGAAAACATGATGAGGCTGCTAGTAGTCTGCTATTACAGGGACATTTGGTATGAGACTAGCAAGCTGCTCTATGTGGGATGGTTGGTAAGGGGGCACTCATGCATGGTTTTCATAAAATGGTGGGCAACATGAAATACTTCCACAAAATGCAGACATATTTGATCATTCAAGAGACTGAAAATTCACTAGAGTTTCTGGTAAAGCAAGAAACCGGATCTGATTTTTTCATAATAGCACTTTGTTTGCTTGAAACCATTTGATATCTCTCTAGAGTCGCCAGGTGTGTTGAAAATTTTCCTCCCAAAGGCTAAAACTACTGCTGTACACACCAAACAGTAGCAATTAAATACATAAACATGAAATGAGAAACAATCCACTGTCCCACCGGGCGTGCCAAAACTATTATCACCTGAAATTGCACCCTTGTTGAAACTGACGTTCAACACCTCAATGTAACATTGGAAGACCTCCAAAGATGTGGGTTTCTTATGAGTAGAGGTCAACCTCCGGAGAAGGCCGACTTCCTTTGGGTATCACCTAAACTAATGATTAGGTAAGGGTAAAAGGAGAAGGAATGCATACAAATGAAACTAGGCTATGGTGATACACCGAATTGGTAAGAAAATCATGAAATGAAACAAGAAGGAAATACACTGGGAAACCTAGTTGCTACTGTTTCACATAACTTAGAACAACTTCTTTTATACTTATGCATCATTCTTAACAGGTTTGATCTACATACACATCTTGAGAAGGAAAGAAGAAATTCACAGCTTTAAGATATGAATGCATACTTATAAAACACGGTTGAAAACTTGCATAATCAAAAAATTACAGAAATGAGAGTTATACAAACATTAACAATAGCTTCCAAGGTAGTCTCTGTATTGCATTCTAGATTCCAATTGAGTTACAAAACATACATTTAGTTGAGAAAGGATTGATAGAAATCACTAACTCTTCAGAGTGTATCATCAGAACTATCTACAAAAAAGGAAAAAATGCCTTATATATCAGACTGTGTCGGCCCCTTAGGGCTTACAAAATATTAGTCCCTAGAAAAGATCTCTCCTCAGATCTTTTCGACTGAATTAATGTCGAACCCTTGCGTGTCCTTTTTTTCCATGTCGGTGTGAAAGGTTTCCTTCGGGGGAAACCTTCTTGATCTCTCTGTAACCACCACATTCATGTCTGCTCCTCGTGTTGATCTTTGAATTCCCCCCAGTCGAGCTGCTTTGAATGCTCCTGAGCTCATGTTGCTTTTCCTTCTGTTAATCACCTTCTCCTAGCACTTGGTTCCACTACCATAGCTTGCTTTGGCTTTCTCTGATTGGTTGAGCCTCCTCCACACAGCTTCTGTAGGTGGTCAAAAACTCTTCTAAAAAGAATCACATCTCTGCGAGACATTGAAAGTGTCTCACTGATGTGATTATGCCCTTTGAAACTATCGGCACAATATGCGATAGTCAATGAGAGTCTTGGAGAACTTAGGAGTCACGTTGATATCGCCAAAACATCGGCAAGTCAAACGGCATCGGGGAGAAGTCATAGCGAGCACCACTGAGTTATACCGATGCCGCTTTATTGGGCGATTCCATCCTGTCGCTGAGACCTCCATTCGCTGAGACCTCTTGTAGACTTCCTTATGATACGCGTGTTACACCGAAGGCACTAGGCATGTCGATGTGACCTCTTGTTGTCTAAGAGACCTCCCGCTGAGCTCTCTTTTCTTTAGTGATGCTGCTTTCCTTCAGCGAAACATCCTGACTTCACCCAGACCTCACACCGAGGCCCTTTCATTTCGCCGAGCTATAGATCTTCTTCGGTGTGACTCCCATTGGTCAGAAGACATCATGGCGAGGCTCAGATGTCATATTGATCTCTCCTCTGTCACTAAGACCACATGATGTCAGTAAGACATCACTCCGATAGTCAGGGGCTTCATCGATGAAATTCATGTCGGGGAGACCTTTGCCAATGTCTCCAGAAGTCATACCACTGAGCTCCTTTCCCTCTGTCGGCCAGACATCCTTATATCGACAAGACCTTATGCCGATGTCAAGCTCTTTCGGTGAGGTCTTTACTTTCTAGTCGGTGAGATGTTATGCGGTTGCTGAGACTACATGACGAACTTCTCTTGTCTGCTTGAGCTCTCCTCTATTTGCTGAGACTCCTGCCAGTCGGGAAGACATCATACCGAAGGCGCTTTGCTTTGGCGAGGATCTTTCAGTCGGCATGACTTTACTTTATAGCCCACTCTTCTCTCTGAGACTCTCTTTCTGCCGAGCTGTTCACTTTACTATCGGTGAGACATCACCGAGTCGGGGAGATCTCCTATCAAATTCACAAGATTATGCCAAAGCCACATACTTTGGCGAGACTTTGGACAGTCGCCAAGACCCCATGGCGAAAGCCCCAACTCCTAGCGAGACTGGATGTTTCCTTGGTGGGACCCCCACGTGTTTGCTTCAGTCATCAAGACCTCCTAGTCGGGGAGACATCCATTGGTCGGCAAGAGGTTGTGCCGAACACACCCTGATTTGGCAAGGCTTCATTTCGTTCACTTCGGCAAGAGACAAAGGTTTCGCCAAGACATTGTGGCGAAACCACTTCCTTTGGCCGAGATCCCTTCGTTCTCTGAGACATGGCCATGTCGGTAAGACCCTAGGGCGACAACTGGAAACTATACCAAAGTCAAATGTTAGGGAGACCTTCTGTGTTAGGTGAGACCCCGTGGCGAAGGTACCAACCTTTGCCGAGAGCCCTTCCGTTGTCGCCAAAACATTGTTAGGTCACCAAAACCTCTTAGCGGGATCAAAGACTTACCTCGAAGTGTCCATCTGTCACCGAGAGTTATTCTGAAGATGTCAACACCATCGACAAGACATTCCATCCTCGCTAAGACTTCTCTCTGAAACTCTTTGTTACCCTGAATGAATGCAGTCGGTGTGACTTTGCCTCTTCATTGGGACCTCTTACCGACAGTGTTTCTTCCAGCGAGAGCTTCCCTGATGACTTTAAACCAACTGCTGTTGGCGAGACTTTGCCTCTTTGTTGGGACCTTTCACCGAGCATCATAAGTTATCCCGAAGCCCGTGGTCACCATGAGTCTCCCCAACTGACGATTGAATGGCCTATCGGCCAAAGATCCCGATGCGATAAGAGGTCATACCGAACCCTTCTTGTCATAGCGATAGGCTCTGCAGCTTCGTTCGGCAGGACATAAACTAGGTCACAGTGACCTGTTCAAAACAAAATGTATTAAAGTAGCCAGTTGGCCAGACAATGATGATGTCATACCGACCTGGCTCTAATGGAGGTTGAGCCTATAACTATTGAAGCATATTTCCAACAAAGCAGGCCTCCCAACTGAATCCCCTGTGAAATGTCATCAGATGCATGAAATAACCCTTAATGGAGATATCCCATTTGGCCCTTATGAACACCTACAACATAGATGCCTTGCCTGATTGAGTCTAATGGTGAAAATTGGGTAACAGTAGTTTGATCAAACCCTTTTCAATTGGAATGCTTTAAATGAAACTTTTTAAGGCTTAAATCATTATATTTTCTAAAAATATGTGATTTTAGTAAAAATCAGAATCTCCTAGAAATTGTATACCAGCTTTGTGGGATCACCCATGCCTATATGATTATGTAATGGATGTTTTATGAAAATGTATGGTTTATGAGATGCTTAGAGCAATCAATCTAGATTGATAAGAATGAAAATGCATATGAGATAATTGATATATGATATGGATGATATGCAATATGCTGACGGTTTTGTGGATGTAGGACGAATGCATTGGTGATGTTTGGTTGATTGTCATGATACCATGTTAGCATAGAGAGAAGAAAGAAGAAATGAGATGATGAAAAGAGGATCCAACAAGGCCATGATCTACAGAGAATTTATTAGAAACAATGATGAGAGATTGATGATGTTTCACTTATCAGAGATTGGCGACATAAAGAGCTTGATTTCCTTATGTTTGATAACACACATAGATACGATGCATAAAGGTATAAAGAACCAAGATGACATTGTACCTAGTCCAATGGACCTTGAATCAACAATCAGATAGGAGTATCCTTGTTCACACCTAACATACAAAACCCTATTTAGGATGCAATTTAGATATTTCAAGCATCTCAGACCAAAACATAGAAAAGAAAAACCTTCCCATGTGGTCAACAAGATACTGAAAATACCCTCCTTACAAACCAAACAATGTAAGAATGACCAAGGTTATATTACAAGAATATCCAACAAGCACAATAGATAAAAAGACAATGATCAATGCCCCATTCTTTTCTCTCTAAATATTTTTAGATAGACATCCTCAAGAGGTCATGGGAATAGGCGCAATAAGATAAATCAACAAGACAAAGGTCAAGTAAACAAACAATCTAATGTTCTTCATCCCTCTAGCCAAGACTAAACAATGGTGATGCTTGATGTTGATGTCCATTGTAGGAAGGATGCATCCTAGGACATGATGTTATCAGATGATTTTGGGACCAACTGGATGATGGGCTATTGATACCAAGAATTGACCAACTTGTTTACCTACTGACCTAGACTTAAGACCATGACATTGGAGTTCATAATTTCAATTTTCTATACTTGTTTCCGATTATTTCACCAAAGGTTGGGGGTGACGATGACTTATTATGAGTGGATGTTTATTTCGGGTGGTTGTGAAAAGGGATGGATGGATTTTTTGGTTTTTTTGAATGTTTTTGAAGTTTTGAAATGTTTTGAGGTTGTTTTTGGTATTTTCAAGATGTTTTATAAATGTTTTGATTTTCCAATTTTCCAATGTTTTTGTGTTTTCTAAGATTTTGACCAATAACCTAATCTAAATACCTATCCCAGGGGCCTTAGGGGTTGATCAAATATTAGCCTTTCCTACGTTATACATGCAAAGACCACATAGTTCGACTGACATAGACTTGTTTATTGATGAAGCATGAACAAATGGATTGCCAGTTTATTATGATGAACTCTTAGAGGACTATCCTAGGGCATCTCAGGGCACATCGATGATGGACTTGCCTATGTTCAGAGCTTAGAGACTTGTAGTTTGACAAGACAACTCTATTTTTGACTTTTTATGACTTTTTTGACCTATTTTTTGGATTTTTGACATGTTTTGAATTTTTTTGGATTTTCTGATTTTATGAATGTTTTTGGATTTTCTGATTTTCAGAATGTTTTTGTTAAGAAATAACTTGCACAATAGAAGAATATGATATGAAATATGCTGCAAATACTTGATAATAACTGAGAATAACAAGCCACTTTGAGGGGGAAAACCTCCAAATATCTCTAATGAGAACACACTTCACAACTTGATGATCAAATAAGACTCACAATCTCCTATATATACCTATTTATGCCAAGGATATCACCTAGGCTGACTTAGACACACCTATATAAGACTTAGGCTGACCTAAACAACTAAATAACAATATACTAATGATAATATGACTTAATAGAGAGTTAAGATAGCCACAAGCCGACTATACATAACCTGATGTACCATAATATTAAGGGCGTAGCATGTCCCTCTTCTTCAAAGAAGCATTGTCCTCAATGCTAATCAAGTTTGGAAACTTTTGAATGAACTCCTCGTCTTCCCATGTGGTTAATATTATGGTACATTGGGTTATGTATAGTCGGCTTGTGGCTATCTTAACTCGATGTACCATAATATTAAGGGCGTAGCAGTTTTTGGATTTTTTGATTTTAAGGAAGACTTTAAGAATATACACGAATCTGATCTAATGTAGGTATAAGAACATGCCCCCAATGTGGTACGATAGACTACTCTGATATAGGCAGGACAAACTAACCTTAAGAATGTGCCAAGTAGTACTAGGAGGTAACATAATACAAACACAAGATCAAGCTATGATGTGGACATGGATGGGTGTCAGAAGGATTAATGAAGTATAATAGATGAATGATGCAGAACAAGCCAAAGAAATGATGGTGGATGGAAAGTGCTTATTTACACGAGGAGTCTATTTTCCAAGTTTTCACCAAGGTACTTGCCCAAAGTTCCACTGAAGTGGTTTTCACTAGAGGACGATTTTTTTCTTTACTATTTTCAATCCTTTTTCTGATTTTTTTTTGGATTTTTATATTTTTTGAGTTTTTTTTGAATTTTCTGATTTACACCCTTCAAGATTAGGAATAATTTTTTTTTGAGATAGGAGCTATTGATGGGCTCTTGCAGAGGCTCACCTTTGAGTGTAGATAGGTGATATGCTCCTGATTTGTAGCTCACTGTGACGACAAAGGGTCCCAACCAATTGGGTTCAAAATTTCCCTTGCTATCTAGTTTTGGCACATTTTTCTGATTCTCCTTTAATATGAGATCTTTGACTTGAAAGGTCCAATTCTTGATCTTCTTGTTTTAGCTCCTCTTGAGATGGTTTTGATAGACTTGCATATGGTTCAAGGAATCCATGCGCCACTCATCCAGTAGTTCTCGCTTGTTCAATTGTGACACCCGATATTTTTCATATGTAATGAGAGTCTACAATGATATTATTAAGGATGGGAGCTCGATCTCAATGAGAAGGATGGCCTCTGATCTATAGACTAGAGAGAAGGGTGTTGCACCTATTGGTGTGCGGATGCTTGTTCGGTAAACCCACAGGGCGAGATTCAACTGTAGGTGTCAGTCATGACCAACTTCATTATCTGTTTTCTTTAGAATTTTTAGAATGGTTTTATTTGTAGCCTTAGCTTGGCCATTACCTTGGGGGTAGTATGGAGTGGAGAAGCGATGTTGGATATTAAATTTTTAGCATAGTTCTTGAACATCCTGGTTTTTGAAAGGTGTCCCATTATCTGAGATAAGGGCTTGTGGAACACCGTAACGATAAATGAGGTAGTTTAGGATGAACTTCAAAATTTTCTTCCCTGTGATGTAGGTCATTGGGATGGCCTCTACCCACTTCGTGAAGTACTCAATGGTGGTGATAATGAACTTGTTCCCATTGGATGAAGTGGGTGTGATTTTATCAATGAGATCAATCCCCCATCATGAAAAGGGTCAAGGTGTTATGATCGGTTAGAGCTCCTGAGTTGGTGCATGGATGAGATCCCCATGTTGTTGACATTGCAAGAAATTTTGGACATAGTCATGAGATTCCTTCTCCATTATAGGCCAATAGTACCCAGTCCTCAGCAGTTTCTTAACCAAGGTCATACCACTCAAATGTGATCCACAAATTCCATTATGTACCTCGGTTAAAGCAGTCAAAGCTTCCTCAAGGTTAAGGCATCACAAAAAATTTCCTTCGATACTCCTACGGTACAAGGTGTCTCCTAAGATAACAAAGCAGAATGATTTCTTGACAAATGTTCTTTTAAGGTTTGGGTGATATCAACGGGGAGGACTCCTATTTTCAAGTAGGTGTAGATGTCATGATACCAAGGGTCACCAAGACCAATGATTTCACATACAAATTTAGACTCTAGTACCTCAAAAGCTGGTACGAGAAGCTGCTCTACAAGGAACTCTTTCTTAGGCACGTTGTGTGGGATATTTAGTAGAGATCTGATTGTTTCCATGGAATTCAATGCTCTACTATTTGCCCTAGGTATTTGCTCAAATGTTATATCAATGAAGAACTCTTTGAGGTTTTCCACTATTTTCTTGTATGGAGTCAATTTTTCATCTTTTGTTTTTGGTATTCATCATTGACCTGGTTGATGATAAGCTACGAGTGTCCATAGACCTTGAGTGTCATGATCTACCATTGTACTACAATTCTAAGTCCTATAACAAGAGCCTCATATTCTGCAATGTTATTTTTGCAAGGAAAAGACATCTTGTATGAATTTGGTATGCAATCTCTTTGTTGTGTAATGAAGAAGACTCCAGCTCCTAACCCATGTTGTGTGTAGGATCCATCAAAATACATTTTCTAGTGATCTCTACACTTATGTTAAATATTGACTCATTAGGAAATTCTGATACCAATGGGCTCTCTAAATATACTGGTGCTTCTGCTAGCTGATATGAAATTACTTGTCCCTTAATGGCCTTCCATTATACATACTGATGAAACTTCATTAATTTTTTCTCCTTGTGTTCTGCTCATGCCTTGTCTGGTGTTACTAGTCTCTCATGGTGTCAAAATTTTCCCTGGGTTGGGGGTTTTAGCCTTATTTTCATGTAAAACCCTTGTGTTTATTTTACGCCTTGGTTGGGATCTATTTCAATGTTACTTTTTGAGGGTCTTTAAAATGACTTATGTCCTATTGTTCCATTTAGGCTGGGTCCCTTTGGTCTCAAATATTTTATTTCCTCCGCAGGGTTTTATTTTCCTAAGTCTTGGTTCGCCCCATGTTTCATCGTTTAAAAACAACTTATGTCGTTGTTTACCTTTGGCCTAGTGATGTTCCCTTGTCCTTTTAATAAATGTTTTATTTTGCAGAGGGATCAAATTCGCGTTACCATTGATCAACTACTATTTGATCTCAGCCATTCCTTGACATCCCATGATGACCCCACCATAGTGCTTTGGTTGATCGTGATATCACGAACAGGTGCCACGTGGCCTTTTGGCATGGCCGAAGGAGATAAGTTTGGTTGACCATCGATCAATTATCATCAGATATCAACAGTTTCCCACCATCGCGTGATCGAGAGTTACAAGGTTGTTATTGATCGCGATATCACAAGCGGGCACCACGTGTCTCATCTGATGGAGCCAAAGGAATAAAGGAAATACCGTGGTACATTAATTTGGCTTTAAATACATTAAAAGGTGGGTTACTAAAGTTTTCTTAAGGTGCACGTATTTTAAATCGACAGATCTATTATAATCTTGGTGGGAAAGTTGCTCGATGGTTGATGATGAGGTTGGCGACTGTGTTGAAGGAATGAGATCACCAATGTTCAGGATCTATGGTTTCCCGCCATGTGGACTTCCTTCGCAGCGTATGGTATGGTGGGCCCCTTATTGCCACATTGGCGATTGTGTCAGCTTGTTTTGAAAATGGTTGTTCAATGATTTGATCTAACTGAAGGATCGATGGCTAGAAACTAATGGGTGGTAAATCAGGTGTTGTGGTTACAATAGTTTCTAGTTTTTCTTTGATGGAAATCTCAGTGCGGGTTTCTTGTGGTTTTTGCTGTTGCATCAACTTTCCTCAACTGGAATGATGAACAAGAATATTCTCCAGGGTGATGGTTGTTGTAACAGATTTTTGGAATATCACCAGGTGTGCCAATTGGCTGGTGACATGTGTACTTTTTGGCCTGATGCTTGTTTGCTCCATTTTCTATAAGAAGGATTTCAAGGCTAGAAGTACGAGTTAGCAAGTTAGATAATTTTTGTCGAGTCTAGGAGAAGTTGCAGAGCAAATTGTAAAGTCCGATGGTTTTAGAGAGAAATGCAATTTAGGTTTTAAGTCATTCTGTAACAGGTTTTGAGTTCATGGGGATTTAATGTTGTATAACAGTACTAGCATTTGAGTTGAAATGATAAATTCAAGCTCATGTCTCTCCATTGTACATGCATATCTGAACTTTGAATAAAATAACTAAGGGTTGTTTTATCCATCTCAATGTTGTGGTGTGTATGATTCTATTTTAGCTTTAATTCAAGGAATTAATTAAAATGCTTGAATGGGATTGTAGGAAGATGTGTTCTATATAAGGATTTGATAAGTAGTATTGAGTTAGAATACATATTGATGAGATTACAGTGCAATTTGGTCAAGGATTTCATATGTTATGTGTTAAATCTGTCATATACCCTTAGATGCTTATGAATTTGACTCCTCCAATGGATAAATGGCACTGATCTAAGTTGTAATTATCTGTACGATTCAATATTTTTTTTTCTTTTCATAGAGCTTGCTACAAATTGAAAATCAATGACTATCTTATGTTGTGGATTGTGTTTAGTTATCTCATGCTCCAGGTAGTTGATATTATCGATGAACAACCAATTCTATTCGATATTATCCTATTGTGTTGAGCTATTAAGTGAGATTATCTGTTATTGTTAATGTTGTTTATAATAATGGTGCGGAGGTTGTAAACACATTAAGGGATCACCCTCCTGGGTCTTGTAGAGCCTGAAGTGTAGGAGGCTTTTTAAAGTCCTCGTCAGTTGGTCCAGGTCCTTCGAGCTGCCCTTGATTGGAATTGGCAATTCCATAGGTAGATTAGAAGACCAACCTGGTTACATTGTAAAAACAAACTAACACATACTCAATGTCGTGTTCTGTTAGGATCATGACCCATTTAGTTGTTTTCCCTATGAGTGTTGCTTTAGAAAGTAGATACTTAAGAGGATATATCTTGGCAATGAGTATTATTTGATGTGCTAACATATAGTGTTCAAATTTCTGTGTGTTGAACACTATTGCTAGGAAAACCTTCTCAATGGATGTATAATTCAGCTCATGTCCTACCATAGTTCTATTGATGTAGTAAGTAGCTTTCTCCTTCCTATTTTCATCATGTTGTGTTAAGAGAGCACCAAGGGCTGTTGTTGTTGCTAATATATACAGGATCAATGGCTTGTTTAGAATTGGTGGCATAAGAACTGGTGGTGTGAGCAAGTACTCCTTGATTTTATTAAATGCCTGATCACATTTCTTGTCCCATTTGTATGCTACCCCCTTATGGAGTAGATGAGAATATGGGATAGCCTTATCTGCTAACTATGCTATAAACTGGTGAATGGATTGGAGTTTTCCTTGCAAACCCTTTAACTGCTTTAATGTTCTTGGTGCTTCCATCTTGAGAATTGCTTTGACTTTAGCAAGATCTATCTCAATTCCCCTCATAGATACAATATACCCAAGGAGCTTTCCTGATTGTACACCGAAGACACACTTCTTTGGATTGAGTTTGACCTTGTATTCTTCTAGCTTGTCGAAGATGGAGCTTAGTGCCGCTATGTGATCTCGATGCTTCTTTGATTTGGCCAATATGTCATCCACATAGTCTTCCATAGTTTTGTGAATCATGTCATGGAAGATTAGCATCATAGCTCTCTGATAGGTAGCTCATGCATTTTTCAACCCAAATGGCATCATGTTCTAGCAATAAGTTCCCCATTGGCAGGTGAAAGCTATTTTGTGTTGATCATATTTAGCTACCATGATCTGATTATACCTTGAAAATCCATCCATTAGTGATAGAATTTCATGTCTTGTTGTCATATCCACAATCATGTCTATGTTTGGGAGAGGGAAATAATCTTTAGGACATGCTTTGTTTAGGTCTCTAAAGTCAGTGCAAATGCAGATGCCCCTAGTGGGCTTAGAGACAGGTAGAAGGTTCGAAACCCATTCTATATAATCAATTGGCCGTATGAAGCCAACGTCAAGGAGCTTTTGCAATTCAATTTTGACCAGTAATGCTATTTGTGGATGCATCTTTCTCAACTTTTGTCTTACTGTTTTTGCTTCTGGATAAACAACTAGATGGTGAACCACAACCTCTGGATCATGACTAGGCATGCCGACATAGGTCCATGAAAATTTTACCTTCCTTTCTCTCAGAAATGCAACTAGAAATTCTTGTTCTTCTGTCAAGAGTGATTCTACATAAAATGTGATATGTGGTGTTTCCTAAATCCCTAGGTTGACTGGATTACACTTCTCTGCCAAGACTACTAATTTTTCTTGATGAATAACACTAAGAGGAATATTGAATCCCTCATCCTTTAGTGCCTTAGAGAGGTTTTCACCATTGGATGCATCCTTTATTTTTACTATTTTTGGGTCAATAAGTGCCATAGTGTGGTTTTCACTTAAAAACCTAGATATTACTCTTAAATTTTCACTTTTGCTACTGAGGGATTCAATCATTTCTCCATAGTAGGTATATGTGTCTAGCTCAATGTTGTATCCAACTTTATGATCTCCACATGGTATCGTATCCTGCAGTCCCATGAATTCCGAGAGAGCTTCATCATTTTTTAACATGTTTAAGATCGGTGGTCCTTGTTGGTCATAATCGATGAGTTGGGGATAGACAAGTTTTAGCTCATTAGTATGGCTGCTTGGTTGAAAAGATAGGGCACTAATCATGAAAAGGGAGGAATTCTCAAATAGCATGGGTAGGTCAGTTATGGGGTCCTCATCACATACATCGGTTATGTCAAAGGTAAAGTTATCTAAAGGTAAACATGTGGATACCAGTAACTGAAGAGGAGCTTTGACTTTTTTAACCGGGGCACCTTTTCCACGTATGGCTATCTTTAGAGGGGTGCATCCAAGGCCAAGATTCTTTATTTTCTTCTCATGAATGATGGGTTCTAGTAGGCCATTATCATTTTTCCCAAGCTTTTCATTTTTTTATAACCCTACCCTTGCATTAATTGTAGTCCTTTGTTGTTATTGTCCATGGGAAGGTTAGGTACATGCCTTTGATCTTAATACAATAAGTTTGATATATCCCTTTCGTCTACCACTTCCTGATTTAGATCCCCCCACCTTTTGAATCTGGAGGGGTCTTCTTTGAAGGTTTGAGTTGATGTGTTAATCGGTTGGGGTTTCCCATGAGACTGAGGAGATTGAGGAAAATCTCCTATTACAAAGACACTCTTTTTCATTTTGTAGTCCCCACACCCATTATCTTGGATAATGACTTTAATATCAGATATGTCCAAAATGGAGGGTTTCTTTGTCTCAAAAGTGGAGGCGAGGGTGGATTGGTCTATATATGGAGAAGTGGGTCCCTCATCATTCTTTGGTACTTGAGGGATCTTGTAGTACTTGGCCTCCAGATTCTTGCGACAATAAAATGGTGTAGGATCTCCATGGATTGTGACCTCTTGATTTTGATAGGGAAATTTCACACATTTATGGAAGGTGGATGTGATAGCTTGCATCCCATGAATCTATGGGCGCCTCAGGAGGATATTGTAAGGTAATTCAAGATCAAGGACTTGGCATGTGGTTTCCATGATAGTTGGCCCTACTTGAATAGGGAGTTGAATGGTGCCTTGATACACTCGTTCTTGATCATCATATGCCCTAATAGTAATACCCTTACCTTTTTCAATGACGTCCTCAAAGAATCCTAGATTCCTTATTAGCTTGAGAGTGCAAATATTTAGACCCGCACCTCCATCCACCAAGAATCTTTTGACTTTATTTTTATGGACTAAGACTTTGAGATGGAGTGCATGGTTATGAGATGGTTGAGTTGGGAAGTCCTAATCAGAAAATGTTAGGAGATGTGAGGTGGTGATATGTCCAACCATAGCTTGGAACTGGTCTGCATCAAGATCTATGGGGACGGTGGATGAAGCCAATGCTTTTTCTAGGATTTCCCTATGTGCTGGTCAAATTTTTAGTAATTCCATGATGGAGATTTGGGTAGGGGTCCTTTTCAATTGATCCAAAATATTATAACCACTAGATATTGACTTTGGATTGGTGGTTGGGATTGTCCTGCAGTGGTAATTTTGCCACCACGTGTGGTGACTCCACAGTCGGCTTTGGATCTTGTGATATTTACAACAGTAACCCACTCATCTAAGGGTGCAACAACATCTAAAGATGTAACCACATGGTCATAAACATGGTTCACATTATTATACTTTTCCTTACCATTGTTGTTTCCCTTATTGTGATATGGCATCAGATTCATGTATATTTTGAGATTTTGGTTTCCTGCGGGTTGTTCAATGTTTATGGTCCTATCATCAATGAGATCTTGGATCAATTTTTTCATTCACATGCAACTGGTTGTCATGTGTCCCTTAATTTTATGAAAGTCGCAAAGGTTATTTTTGTTATACCATGGTGGTTTAACTTGATGCTCTTGATAATTTTCATAAACAGGGATTTTAATGAGATTCTCCTATACCAATTTTTTCATGACAGATTCGATTGATTCCCCAAGCGGTGTGTATTTTTGTTTGGGGGGATACTTGTTCCTTGGGGGTTGTCCCCCTTAATTATTTAGGTTATTGATTGCTTGATTGCTGGGTTGTTGTGATAATGTGTTGGCTTGTGTGTTGTTTCGTTTGTTGACTTGCGGTTGCTAATATGATTTTGCATTTTTCCTTGGGGCACTGATAATAACTTTAGCGTCAACCACACCATCGTCAGTGACATTCTTGTTATTTTCCCATGTGTGATGTTTTTCATTGTAACTGGTTGATGGACGATTATCTTGATAAGAAGGTGTGCCCCCTTGTACAATAAGGGCTCTTTTGATGTTGAGCACCTTGGGGATCAACTGGTCATATGTGGTGATGCATTGCATTTTCAAATGGAAGGAAAAGGTCCCTTCGAGATTGGCGATGATAGTACAGATCTATTGTTATTTTGGCATGGCCCACTTGCTCCTATTGGCCTTGGATGACCATCCTTGTAAGAAGGATGCAAATGTTTCCCCCTTGGCTTATTTGAGAGTAGATAGTTCTTCTAAACTCATGTCCATGCCTATGTTGAATGAATAGTTTTGTATGAACAAGTCCACAATTTCTTGGAACTTTTTGATTCTAGGAGGAAGGCGAGAGAACCATTCCATTTCTGGTCCATCCAAACTCTGAGGGAATAGTTACATTAGATAAGAGTCATCATATGCAACTTCCATACAGTGAACACGAAATTCCCTAATGTGATCTTTAGGGTTGCTAGTCCCACGATATTTGTCAAACTTAGGTATTTCAAACCCTTGTGGGAAAGGAACCATCGCAATGCTTTTGTCGAATGGATAAGGGCACAAATTCCCTTTTTTTTTTTTTCTAGATTGTAGGTCTAGCACTTGTTGTGAGAGAAATTTGATTTGTGCACACATCATTTTGTGGATTGGGTGGTGGGATGAATGTGTTTTGGGGTGGTTTGATTGTTTGAGTGATGGGTGGGGTGTTTTCTATGTTCATGGGAGGTTGGTGCAAGCTTTTCTATGTGATCAATGCTTGTTGGTATGCCTGTAATTGCTCCTGTGCCAACAACACTTGTTGTTGGTCTTGTTGTTGTTGTGCCAACAATGCTTCTTTCCATTGTTGTGCCAACAATGCTTATTGTTGGGCTTGTAACTAAGCCACTTGTTGTTGTGCTTGGTATTGTTGTAAAGCTTGTTACTGTAAAAAATCTTATGCTTGAGCTTGAAATTGAGCTTGTGCCTAGGCTTGAGCTTATTGGGTGGCCTGGGTGGCTTGTTGTTGTTGCAATAAAGCTTGAACTTGTGCTTGGGCGGGTTGTTGTGTTTTTTGTGTGGCTTGCTATGCTAGTGCTTGTTGAGTAGCTTGTTGTGTAGCTTGCATGGCTTGTTGAGCTTGAAATTGCTCGAATGCTTTCTAATAGGCTTGCTGGGCAGCTTGTAGTGTGATACTGTATTGATTTTCCATGTTTGGTTTCAGTGGTGGAGGTGGAGGATTTGGAATGGTGTGAGATTTTGTGATGAGAGTTTGTTGAGGTGGTTGTTGAGGTGTCGTTTGGGTGATGATATGGGGTTGTGTGATAGATGGTGTAGTTGTTATGCTAGGTCCTTGGGAGACCACATTTATAGATGGTGCAGTGATTGATTGTGTTTTTTGGATTGGTGCCACCTGGTGTTCCGATATTGGTGGCATGCTTGGAGGATTTGGTATGTTGATTTGATTCACGATTGGAGGATTTTTTTGATTTGGTTGGTTGAGGATTGGTAAAGGGGGTTGCCCTAAATCAAGGATTGGTGTGGATGTCAATGGTAGAGGGGGAAATGGTGGGAAGATGGGTGGTGTGTTTCCTTGAGAAAGTGATGATGAGGGATCAAAGATTCCCCCTTGTCCTTGTGAAGTCATGGGGAGAGAGACTTTTGTGTCAAGGGAATATTCCAGTGATGCGACGAAAGTGGATGGATTGTTTGTGTCATGAAAGACGAGTGGAACATATGGATGTTTTGGGTTTTGAGGAATTGGTATTTAGTTGACCCAAGATGGTATTTGCGTATAAGTCTTGATTATTTACAAGTGGATGTGTTTGAAGAGCATGAAGCAATGAACCCCCCTTGGTAACGATGGTTTGACTTGGAGCATGAGATGAGGTTAGTTGTGGGATGGGTTGAATGATGTTTTGGAAGGAAGGTGTGAATGATATCGGTGGCATAATCCCGAGAGATTTATCCACAATACTACTCACACCATAATCAGAAGGGAGTTTATTCCCTTCCTTTTCCAATTCTAACATGTATTATGAAGGATTAAGTCTCATCATTGTGTTGACAATTTTATGATTTTCAGGATTTTGGACCATTTCCATGATTTCATCTTGAGTCATTCCTAGGACATTATTGGTAATATCCTCCACTTGGCAACCTCCCTCTTGAAGATCTTGTGGAAGTTGAGGAAGGTCGAGTGGGGGATTGGTAGATCTGATGGGGTTGATTTCAGGTTCATTTTGACTGAAGTCACTTGAAGTGGATGTTTCTTTGTTTGTTTCCATGTTCTTCTTATGTTGAGATCTAGTTTGGACCATAAAATAAGGATCAACTTTCAAGAATATGGGAGATAAATCCATAACTCCTTAGGTTGGTCCAAACTTTAGGTACAAAAAATTAAATCTAAGATGTTAAGGATCAAAGGATGGTGATGAGATAATGAAAGATGGGTGATTGTGAATGATTGAACTCTTAAGAAACATTGGAGGGATACTAGACTTTAGGACTTTTGGTTTTTTGATTTTGGGTTTGATTCAGATTTGACTTGGATTTGATTTGAAATTGATTTGGATTTGATAATGAACTTATAGAATCCAAGATGTTAGATGTTATCTTGGAATAAACTGGTTCACAAGGTGATAATTTAAATACGTGTGTGAAGAAGGATGCATCCACACACACTTAGCCAAACAAGACGATTTTGATTTTATTTAAAGGATTTTCCAAAAGTCTATTATGAAGGATTTTTTTGAAGATTCTAAGAGTTGTTTGTGAGATGGTATTTGATTGATGCTTTGGGATGGATGAAAGTGTTGATTTTTATCCTAAGTGAACTTAGAGAGACTTTTTTTTACAAGACCTAGGTATTGAAGAACATGCTATACTTCCAAGAACTTTTCAACCCTACAAAGTGAGATACTCAAAACATTGGAAGAGAGTTGGATTTTGGCAATAATAAAATGAGTACAAGTTTGAGTTGTCCTTTGATGCACGTTTGTAAAAGTTATAGAGCAACCTATCTCTAACTTGATAAAGCATAGACTAATGTTTCTTGAGATTGCTTGGACTGAGATGTTTGTGACAATTGATAGACTTTGGTTTTGGTATTTTGATCTTGTGGGAAATCATTTGAGAAAACACATGTGTGGGACTGAAGTTTTCTTTAATCTTTTCTTAATGGATTCTTCTTACCATAAACACTTTCTTGCTTAGCTTTTCCACTAAATGTCTATGTCTTAATTTCTTTTCATCCCACAAGGACCATTATGTGGAAATCAAGAGAATCAAGGCAATAGCTCCCTAATGTTGAATTTAGAGAGAGAAAATTGAGATATAGGCCCAAATACTTAGAAGCCTCTAAGGATAAATCCCTAGGGACAAGCAGTAATTCTTGGAATTTTCAAAGGTATTCACCTCTTCTAAAGGGTTTGAAATTTGATGACCTTTATTAAATGTTTGTTTTCAATATTTTGGATCCAAGCAATGTGTTTAACTGACTCAAAGATTGCACAATCCTAGGATGGAAAATAAAATGTTTGTTGAATTCCCAGTTGGATTTCTCCAGTTGCGCTTATTCAGAGTAGATGATTAGAAGCTTGACCACACTAGATCCCCTTCATGACACTCAATTCTATGAGTCATCCAAGCTTCAATTCTCATGAATCTCCCATGATGAAATTTTTAGCTCTACAAAGAACCACAAATATGTGGGATGGCTCTGAAGGTCCGACCTCCTGATGCCAACAAATATTGGGATTTTTGACTTCTACACAAGGGTTTGTAATAAGGGAATCTAGTTCAAAGGACACAATGATAAACTCCCTCAAGAGGTCTCCCAACCCTTATAACAAGGGCTTTATGCATCATAAAGATACTGGGGGAGAGCTATCATGCATCACTGAGTTGATTACAAACTTTCCTTGCAACCACAAATTTGTATAGCAGTTCGGAAGAGCCTGGCTTATGCTTGTTACTGCTTGGGTCATTCCCTTGGGGTGAGTACTTTTTCCCACCAAGGTAGGCCCTCTAAAGGTAAAAAGAGTGAGTAAGTACATCCGTAGTTCGATCAATCTTTGTTTGCGTGAACAAAGAGAGAACACACAATGTCTTTTCTCACACTAGCAAGATTTGTTGAATTTTAAAAACCCAAATTTAAAATGTGGAGGCAATCTTTTAGACAATCTAATATCACTAAAATGATTTTGATTTTGAAGATCACCATGAAGCACGAGAGAAGTGCATACGTATTTGAATGTTATTAGTTTGTAGATAAGATTACAAAATATTACAAACACAAATTCTTTTTAGTCCTCAAAAGCAATAAAATGAATTCTTTTTATCGCACCAAATTTGAGTGTGAGGTTGATTATTCAATTTTTAAGACCCAAAATCAAATCTAGTGAGTTTCTAATGTTATTTTTAACCCTTTGTGTGTTCTTTTTTAAAACCCAAAACAAAATGTATTTGAGTCCTAAAATAAAAGATAGCAATATTTCCAAAGATTGGGTTATAAGTATCCCCAAAGTGTTAAAAAACACTTTTTACAATCATGAAGTAGTGTCATAAGAAGCCTTCTCCTTGTTTCCTCTTCTTCTTCTTTTTACTTGTCACAAAACAAGTAAAAGGTGAAAAGAGATCACAACATAAATCACATGCTAAAATAAATTTGAAAACTGATTTTTACCTTGACCTAGTGTTGCTACCCGCACATGCGTCGCTATTTGGAGTTTTTAGTGTCGCTCTGCTAAATTCAACGTTGCTCTGTGGAAAAATAGAGATGACACTTGCGTTGCTATTTTCTCCAATGTTGCTCTTTGAATTTTGACTGATCCGGCCCTAGGAAAATCATTACAATGTCACCCTTTGGATATAGAGGTAGTGTCGCTATATAGAGACGTTGAAGCGATGGTGTCATTGTTTGTCTTCTCAGTGTCATTGTGTCTTGGGAAAGAAAAAAAGAGAAAAAATGACAGAAATGGCCAAAAAAATGTGTTAATTTTGAGATAGAAGCAGTGTTCCATGGGGACGCGTCCCCCCGGAAAAACCACCCGTTTTCGAGATGGGGACATTTGCTAGACAAGGAGACTCCTAGGAGATGTCCCTCTGTCATCCCCTCGCCGCCTCCATGTTTCTCCAATGTCCCCCTGAAGTCCCCTTCTGGGAGACTTTAGGGAAACTTCTAGGAGACTCCAAGGAAACTTCTGGGAGACTTCCAGAAGTCCCCTCTACCTAAGGAAACTCCAGGGAAAATTTTGGGAGACTCAAGGGAAACTTCTGGGAGACTCCAAGGAAAATCTGGGAGACTCCAGGGAAATTTCTAGGAGACTTCTAGAGGCATCAGGCCATTATCCTGGAGCCATTTACTATTAGTATTTACTATTTCGTACTCTGTTTTTGAAGTTTGAAGTTTGAACATTGATGATATAGTGATACTTGATTGTAATTTTGATTCATGAATCATGATTATGAAACTCAAATTATGAAACATTTAGTTCTTGTTGCATATTCCAATGTCTATATTTTCATTTTGATTTTCAATGTTCAGTGGTTCCCTAGTTCAATGAAATGATATATCATTGCAATGTGTTATTGTGTTTAAACTTTAAACTTTTAAGTTTTAAGTTTTTTTTTTATGTGTTAACTTTACTTATTCCTTAGGCTTCTATAGTTATATAATTATATTGTTATACATCTTTTTATAACTAATTTTTCAAGTATTATATGTATTTCAGCGCAACCTCCCCACCACCCCCCCTCCCCACGCTGTCCCCTTGCCATCCCCAAACTTAGGCCCCTCGTCTCCCATCTCGGAAACGCATCCCCCGTCGTCCCCCCGTCCCCGCCCCTAAAACTCCATGGAACATTGGATAGAAGCCCTCCTTCTAGCACCAAAATGTGAATGCTCTTCCTAGACCTGCTTAAACATGCACAAACAAGTGATCATTATTCAATAAACAAGTAGAAATTAAGCATTCCCTATGAAATTCATTTAAACACAAGAACATGAAAACAAAGTAAAATATCAAATAAACTACTAATGAAATACTGTTCTAAATGCTTAAACTAGCATCCCATAGGGGGATTGGTGCTTCTTTGATGTGGAAAAAATCCCTTTCCCAATCCCTTGATAAGCTTGATGATGGTTGTATGATGAACAAAATGGCAAGAACCTGGCTATGATGGAGAAATTCTATGCTAACTTGGATGATATTGTGCATAATAAGCTTGCATGAACTTATGATCCTCAATCAATAGAGAAGGCCTCTATTTATAAGGAAGAAGGATTGAAGAATGAAGAATGGGGAGAATGTGGGATTAAAGATTGGACCAATGGCATTGTGCCACTTGTCAATATGCTAATGAATCTTGGAGATGTGTTCACACATGTGTGAGCACATCTAGGTAGATGAGATGTGTAAGAGGAATGAATGCCAAGAGGTGGCTTGTGTAAGAGGCGGTGTAAGAGCCCTTAATGCAAAAGGTGGCTCAAAAAAGAGGACATGTAAGAGCCTTTAATGCCAAGGTGGCTCATAAAGAGGACAAAAGTCCTTTCAGAGGGAAAAGTCAAGTGGGTGGAATATTCAAAGAATATGCCATTTTTGAATGAAAATAGTGTAATTTAGTAAATCAAATAAATTGATTTACATGTGCAACTTGGTTAATTGACCAAGGTTGACTTACCCAGGGTGGAGTTAAAATCTAGAGGAATGGGGGATTAGTGTTAGGAGTTAATTAATCTAGGATTAATTAACTTAGGTGAAACTAGTTGATTTATGAAATTTGATTTAAATTTTTGGGTTTATTTAAATCAAATGAGAGGATGTTAGAACTTTGGGATTTTAATCAAATAAATTGATTTATTTAATTAAAGAAAGAACATTAGGATTCTAATTAAATAAATTGATTTATTTAATTATAGGAAAAACATTACGATTTCAATTAAATAAATCAGTTTATTTAATTAAAGGAAGATGATGAAATAATCTGATAAAGGGTATTATCTAATTAAAGGAGGAGATTTGATGAATTTAATTAATTAAATAAAGATTATTCAATTAATTAGTTAGTGTGGAAGTGATTAAGGAAGAATCAGTGGTAGTTAATCAGAATCAAGTGCATGATGTCGATCAAGATATTTTGAGTTCCTACAATTTGAAACAAAAAGACATGTCTGTGAAAGATTATACAGAGGAATTCTATAAGTTAGTGATTAGATCTGGGCATAGTGAGGAAGATGAGAAAATTGCTATATATATGACTGGTCTAAAGTATAGTCTAGAAGATGAATTAAGCCTTGTGTCCCCTAGAAGCTTGGAAGAGGCTTATCAACTTGACTTAAAGGTAGAAGAAAATTTGCAAAGGAAACAAAGTCAGCAAGAGAAGAAGAGAGGAAGAGGTTTTAGAGGAAGGGGCAACAATCTGGTAAGGGGCAGCAATCTGGTATGGGACAACAACATCATCAAGGAGAAGAGGCTGGAAGTTCTAGTGGGGAAGCCAACAATGATAGAGGAGGCTTCCAAAAAAAAGGGGGTAGATCTTATGGAAGAGGTGGTTCTCAAGGTAGAGGTAAAGGGTTCGCTGGAAAATTCTTTAAGTGCAACCAATATGGACACAAGATTTTGGAATGTTTTGAATCTTCTCAAGGAGGACATTCCAAATTTGAAAGAAGTAATCAAATTGTTCATTTTGAACAAGAAAGTGTGGGCTCTCATGTTCCCCATAAAGAGGAATAAGAATCGGGTGAATAATTGTTGTTGAAAAGGGTATTGTTGAAGCCTCAAAAAGAAAGCCAAGAACTAGTCCAAAGGAGATCCTTGTTCAAAACCAAGTGTAATTCCAAAGGTAAATGTTGTAGACTAATCATTGATAGTGGTAGTAGATATAATATTGTTGCAGCAGAGATGGTAGAAAAGTTAGATCTCAAAAGAATTAAACATCCATCTCCTTACAAGGTATCTTGGTTGCAAAAAGGTCATCAATTGTTAGTGAATGAGAAGGCCCATGTTGATTTTCAGATTGGTAATTATAAAGATAGTGTTCTTTATGATGTGATGCCTATGGATGTGTGCCATCTATTGCTTGGTAGACCATGAAAATTTGATAGGAAAGTAGTGCATAATGGAAGGGAGAACACATATACTATTGATTAAGATGGAGTGAAACATACCTTGATTCCTATGAAGGAGCTTGAAGAGGACAACAATAGTGGTAGCAACAGTAAGGTAATGATGGTAAGTGGTAAGGAGTTTCTACATGACTTGAAGAATGAGGATGTAGGATTTGCTTTGGTTCTTAAACCTAGGAGTGTGTTTACTTCTACAAAAATTGATGATTTGCCTCTTGAAGTGCAAGATATTTTGAATGAACATTTGGATATTGTTGCATTTTATTTTCCTAGTGGATTTCCTCCTATGAGGGGCATTAGTCATTAAATGGATTTGATTCCAGGGGCTAGCCTTCCTAACAAAGCTGCTTGTAGGTTGACACCTATGGAAAATGAAGAAATAAGGAAGCAAGTGGAGGACCTTTTGAAGAAGGGTTTGATAATGGAAAGCCTAAGTCCTTGTGCTATCCACATAGTACTAGTGCCAAAGAAAGGAGGAGAATGGCGTACGTGTACCGATTCAAGGGTTATTAACAAAATTACTATAGATATAGGTTTCCCATTCCTAGAATTGAATATTTGATGGATTGTTTAAGTGGCTCCATGTATTTTTCTAATATAGATTTGAAGAGTGGCTATCACCAAGTAAGAATTAGACTGGGGGATGAATGGAAGACATCCTTTAAGACTAGTGATAGTTTATATGAATGGCTTGTTATGCCTTTTGGATCATCTAATGCACCTAACACTTTTATGTGTCTCATGAATGAGGTTTTGAAGAAATTTCTTGGTAAATTTGTGATTATATACTTGGATTACATTTTGGTGTTTAGCAATTCTAAGGAGGAGCATATTGAGCATTTGAGGTAGTTATTGAAGAGGTTGCATGAGGAGAAGTTGCAGATAAATCTAAAAAAGTGTCTGTTTATGCAGACTGAATTGATCTATTTGGGCTTTGTGGTGTCAAAGGAGGGTTTGAAGATGGACAAAAAAAAGGTACAAGCCATCCTTGATTGACCAACACCTAAAAGAATAATGGAGGTAAGGAGATTTCATGGGATCACAAGTTTTTATACAAAATTTATTAGAGGTTTTAATCATGTGGTAGACCTATTCTTGAAACTATTAAGGGGAATAAGAGGCCATTTGTATGGACTAGGTAGGATGAAGATAGTTTTAAATTTTTGAAGCAAAAGGTGAGTGAGCAGCCCATTCTTGCTTTTCCTAATTTTGAAAAAGTGTTTCAAGTAGAGTGTGATGCTAGTGGGTTGGCTATTGGGGATGTCCTAAGTCAAGAAGGTAAACCAGTAGCATTCTTTAGTGAGAAACTAAATGATGCAAAAAGGAAGTATTCTTCTTATGATTTGGAATTCTATGCTTTAGTTCAATATTTAAAGAAATGGAGACATTATTTGCTGCCTAAAGAGTTCATTGTATATATGGATAACCATGCTTTACAGTTTATCAACAACCAAAGAAAATTGAATCAAAGGCATACCAAGTGGGTTGAGTATCTCCAAGGTTTTAATTTTGTTTTGAAGCATAAAAGTGGGAAAATTAATAAATTTGTTGATGCCTTGAGCAAAAAGAATTTGTTGTTGTGTGAAATACAAACTAACAGTGTGGGATTTGAAAGTTTGAAAGAGTTGTATGCAGAGGATGAAAATTTTAAGGAAGCATTGAAGCTTGCAACAATCCTATTTATAGGAATAGAGATCCATGGGTGGATTATATGATTCAAGAAGGTTTGTTGTTCAAGGGTAATAAATCATGCATTCCTAAAGGGTCCATGAGAGACAATTTGTTGAAGGAAAAGCATTGTGGTAGTCTTGCTGGTCACTTTGGACAGGATAAGACTTATTTGCAGTTGAGCACTCATTATTTTTGGTCAAAGATGCAAGTGGATGTGAGGAGATATGTTGAAAAGTGCAGCGTTTGTCAACATGCTAAAGGGAGAAGTCAAAATGTTGGGTTATATCAGCCACTTCTAGATCCAACTAGACCATGGGATTCAGTGAGTATGGACTTTGTGTTGGGTTTTCCTTATACACAAAGGGGAAATGATTCAATTTTTGTTGTGGTAGATAGGTTCTCAAAAATGGTGCATTTTATACCTTGTAAGAAAAATAGTGATGCCATTGACATTGCAAATTTATTCTTCAAAGAAGTAGTGAGGTTGCACAAAATTCCTAAAAGTATCATTTTGAATAGGGATACTAAGTTTGTGGGTCATTTTTGGAGGACCCTATGGAAGAAATTGGGCACCAATCTGAACTTTAGTTCTGCTTATCACCCCCAAACGGATGGGCAGACCAAAGTTGTTAATTGAAGTCTCGAAAACATGTTGAGGTGTATTGCTGGAAAAACACCAGGCAATTGGGATTTAGCTTTGGCTTAAGCTGAGTTTGCATTTAATGATTCTCCTAATCGAAGTAGTACATCTAGTCCATTCTATGTTGTGTATGGTTTACCTCCAAGGGGGGTGTGAGTTGAGAGATCTTGGTAATATGGAAAGGCAAAGTGCAATAGGTGAATATTTTTCTAAACTCATCCATGATCTCCATGAAGAGGTCAAATTGAATATAGAAGAATTTAATCAACAATATAAACATGCTGATAGGAAGCAGAGGGAGATACATTTTTAGGTTGGATACCTTGTATTGGCTCACCTTCAGAAAGAAAAATTTCCTAAAGGAGAGTACAACAAATTTAAAATGAAAAAATAAGGACCCTGCAAAGTTCTCAGACTATTTTTGGATAATGCATATGTGATTTATCTACCTTCAAGCCTTGGCATTTCACCTATTTTTAATGTGGCAGATTTGTATCCTTATAAGGGAGATGTTGAGGATGATGCAATAAAGATTGATTCTTCAAACATTGAGAAACAACAAGTTGTTTCATCTTCTCCACAAGACATCAAATGCATTCTTGATACACAACTGTGGAAGAAGACCCGAAGACATGAGTATTTTAGATATCTGGTGAAGTGGAGTGGTCGTCCAGTGGAAGATGCTTCTTGGCTCACCAAATCTAAGCTCTCTTGGTTGGGTTATTCTATTGTCGATCTCATGAGCAGGAGCTCATGAACTTTTCATGCCTAGGGAGTCTGATGCAGGGCATCACTCTCTTTCTTTCATCTTCATTTTGGTTTTGTTTATGTCTTTAGTTTGGTAGTTTGTATTTTGTTTTTGTTAAACTGATTTTTATTATATTGTGATGCTTGTTGGTCAAATCTCTTAGAGAGGTCGATAGTTATAAATTTTTGGTATTGTAACTGTTGTTGAAGTGGTAGTTTGGAGGTGTTAGATATTTTTAGAGGAGTGAAAGAGAACAGGGGTTGGTTCAATGTTGTAAGAATAGGGGAATTTGAACTTCAAGGATCGACAATGAAGGAAGGGAAGAAATTGAATGGCAGTTTCTTTGATCGACCAAAGACAAGCAGAGGATCAAATGGTGTTGAAGGAGAATACAACCAGGCCATTCATTGAAGGCCTTATTTGCTGAGTGTTGTGAAGCTTCTGATGAATGAGGGAACACTGTTTTGGATTTGATCAAAGTATTATAACCATTGATCCATTGAGAAATACCATCTTCCAATTTGTTCTTCCCATCAATAATACTGAACTTTCAAACTGTTGGATTGTTATTTTTCATTTTTTCTTGAATTTACTTAAAGTTTGTGAGGATTTAAATAGGCTCGAGGTCTCTGTGATTTGGATTTTTCTCTATGATCAACAAGGCTCCCCATCAATTTAGTTCAATTGGTGAAAGATAGTACATTGTTTAAAATAAAAATTGACATTCAAAAGTAATCAGTTTTTAGGTTTTTGCATCTTAAAATCAATCAATTATCATATTTCAAATCTAAAAATTGTAATATCTCATTTAATACTTGCATTTTTTTTTCCTATTTTTGGATGTTTACTATCTTTATTTAGTGCCTTTTGGCCATTTTGGGTACACTTTTGGTTTGGTGAAACTTGTATGAGTATCATAACCTGGTGTCCTACTTCCAATACTTTAATGAGATTTATTTTGAGACTCATGGCATACCATGTTGGTACATCCATTGTGAATCTTGGGTTTTCCAACTCTTTCACTCATAGTGTTGAAACTAGTCAACCCATCTTAGATTCCATCCCTAATGTCACATGTCCTATGACCACTACTTCTATTGATGTTGAAACCATTGTTGCTCATGTACCTCAAGATAACTTACAAAAAATGGATAAAGCCTTAGAAAAACTTCAAGACTATGTGAGTGCAAAATATATTGCTTGCAGTGTCATTCCTATCATAGATAACATGAGGATAATTCTTGATAACAAACTAGGAATAGAGATTGTGTGTAGCCTAGCCCACATTATTGATAATCATGTTCCTACAATGGATAGTTGTGCTCAAACTTTGGGATACACTCGAAGTCAAGGAAGAAATAAAATTCCTCCCCTATAACCATAGCTTCTATTCCTACATATACTAACCCAATTGTTACTACAATTATGCAATTGACCATCAATATCACTCCAACTTTGGGTATTTCCACTAGGAATCCTTTTAGCTTTGTGAATTCAACATCATATCTCTAAACCCCCCACCTTTCACAAACTTGTAATTTATTTGTTTGCCCAACATATATACACCTCCACCATATTCCCCTCCATCTCAAAACACAACCAATGATTCCGTCATAAACCAAATTTTGCAAAATGTCACATCCCTCCAACAACAAATAACAACATTGAACCAAAACCAAATTGGACAACCTTCACAACATGTCAAAAGAAACCCATTATCATTAGAGATATTGAGAGAAAAAATACCACAAGGCATAGATATACATGGATTTGAGAAATACAATGGTAAAGGAGATCCTAGTAACCATGTGTCAGCATATACAACTTTATGTAGTGACTTCATTTTTGAAGACAAGCTCTTGGCTAAGCTTTTTCCTAGGTCCTTACCAAATAACTCAATCCACTCATTTATTGAGACTTTTGATGCCTTTCTCAACCATTTCCAAGTGAACATTGGTCCTAAGATGGTCCTACCTTGTTTGATGTAATGTAAGAAAAATGCAGATGAAAATGTCACTGATTTTATAACATGTTATCATCTGCTTTACTCACAAATCAATATTAAACTTCCCGATGTTGATCTTCAAAGAATTTTAATTGATAACTTACAAAAAAGTATCAAAGATAAGCTTAGGATGATGGAATTTCCCTCCTTTACACACTTATGCATGACTCTCTGTGATTATTAGAATTCACTTTCAATACGTAGGAAAAACTACTTCAACTCATCCTAAAAAATATGAAACTATGTCTCATAAATTTTTTCAACCATTCAAGAAATAAAACAAGGGATTTATATAGATAAACTCATGTCAACCAATCCACCATGTTGAACCTAAAGTGGTTGCCATAAAAACAACAAATCCATACCAATTTTGAGATAAGAATAGGAAATTCACCCCATTACTTGATATCCTCCTTTTGATTATGTTTCAACTCTTGAGCAAGAACTTAATCACCATATCTCTTGTTAGACCTCTTGATACGACTAAGCCTTTACCTTGAAACTATAACTCAAATGATGTTTTCCTATATCATCGACAATTCAGATATGATACAGAATGATGCATGCATCTTAAACATATAGTTCAAGACATCATTGATTCGAATCGCGCTTAGTTGGGTGGTGTTAATGATCAAGGAAATAAATTTTTCACCCCACCTAACCAAAATTTGAAATTTTTTACCAATCCAATGCCAAACCACTCCATCTCATTTGTAAAATCTAGTGATAAAAAGAATAATGTGATGAGTGTTAATAGGATACAAGATATAATTGATGATGATAAGAGTGATAATGGAGACAATCTAGATGCTATGATTGGATTCATTGATGTTCAACCTTGTAAGGGCCAAACCAACTTGTCTCTTGACATTGATTTCTCAAATAGTGATATACTTAAACATGCACCCGATGATCCTCTTTACATAGCCTAAAGAATGAATGGAAAGCCTACAAATGGGATATTAATCAATCCCATGTGTGTAGAGAATGTGATCACTGAGGAATTATTTTTTGTGCATGAACTTTACCAATATTTTTATGAACAATCAAAAGCATGGATCAAAACACATGATGGCTTTTCTCACCCTACAAAAGTTTCAATCACTCTTGCATTAAAATTTGGACCAAAACAATTGAATGTATCATTCTCCATCATCTGGATGTTAAATCAATTTCATGTGAAGTTAGGATATTCATGGCTACTCTCCATGAATGTTGTCCCATTGGTCATCCACAAGTGTTTGAAATTTCCATTTGATAACAAATTTTTTATAGTGCATCATAGTGGATTTAATCCTGTCTTCTCGAGGAAATTTTTTATTGGATTTCTTTTGGCCTGAACCTGTAGAACCTATAAAACTTCATGGAGAATTATTTATCAAATCCTATCAAAATTTCAAAGAAAAATGTATAGAATAGCTATCCCTTGCTAATATCCCACCTAAAACTGAAAGATCCATAGTCTTTCCTTCCACTCCAATTGTTGTGGATGAACCTATGCTTGAACCAAAAGAAATAATGTATGATGCTATTTTTCCACCTATATCATATAAGAGACCAAGAGATAACCATAAAATTCTAGTTGTGCCTCCTAAAATAAAAAAAATTTATAAGCCTAAAGAGAAAGTGGTTTCACAATCTGTCGAGGTCCCTTTTGTTCCTCCCTTAAGGGAAGAAAAGAGACCAACAATTGATAAACCTGCTCCCACACTGTCATAACTTGAAAACCATGCAAGAAGAAACTAAAATGTTAAAGAGCATAGGCATAGACATCATGATATTGCTTGTTAGTTAGAAGAAAATAAAAAACCAAATCAAACAAAGCATGATGATTCTCCACCTTTTCCACAACATGAAACTTTTGCACCACAACAAAAACAAGAACATAAAATGGACATTATCATTAGGTATCCTATTGTGATTAACTTGGATGATGATGATGAGATTTCTAAAATTGATGAAGAAGTGCATAATGAATTGAATTTGTTGTTTTCCACTTCTATGAAATTTAATGGGTGCAACCGTGATGATCCTCCTAAAAAGAGTGAATCACCACATGTTGAACCTAGTGGTTATCCTAGTATGGCACTTGTCACTACCCCTTTGGATAGTTATCCACCTTTCACATATGATGAACAAGATTGGGATGTAATCAAATTGCTATAGGTTTTCTCACATGTGACACACTATATTTCTTTTTATTTTTATGTTCTTTGTGATTGCATGTATGTAATGTGATCCCCCATATTGTGCTACTTGGGGAGTATCTTTATATTTGTGACTTTTCTTTGGATGACCCTTGTTACTCTGTTGGTGCAAGGATACAAAGGAAGCAAATATGTCATTCTTCTATTTGTATCTACATTCTTCTATTGGTCATAATCATTATCTTTTCTTTTTTCTTGTGTTTTCCTTTTTGGGATGATACAAGGTGTCGATACATCCAAGTCTCTTCCATGTTGACCCAAAATCTTTTTATTTATTTTTGCTCTCTATGTGTCATTCCTCCTTTATGTTTGTTGTTCCATGAAGTATTTGGGGAATGATGATGGTTCCAAGCTCTATTATATCACTATAGCAAAGACATGGGTTGACCCCAAATCTATGAATCCATTATGTGTTATCTTTTTGGATTGCATGTGAGGGAAACCTCCTTTTTCATGATGCAACTTTATTTAGAAACATATTGTTGGCATAGGGCTTTCCAAATAAGCTCTCATGGACCCTTTTAACAATTGGAATTTATCATTTTCAACTTTAAAGTAATTTCTCACAACATGGTGTTTAGCGATTCCTTTAAAGTGGGGGTATAAATTGGCATTGATATTTTGAAATTTTTTGGCTTCACTTTTGTTCACGAGTTGGAATTAGTGTAGCATTGGCATAGCACATTGATCATTTTGTGGCACCTTATCAAAGTTATCAAGGAGTATAACTTTTGGTATGGTTGACATATGGGAGACATGTATACCTAGTGTGACATTCCCATTTGCCACCCTTTTTGTGAGTATATACCTTGTAGACCTAGTGTGTGTTTCTCATTTTTCCTTTGGGGATAACCTGGTGTATACCAAATTGCACTAGCCCTTGTGAGCATATTTTATTGATGTGGCATAACACAAATTTCTAGTACAACCTTCTTTTCCTTATTTTTTTCTTTTTGTATTAGCTTTAACAGTGTATGCTTATGTATCTTGTCTTGCTACATGTATCTTACACATATTGTGTTTCCCTTTATCCTTATGTTGTTTTTCCATGGGATCTTGGATCTTGGGGGCTTGATCCTCCTCCTTTATCTTTTTCATCCTATCTTTCTAACATTTGTACACTTGGACACATCTTGATGCATATTTGTCTACTTTAGTGTGAGTCTGAGCATAAGTTCATAATCTCACTAAAGTGGGGGCTAAATTTAGTATAGGAAATTGTATACCTTTAAATTTCACACTATGTTAATGTTCCTTAATTTATTTGACTTAATTAAGCTTCTCTTTTTTCTAAATTATTCATTCCAAAGCTTTATTATTCTCGTTTTCAAAAAGGTAAATTGACATTTAATTAATGTAATTAATATTTTAATCACCTTGGATCATGTGTTTCCTAGACTTATAGGCTAGGACCCATTCACCCAAGGGCGAATGGGTCCTCTTTAAGTCCTAGGACCCATTTTTAAATATGTTTTTGGTAGATTTTAATGATTCAAATTCAATTTGTAATTGTTAGCTTTTGGAATCTAATTTTTGAGAAATTATATAAACACCTATAAATACTTAGTCTTTTTATCATTTGAAATCTAAGAAACATCCTAAGACACACAATCAAGACTTCATAGGAACAAATATTATTGTCAAGAGCATTCAAGAGAAAATTTATCAGTCATTTGTTGTAACATTCAAGATCCTAACTTCATGTTCAAGCTTATGCGTGTTCATTTCATCTTGTGAAGGATAACATGAATTGTTGATTCTAAAGCAGCCAAGCATTTTGAAGTGTCCAAATCCATCAAGCAAAGAAATATCAAATTCCTTGGAGTGATGTGTTTGCCTTTAGTCCTCTAAGGGAAGCCATTGAAGGTTTGGTGAGTTGTAGCAAGCATTATTCATTCATCATTTCCTTCTACATTGTCATTATCTTTCTATCAAGGTTTAATTACCAAACTTGGGGTTTTACTAAGGTAAACCCCCATTGAAACAAAACTTTTTTCTCTTTGTGTATATGCAAATTACAGGTTGAAGAATGATTGAAGATCTTAAGGAGCAATTTTTCATTGTTTCATAAGTTGTCATCATTGTTGTCAAGCCACATAAACTAGGTTGTAGATTTTATTTATGACTTTTTGATAGTGGAACCTATATATGCATAAAATTGGTCATGTCTAATTAATCCTGACATTTAATTAAATATTTATTATTTAATTAATTTCTCTAAAGTCCTCTACATTTTATTAAATTTAATTAATTTAATTATATTATTCATTCACTTTATTCTTCCACCTTAATTAAATAAATTCACTTTATTTAATTATTTCACATTCATATGTCTACTTAATTAATTAAATAAATACCCTTTATTTATCTTAATTAATTATCACCTTTTGAATTTAATTAATCTTTTGATTTAATTAAATTTAAAATATTTCCTTTCTCCTATTCAAAATCTTTCTTCTAATTAATTAAATATTTTATTTAATTACTTTCATCTACATGTCATTTCCTAAAAAATTAATTAAATATCTTTATTTAATTAATATCCTTCATATCTTTTCAAATCATAATTAAATATTTTATTTAATTATGAAATATTTTATTATTCTTCAAATCTTAATTAAATGATTATTTAATTGAGAAAAAACTCCATGCCACCCATAAATAAATAACTAAATTTATAATTCATTATTTATCTTCTTAAATATTTCCAAAATCCTCTAAAAAGATGATTTTTTTATCATCTAGCTTATCTCTTCCATAAATAAATAATTGAATTTATAATTCATTATTTATCTTCTTAAATCTTTCCAAAATCCTCTAAAAAGATGATTTTTTATCATCTCATCATATCTCTTCCATAAATAAATAATTGAATTTATAATTCATTAATAATCTTCTTAAATCTTTCCAAAATCCTCTAAAAAGATGATTTTTTATCATCTCATTATCTCTTCCATAAATAATTATCTCTTCATCTCATCATATCTCTTCCATAAATAAATAATTGAATTTATAATTCATTATTTATCTTCTTAAATCTTTCCAAAATCTTCTAAAAAGATGATTTTTTATCATCTCATTATCTCCTCCTTTATCTTTTTCATCCTATCTTTCTAACATTTGTACACTTGGACACATCTTGATGCATATTTGTCTACTTTAGTGTGAGTCTGAGCATAAGTTCATAATCTCACTAAAGTGGGGGCTAAATTTAGTGTAGGAAATTGTATACCTTTAAATTTCACACTATGTTAATGTTCCTTAATTTATTTGACTTAATTAAGCTTCTCTTTTTTCTAAATTATTCATTCCAAAGCCTTATTATTCTCATTTTCAAAAGGTAAATTGACATTTAATTAATGTAATTAATATTTTAATCACCTTGGATCATGTGTTTCCTAGACTTATAGGCTAGGACCCATTCACCCAAGGGCGAATGGGTCCTCTTTAAGTCCTAGGACCCATTTTTAAATATGTTTTTGGTAGATTTTAATGATTCAAATTCAATTTGTAATTGTTAGCTTTTGGAATCTAATTTTTGAGAAATTATATAAACACCTATAAATACTTAGTCTTTTTATCATTTGAAATCTAAGAAACATCCTAAGACACACAATCAAGACTTCATAGGAACAAATATTATTGTCAAGAGCATTCAAGAGAAAATTTATCAGTCATTTGTTGTAACATTCAAGATCCTAACTTCATGTTCAAGCTTATGCGTGTTCATTTCATCTTGTGAAGGATAACATGAATTGTTGATTCTAAAGCAGCCAAGCATTTTGAAGTGTCCAAATCCATCAAGCAAAGAAATATCAAATTCCTTGGAGTGATGTGTTTGTCTTTAGTCCTCTAAGGGAAGCCATTGAAGGTTTGGTGAGTTGTAGCAAGCATTATTCATTCATCATTTCCTTCTACATTGTCATTATCTTTCTATCAAGGTTTAATTACCAAACTTGGGGTTTTACTAAGGTAAACCCCCATTGAAACAAAACTTTTTTCTCTTTGTGTATATGCAAATTACAGGTTGAAGAATGATTGAAGATCTTAAGGAGCAATTTTTCATTGTTTCATAAGTTGTCATCATTGTTGTCAAGCCACATAAACTAGGTTGTAGATTTTATTTATGACTTTTTGATAGTGGAACCTGTATATGCATAAAATTGGTCATGTCTAATTAATCCTGACATTTAATTAAATATTTATTATTTAATTAATTTCTCTAAAGTCCTCTACATATTATTAAATTTAATTAATTTAATTATACTGTTCATTCACTTTATTCTTCCACCTTAATTAAATAAATTCACTTTATTTAATTATTTCACATTCATATGTCTACTTAATTAATTAAATAAATACCCTTTATTTATCTTAATTAATTATCACCTTTTGAATTTAATTAATCTTTTGATTTAATTAAATTTAAAATATTTCCTTTCTCCTATTCAAAATCTTTCTTCTAATTAATTAAATATTTTATTTAATTAATTTCATCTACATTTCATTTCCTAAAAAATTAATTAAATATCTTTATTTAATTAATATCCTTCATATCTTTTCAAATCATAATTAAATATTTTATTTAATTATGAAATATTTTATTATTCTTCAAATCTTAATTAAATGATTATTTAATTGAGAAAAAACTCCATGCCACCCATAAATAAATAACTAAATTTATAATTCATTATTTATCTTCTTAAATATTTCCAAAATCCTCTAAAAAGATGATTTTTTTATCATCTAGCTTATCTCTTCCATAAATAAATAATTGAATTTATAATTCATTATTTATCTTCTTAAATCTTTCCAAAATCCTCTAAAAAGATGATTTATCATCTCATCATATCTCTTCCATAAATAAATAATTGAATTTATAATTCATTATTTATCTTCTTAAATCTTTCCAAAATCCTCTAAAAAGATGATTTTTTTTCATCTCATTATCTCTTCCATAAATAAATAATTGAATTTATAATGTATCTTCTTAAATCTTTCCAAAATCTTCTAAAAAGATGATTTTTATCATCTCATATTTTCTCTTCATATCTTTAATTAAATATCTTTATTTAATTAATTTCCTTCATATCTTTTCAAATCATAATTAAATATTTTATTTAATTATGAAATCTTGTATTATTCTTCAAATCTTAATTAAATGATTATTTAATTGAGAAAAATTTCCATGTCACTCAAATAAATAATTGAATTTATAATTCATTATTTATCTTCTTAAATCTTTCCAAAATCCTCTAAAAGATGATTTTTATCATCTCATCTTATCTTTTACATGAAAGAAGAAACAAATCCTGCTTTCTGTTTTTCTTCTATTTTTCTCTCCAGTCTTCTCCATCTTCAACCGTTCAATCTTCCAGGAATTATCATAGTCGTTGATCACAACGGCCAATCAGAAGCTTTTGAAAACTCTATAAATACCACTACAAATCCAAGCATTGGTTCTAATTAGAGATTAATTACATTAGAGATAGGCGATTAACATTTTAGCATTATCAACTTTAGCATTCATAATTTCATAATTTTACATTCTAGCAAATCATGTTTAGTTTAAGCATTTTATTCATATCTTACCATAGCATGCATTCATCTTCAAATCTCGTTCTCTAGGAAGACTATTTTTTGAGCCTAGCATACAATCTGAGAGCAAGCTAGAATCGACAAAAACATTGGAGATAGAGGACGATAGGATGACATCAAGGACATAAAACTGAGTTTTCATTCTTTCTTATTTGATTTTCCGTTTTGATATAATGTCTTATTGGTGTGTTTGATTTATTATTATTTTTAATCTACATTTCATACACTTAAAAATTGATCACACAAAACCTATGCAAATAGAAGCTATAATCCAACATTAGAGGATTTCTGAAAGTGCTTTTAGAAGTCCTAACTAGGACCCATTCACCCAAGGGTGAACCTATCCTTTAGTAAGTCTCAAAACCAAATTTTGATGGTAGGTGCAAGTGTGCTAACCCTTCTCATATTTTCTTGCAAACTGTGATTTTAGTTTATGTACTTTCAAGAATTTTTATTTCTTGTGTTAGGTCTAATAATTCATTTAGTTTGAACATTGCAAATAATTTAAATTTGGTTTTAGATCTATCCTATTGTCTTAAGGATTGAGATCCAGGTCTAATTGACTCACCATTGAGGTTGAAAGTCAATCTTTACACCTTGTGATCCCTTTCCTAATAAAATTCCCTTAGGGAAAGACACAAATAGAGAAAACACCCCTTTTAATTTAAGGATCTCTTTCCCGAAATTTTAGTTCCTTCAAGATAACCGTTATCTAATCCTAGTACCAATGAGCATTGTATACTAAATTCAATTGGGGGAGAGAATATGAATAATGATATCCTCAAAATGAGGGATTAGATATTCTTTGTTGGTCGTGGTTTGTTGAAAATATGCAAATAGTTATTAATATTTTTAGATACTCTCTAAATATGTAATTGTTAAGTCTAAGTTTCAAAGTGTGCTTGGTTCACATGAAATAGGTTCTAGAGTTGTTTTAGACCAATGTAGAAGTATGTTGCAAAAACTAAAAAATACTTGATAATAATTAAGCCACTTCAAGGGGTAAACCTCCAAAAGTCTTCAAAAAGAACATAATTTACAATATGATGATAATAAGGTATCATCTACCCCCTATATATACCATACTTATGCCACAAATGCCACATAGGTTGACCTAACTACATACACAATACTATTTTAATGATCATATAATTTAATTAAAGATTATGCTAGCCACAAGCTAACTATATATATCCCGGTTCACACTATAGGTTAAGGGCACAAAAAAATCCCTTACTAATCCTAAGGAATTCAACACATCAAATAAAAAAAATGAAAATAAAAGAAAACATTTGCATTTAGAATAATTTAGAGTTGTTTAATTACACCAATTAATTAAATCATATTTCAATTTGAGAAAAATAAAAAAATATGAAAGCTAACTACACATATCCCAATGCACATTATAGGTTAAGGACATAAAAAAATACCTCATTAATAGGCCCAAAGAATTCAACACATCAAATCAACCAAAACTAAATTAAAATAAAAAAATTCATTAGGAGTAATTTATAATTGTTTAATTGCATCAATTAATTAAATCACATTTCAATTTGGGAAAAGCATAAAAACATAGAATAGTGATTTATTTCCTACATTTAGTTAGTTCATTTTCACTAAAGAAAACATCAAATGATTGAAATCCCTTGTGAAGAGGGTGAAAAATATTGAAGGAAAACAAAGGAAGATAAATCAATGCAAAACACAATACCTTCACCTAGAATCCTTGCTTCTCTCCTTGATGAGTGGAAATGGAATACACCCTTATTCCATTTGATTTTCTCTTTTATGTTGATATGTAGATTTATCATTGTTCTAGCCTAACGTTGATATGATTTGATAATAATAAAAAAATTACAGCGTATAGGTATGATAATAGATTCTAGATTCACATTAGCTCCAAAGGATTAAGAGGATTAAGAGAGACATGAGATGCAAGAGGATTTGATGAAGGATGATAGCCTCTAGATATAGTCTTGAAGAAACAAAATCAATGGCTAAGAATGATTGATGATGGATGGATAAGATTGAATGAGGATTAAGGTTTGGATCAAAGATCCAATCATGTGACAAGTGCAACATGATGGATAGGAAATAGGTTTATGATTAAGATAAAGACAAAAATCATTATATAAATGGCTAGGATTAAGAGGTCAAATGAGATGAATGGATAAGATGAAAAGTTAGCTTGAATTTTGGGGAGGTGTCTAGATTCAATCAATCTAGAAAATAATTTAGTTAGACATGTGAAGGGGACACTTGTCACAAGAGGAAAAAATTAGATTATGATCCATGTGAACAAGATAAAGGGCAAGGATTAGATGGGAAAGGATGGAGGATAAAGGGGAATTAATAAAATAAATAAAGTATTTATTTAATTAATGGGATCATGTGAAGGAATTTAATAATTAAATGAATAATAAATATTCATTTAATTAAAGGACTAGGATGAAGATGGGAAAGGATGGGGATAATTAAATAAATAATAAATATTTACTTAATTAATGGGTTAAGGATAGACTAAAATTAGGTGTGGTTGGGTAAGGTTAAATTTTAGGTGTCTATATTTTTCTCCTCTTTGATATGATGTCGTGAAGTGTTGTATCAAAGAAGGTTAAAGCACAGTGGATGGGAGAGGATAAGGATCAAATATGTGAAAGGATAAGGATAAAATATGATGCCCCAATCAATGAGAGGATGGAAAAGGATGAAGAAGGAAAGATTGAAGATGAAGATGGAATGATTAATGATTAGGTGATGGGATACCTCCTCAAGAGAACATGTGAGTTAGGAGAACAAGGGTGTGCTCTCAAAATGGAAGGGAACAATGGGGGATTAGGCTCAAGAAGCAGATGAATTGGAAGATGAAAGGAGGTGAAGGAGAATTTGATGGAAGGGGATGAAAAGGAAGGAGAATTTGAATGGAATATGATGAAAAGGAAGGAGAATTTAGATGGAAGGGAATGAAAATAAAGGACAATTTGATTATGATGGATATGTTATGCCAGTATGTATTGAGTGATCTTAAGATTTGATATAGCAAAGGAATTTATGCACCAAGGTATGAAGAACCAAAGTGATAAGGTAACCTATGCATGAATTGACACTCAAACAATGACAAGCACAACATACAAGATAAAAATGATGCCCCATTATACATCAATTATGACACACCAAAATATAGATAGATCTAGATGGTTGTAAGTAGGTGTAGTCATGGGTCAAAAGATAAGATCAAAAATAAAAAGATAAATCAAACCAAAACACTCACTATAAAACATTCCATGCAACCAACATATCTCTTTCCAAAGATAAGATAATGATGATGATGATTGATTTTCTTACGCTAGTCTTGGATAATCACCTAAGCAAGGCTTTGATTTGCTTACTCAATCTTGGATAATCACTTAAGCAAGGATTTGATGAAAATGACTTGCTTACTTAAGCTTGGATAATCACTTAAGCAAGGCTTGGATAAGGATGATGATAATTGATTGACTAAAAACAAGATATGATGATTGGTTAATGCTCAACAACAAGGCTCATAATATTATTTTGATAAGGATTGACCTCTTGGGTGCAATATTTGGATTGATTGAATGCCAAGCTTGAGGAAATCAAGATTGTGGATTTTTGTTATTTTTTATTTTTGAGATGGGATGGAAGGATGATTTTTTTTTTTATTATGTTTGAGATAGGATGAATATGATAGGGAATCAAAATGGGTTGATGGGTTTTATGATGGACTCCAAATGCATGAGACTTGAAGGCCAATGTGTTAGAAGCTAAGGATATACAAGATCAAATTTTTGAAATAATGTAGATGTAACTTTTGCATCTAACACATAGGAAATAATGGGGAAGGGTGGGTAATGATGGATGATGGAATGATAGGATAACACTAATCAAGGATCAAGACAAGTCATGATAGTTTTATTACGGGTGGGTGGGTAAGCAATATTTTATTATGATATGGATAGGAATGATAGCGGATGGGATGGCATCCTAAGAGATGGTGGATAAGAGACTAGTACACATGGTGCCTATTTTTAGGTTTTCACCATGGTACTTATCCAAGGTGCCATCGAAGTGGTTTTCACTATTGGATGGATTATTTCTCTTTAGTATTTTTTGGATTTTGGATTTTTTTTTTTTTTGGATCTTTGGATTTTTGGAGTTTTTGGATTTTGGACTTTTTGGATAAATGATACTTGATAATGTTGCGATCTGTTGGTTGACAGATTTGTCACTTTAGTTTATACTCCTTGCCCACGTTAATGACAAATAGACCAATAGTTGAGTCACTTGCAATGATTGTTGCAAGTGCTCTCTACTTATTTTACAAGTCGCAACTACCTTCGAATGATTTGCAATGAATTGAATTACCAAGTATGCTTTTTACCAGAAATTAGAAAAGGCAACTAACACCTACCCATAACCATGAAATAGATGCAGAAGGCCAAACCTAAGATTAAGTAAATGCAGGTGAATGACACAAAGTTCATCTTCCCTACACCAACGAATGATATTTAGGGAAAGAAAGAACAACAGACTCTTTCCAGAAGCAATTTAATCCAAATCCAAAGTTTTAGAATTAAATGCACATACAGTCCATTATAATAGAATGACATTGAAGAATAACCACAAAGAAACACAGTTAATTGCCATTTAAAGAAAACATTAAGAAATTCAAAGATTCAAAAATATCTTCTTTATTTCTCCATTGCCAAAACATGGGTTCACAGAATCCATATTTCTGTACAACAAAACTGCATGAAAAGATAACCTAGTTGCTCCCCCTATCCCCTCCAAAATAGCAATGATGTCTCTTTTCCCAAAATTTCTATCTTTTATAGAGTTTTCCAAGCCAAAAAAAAATGTATCTAAATGTAACTATTCATAATGGTCTTTAAAGTAACCATCCTCAAGAAAGTGACCTTAAATGGAAATAGTTATGTTACACCAAAATTGGGTTACCACGATTAATTACAAAAAGATGCCATGCAAAACAAGAAAATTAAACTGCCATAGGTGGTGGAGCGTTCTCCGCAACCAGTCGTATCTCCATAAAAAGTTTGTGCAGCTTGACACATTCCTCTTCTTCTTCTAGGACATCGATTACCTTGTGATATTGGACGTAGCTGGTCTTTTCCTTCCAAGAAAGTATGCACAATTGGGAAATAATATCATTTTGCTCTTCCTTAGGCCAGTTCAAGTCAAGTTGTAGGACGGGCATAGGTTCATCATCCCACATTTCATTGGTCGCAGGAAGCCCCATTTTGAATTTTCCTTGTGTTGGAACCTTTAAATTTTGGAAAAATTTGAAGGTGCCATGTTGAAAAGTTTGATTGCAACACTCAAAAACTCAGTTGTAAAATCAGCCCCAGGAGCACATTTTAAAAATCATAATTTTGGATTTGTTCATTTTGATACCAAATCACCTTGCACGGATGTTCATCTACCATATGTGAGTACCTCTACCAAATTCTAGCTCCTCACGATCAGTTTTGACAAGATTTCAAAAAGCCAAGTTGAAGGGTTCTTCAAAGGTTTGTTGTCTACACAGTAAAACCTATTAAAATGGTCAACTTTGGAAGGCAATAGTTAGTAACCAAGAGAGTTTCATCACAAATTGATTGGTGCCTTTGATTCTCTCCACCAAAATCTACCTCCATGTCAATTTTTAGAACTTCAAGGCATCATCTGATATTTTTTCAAAGCTAAAACCGAATGAGTTTTACACAGTTTGACTGGCGCAATTTTGCAGAAAATGACAGAGTAAGCTACTTTGACCATTGACAGTTTTAAATCCTGATGAGCTCGTGCAAAAATGTTCTGCAAACATACTCTCCTACCATAACTTGACATTCTGGCAAATTTTTATGGCTCTAGGAGAAATGTTGACCAACTTCCCAAAATGATTTTGGAGGCCACTTCGTTCATTTTATCATAGTAAAAAGGGGTCAAAAATCAAAATTCTGCTCAATACCCATTTCATTTTAAGATGCATTTTGATGGAATAGTTTAAAAGGGTGAAGTTTCATGAAGTTCAATTATTGGGGTTTATGCTCTCAATGCACCAATTTAACTAGAGGATTATGTGAGAAAAGCATAATAAACCAAACTTTGGAACTCTTAACAAGAATAAGGTTATATGGGTACAATTCTACCACACTATTATTTGTGCTCTCTGCAAAAGGACAATGTGGAACTTATGAAGAATTGTTAAATGTTGTGGAAATAAAAGAAGGACAAAAGCTCTACTCCAAGTATCCTAACTGGAAAGGTCATAATTCAAGGCCTCTATGAAATGGTGAATTAGGCATAGCTATGCAATTAGGGGAATAATGTTATTATGGCTAAAGGAAACCTTGAGGAGGAATAAATGAAAATAAAATTTGAAGTTGCTTCCTAACGCTGTCACTCACAAAAGATTTTTACAGAACAAGCAAGGCATTTTGATTAAAGATGATATAAGAAGATAGGCAGAAGGTCCCTTGGCTTGGGAAATAATTGTTTGGTGATGCAGTATTGTATTTAGCTCTTTTGACAAAATTCTCAGTGTTTTGATACACCTTCTCCCAGGGATTGTATTATTGGTTATACGGTGGAATCCAAGTATATTTCCTATTGATGCACATCAAACAAATAGTCTTGGATTCCTATGGCCCACTATTGATGATGAAGCTTCACTGTGGACATGGCTATTCTTTGTTCCTCTTATAGCCTATGGTGTGTGGCAAGTGTTGTATATTATAATTGTCAATGTCTTACGGCACCATCCATTGTTAAAGGATCTAGAAATGATTATATCTTTCAAAGAAAGCTTCCAAAACTAATAATTTCTGGTGGCGAGCAAGTGGCTTGCTTGGTGATCAAAACCATGTTATCATGTATGTTATATTCAAAGCTACATTTACTGTTACTACCATAGCACTTGTAAAATCTGATGTTCGTGGGAATATATCAGTGTTCAATACTAAGTACAATTTGGATCCTTCAACATACTATTTATTATACAATATTGTGCGCAAAGAGATTAAAGAGAAGACGACCAAGGGTTCTTCTATGATTGACATGGGCTATGGATTTCATGGTACAATTGTTTTGCAACTTACTTGAGCATCTATATTGGTCAAACGATTGGAGCATGTACAAATTCTTATAAAAAAACATTGAAGAAATGGCGCGGATGGATAGCAAGCATTAGTTTCACTGTGGCCATGTTCCTGTGAGAATAGTAATAATTATTTTGATACGAGGAAAAGGAATAAAGTGTGAATAGGATAGAATTGAGACTATGGAAAGAATCTACACCCTAAACACAAAATGAGAAGTAAATTTTTATGAGATTGCATGAAGCATTCCCTGATAATAATAGGTGATAAATTGGTGTCAGGAATTGAATGACATGGCAGCGAATAGAGAATTGAAAAATAAAAGCCATGATCACATGAAGATAGCATGCCAGAGTCTGAGGGAATAGCAAAACACATTGGATGAGTGGAGGAATTAGCCTATAATGCGAATGAAGAAGATGAAATAGAGATACCGATCAACAATGAATATCAAATGCTAAGAGGCCAATACCGCGGTGGGCAGAGGCAATGCAATTAATCGTTTTATTTGTAGGTGGGGCGGAGGAGACAAGATATTTTCACAAGTGTGTTGCTGCACACAATATCTATTGCCTGAATAAAACGATTACAACTGCCTCTATTTAAAGAGGTCTTAGAACTATCTGAAGAACTCCATATTCAAAGCACATGCGTAGAAGAATAGACTATAGGTCGGCAGTAGAAGTTTCTAGCTTAAATGCTACGGCAATGAGAAAGGTTGGGAGAAGCTTCCTTAGTAAATGTAGTAGTTGGTCGAAATTAATACTCTCCAACACTCCCCCTTAATTTTGACCATGAACCAATTACAGATGGGTCCCAACCTAAAGCCTTGTTAGGTACCCATTTACATTCACTTAATCACTATTACAATGATGGCTAAATTTTGTCTTTGTAATTTCTTCTTCACTTCTTTCTTCTCAACAGCTGTGGTTGTGCTTCTATAATTCCCTTTAGCTGGTCTGCAATTCCAATGATAGGCGCTGCAACACCTTCAAATTTCTGACGTCTTCAACAAGCTCTTGTGATCTCCTTTATCTGCTATAAACAGTGACTGGCTTAACTCCTCTTAAGGTTGCGGCCTTTTGCACATCTCCCCTTAACTGCTGCGGCAGTTTTTTTCCTTGCCATCAAACTTTTGACAATGTCTTCATACTGCAATGAATTATATTCCACAACCTTCATACCTAATCGATAGCCTTTTCTTCTCATCTTTTCTGACACTTGTTGACTGGGCAATCCCTTGACTAGAGATATGGTTGGCAGCGAACAACGAATTGGGCGACTGCAGCCTTACAAATCTTCTTGATTTCTTTGAACCTAGCTTCCTTCTCCAATCGACAAATGGTTGGACACTTCTACAATCTACTGTGTGCAGCTTCAACTCACGATCAATCTGCTATCACCTACACTCTTCTTTAGAAACATATCTTACTCTTCAGAGCAGTAGCTTGCTATCTTTAAAACTGCAACACACCCTCGGATCTCTCTAGGCTCTGATACCACTTGTTGGAGGTGGGCAGAGGTAATGCAATTAATCATTTTATTTGTAGGTGGGGCAGAGGAGACAAGATATTTTCACAAGTGTGCTGCTGCACACAATATCTATTGCCTGAATAAAACGATTACAACTGCCTCTATTTAAAGAGGTCTTAGAACTATCTGGAGATCTCCATATTCAAAGCACATGCATAGAAGAATAGATTGTAGGTCGGCAGTAGAAGTTTCTAGCTTAAATGCTACGGCAGTGAGAAAGGTTGGGAGAAGCTTCCTTAGTAAATGTAGTAGTTGGTCGAAATTAATACTCTCCAACATATAATGTGAATGAAGAAGATGAAATAGAGATACCGATCAACAATGAATATCAAATGCTAAGAGGCCAATACCGCGGTCCTGCTAGCAAACCCTAATGACTATGTGGTTGAGCGGTGAGCATTCCTGCATTACCACGAGGTGTCTCAGATCTTTATGCAGGTATGCAGTGAAATAAATTGTTTACGGTGCGATGAAAACTAAAACGATGGTGCGGGATAGCAGGAATTGAAATAAAATAAAATGTTTTCATTAATTTTTGATAAAGTAACATGTCGTGCAATAAAATAATGTAGAGGCGAGAAAATCCAAAGGATAAAAAATATATATATTTACAGTTGCACCACAGTGGATAAGAAAGTATTATTTTGGTGGAAATAAAATTTTGTGAAATACTTTTACTTGAGGATAAAGAAATGGGTAATTATTTTATCCAAGGAATCCTTTTAATTACAAAGTGAAATACTTTCACCAAGAGAGTTAAAAGTGGGTGATTATTTTAAAAGTGAAGTTTCTAATAAAAGAAGATTAATACTAAATTAAACGGAGATTACAAAAATAAAGATTAAGGTTAAAATATTTAATTTACTAAAGGAAACTAATTAAATATTTTATTTTGCTGAGAATAATTAAACGAAGAGTTGCATAAAAAAGGAGAGTTTCACAAGACAGATGTTGTGAAGAGTTGTAACCCTAAAAGGTACAATTTATGTATGTAAGATGAAATAAAATCATCAGGAGAATCAAGAAGTTAGGTAGTTAGATAGGGTGAACAGTTTCTGAAACAGAATATCATGTTGTATATTGCAAAATCTTTTAAAATTATATAATAAAAAATAATACATAAATTTGGTGATCCAATTATGGTGTCAGATGTTTGTTAAAATAATTGAAAATATTATCTGGTTGTCTCCAAGGTTGACATTTCCTTATTATTTAAATTGATGTATCAAGAATATTTTTCAATTTATAAAAAAACACATTTGTTGCTCTTGTGTGGTTCAATTAACTAGCTCCTTCAAGGGAGGATTAAATTCTTTTAATTAATCACAATAATCTGGAAAAGTCATTTGGATCAATAAGAAGGACTTGATAATTGCATCCTTGCACGTTTATGCTAGGCATAAACTCATAAAAGTGTCAAGCAATTCAAATTGTAACCATTAATTAAGTCACATGTCATTTACCTCTTGACTCCATTAGCCAAACAGAAGTAGGCACTGGTCGTACCAATTCCATTTTAGAATTTTATAAAATCTTATTCAAACATTCACATCTCAAATTTTAGTAGGAATAATTATCAAGCTTTCATCTATCCCATTCTCAATTGCCATTGTGGATAGATTGCCCAAGTAGGAAACACATAGTTTAAGGCAGAGCGTGAAGAGAAGAAGGTTCAAATATACCATTTGGCCTTGTACGTTAGCCAAAAACATATCAAGAGCTTGGCAACCTCTTGTGGTTTCAAACCAGCATTTTTGAGACCTAACAGTTTGGCGACTCTACTGGGGATCAAGCCAAATCAATATTGAATCTAAGCCTTTGTTGGTATAGAGTCATAAAAATCACATTTGCAATCACCTAATTTCATAGGGGATTCTGCTGGGGAAAAACAAGAACAATTTCAAAAAACCATTTCATTTTCCTACTTTTGGAAAAGTAGGTGGTGACTATGATAAAAACTTGATGAAGAATACACAACAATCTTCAAACTGCAACATTCCAGTCAGATAAAAATTGGTGGTTGAAGTATGTATAGCAATTATTGTCTTCCCTCTACACATCATGGTGTACCAAGAGAATTAACCAAATTAAGGGATGATGTTGAATGATTGATTGAACAATTGGGAAGGCTTGAGCCAATAAGTGGAGATGAAGAACTTCTTCAAACGTTGCTACAATATAGAGCTCAAATTGCTTCAGAAATATCACAATATATACCAGTCTTTAATGAGGATAGATATGTGAATGCAAGTGCTCCTTGGACTCCACAAGCGCCTCATAATACAATTGGGAATTTTCACAATGGAGGTAATGAAATTTATTCACAACAAAACATTTATTCACCATAGCCATCAAAACAAATAAATGCTTATCCAGTCCCTCCTAGACAAAGATTGGTAAGCTATCAGGATCATCAACACAGTCAATATCCTGAGCATTATTCATATCGAAACCAAATGCCATATCAAAATGTGCAACACAATTTCATCCCTCTTGGAAGTGTCAATCAAAACCTGCAGCAAAATGTATATCAGAATCAATAGTTTGAGGAAGAAGATGATGAGTATTCACACATTCAACAAATAGATCAAAGTCCCATCATAAAATCAAAAAATTGCATATCCCCCTTAGATGCATTTTTTGATATAAAGAGACATGAAGGAGAATGGGGGCGTGATTTGTTTAGCAGAATGGCAGATGCCTATATGCAAATACCTATTAGTTCCCTACCTAATAAGTCTGAACTACATTTCATTGAGCAGTTCATGAGAGTATACGAGCCCAACTCCATTCATTGGCATGAGTCATTGAAGCTAGTTACTCTAGACTAGATGAATAAGTTGATTGGTATGATAGATGAGAAAAAGCATAAGGATAGGGAAATCACTAATGAGTATGGAGAAACTGATCGAGCAATACAACCAGAAGATGAGACATGTGCAAGTGAAAGTAATTCCTATGATAGTCTATGTAATGAGGATGAAGATACAAAAGGTCTCTATTGCATAACGGATTGTGACTGTGAGAGCAATGCATGTTATGAGGGATCCATTAACTATTCAAATTATGAAGATGAACCTGTGGATTTTGATCTACAACAAAGTGATTCTTGCAGTTCTTATGGAGATAAGGAGGAAGAAGCAAGCTCATTAGACAGTGAACAAATAACACATCCAACTACAGTTGAGTACCATGAAGACACATTGGATGAGGAAAAGGTTTGTACATTTGAAAATAGTTTTCAAAAATTTTTCAAACCCATTATATGACAAAAAAATAAAAGAAGATCAAACGATATTTTTCCAAGGTGTGTCAGAGCATGAATTTCATGTGTTTTCAAATCCACTTTATGATGAGGAGGAATTTTTTTCAGATAATCAGGATAATATATCAATTTGTGGAACAAATGACTATGTTGATAATTCATTTGATTTTTTCTATGATGATCTTGAGCCTCATTATGATGATGAAAAAGGTGAAGAGTACATCAACAATGAAATAGACAAAGAGGAATGTTCACTCAGTAGTGTACAAATTTCAGATTTGTTGGCAATGGAGTATCAGAAATATATACATAAGAAAGATTTAAAAAATTCATCCCTAGCATCAATTGTTTCAAATGTGAAAAATGATGATTGTATGAATCATGAGTTTGTGTCATTGTCAATTTGTGATATGGAAGAAGTTAAAAATATTTCAGATCTCATTATTCGAGAAAATGTTGATGTGATAGAATTTTTTTACTTATAGGAGAAGCATTCAGATGATTGATTTTCATACCAGCTAAGAAAATATTCTATGATACATGATATTGAGGACAATGATAAAAAGTGCTGCATTGAGGATGAGAATTCATGGTATGATGAATGGAGGTTAAGTTTTTATGAACTACATAATAGACAAAGAAATAAGAGCAACAATGAAAATAGAGTGATTTTAAAAATTTTCAATAACAGTAACAGGGTAGATTGCATGAATGTTTTCAAGGGGAATCTGATGAACTCAAAGTAGAACAAGGTATATGACAGAGGAAAATAGGGGCCTTTCTTTCAGTGGCCTTGTGCCATTAGTTCTGGTATGATCTTCAAATCATACAAATCATGGACAAAGGCTTGTGGTTTGCTCTCCCAGAAATCCGAATTCTTGTTATACCCACAAGGGGCATACATCCCCAAATGGAGCCACTGTTGGAACCTTTAAATTTTGGAAAAATTTGAAGGTGCCATGTTGAAAAGTTTGATTGCAACACTCAAAAACTCATTTGTAAAATCAACCCCAGGAGCACATTTTAAAAATCATAATTTTGGATTTGTTCATTTTCATACCAAATCACCTTGCAAAGATGTTCATCTACCATATGTGAGTATCTCTGCCAAATTCTATCTCCTCACGATTAGTTTTGACAAGATTTCAAAAGGCCAAGTTGAAGGGTTTTGCAAAGGTTTGTTGTCTACACAGTAAAATTTGTTAAAATGGTCAGCTTTGGAAGGCAATATTTAGTAATCAAGAGAGTTTCATCACAAATAGATTGGTGCCTTTGATTCTCTCCACCAAAATCTACCTCCATGTCAATTTTTAGAACTTCAGGGCATCATCTGATATTTTTCAAAGCTAAAGCCGAATGAGTTTTGCATAGTTTGACAGGCACAATTTTGCATAAAATGACTGAGTAAGCTACTTTGACCATTGGCAGTTTTCAATCTTGATGAGCTCATGCAAAATTGTTCTGCAAACATACTCTCCTACCATAACTTGAAATTCTAGAAAATTTTTATGGCTCTAGGAGAAATTTTGACCAACTTCCCAAAATGATTTTGGAGGCCACTTCGTTCATTTTATCACAGTAAAAAGGGGTCAAAAAGCAAAATTCTACTCAATACCCATTTCATTTTAAGATGAATTTTGATGGAATAGTTTAAAAGGGTGAAGTGCCATGAAGTTCAATTATTGGGGTTTATGCTCTCAATGCACCAATTTAACTAGAGGATTATGTGAGAAAAGTAGAACAAACCAACCTTTGGAACTCTTAACAAGAATAAGGTTATATGGGTGCAATTCTACCACACTATTATTTGTGCTCTCTACAAAAGGACAATGTGGAACTTGTCAAGAATTTTTAAATGTTGTGGAAATAAAAGAAGGACAAAATCTCTACTCCAAGTATCCTAACTGGAAAGGTCATAATTCAAGGCCTTTGTGAAATGGTGAATTAGGCAAAGCTATGCAATCAGGGGAATAATGTTATTATGGCTAAAGGCAACCCCGAGGAGGAATAAATGAAAATAAATTTTGAATTTGCTTCCTAACGCTGTCACTCACAAAATATTTTTACAGAACAAGCAAGGAATTTTGATTAAAGATGATATAAGAGGATAGGCAGAAGGTCCCTTGGCTTGGGAAATAATTGTTTGGTGATGCAGTATTGTATTTAGCTCTTTTGACAAAATTCTCAATGTTTTGATACACCTTCTCCCAGGGATTGTATTATTGGTTATACGGTGGAATCCAAGTATATTTCCTATTGATGCACATCAAACAAATAGTCTTGGATTCTTGTGGCCCACTATTGATGATGAAGCTTCACTGTGGACATGGCTATTCTTTGTTCCTCTTATAGCCTATGGTGTGTGGCAAGTGTTGTATATTCTAATTGTCAATGTCTTACAATGCCATCCATTATTAAAGGATCCATAAATGATTATATCTTTCAAAGAAAGCTTCCAAAACTAATAATGTCTAGTGGCAAGCAAGTGGCTTGCTTGGTGATCAAAACCATGTTATCATGTATGTTATGTTCAAAGCTACATTTACTGCTGCTACCATAACACTTGTAAAATATGATGTTGGTGGGAATATATTAGGGTTAGATACTAAGTACAATTTGGATCCTTCAACATACTATTTATTATACAATATTGTGCACAAAGATATTAAAGAGAAGACAACCAAGGGTTCTTCTGTGATTGACATGGGCTATGGATTTCATGGTAGAATTGTTTTGCAACTTACTTGAGCATCTAGATTAGTCAAACGATTGGAGCATGTACAAATTCTTATAACAAAACATTGAAGAAATGGCGTAGATGGATAGCAAGCATTAATTTCACTGTGGCCATGTTCCTGTGAGAACAGTAATAATTATTTTGATACGAGGAAAAGGAATAAAGTGTGAATAGGATAGAATTGAGACTATGGAAAGAAGCTACACCCTGAACACAAAATGAGAAGGAAATTTTTATGATATTGTAGGAGGCATTCCCTGCTAATAATAGGTGATGAATTGGCGTCAGGAATTGAACGACATTGCAGCGAATAGAGAGTTGAAAAATAAAAGCCATGATCACATGAAGATAGCACGCTAGAGTATGAGGGAATAGCAAAACACATTGGTCGAGCAGAGGAATTAGCCTATAATGCGAATGAAGAAGATGAAATAGAGATACCGATCAACAATGAATATCAAATGCTAAGAGGCCAAAACCACGGTCCCGCTAGCAAACCTTAATGACTATGCGGTTGAGCGGTGAGTATTCACGCATTACCGCGAGGGGTATCAGATCTTTATGCAGGTATGCGGTAAAATAAATTGTTTACGGTGCAGCGAAAACTAAAATGATGGTGCGGGATAGTGGGAAGTGAAATAAAATAAAAAAATTTCATTAATTTTTGATAAAATAACATGTCGTGCAATAAAATAATGTAGAGGCGAGAAAATACAAAGGATAAAAAATATATATTTATAGTTGCACCACGGTGAATAAGAAAGTATTATTTTGGTGGAAATAAAATTTTGTGAAATACTTTTACTTGAGGATAAAGAAATGGGTAATTATTTTACCCAAGGAATGCTTTTAATTACAAAGTGAAATACTTTCACCAAGGGAGTTAAAAGTGGGTGATTATTTTAAAAGTGAAGTTTCCAGCAAAAGAAGATTAATACTAAATTAAACGGAGATTACAAAAATAAAAATTAAGGTTAAAATATTTAATTTACCAAAGGAAACTAATTAAATATTTTATTTTGCTGAGAATAATTAAACGAAGAGTTGCATCAGAAAGGAGAGTTTCACGAGACAGATGTTGTGAAGAGTTGTAACCCTAAAAGGTACAATTTATGTATATAAGATGAAATAAAATCATCAGGAGAATCAAGAAGTTAGGTAGTTAGATAGGGTGAACAGTTTTCGAAACAGAATATCATGTTGTATATTGCAAAATATTTTAAAATTATATAATAAAGAAGAATACATAAATTTGGTGATCCAATTATGGTGTCAGTTGTTTGTTAAAATAATTGAAAATATTATCCAATTGTCTCCAAGGTTGACATTTCCTTATTTAAATTGATGTATCAAAAATATTTTTCAATTTATCAAAGCACATTTTCTGCTCTTGTGTGGTTCAATTAATTGGCTCCTTCAAGGAAGGATTAAATTCTTTTAATTAATCAAGTAATCTGGAAAAGGTCATTTGGATCGATAAGAAGAACTTGATAATTGCATCCTTGCACGTTTATGCCAGGCATAAACTCATAAAAGGGTCAATCAATTCGAATTGTAACCATTAATTAAGTCACATGTCATTTACCTCTTGACTCCATTAGCCCAACAAAAGTAGGCACTGGTCATACGAATTCCATTTTAGAATTTTATAAAATATTATTCAAACATTCACATCTCAAATTTTAGGAGTATTTATTAAGCTTTCATCTATCCCATTCTCAATTGCCATTGTGGATAGATTTCCCAAGTAGGAAACATATAGTTTAAGTCAGCCTCATTTGCATAGGTGCACCCACCTAGATCTGGCAGAGCGTGAAGAGAAGAAGGTTCAAATATACCATTTGGCCTTGTACGTTAGCCAAAAATGTATCAAGAGCTTGGAAACCTCTTGTGGTTTCAAACCAGCATTTTTGAGACCTAACACCTTAGTCGATAAGAAAATAGGACTCAACAGTACCACCACCTTCTTTGTAAACAAGCTCATTTAATTATGCCGGTATGTAATGATGGCGTTTAATTTTTCAACATCATGTTGCCACCTTAGCGAGCTCTGTTACACTTGCCATTTAAGAGGTCTAATTAATGCATCATTGGTTGGGAAGTAGGCCTTAAGATTGAGCTCGCATTTCATAACTCTCGAAAAGACAGCCACACAATATTCCATACAAGCAATTTAATGGGCTGGTAGCGTTTCAAAAACCAAGGAGATTGCTTGAAAATCATAGGTTCACAAAAAAATCTGAGCCGTAGAACTGCATGTTGTGGGTTCTAAGACTTTAATAACTTTTAATACACCAATCATTAGACAAGGGTGAGGAGAAAGAAGGATCGGGTTGTCGAGTTGTTATGTAATTTTTGAACCTCGCGACTTGGTTATGAAAACACAAGGTTGGGTAATGAAGGTTATGAAACTAGCAAGGACTGTGACTACGAATGAATTAAAGGCATGAAATGAAGGCCATTCTAATTTAGAGGAGGGAAATTGCATGTTTTAAAATTTAGAGGGTAACACGATCAAGGTGGATTCTCTTTGATAGATGGATGAAAAAGCATGATAGATGGATGGGGATGGTGCACTATCAATGATGGAGGATTATTTATTCTTAGGATGGAAAGAGATAAGGTACAATCCCTAATGTGCACACTATGAAGACCAACATGTTTCACATGCTAAGGAGTTTGGGAAACCTTTAGATTATATCACTTCAAGGGGTCACTGTCAAAATTCCATCAAAAGGCATATCCAAGGGGGATGGAAGGTAGATGTATGGATATGGGTGGATTAGGTAAAGTGTATGGATTGTGTGAAGATGATGAGGATGAATACTTAGAATCAACAAGGCCTTTTCTTGATAGTTTTCTTTGATAGATTCCCCAAATTATTTTGGATGAAGGGGCATGATAGGAGATCAACTTTGGATTTTTGTTGCTTTTATTTTTTTATTTTGATTGTTGCATTGTCCAATATATTTTGATTTGAATTTGAACTAAAGAAATTTTTTTTTATTTTCTTTCTTTTGATTTGGGATCTCCATTTGATAAAGTTTTTTTATTTTTGATTTTTGATTGACAACCTTGTTCATTTGGGATGACACTTTTCGATCCAAGTCTAGGAGATGGATGGATGTGGATGAGTTGGATGAGATGGTAAGGATATTTGATTCATGGAAGAGGTTGGTGATGCCTTCAATTTTTTTTTTGTGACTATCCTTTTCAATATTGTTACTATCAAAGGAAGCTTGCACATCCTTATCAGGTTGGAAAGAAGGCTTAGTAGAGGTCGTAGCATTAAAGGATTAATGTAAGAGGACTCCTCTTGCTTCCAAAACATAGATTCACACAATAGGAAATTTTCTTCCCACAAAATCAAATATCAATAACAACGATTGCAATAAAATTACTTAATTATATTCAATTTCACTTCACAATCAAACTATACTTTACAATAAATTAATTACAATGTTTTGCCTCTCAATGGCCTCTAAAATTTTATAAACTTTGTTCTTTCCTCTTCCCTCTCACAAATCTCTTCAAGCCCCTCACACGGGCTAAGATCCCTCCTCAAACTCTGCCCAAGAAATCATTTTAAAATCGGCAATCACATGCTCTTTTAAACACTTTGCGGATCAGCTATGATTCACTTTCCATCTTCCCCAATATTTATTCACACCAAGACCAACCATATAGAAGTGTTTTTTTTTTAAATGACGCTTCAAATTCCACCATAGAGAAGCTTCTAAAGAGGTGTTGAGGTTTCCCTTATGTTAATTTTTTAAATTATTCAAACTTCTTTTAAAAGTATTTTAAGGCACTTTTATACACCCTTTAATATTTTTGTTTTATGAATGATGTAAACATTGGAAATGACACTTCATTAGTTGCTAAATATGTATTTCATGCCCAATTTGGGCATTGAAAATAGGCTGCCCCATTTGCATTCCTCTTTTATTCAAGATGTATTGAACCTTCGGTCAAAATATAAAAGAGTTTCCTTTGATTTTCTACTACTTTAGGCACTTTAAAAATAACTAAGATAACATAGAATCTTATTCTATGATAGTTGTTATCCATAAAATGTTTGAAGATTTGTTTCTCTCATCTTTGTCTTTGTCTTAAACATTAAATTTTCCTCCCAAAGATATACTAAAATGGAAATCAATTGGTCAATATGAAATAATTTAAAATACCTTGGAAAGTTGATCAACAACTATGAGAAAAATTCATTTTGTGTGATTTTATCAATTGGTAGAGTCAAGTGTTAGTAGACGAGAAAATTTAAAGTTCTCCAAATTACGCAAAATTTGGTGAGTAGACTCAAAATGATGTCCCCAGGTCCTCTAAAAAACAATTTCACTCCAACTTTCAAGAATTATAAATTTTTGAACTTTTTGTAAATCCATCAACACAAATTACTGACACTAATTCTCCCAAATGATGAGGAATTTTGCACTAATTCCTTTTGAAAATTAGGTGAAATCCTTTCAAAAATATTCCCTTGAAATTTTTTTGAACAAATCATATGGAACTTTGTAAACAATTATTTTCATAAAACTACTTTGCGGAGCCTCAACATTACGATTCAATGGAAACTCCAAAATTGCAATTTTAACCATAAGAGAGTAATTTTGACATAAAGAGACGTCAATTGAAACCCAAAACACACCAAAAGATTAAGAAAAAAAACAAACAATATTTTTTGGTTTATGTTGATTGCCAGTCTATCTAGATGCTCCTACATCAATGATGCATACCCTAACCCAAGATGTGCGATGTGGAAGGATAGTATCTTGTGAGTTGGAGTGGAAAGGAGGGGATCATGAGATGGAAGGGGATAATATTGGATGTCCTCTATAATATCATGATCAAAGAGTGGATTATCATAAATATCATGATCGAACATAGGATTATCATGGACATAAAAATATTGATATGGGGTGGATGGTGGTGCGGGACTTGGGTATGCATGGGAATCTATATGAAAGGTTTGTAACTCATATTCTCAAATTCCAAGGTCTTTTATCTTAGCCTTGATATCCAAAATAGTGTGAGAGGTAGGTATCTATAAAGGATCAATGTATGAAGATGAAAATGGTGATGCGATGTTGGTAGAGCAATGATGTGAAAGGACATGACTGCTTTGTAAGAACTTACAATATTGAAATGGATTAGAATCAACATGGAAAATGACTTCAATTTCATTGCGAGAGAACTTGATACATTGATGGAATGTGGATGGCATGACTTGTATGCAATGGATCCATGAACGACCAAGGAGGATGTTATATGGGAGATCAAGGTCTAAGATTTGACAAGTAGTTTCAATTATTGCTAGTCCAATCTGGATGGGTAGCTTTATAGATCCTTTAGATTTATGCTCAACTTCATAATATGATTTTATGGTAATTTTTTTTTGGGGATCAAAAACATCATCAACATATCCTAGTTGTTTTATTATACTTAGGCTGCAAATATTAAGTCCTAATCCGCCATCTACTAAGACGTGTTGGATTGTGGTTTTATGGATTTGGACTTGAAGGTAAATTAGAATATTATGATATGGATTGATGGAAGACATGTATTTAGCGAAAAAATGTGAGGGATTTTTGGGATGATACGTGTCCTATCATGGCTTGAAATTGGTCAAGATTAATGTCATTCGGGACATGGGATTTGTGAAGGGATTTCTCAAGGAGGTCCTTGTGGATGGGAGATTTTGAGTAGCTCAAGGATAGATATTTGTGTTGGAATTTTGTTTAAGTGGTCAAGGATGCTATGTTGGCTTAGTTGGGAGGAGGATGAAGCTCCTTGGATAGTGATTCAACCATGTCAGGTAGTAACAACATAATTAGGCACTCTGATAGTTATAGTGGCTAAGTGGGAAGGACTTTGTTCAATGTGGCCAATGAAAAAGTTAAAAAATATATTGTTATTGTAGGTATAAGGAATTGTTTTGTATGATGTGAAATATTTACCATCATTATGCTGAGGAAAAGGCTACTTGTATATACCCAAGTTTTCATTAGGGGATGTGTGGCCTTTGATAGAGATCTCTCCTCAAACAATAAGATCTTGGATGAAGTTCTTGATTTTCATGCATAAGGATGTTTTATGTCCATGGACCCTATGGTAGTCACAAAATTCATGTTCTTTGTACCAAGAGGGTTTAGGAACATTAGTACCGAGGGGTTTTATGGGTGGAAATTGGACCATGTTGGCTTGGACAAGCTTGTAGAGGATGGTTTTGATTGGTTCACTCAAGGCCCGGGTATATTCTCACCTAGTGTGTCATTTAGGTTAACCTTCAAGGATGACCACATGTTGTTGGGGATCTATATTTTTGTGAGATGATGGTGGTGGAGATATTTGGATATTTTGAACATGTTTTGAATCAGTTATACCATCATGGACCAGGTTTTTGTTTTTATTCCAAAAATGGGATTTTTCACTAGATTGGGGATTATTTTCTTTGCCTTCTTTATAAATCTTTACTAGTCCTTTGGCTATAAGTGATTTTTCTATAGCTACTCCTTTTTATATGATTTCATCAAAGGAGTGTGCACACTAAATTCGAAGATGAAAGCCTAATTAAGTATTTAAGTTATCAAGAAAGATAGTGATGAGTTTTTTTTCAGGTATGGTCCATTTAAAGTGAATAGCAAGATATCTCCATCACTAAAAGAATGAGGCAAAGGTTTCACCATTCTCTTGTTTAGTGTTGTAAAGTCCCATCATGGTGATATCATACTCTATGTTGTAGGAAAAATGAGTGATAAATTTATTGGATAGCTCGAAAAGTGTTGTGATTGTCCCATGGGGGAGGTGAGTGAACCAATCAAGGGCTTGTCCACCCAAGCTTCTAGGGAATAACCTTAATAGGTAAATATAAAGATAAGATACCTATTGGAATGAAATGTAGAATTCTTTTAAGTGATCCCTAGGGTCTCCATTTTCTTTATACTTGTCAAATTTATGCATTTCAAATTTTTGAGGAAAGGGGATCATGTTGATGGACTTGTCGAAAGGATAAGGGAATAGTTTGCAAGGTGTAATATTTCTTGTGATGTCCTAGTTGAATTACCTTAAGGGTATCCTTTATTTTTTGTATGTATTGGGCCAAAGTACTTGTGAGATTGAGGGTTAGTGATTGATAATTGGAGATGGGAGATTGAGAGGATTATATGTGTTGCTATTGGTAAGAGGAAGAAATGGGATTGGAAGATTGGAAGTTTTGATTGGTAGATGAAATGTGGTTAGAATATTGGAGATATTGATAAGAGGATGAGATGGGGTTGGATGTTTGAAGGTGATGGGATGTGTCAAATGAGATTGATGTTGATACATGAGGAGAAGGATGCAATGTTGAGGTTGTGGGATACATGATGAAATTTTTTGGGCGTGAGGGGATTTTGATATGAAAGTGGGATGTGGGATTGATGGATTGAGATGAAATTGGGAGATTAGAAGAATATGGAAGATGTGAAAGATCATGAAGATTAGAAGAAGATGGATGATATGTGGATTATGATGAACAAAAGGTGGGGGTATAGGAGGTTTTTGGGTGATTTGAGATGTGTCAAAGTCATCGGGTAATTTGGCACCTATGTTTGCTAGCATAAGGATATATTTTTCGGGATGCTTCATGATATATCTATGCATTAAGTCCGTAGCTTGGGTATCTTGGGAAAATTCCTCTAATGATGTGGGCGAGTCTTGATTACTTGGATCATGATCATGTATGATGTAGTATGGACATGGTAATGGGTTATCCATGGGGATTTGGTGGACTACCTCCTCAAATAATATGTCATTGGATGATGAGGGGAACTCTTGGGAGGCCATAATTTTCTTTCTTGGGACCTTGTAATAGGTATCCAAGAGAGAGACCTAGGAATGATGAGATGGGATGAAAATGATGGGATAGACCTTGTATTTGAGATGACTAGAATTATAATGATGAAATGGATGGAAATGGGATAATAATAGAATATATGGAAAGAGTATAATGATAGAATGAATGGAAAGGGGCTAATGATAGAATGGTTATAAAAGACCAATAGTGTGTAAAGTAAATCTAGATCCTTTGATTGATAGTGATAGGTTTTTCTTACACTATACTTTTATGATCACTTAGGAAATTGGATTTTCTTACTCAAGCTTGGATAATCACTTAGGTAGGTCTTGGATGTGCTTACTCAAGCTTGGATAATCACTTGAGCAAGGCTTAGATAGAATTTTGATAGCTAACTTGGGGTAGCAAAAATGAAGAGGTTGGAAAATATTGAAGGAAAAAAAAGGAAGATAAAGAAATGTAAAGAATAATACCTTCACCTAGAATTATTACTTCTCTCCTTGATGAGTGGAAATGGAATACACCCTTATTCCATTTGATTTTCTCTTTGATGTTGATATATGGATTGCTAAATTTTCTAGCATAACATTGATGTGAATTGATAATAATAGATAAAAAATGATAGTATGTAGGTATGATAGTATATTCTAGATTCACATTAGCTCTAGAGGATCAAGAGTATTAAGAGAGACAAGAGATGTAAGAGGATTTGATGAAGGATGAGAGCCTCTAGATATGGAATTTTGAAGAGGCAAAAGATCAATGGCTAAGAATGATTGACGATGGATGTCTAAGATTGAATGAGGATTAGGGTTTGGATCAAAGATGTAATCATGTGACAAGTGGCACATGATGAATAGGGTCTAGAATTAGGGTTAAGATAAGGAAAAAAGTCTGTACGGAAATGACTAGGATTAAGAGGTTAAATGAGATGAATGGATAATATGAAAAGTTAGTTTAAATTTTTAGGAGGTGTATAGGTTCAATGAATCTAGAAAAGAATTTAGTTAGACATATGAAGGTTACACTTTTCATAAGAGGATAAACTTATATTATGATCCATGCGAACAAGATAAAGGGCTAGGATAGAGGATAAAGGGGAATTAATAAAACAAATGCAGTATTTATTTAATTAATGGGATTATGTGAAGGAAAATAATTAAATAAATAGTAATATTTATTTAATTAAAGGACTAGGAAGAAGATGGGAAAGGATGGGAATAATTAAATAATTAATTTAAATATTTATTTAATTAATGGGCTAAGGATACGATAAAATTAGGTGTGGTTGGACACGATCAAATTTTAGGTGTCTACACCTTGCTAACACATCTAAGGTACTCAATAAATCAAACAAAACAAGAATAAAACAAAATGAAATAAGTTTAATAAATAAGACATACCCCTTCCTTCTCTCTCCCACTATTAGGCTCATGTGTCCTTGAGTTAGAAATAATTGAGTAAAGTTTGTCTTAAATGAGATTGAAATTGTTTAACCAAATAAATAAGCCTTTAACCTATAATTGGTTGAGTAGAAAGCTGATATTTTATAAAAAAATCCAAGAAAAAAATAATAGGAGATGATCAATGGAACTAGACCTCATTCAATAACTAAGATATAAATATAACATCTCAACACATTTCTTACTAATACTCAATAAGAGCTAGATCTAATACAAGTCAACAACACACCTAGCCATAAAATATTTGTCATCACTACATAAAGTCGTCAAAGTCTTACCAAGAATCCGCCACACATTTCAACCACATCTTCATGCATCAACATATATTTTTCAATCAAACACTCTTTTCTTGTGAAGAGATTGATCGGTTTGCATGATGCCATATTGTTGGCACTCACATGATTCTTATTCCTCACAGAGAGGTAAGTCATTTAGACATTCCTCCACTCCATTTATTTTTCCATATGAGCAAGAGTGATATAACCTCATGGTCATCACACAAATACAATGCATGTGCTAACTTAAATCCAACTCATACACAGTCATGGTGAGTAGATTTGGAGCACTATGAGATTTAGGTTTGATGCAAAATAACTCTACCAAATTTTTCAAAGCAATTCATCACACTTGAAAAATATTAAGATCAATTATAAGAATGAATCAAAATATTAAAAATATTTTTTGTCTTGTTAGCATTATTTATACTACTAGAAAATCAATCTCATGAGTGCAAATTTGAACCAAACACATAAATATGATATTTGTAATCTTTTTAAAAAATACTTTTCACTCAACTCAAAGTATTTTGTTCCCAAATGAAATTTCTTCTTTTGGATTTTTGGTTTGCACATGGTTGGGACATTGTCTCCCTCATATTAATCCATGAAAGGGACGATGAGTCAATAACTTTTGAACAAAATGGAAGACAATAAATACTCATGTGTATGTGCCTTAGAATGTTGACGAGTGTTAATATCATTAGATGATTCCTTTTAGACCCAGCGTGATGTACAATAGGAGGTTTTTAAATCACGTGTTTACTAGATGTTCTAGTTGAATTAAGGTTTTTCCTCAACTACAACACTCTACCATACAACCCAACCATTTTTCACTTCAAGTCAATTCATAATAGTGAATTAGAAAGAAATAACTAAACTCAAATTTAAATATAATTTTAAAAAAATCAAGAAAATTTGATCTCAATTACTTTCACAACTGAAACTTTAATTCAAATGAGAAATAAATAATCTAAATATCAAACTCAAAATCCTAAACATAGGGGAGAGGGCCCCATAGTGGAGTGGGGTCCTATTGTTAGGATTTTTTTGTTGTACATCATTGCATAAATTGATTTATTATAATGTTATAATTAAATAACTATTTATTTGTGGTGCACCTAGGAGGTGTGTTTAGCCACATTAGATAATTATTTGGGGCCACTTTTAAAGTTGTATTGTAATATTGGGTTATTATTTTATGTGTGGGAGACATAGGATAATAATTTAATATTTGGGGAAAACATTTAATAAAGTGAAAACTTAGTACCCAATATTAAATTTGGGGTCAATATTTTTGTGTTCACATGGTTTTATCTTACCACTTGGTTGTATTTGCATGAGATTGTATCTATAATTAAAGTAAACACATGTTTAGTGGTTAAGTTTGGCTAGGTGAGTGGGTTGTCATTATTAAGTCTTTTTGAGGAGTGCATATGTGAAGCATGGCATGGGATGTGTGGATTCATGCTTGGAAACATGGAGGATGTATTCGAGAGGCTTAATGCTTAAGATGTATTTCTTGTAACTCTATGAATGGATGTATTATTTTATTTCCGAATAATAGATGGAGTATGAATGCTTTTGGAGGCTGGGTTTTTTCCCTCTTGAGGGTTTTTCCAGGGTATATCTTGTGTTATCTTGTTGCTTATCTATTTTGATCTATGCATTATGGTTATTTTGTAAGCTTGTGTGCATGATTTTATCTCATGGGGTTATATAGGAAATGGATTAAATGAACTGGGCATTGATGCATTATTTCCTAACAAGTAGTATTAGAGCTTCAATGCCTGTGGGAGACGTGAGCTCACAGGTTTTGTTACAACCCTTGTTTGAGTAGATTTGGTACAAATTTGAATCCATGGCTATGTATGAAAGATCTAAGAAATATGTAACACATTTTTAGGTGTTATTTTGTAGATTTGGGCTTTTGAGGTTTGCAGATTTGTTGGGTTCATTACAGATCTGGGGTTTGAGAAAATTGGGTCAAAAGGGTTTCTTAGATTGCGCATTCATATGAGGGTTTTGTAGAGGAAGTTTCATAGATGACCTCTTGTGACAAAATGAACCTCACCATTGGATCTAGGATGGTTGAGAAATGAAAAATTATATAAAATCTTCCCTATTTTGGCCACTTGAAAAAATGCAAATTTTCACCCTCGTAGCCTTGGCTGTACAACCGTATAGTCAGTCTGCTAAGGAAAAATAAATAAAATAAAACTATACAAAAAATGAATTAAAAAATTAAAATCCTATCACCCTCATACCCCTTGCCAGGGTACCAACTAACTATCGATATGGGACTACCAATCTCGGTCGATAGCTGTCGACTCCCTCGATCGACAACTCTAGCATCGATAGGGCTTATCCCTTTCGACTCAAGCCTGGGGTCCCATGGGGAACCCTACCCCAACCCTATGGGATGTTAATATTTTAAACCAACTTAATTTAAACAATTTGAAATGTAGTTTGGATTCTACCACTCAATTCCATTGCTCCTCTGCCACCCACCTAGTGACGTCGCTCGATTAGGCCACTAATGCACCACTACCACCACCACTACTGAAGCCACTGGAGGACTACCTGAGTGCCACCCCTCTGCATGATACCAGGTTGATTGGAGATTTTTTTTAAATTGGGCATAAATTTCACCCATAATGTTAGATTTTCAACTTCCAATAGTTGATAGAAAGTTCTCTCTAAGCACTACAAAGTGGCACAAATTTAGTTCCCTATTTTTGTTGTTTTTATTAGTTTTTGGGGCTTGAAAGCCATATGTTCTTGTTTTTATAGGTTTGAGCAGAAATTTTGTATAAAAAATTGGATTTTTGATTTCGAATAGGAATTGGAGAGCATGTGTAATGTACTACACAGTGCATTAGTCATATTTTTTCAATTTTTGGTGCAGAGAGAGGATTGCATTTGATTTATCACTAGTAGATGCCTGGGATTCAAGGTATGATTGCATGAGCATCTAAATGATTCAAGAGGAAAAACCTTGAAGGAGTACATATTTTTATATGATATTTATAATGATAAAGTTGATTATCAATTTGATGCTTCCTAGTATAGGTTTATAGGTATTTTTTAGAGACTTTGATGGTGATAGGTAGATAGGTTGTCTTTGGTTTTAAGGACATGGATTGACACATGTAGAGACTAGGAGTCTCATGTGGGTGATAGTTGAGTATAGGTACAACAATGGTGATGATCGTGGTGTCATGGATATGTAGGTACATTTGAGAATCGACACGACATGATTATATATGTGGTTTTTTGGTGGTGATATGGGTTGGTGTTAGGAGGTTGTTCTTACCTTCTAGATGCTTGTTTGGTTCCTTAACTATGGTTAATCATTTTTGGACATGTTTGGTGAATCAAATATGTGGTTGATTTGGTGTTTGAGTCTTGTTATCTACATGATTATCTTCTTTGATATCTCAATTTGCAACTTATTAATGTGATGATGAGTTTGCATGCTTCATTGTTTAGGATATTTGAGTTAAGCATTTGTGTGGGTTGGCCACCCATTTGGTTGCAGTGGGATGAATTGGATGTGGATTTTCTATATCCACGAGATTGGTTTAGTATTAATACATACTTTTTTAGTTGATCTTGTCTATAGTTATTTGTGTATTGGTATGTTTCTTTGGGATGAGAGGATGGATGATTAGAGTACCTAGATAGTTGATTGTTAGGAATTATAGCATGTGGTTTTATAATGATGTCATGATAGCTTGGTTACATTTCATTGGTTACACATTTCAATAGGATCTTTTGACAATGATGATTTGACAGTGTAGGATCGGTTCTACTTATTCTCTAGAGTTGTTGGGATTGCAATAGAGTGTGTATGGACCTGGATGATTTTCATTTAGGAGATATTGTCATGATGCCATTTGTAGCTTGGTATCATAGTTCAATGGGAATTTTTGGAAGTGATGTGATTCATCATTGGTGATGGATGATAGTATTTAGTGTTTTTGGATGTCTTGGAGGGGCTCTTAGATCCTATTGTTGTAGAATATTTCTTTCACATTTACAAGTTCATTGTTAGGAGATGGTTATCTTCATGTGATTGGAGATGTTGATTCTTGGTTTAGAGTGTGTATGGTATTGTGCTTTAGATTAATCTAGATATTAGTTTGAGTATTGAAATGATACAGGCTCTCTTCAGACTATGATGTTTTACATTGGTGCATGTGATCTCCTAGGAGGAGATGGTTAGACCATGATGTCATGATAGGTTCTTGATTTTGAAGTTGGAGCTTTGACATTAATTTTTTTGGTTCTCTTAGTATTGAGTACATCGGTCATTTACTTGGGAGCTTCATGATGGTGTATTGTTGCATTTGGAGTTTAGAATGGATTGATAATTGATAGGTTCTCATGGATACTTGGATATTTAGGTGATGTTGAGTTCTCTTGTGATTAAAGACATTTGCATGAGACAGTTACTCTTTGGAGTTTTCAATAGGAATACCAAGGAGCTTTTCACCTAGATATGGACATGATTTCATAATGGACCTATAGAGGAGATTTTTCTTGGAGTGATTCATGATGACTTGGTGATTTTGGAGGAGAATTCTCATTCCCAACTCTTGGTCTATTTGGTGGTTTATCATCTAAAAGGTATTTGTCCATTCTTGTTTCAGATGTGTTATGTTTTGTGCTTTTTTTCTCATGGGAATGAGTCTTGAGTCATGGTGATTGATTTTGGGAAACTCACTTAAGGATATTTTAGCATGAATTTTTATGTCTTTATCTTTCATATGTGTGGATCTTGAGATATGGATAGTTGATTCTAGAGGATTCATTTTTGAGGGATGTTTAGTACTGTTATCTCCTTGCGCATATAATTCTATTTATGTTTTTGAAAAGGAAAAAATAGGTTTTACAGGGACCTAAAACCACAAAGTTAAATCAAACAAAGATAGAGCATAAAAAGTCCAAGAAAACAGACAGTTGTCCCAAGAAGGAAACGACAACAAAAAGAGACAACAGGGTCCAAAAAAAAAAAAAGGACCGCCAAAAAACCAGAAACGACCACAACAGCACTACTCCAAGGTGTTCATCAACTCCTCGGCTTCCTTTTCAGCTTCACTCATATCCTGTAACCCCTGCCTGAGGATTTGAACCATGTGTGGAGAAGCAAGGGCCTTCCTCTTCGCATTAGCCCGGGTTTGAGTCGAAGTCCCTTCAACAACAGATCTGCTACAACCTCTGTCCGCATCCAAGTCCACAACCAGCGAGCCCTTTTGATTTTTTTCTAACTTTTCCACCATAGCATTGATGATAATAGCGTTGTGCCTGACAATTTTATGATTATTCTCCAAAGTGGCCCTGATCTTTTGGCCAATCTTGGATATATTACACTCCAACCTAGTCAATCTTTCATCCAGCACCTGTTGTCTTTTCCCCGGAACGTGGGTGTCCTATCCCTCATTCTCATTACAACTCCAGCTTATCTTCTGCTCCAGTTCCATGACTCTGTTGCTAAGATCTCTGTTACGGCCAATCAAATCACAAACGTCCTTCTAGGTCCACTTAAGAACAGTGAAAAGGTCATCTGTACTTTTTTCTGCCACCCTCATAAAGTCCTCAGGCCTGAGGTTATTCAGGGCAGAATTAATTTCGCCCTGATTAGGGGAGTTTTTAGGGGCATTCACAAATCTTCCAGACACAGGGGCACTAGGGGCCGACTCTTTACTGACCATAGGTTTATCAGAATGCACTTCCATAGAATTCCTAGAGTACGAGACCAATTTAGTAACCGAGGTACCTTTAAAACTAGAAACCAAACCCGAGGTAGGGCAACTAGGAGACAGCTGAGGATTAAGACAAGACGGCGAAGCAAAACCAGGGATAGGGCATTCAGGCGAGGGCTACAGATTAGGACAAGAAGGTGGAGCAGAACCCAAAAGGACATTTCGACAAGAAAGGGACTGGGAAACAGTGGTTTTAGATCCAACAAGGGCAAAAGCTAGAGGGGCGAGGGGATCATTCTCCCTGCTACTCTCCGTATCCTCATCGTCCAAATCCCCAACATCAACAGTTTTAGGGAAAGTAGGTAAATTTTGATAATGCTCATAAATGAGCCTGACAAGACCAGGGTGAATAATAGAATTCCGCCTAGGGTTTCTTTCAACATCATCAAGGCAATTCTTCAGAGAAGAGAATAAATAAAAAGGCAAAGAGATACGAACCTTGTGACGAAAGTGGTTCAAAATGGCAAAGTGATAACCATACGCCCTGGTGAAGCACCCATCAACCGTGATGTACTCCATAATGACTCTTAAAACTTTCCTCCAGATAGATTTAATGGACTCCACATCAAAGTAGCTATTGGTTACCTTAACTAGCTTAGCCTTCTCCTTATCTTTTTTAGGAAATCTAATGACCGCTTCATCAGAGAACTGACGGTCCTTGTAAAATTTCACACCCTCAGTCGAAAGACCAGTAATCTCATCGATGATTTTCTCATTCAGCTTAACACTCCTGCCAAACAACACAATCTCACCATTTTTCCAATTTTTGGTGAAATAGTCTAGTACCATCTCGTCAGTTCCATGGAGCTTTTCCAAAAATGAGACTAAACCTCCCTTTTCAATTTTTTCCCAAACTTTAGCATTCTTTTTGTGCTCTTGAAAGCGGCTTGGCTCAACACGTTTTCTCTCTCCCCCCATCTTCAAAGCTCTGTTATACCACACCCTACAGTTGCTCTGGGTCCCGTTTAAGCATATTTTATCAAACACCCAGAAAGCATGCCGGAAACTCTTCTTGAAAAAGAAAATGACGTCGGTCCCATCAAATCTAATAAAATTGACGTACCTAAACTTTATCCGCTTCATCATGGTGAAGACAAACTTCTCTTCGATGCATTGAATCATAATAAATAAGTGCTTTCACCTCAGAATGGAGGTAATCATTCTTCCTCCACGTGTTTTCCCCGCCCTTCTTAACCCCTTCATTGGCAAAGTAATCAGCCACCTTATTGGCTTCTCTGTAGGCATGGGACACTTTCACTTTGTCAAATTTACTTAATAAGGCAATTGTATCTTCGATCCACTTTTTGATGGTCCACAAAGGAGGGGTAAGCCCAAGAATGCAATTTATTATATTCTTTGAATCACCCTCCAACCAAAGACATTTAGTATTCATCTTAAAAGCCAAGTTAACCGCGTGATAAGCCCCCACAGCTTCCACAACATGATTAGTTTGGATGCTGATGTCCACAGCAAAAGCCGCAATAAAAGCCCCCGTATTGTCCCTTAAAACACACCCACTGCCAGCTTTCCCAGGGTTGCCTTTAGCAGCACCATCAAAATTGACTTTCAACAAACCCAAAGGCGGCATAGTCCACCTAGCATTCTCCCTCCCACAAAAGTCCGGCATGGGGGCATTTAAAGCTACTAATTTTGAATTCCACTTTTTAGCAGTAGCAATATCAAAAGGAGACCAAGTAGCTTTATTAACCATTTTTCTGGGGATTAAAGATAAGTTTTCCTTTATTGCCCTAACAATTTTTTCATACAAGTCCCCCTCCGACTTCTCTTTTTCCCTAAACACTCTATTGTTCCTTTCCTTCCAAATACTCCATGACACAAAAGGAAGAACAAAAGACCAGAGCCTACGCACAAAAGGGTTTTTTGATGGAGCTTTCCATTGCAAGAAATTTTTTTCGACCGAAGCAGGGGAAACCCAAGCCATTTCAAGAAGTGCAAATTTTTTTCCCTAGATGTGCGAAACAAAAGGACAATGAAGGAAAAGATGATTAACAGTCTCAACATCATTCTTGCACATGTAGGATCTGTTAGGTAATTGAATTCCTCTTTTACCAAGATTTTCCAAAGTGAGAATCTTATTCTGAAGCATGATCTAATAGAAAATATTGATTTTAGGAATCAAGAGATTAATCCAAGCCTTAGCCCAGAGGGGCGGAGGCTCCAACGGACTAACTAACATAGAAGTAGCAGAAGAAACTAAAAAAATGCCAGACGGATTGTCTATCCAGACAGCAAGATCATCCACCTGGTGTTGACCCAATCTTAGGGCCCTGAAGGCAGACTGAACAGGGCTAAGATCCAAACTGATGGTCTTCAAGTCAACCCAATCCCCATCCCTCCAGTAATCTTTGACCAAGACCCTGAATTCCCTTTTACAATCATTCATCCATTTACTGAATTTCTCATTTCTGATTAAAGGATCCTTAAAAAGCCATCTATCTTCCCAAAATCTAACATTATTTCATTTTCCAACAAGCCAACCAGTCCCCATTTCCAGCAACTTTCTGCCTCTACTCATATAATTCTAGCAGACAGACCCACGAGGTAAGAAAGAAGAGTTAATAACATCATTAAGAGACTCACAGCTGCTAAAGTATTTGGCTTTTAAGGTATCTTGCCATTCCCCTCTCAAAGTAAGAGTTCTCCAGAGCTGTTTAGCAAGAAGGGACAGATTCAGCACTTTAATTTTTCTTAAGCCTAGGCCGCCTCTCGATTTAGGTCTGCAAACCAGGTCCCAACCAACAAGTGGCAATCTCTTCTTGTCCTCCACACTAGACCAGAGAAACCTTTTCTAAATTTTTTCAATAGCCTCGGCATATTTAGTGGGAATTTTAAATAAACTGAGAGCATACACAAGTAAATTTTGCAAAGAATCCTTGAGGAGCTGGATTTTTCCAGCTTGACTGAGAAGAGCTCCTTTCCACCCCAACAACTTCTTATTGAATTTTTCAACCAAAGAGATCCAAAATGAGTCCAAAGGTTTAATGCATAGAGGCAAACCAAGATAGGTTGACGGTAGAGGCTCAATCCGGCATCCAAGAATCCGAGCAAGTTTAACTTGTCTATGCTCAGGAGTGTTGAGGAAGAAAATTGAACTCTTAGCCCTATTAACAACTTTCCCAGAAGAAGATTCGTAAAGACTCAAAATCCTTTTGAAAGTCTTAGCTTCAGTCACAGTGGATCTTCCCATGAGAATGGTATCATCAACAAATTGCTGGTGGGAATAGGTTAGAAGAGAAGAGGAAGGTCTTAGACCAACAAGGGATCTTTGGTCAATAAGATTTTTAATATTTCTTCCCAAACACTCAGCCAAAATTGTAAACAGAATAGGAGAGATAGGATCTCCCTGTCTGAGATCTCTGGAAGTCTGAAAAAACCTCAAAGGTGACCCATTCACAATGACAAAAGTAGTAACTGTCAAAACAAGCTAGTTCATCAACTGGATGACTCTGTTGTTAAAACCAAACTTGACCAGGATTTTAAATAAAAAATTCCAATCTACCCGATCATAGGCTTTAGAAATGTCCAGTTTAAGAATGAACCCTTCAGTCTTCGAAACCATTAAAGAATGTAAATTCTCATGAACAGTGATAACAGAGTCCAGAATGTACCTACCTGGCACAAAACCATTCTGCTGCAGAGAAATCAATTGAGGAAGCAAAGAGAGCATTCTTGTAGTTAAGACCTTTGAAATGATTTTATAGATAGAATTGCATAGGCTGATTGGCCGAAAAGCTTGAAACTCTGACGCCCCAAGTTTTTTTGGAATAAGGACCACAAAAGTAGCATTAAGTTCTTTCAAAAGACATCTTGATCCAAAGAATTCCTTAACAACCTTCTTGACATCCAACTCAACAATTTCTCAAAACACTTGGAAGAAGAATAAAGGAAACCCATCAGGTCTGGGAGCTTTATTACCATCAAAAGAGAAAACAACTTTCCTTATTTCAGCCTTTGAAGAAATAGCAGTGATCATAGAATTTTCATTAAGACCAATTACCTGTGGTATATCCTCAAGCAAGGAGTCTTGAGCTTCAGGCTTAATCTCTCCATTACAAGAAAGAAGGTTATTGAAAAAAAGAATAGCCTGCTTCTTGATATCATCTTCCTCCTCAAACCTAGTCCCATTAACATTAATGAAAGCAATTCTATTAGCAGCCCTATGTTTCCAAGTAGATAGGTGAAAAAATCTGGTGTTCCTATCTCCCTCAGTCAGCCAAGACACCCTAGATCTTTGCCGCCAAAAAACTTCCTCTTTAGCAATGATGTCATGACTAAATGAGAAGATCATTTTCCTTTTCTTTGTAATTATCAATGTACCCCCATTTCTGGATTTTAGTCTGGATCTCCTGGAGTTTACCCTGAATATCTGTCTTAGTTCCAAAGATATTCCCAAAAGCATCCTTTTTCCATCTCCTCAAATTAAATTTCACTTCCTTTAATTTTTTTGCAATCCTAAACATAGTTGTGCCAATAATATCAATATTCCACCAACTCCTGATTTCCTCAAAGATTCGAGGATGAGATAACCATAATTTTTTGAATCTAAAAGGGGAGTTCTTTTTCACCTTGGTAGGATCCGTCGTAAGACAAATGGGAAAATGATCAGATCCCACCCTTGAAAGAGCTCTCAAAGCACAAAAATAGTCTATAAACCATTGATCAGAAACAAGGGCCCTATCAAGTCTCACTTGGATCAAATCAGACCCAATCCTCCTATTAGTCCAAGTATAAGAAGCACCTTGCAGGTCAAGGTCTATCAGGGCATTACTGTTAATGAAGTCAAAGAGGCCTGATTTGCTATCCCAGTTAATTTGAGAACCCCCAAATTTTTCATCATTTAGGAGAGGAGTATTGAAGTCTCCCATGACCACCCAATGCTCATTAGCAAAACACTTCCAAAAAGCAGACAACTCACACCAAAAGGAATTTCTAGCATTCTTACAATTCGGGGCATAAATATTGGATTGAATCCAACAAAAAATGTCTCTTATGTGGGTAAATCTAGTGGCCACAAGATTACCATTCTCCATTAAGGGTTCACCTCTAATAAACATCTTGTTCCAAAAAGCAACAATTCCCCCCGAAGCACCAACAGAACTATTTCCATGAGCCCCAGAATTCTAAAAAATTCTAAAGCATTCTACTTTATCTTTAGGCATTTTTGTTTCTTGAATAAGAAGAATATTAGGTTTATGGTCCCTAACAAAATTTTGCAAAACATCCTTTTTATGACAGCTATTTAGCCCTCTTATATTCCAAGACATGATTTTCATTTCTCACCTGGGGATTGAAGAATCTTCGGGATGGTCATTTGGATCCCATCCGCAATATCCTGAAGACTGTTGTGTTCCCTTTGCCATTTTTTTGATCTCCTGCCCTGGCTTGGCTTATTATTCCCACAGTCTTCCTTGGCCCTGGTTCTTGTAATCATACCACTTGAGGTGTCTATCCTCTTTTTTCTTTCCTTCTTTGACCTTGAGTGAGAAATAACCTCCTCCCATTCTGTCTCATCTTGGCTTTCTAACTCTCTTCCTGATTCCCAATCCTTCTCAGAGAAAAGCCTCTGATCCCAAGGAAGGGTATCCATTAAGCCTTTCTTGACTTCTGGAAAATTAACATTAGGCATTTTCATTTTCATGCTTTGGGAATCAAAAGTATCCCTCACAACTTCCAGAGTGGCGTTCTCCAGTTTCTGTTCCCCTTTTGAACAAGGGCTATCAACAGGAATTTTAGAAGGGAAAGGTATTCCTATCTCCAGGGACAAACCCTTAACGGGTATTTCCTCCAAACCAGGCACATTCATACTACCAGCCAACACCAAAGGTGAAGGCGAGACAAAACCCGTTTCATCACAACTTATTTCAGCCTTCTTTTGAATATCCCGTGCTCCCTCCACAGAGTAAATTTCTTCCTTACTATCCACATGTGGAGAGATCATGGATTTAGGATCCTTAGGATCTAAAGAGCTAGTACATTCTATACCAGGGCAAGCATCCTTATGCATACATCTTTGGTTTTCCTTCAGATCAGGAGTAGAAATGTGTTTTTGAAGATTCTCCTTCTCATCCAGGGGCAGAAATTTGCCTCTCCTCAGATTTTTTCCTCCAAATAGTCTTAGGGTTAGCAACTTTCTCTTTTTCACTTTTATTGTTTAGCGGGCACTTTTTTGCCCAGTGCCCAGACTTTCGACATTTAAAACAAACAAAGGGTGTAGTTTCGAATTCAATAGCTTGCTTCCAAACTCCCAACTTGGATTGGATGTCAATCGAAGAAGGGAGATCAACATTTTGAGAAACCCCCACATAGATTCTAGCAAAGACCAATCTCTTTCTGGCCGCAGTCATTGTATCAATGGACAAGAGTTCTCCAAAGGAGCTAGCAATCCCATTAAATATATCCGTATTCCAATAATCCAAAGGAAGACCAGGCAATCTAGCCCAAACCGACACCATTTCATAAATGGAATCAGATAGATCAACCCTAGAAGACCACTTCTTCAGGGCCAAGGAATACTTTCTGATAACCCAAGGGCCACCACTCCTGACAGCCCTGGAATCCTCTTTGCAAGTGAACTGAAAGGCAAAGAAGCCCTTAGGAAGAGCCACCACCGAAACCAGTCCACTAGTTTTCCATTTATTCTTAACAAACTCCCTTACAACTTCAATATTAGGTCTAGGACCCAAAAAATTTCTGACCAGAACATTCTCCATCTTTGCAATGTTATGGCCAATGATTTCATCCGGCACAGAAATAGAAAACTTTCCTGAATCCGGGTCAGAAATAATGCGCATAGGGGGAAAAGATGAATTGTCATTTGGCTTAACACCAAAAAATGAAGACCACTTTTTACCCTTTTCATCCCCTTTTTCCGACAGGTCCACGACATCCTTGGATTTATCATCACACTTCCCAATCGGGGATGAAATCCCATCCCTTCCACCTGGGTCCACCTGGACCTTTTCTCGAATGTCCTTTTCAACAGAACCTGACTTACCTTTCTCAGGACTCGAAGAAATCTCCACATTCACCTGAGATTCCCCTAAACCCCCGCCTGCTACACTGTTCAAAGATTCAAAACCAAACTTTTCCCGCTCGCTCGCTCCTATTCCCGCTCCCATGATTTTATTGAGAGATATCTGTTATATATAATTCTATTTATGTTATCATGTATTGATGAGGAATTTTAGGAGATGGTTAGTGGGTTGATTTCCTGATTTGGGAATCTATACTTTAAGTTTTATTTCCTTGGTTAGAGAGGCTTACATCCATGTTGACATTATACATGACTCGTATGTTTGTTTGATTTAAGAGATTGAATGTTTTGGGTTTTTTTGAAGCCTTTTATTTGGGGTTGTAAGGAGATCATACTTGACACAACATTAGCATTCTAAGGTGTTGGTAGGACATGTTATGGTTTATAGGTTTTCTCTCTTCATTCTTGGTTCCTTCCTAGAGGTTCATGTTCATATGATTTGAGAGGATTTTGATGACATGTTATGAGAGAGTGTGCAACTACTAGTGTTGCAGGTGTGGATCATTGTGATTTTTCTTAGTACTTGATGCTTTGATCATTTATCACACCTTGGTATAGTGTTGATTGGTAGATTTGATATTCCTTAATCATTTTCATATTTGAATTACCCATGTAGTGGGAGTTCCTAGATATGCATGTTCTTCATTGATATGTTTGATACATGGAGCTTGATTGTAGTTTATGTGTTGCATATGTTGGCATGATTTTATTGATGTTGTTGATACCTAGGAGGTATGGATGGTTGGATATATTAGCATGTGTTGTGGATGCTATTTTTTATCATGTGGGTTTTTACCTTTGACAACATCTTGGAGCCTTTGTTATCACTTGAATTTGATGCTTGTGCTTTTTGGATTGGTGTATCTTCACCTTGACATGTTCCTTTTCTTCCATAGGTGGCACGTTGGAGGATGAGAGGATTTATTACTTGAGATGGTGGTCACTTTTTATTGTAGGTATCTTGATGGTGAATGATAGCATGTTGGATATTCATGTGGTTTCACGTATGGATATGATGATGTATTTTGTTGATTGACCCTTATGCGCTATATACAAGTGGGAGAATGTTAGGATTTGATGTTGTACACCATTATATAAATTGATTTATTATAATGTTATAATTAAATAATTATTTAGTTGTGGTGCACCTAGGAGGTGTATTTAGCCACATTAGATAATAATTTGGGGCTGTATACACCTAAAAATGGTTTGGAGAATATAATTAATTAAATATGATTTATTTGATTAATTAACCTTTATTTACTCTACTATTAAATAAATAGAAATATTTATTTATAGTTCATCTTAAATTCTTCAATCTTTATTCTATTATTTTTGTCTTAATTAAATAAACGAATTTCACTTTGTTTTATTTAATTATCATAATTAAATTCCTCTACTATTAAATAAATATAAATATTTATTTATGTTCATCTTAAATTTTTCAATCTTTATTCTATTATTTTCGTCTTAATTAAATAAACAAATTTCACTTTGTTTTATTTAATTATCATAATTAAATTCCTCTACTATTAAATAAAGAGAAATATTTATTTATAGTTCATTCTCCTATTCTTCAATTTTAATTAAATATACAACTTCAATAGTTTGTGTTATTTAATTATCACATTATTCAATCTTAATTAATTAAACAAGGTTAAATACTTTGTTGTTTAATTATCATATCTCTTCTATATTTATTTAATAAAAAAATTCTATAGTTTGTTTTATTAAAATATTTATTCCCTTTTACTAATTTGAATAAAATCATAAATTATTCAAATAAAGGCATAAATGAAATTTCCTCTATTCACTCACCTACCAAATTGGACATCAAATATCCAATTTAATTCAACTTGTATTCACAGGAAAGCTGTGGAGACAAATTTGCAAGAAATCCTCTCAATCTCATTCCTCTGATTCTTCCTATCATCTGGCCTGATGTTTTCATGGGGAGAAACCATTCCCATAGTCAGCTCAAGCTTCTCAATCTCTCACCATTCAATTCTCCAGATTGAATCCAAGCCTTTGTCGTGCTGCCATAAATCTATATATACAACCTTTTGAAATAGGAAATGGATCCAGAATCTCTCATCTTTTGTGCAAACTTACTCTGGAGGAATAGCAATCATAGCATCATGGCATCTTAGCATCATAGCAATCATAGTATCTATAAAATCAATATCATGACTGCATCATAGTTTTACCATAGCTTCCATTCATCAGGTTTCATGTCAACATAGTCTACAGTAGCATCCATATCATTTAGAAATCACCATATAGAAGTACATCATTGCATTTAGCATCACTCCATTCTCTAGATTGGTATTTTAACAGTCACATTGCTTACCAAATCTGAGAGCCCTCTGTGACTTGATAAATCTTTGGAGATAGGAAACAATGAGACGCTTTCAAGTTTTATGTGCTTTAAATTAGTTAATTGTTGTTAAATCTTGATATAATGTTTCATTAAGATTTTTTTTAGTTATTTTACTCATACTTATTCCACACTTACAATTTGGCACCCACTGTGGGGCCTAACTCCATGTTTTTAACAATTTTTCTGAAAATTGTTCGTACAGGATATAGGCATGTTTTCTTTTAGCATGATTGAAAGATTTAGTAGTGCATCCAACAAAAACTATAGCACTTCTGACTGTTTTAGGGCTTTCAACATAAACTATAGCGCTTCTGAAGATTGTTTTAGTGCTTCGATCAAAAGCTTTTAGCACAGACAAACAGTTCATGTTCAAAATATATTTTAGCACATCCGACAAATTCTATAGCACTTCTGCCAAATTCTGCAGTTCTTTCAACTATTTCTACAGCACATCTGAGCATTTCTATAGCACTTCTAACCTCTATTATAGCACTTTTGTAAACTATTGTCTGGATCTGAGGCAACTGCGACCAATAACCTTTTTTTTTTTCAATTGGACTAAAATGAACCAATCCTAGGATAGTCACTTGATTTAAAATATATCAATCCTAGGGTAGTCACCACACATTTTTATTTGGGATTAAAAATTGACATCATTTCTTTTGCAAAGCAACATCTTTACATAGATAGCAAATTGTCGTTTGGGCTCTAAACATTGAATAATTGATTACTGTGATTGTATGGTGATAGGCATATGCTCTCCCCTTAACTGGGTGATCAAAACACCAGAATCATCCTTTATTTTTATACATTTCATGCTTTATTAAATCCTTTAGAAGGCCTATTGTAGTGGGAAAAAGTACTCACCCTATGGGAACGACCTAAGTGGGAACGCCTAAAGCCAAGGATTCCAACCCACTATAATAAAAAAGTGAGTTGTTGATGAAAGTCCAACTCGATGGTAGTGTGAAAGATAACCATCCCCAAAGCCTTTGTTCTAAAGGTTGGGAGGTCTCCTGAGGGAGTTTATCATTTGCCACACCACACGAAAACCCTATCTACGAACCATAGTGTAGTATCCAACTTGTCAATTTATGAACATTGTAATACTTAGTAGTGTCGGAGAAGGGAAGAATCTACCCCCAAGACACTCACCATATAATTTCCAAGGACAGTTTGCTCAAGGGATTGAGAAATCTAACCTTGAGCACGTGCCTAGAAAAGACAAAAACATAGGTGCCCTCTAGGGGGTGACACTGTTGTGTGAGTCAACGCAATTTTAAGATGTGGGTTGTTTGAGTATAACGATGACCTTTTGTCCTTAAGAGTGAGTACGCCTGAAGTGTATTTCTTGTCAAAAACCTATGAAAATCAAGAAGGATCTATTTGATCCTTGAACATACACTTGTTGTTTAGATTCTAGGACTTAAAAATACCTGTTCTATAATTGTTTGTTGTGTCTTTGAATCGTTAAAATAGATAAAGATCATCCAAAAAAAAATAAGAACATAAAAATTTGACAAGTCAGTCCATTAAAACTTATGATTAGGGATTGGGAGTCCACAAACTTTGTTAAGAAATCCCTTGCAAAAAGAGTCAGAAAACCAAAAAAACAACTTAGTCACAAGAAACTGTTGGAAAGAAGAAAATTCTTATATCAAAGTAGGAAAGTCCTACTTCAACATAGAAATTTTATCCATAGGTTTCACGATTTTTCTAGGGGATACACAGATGATTATGCCTTAGAGCCCTTATATTCACAAGCCTACTTTCAAAGAAGAGCTCTTTCATAGAAACATAATCATAGTCAACCTATTCATCCATCTTCCATTCCACAACCAGCGATAGAGTATTCCAACAGGCCAAATCAGTTCATACAATAGAGGAAACATTTGAAAACATTAAGGATTGTTATTAGAATCAAAATTTTACCAGCAGGAATTCCCTGTCAAAATACCCCGTATTTTGTCCAAAAATCAATCCTTTCATTGAGAAAAGAAAAACTAGACAAACACTGATAAATCCCAAAAATAGCGCATCCATAGTCTGTTTTAGCATTTCTGCCCACTATAATAGCGCATCTATAGTCTTTCATAAATATCCATAAGTGTCAGAAAAATACCAAATACTTTAGCACATCTACGGTTTGTCTTAGCACATACACCCTATCTGTTAGCACATCCACAGTCTCTTTTAGCGCTTACACAGTCTGTTTCAGCGCATCTAAAAAAAATCATAGCGCATCTATAGTCTATCAAAACAAAATTTTATTGGTGACAAAAATACCAGAAAATTTAGCGCTTACATAGTCTATTTAAGCACATCTACACTATTTGACAATGCTTTTACTAGATCTTTTAGCACATACAATTTTTGTTTTAGCGCTTCTGCCCTCTGTAATAGCACATCCATAGAACAAGAAAACAAAGAGCTATTAGGAACATCTATCAGACTACAAACATTAGAAACTTGGGTTTTTACTAGTCAGAAACATTTTCCACATTCTCAACAGTGTCTTAAACCTGAAACAAATAGGATCATAAAAATCAAACCTTTTCAAATTAAACCTAGATCTTGCAAACTTTCAAGTGTCCACAAATCAAACAAAAAATCTTCATTATTAGGTTAAGTTTCTTCATCAGGATATTATCATCCTACCATCACAAAATGAAACATAATCATATTTTTAACTTAGTCTCATCAATAGGATATATCATCCTATTTGACTTTGTTAAAATCCATTTGACACTTATCCAAACACATAAGATCAAAGTTTAGTGTGGAAAACAAATACTTGTATGCCGATCTTGACAAGGTTACAAAGAAAAAAACTTAGAGAAAAGGAACTCAAAACACCAAACATAATGGCTGAAGAAAACCCCTTTTCTTGATTTCATCAAAATGATCCAAATGAGATAACCCAAGAGGATATACAAACCGCCCAACAAGATCCAAATTTCCATAAATTCATGGAAAAGGTCTTGGAACAAGATATGGAAAAATACCTCTTGATGTTAGCAGAATTGGGTGCAAAACTTCTGAAAGATTTCGACATCAATCGATTAAAGGAAATGCCTAGAACAACTGAAACAAAACCACACAACACGCAAGACACAAATCAAGTGGTTGCTCTAACCGTTCAAATGCAAACTTTACAACAACAAATTCAAGATATGCAAAAGGGAACCACAAAGAGGTATTCATTACAAGACATTTGTCCTTTATCCCTTTCATCCGAGTGTAGATATGATACCCTTCCCTAGGCATTGTGAGTTTCCCAAATATGACAAGTACAATGGCAAAACGGATCCGATTGACCATGTGATGGAATTTAGAACAATGAGCCTCAAGTTTGCACAAGAGGATACTTACCTAATGAGATTATTTCCTAGGAGTTTGGGAGCACACCATATAGAATGGTTCTCCAAATTACAACCAGGGATTTGATCCTTTGAAGAACTGGTTAACAGATTTATCACATAGTTCTCCTTCAACATTCAACATAGTGTAACCATAAAAGATCTATACAACATGAAACAAAAGAAGGGAGAAACATTCCTATCATTCTTACAAAATTAGCGAAAGTTGTTCGCTAGATATCCTCAATCTATACCTGAAGAGGAAAATATTGAATTATTTATTGACAACTTAAATGATGACATGAGTTATAGAATGGATCTACAATGTCCCTTGACATTCGAAAAGGTGATTGAGAACGAGCTTAAAATTGAAGAAGCTTTAGTCAAAAGAGGAGTGATTAAACATTACAATGATACATCAAACAACGCAAATTCCTCAAATCATTATGGAAACAACGATAAGCCTAAATTTTGGCAGAAAAACAAAACTACTAGAAATAATGATGCTACAACTAGTACACAAAATACAAAACCAGTATTTAATTTGATAGCAACACTTGTGAAAACAAATTAGAATGAAAACCAGAACAAAAATCAAGGTACTACTCAAAACAATAACTCAAATAATGGAGAATCTCGGCCACCACCATATCAAAGACAATCCAATCGACGAAGATTTACACCATTAGGACAAACTTTGGAATCAACAATGAGAGAGCTTATTGCAAATAGACTTATTACTCTACCAGAAGCACGAAATTGGGAGCCGAAAGTGAAACCATCTTGGTGGAACAATGTTGACTATTACAACTTTCATAAAAAAAAATGAATGTATGCAATTAAAACACCTGGTACAAGACTTGATTAAAGCAAAGAAGGTGTTTGTTGAAGGAAATCAAACAAAAAATGATCACAGTGCATTTAAAAATCCTTTACCCAACTACGAAAAAGGAGAATCTTCTTCAAACAATAAAGGAAAAAGTGTAAACTATATCTATGACACCACCATTCTTTGCATTTCTAAGGTTGAGAAAAATAATGTCATTGATAATCAAATAGATACCATAAACATCAATGACACGGTATCCTTGAACGTGATTCCAAACATAAACACATCTGACAACCAAATCAATGTCATAAAAGTCAGGGAAACACAAGACTATCAACCAGTCAATGCAACAACCAGGGGGCAGTCCAAAGTGATATTGAAAGGAGTTTCACCTAAAATCACTACTCCCCCATCACATCAGTACAACATTGTGGATCAACTACAAAAGATACATGCACATATATCCATACTAGAACTTCTTAAAATTTCATCATCACATAAAGAGGTTCTAGAACAGGTTTTGGTAGCCACTACGGTACCCAATAATTTGTATGTTTGTCAATTTCAAGATATGGTGGGACATTTTACCACACCTCATTGTCTATCATTCTCTAAACAAGATGGTGTGTCACTAAATCACCCACACAATGCAGCCTTACATATAGAAGTTCTAATCCATAAACAATGTGTCAAGCGTGTCTTAATAGATGGTGGAGCTGGATTAAATATTTGTACTTTAAAACTAATTCGTGCACTAGGCTATTCCAACAATGCCATTGTTTCCAGAAGAAAGATAACAATAAAAGCATATGATGAAGAGGAAAGGTCTTCTAAGGGGCTAATTGTGCTACCAATTCAAGTGTAACCGATTGTCAAAAATATTGTTTCCCAAGTGTTAGATAAGGAGCTAACATATAACATACTCTTGGGACGTCCGTGGATCCATGAAATGCAAGCAGTACCTTCGACATATCATCAATGTTTGAAATTTCCTGTCAATGGACAAGAGGTCACAATTTTAGTAGACAACAATAATCCTCAGACTTGTAACATGATTAAGGAAAACCAAGACACTCTGATACCCTACAATAGAGAAGCTAGCACATCTGCTTCATCCAGTGGTGAAAAGCAACTCAATTTTATATCCAAATGGGTCGAGAAGAAGGACCAGGCAAAGGAAGCAACTATTGCTGACTTAACTATATCAAATAATGAAAGACCCTTGAACACTCTATCACAACAATTTATAGATAAGATCTAGTTAAAGGACAAAGGATTGGGAGGGTATTCCCTTGAGCAATCTTTGTGTCTTTCACAATTGCTAACATCCCCAAAATCATATGGACAACCCAAGAGAAATACACAACGATCATCATAACGTATCATGGTTCTGGATGAAAGGTTTGTAAAATTAGGTACCCTAGAAGATGAATCAGAAGACAAAGCCATTCTCAATTGGCTATATAAAGATGAAGATCAACCAATATCAACATACAGATAGATCAGTATGGGAAAGGAAAGGCTATCTTAGGGAAAATGGGCTATGAAGGGAAAGGACCAATTGACAAGAGAAAATATGGTATTGTAGAACCTATTCAACCACTAACACTTCAGCCTAAGGACAAAATAGGATTAGGCTACACAGGAGAATCAAAAGAAAAAGTAACTCAGAAAATGGTAGAAAGGATTCTGAAAATGAGGGACAACTCTGAAACAGATTCCAATGAATATGAATGGGATCATTTATCTACAACATCATACAATGACAAACAAATTGATGTCATCAAAGCATATACACCCGTATGAGAGGAGGGAAAAAGTTCAGGAACAAGACCACTTGTATTGGGATCACCAAATATCGATGACTCCAGTGAGGACGAACAGACATCAAGTGAGCAAGACCACTCGGAGGAGGGTAATATCATAGACCCCAACCTTCCCACTAACAATTTTGACCACCTGGCTATCAAAACACTTACAGCTGTCGACCTTGCTCAACCTGATGACTTATTACCCTTGAGGCATCCCGAACTTATTGACTGGGAACCCACTGAACCTATTCACATACTAGTCTTTTCAAATGACGATGCGATCATAAATTTTCTTTGCAGTGACGAACCTGATACAAGTTCTACCCATAACACTCATAACAACATTGCAAATTAGGAGGGTGCAAAATCTTCCAGTTGCAAAAATGACAATAGGAAAAATAGATCTAATGGTGAAAACCTTTCTGAGGCACCATTAGATTTTGAAAAAGAAAAAATAAATAACATATCTAATAGTGAAAACCTTTCTAAGGCACTAAAAGATGGGAGATTTGACACCCTTCCAGAGCATTACCATGACAGATCATCAGTACTAGTAGAACCAACACAATACATGAATCTTGGAACAACTGAAAAGGAAAAGATTCTACATCTGGCAGCATCTATGATAAAACAGGAGAAGCCCGCATTCACCAAATTCTTTGAAGAGCAACATATTAATTTTGCTTGGTCTTATTCTGACACGCTAGGATTAGATCCAGATCTCCTGATGCATCATCTGTCTCTACCAACCAGAATCAAACTAGTCAAGCAAAAATTGAGAAAAAATGCATCCCCACATCGCCCTGACGGTAAAAGCTGAGCTGAAGAAGTTGTTGGATGCAGGATTTATCAAGTCTATTGATTATGTAGAATGGATTTCAAATATTGTGCCTATATCTAAATTGGATAATAGCATCAGAATATGCACATATTTAAGAGATCTAAATAAATTATGCCCAAAGGATGATTTTTCTTTACCAAGTATTGACATCATTGTGGATCTAACGACAAGCCATGCCATGTTGTCATTAATGGATGGTTTCTCAGGGTAGAACCAAATTAAGATAGAACATGAAGATCAAGAAAAGACAACATTCAGTTGTCCTTGGGGTACATTCTGTTGGAATGTCATGCCCTTCTGGTTGAAAAATGCAGGTGCAACATATCAACAGGCGATGACCACTATTTTTCATGACATGATGCACACTTTCATGGAAGATTATGTGGATGACATCTTAGAAAAATTATACACCAGAGAAGGAAATTTGGAGATCCTCAACAAAATCTTTACTAGACTGGAAAAGTTCAATGTCAGATTGAACCCGAAGAAATGTGTGTTCAGAGTAACATCAACAAAAATTCTTGGATACATAGTGTCAGAGAAAGGAATTGAAGTGGATCCAGCTAAGGTCAAAGAAATAATGGAGATGCCCCCACCTAAAAATATCAGTAAATTATGATCCCTACAAGGCAGGATACAATCCATCAGGAGATTTATCTCCTAATTAGCAGACAAAAGCCACCCATTCAATCATCTACTTCATAATAATGTCTCATTCAAGTGGGATCATGAATGTGACACAACTTTTAACTAGATAAAGCAATATTTGATGTCACCTCCAATACTCATGCCACCTGTAGCAGAGAGACCTTTATTACTATATATCGCAACAACTAACATTTCTTTAGGAGCTCTCTTAGCACAAGAAGATTCTGAGGGAAAGGAACAAGCTATTTAATACATCAGTAGGACTCTCAACGGTTATGAAATAAATTACACATTCATAGAAAAGGCTTGTTTGGTAGTGGTATTTGCAACCCAACAATTGTGACACTACATGTTGACTCATATAGTCAGACTCATTGCAAAAATAAACCCATTAAAATATCTACTCAACAAAACGGCTCTAACAGGGAGGCTAGAAAAATGGGTCATGATCTTAATTGAGTTCGACATCCAGTATGTAGACTGGAAAGCCATCAAAGGATAGGTGATAGCTGGTCAATTAGTTGAAGCTCTGTTACAAGATAACCATCCAATGAACATTGAATTTTTGGATGCAGACATTCTCAATATTACCACACAACAATGGAGACTTTATTTTGATGGATCATACACACAAAGAGGGTCTGGTGTGGGAATTCTATTTTTTACACCTCAGGGACACACTATCCCAAGGTCCTATAGACTAATGTTTCCATGTACCAATAATGTGGTTGAGTATGAGGCATTGATTATTGGCATCAAAGTTTCTATTGAATGGAACATCACAAAAATACAATTGTATGGGGGCTCACAACTTGTCATCTATCAAGTAAATGACGAGTATCAAACAAAGGATGAAAAACTCATGCCATATAAGAAAATGATAGATGATCTTAAAAAGTAGTTTTTGGAGATCAAGTTCGAATAGATACAGAGGGCAAAGAACAAAGTTGTGGATGCTATGGCAACAATTGCTTCCCTCTTACAATTACCAGAAAATCAAGGTCGTTATGAGTTTATGGTAGAACAAGTATCTAACCCTACCTACAATAATCTTGAATCACAGACCATATGTCAAATAGCGGACGTTCAAAACTCACTATATGGAGAGATCTATACTTACCTCAAGGATAATATCCTTCCTCCTGATCTTTCTAGAAACCAAAAGTGTAACTTCATCTGTCAATCCGCTTAACATACATTGATTGCCAATATCCTTTACCGTCGAGGTCTAGATGGTACTCTTCTTTGATGTCTAGAACACAATGAATTTGAATCAGCCTTACGTGAGGTTCATGAAGGTATTTGTGGAACTCATTCAAGTGGACCAACCCTAGCAAAGAAACTCCTCTGTTTGGGGTATTACTGGCCGAACATGGAAAAGGAGTCTTATCAATTTGTTAAGAAAGGTCAGAAATGTCAGATCCATGGTAATCTAATCCATGCTCCAACACAAGAATTACACCCATTTACATCAACATGGCCCTTTTTTCAGTGGGGACTAGACTTGGTAGGAAATATAAACCCATCTTCATCCAATGGACACAAGTTCATAATCACAACAACGAAATACTTTACAAAATGGATATAAGCGGTTCCTTTAACAACAATCACTAGAAAGAAGATCTCATCTTTCATACTAAACTACAAAATCTATTGGTATGGCATACCTTAGTCCATTATTACAAACAATGGAAGACCATTTAAGAACCAGGACGTCCAGGAATTGTGTGAAAAAATTCATATACAACATCATTTCTCAACACTGTACTATCCTCAGGGAAATGGCCAAGCAAAGGCCTCAAACAAGACAATTCTGAAAATACTAAAGAAAACAGTTAGCGATGTTGGATGTGATTGGCATGTTCAGCTAAATCTTGCATTATGGGCCTATAGAACCAACATCAGAACACCAACAGGAGCTAGACCATATGCCTTGGTATATGGATTAGAGGCCATCCTACCTATTGAGATAGAAATACCATCACTCCGTGTCTCACTAAATGGTATCATTACAGATGAGGATTATAGAATCTCTAGACTACAAGAACTAGAATTATTGGATGAACACCATCAACAAGTTGTCAATCATTTGAAAGCATACCAACAGAGAATTTCTAGGAGCTAGAATCACAGGGTAAAACCTAGAATCTTTCAGGTTGGTGACTTGGTCCTAAAGGAAAACCCTAGAAATCAATAGGATAGAGAAAAGAAAGGGAAGTTTGAACCTAATTGGCTAGGTCCCTTTGTCATCATATTAGTTTACGAATCAGGAGCATATAAATTGTCTACACCTAAAGGGGATCTGTTCGATGAACCAATCAACAATATCCATCTTAGAAAGTTCTATACTTGAATCACCTAGTGCACAGATTAGTTTCTAAAAATGGTTACCTTGATGAAAACCTGACAAACAAGCATCTTGGTAACATAAAAATACAAAAAAAATACAAAAAAATACAAAAAAATAAAAGACTGAAAAGTGCAATAGAAACATATAGTGAAAACTTGGAAATAGGCATTATTTGTGATTTAACTAGTTTTTACATCTATTAGACGCATGTCATGGTCATTACTTTCACCATCATTTTACATCCATTATCATATCAATGCAAGTGTTAATGTCTCACCCTAGCTTGGGGGCAATAAACATCGAGCTTAACAAAATGGACAAACAACATGAAGACAAACACAAAAAAAGAATGATCGGAAAACAACCCACCATGAAACATCAATCACCATTAGAAGCACATTATACATCCATAATGGCAATAGAAAATCCAAAAACAAGTCAAAAAGTCAGTCTCAAAAATCCAAAAAACATAGAGTCTGTGTGAGTTGAACTACGTGGTCTCTGCATGTATAACGTAGGAAAGGCTAATCTTTGATTAGCCCTCGAGGCCCCTAGGATAGGTCTTTAGGTTAGGTTTGATCCAAAATCTAGGAAACTCACAAAAACATCAAAAAATCAAAATCAAAATGGATGATCTAATCTGAATAATGATTGAAATACTTTAAGCAAAAAAATTGGATAGATGTACTTTGATCATTGTTATCATTTCTTTGGAGCAACTCAATGATGTATTGAACTAGAGAAGCTAAGAAGAAGAATGGTATTTTCTTTCTCTACTATCTGTGAGTTAATCATCATTATTGTGTGAATTGTCACGAGACATGCTCTACAAAGTATCACTGATGACATTCCAATTCACATAGGAAAGTGATTGATTCTTGTATGTTTACGCAAGAAATCTTCAGGTCATCTCGGTTTAATTATACCTCAATGCTCATGTTCGCTTGCAATATCAAAAATCTTGGAAGTAGTACTTAGGTCATCATTGGTCTACATTATACCATTGATGCTTGTATTCACTTTCAACATTTTAAAAGCTCTATGATGATACAAAGAAAAAGTACTATTAGAATGCCAATATTTACATTTAGATTTGCATGATAAAATTAGATTGCATTCATAATATGTTTAACATCTGCAGAGTGTTTATTACAAAAGCTCATGAAAGGATTCATATTAACGCTTATCTTTTATCATAATAGATGAGTATACTTGACATTTATAAAAACATCATCATTATCATGTAGTTGCATCATCATTTTGATTGCATACATTAGGAAGCATTTAATTATCATTTCATCATTCATGCATCTTAATAAAATAATTTGCATTGATCATATCATAAAATTACATAAGAAATACTCAAAAAAAAAAAAATCTTATAGTTTCATATCATACATCCATTTATCATATCACATATCATAAATCCATTCAACATATCATATATTATACATCATTTTTTTCCACTTATTACATCATGTCATTACATTTCCATATCACATATCATAAACATATCATACATCATAAACATTTTCATCTACTTATTATATCATATAAGTGCATTTTTCATTCACATATATTTCAACATACCATCATACACCATTTTCATCCACTTAGTGCATAATATATTTGCATTTACACAAGAATAAAAGTGCACGTATTACATCACATATCATATATCATTTAGAACATCTTATCCATAATCATGCATAAAAGGAACATTATCATATACTTTTGAAATACATACATCATGCATCCATACATCATCATTATGCACATCATAAATAAACATCATAACTGATAGCATATCATCATGTTATTAAATTGCATCCATAACATAATAAAAGGATCATCACATGACATATAGAACGTAGAAATTAAATGCATCCACCATAGAATCATATGAACACATGATAGATCTCAAAAATCCGCCGCATATCATATAGATCTCAAAAATCATAAATGTCAAGTATACAATGATGTCTAAACTGAAGAGAGATATATCATAAAAAATGGTTGTAATCAAAATATACATCATATCTCAAAATAATCACAGAGGGTACAATCACAAGACTATGTAGTGCTAGCTCCTGATGGTGTAGGAATATTTGGGCCAGTACCTCCTCCACCACTAGAAGTACCGGGATCTCTTGGGTCTCTGTGAAGAGGCTGAGTCACACCTGCACTGACAATCCTGGTATGAGTCCTGCCTGATCGAGACTACATGTAGCTAACTCGCTGCTAAGAGGGAACTACATCATGATATTTCCCTCTATAGTACTCAACCTCTCGACCAACACGGACAACCTCTTCCATATAATGTGCCAAAGTGGTACCATCTGCTAATCTCTGCACTCTCTCAACCTAACCTTGAGCCTGCTCTGCAGCTCGTCTAACACTGTCCCTCTCAGTTGTTAATGTTGTGATTTGAACCTGCACTGCAGCCAATTGTGCTTGTACTGATGCTAAGGCCTGGGTGTGTGACTGGGCATGTGCCTACATCTAAGCCTGAGTCTGTGCCAATAAGCCCTGAGCCTAAACAAGTTGAGACTATATAGTTTCTGACTGCACCTGAAGGCTCACAATCTATAACTACTCTGTAAGATCTCCCACTGCTTGCCTCTTACAAGGCACTGTATGCTGATGCACATCTAAAGCCGGACCTGACCCACCTGCAACATCTCCACTATCAAAACCCTCCTCATCTCCACTACTCTCATCAACACTATCCCTCTCATCCCCACTACCCTCCTCATCTCCACCACCAACCTCAACATCCTCATCCTCATCACCACCAACCACAACATCCTCCACCCCAAACTCACCAACCTCCTCTCTCCTCTACCTACGACCATGTGCAGAAGCAACATCCTCCTCTGCGGGTAATGGGGAAAACTCATCAAGAATGGTAATTCATGGGAAAGGATGCAAAGATAGATACTCGGCATAATCTGCTATCACATGTAGCTCAACAATGTTTGGACAGATATGCCACTCAAATGGCTGCAAAGACTAATACTCCTGAATAGCAGCATCATATGATAGAATAGGCCCCCACTCTGTAGAATCTAATTGACAATAGGTGTAATGAGAAACACCCTGGGGCATACCCTAAACCAAACCATATTGTCTATGCACTCGTCTAATCAAGAATCTCTCTAACACCCAACGAGTCCAACCAATTAGTAACATAGACTAACAAAGAAAAGGCATTTGAATATCATCCTCATCCCAATGCTCACAATCTAGGTACGGATGCCATGTCATAGACTCTATATCATCCATCACTCTCCTCCAGTGCTCTAACTTACCCAGTCTCGACTGAGTAAGGCGACCCGCATATTTGTACACATATGGTCTCATAACTGGTCTTTGTCTCACTAGCACTGGATGCGTGACAGCTATGTGCTCCCATGCCCACACCTATAATAAAGTAGCTTTAGATGACAAACTACGACCTCAAAGGTAAACTGCTAAATGAAAATCATGATACAAATGAGCAAGCATGCACATGCCCCAAGCATATCTAGTCCCATGTACAATCATGCTCTCTAGTACACGGTCCCAATCAACAGAAAGTCCCTTTGACCTGTGATGAAGACAAAGGAACCCTCCAATGAACCCAACCAGAACTACAGGAAGGGTGGCATAGGCATCCACCATCTCACGCCATGGAATCCAATACGTAGAAATTTGATCAGCCTAGAATACTCTGTGAAGAGCATCAATACCGCCTTGCTCTATAGAATCATAGACAACAAGCTCTCCAATAATAGGAATCTGCAAAATCTACCAGACATCCTCAGGGGTGACTGTCATATCACCGGTGGGAAGGTGGAATGTGTTATGCTCGTTCAACATGCCACCTCTCCGCTAATGCTGTCAAGAGACCCTGATTAATCCTAATCTGGGGCATGAATAAAAGAGAAGACAATCTACATCATGTAATGAATTTTGTCTTAGGTTGTGCTAACTATGGTATGAAATCAAATGTCCATGGGTACCGCTCTCAAACTTGAAGGTTCTCCAACGACTCCTATTATTAGGAAAAATTCAAAGTCAGTACTCTTTGTCAAATAATCAAACATCAATTATCCTATCAAATCTAATCAGCTCTTGGTGAGAATTTTGATCAAATCTCATGAGCAAACATCATTGAACCTCACCTATCATGAGGTCAATCATCAATCTTAAAATTGTACCTCGCTTATCATGAGGTCAACATTAAAACATCAAATCAACCTCACTTATCATGAGGTTCATCAATCTGATTATAATTATTCCTCACCTATCGTGAGGATAATTATCATCAAATCAAACATCATACCTCGCCTATCATGAGGTCAAACATCATCTACTTGATTAGGATCATCAATCATATCAAACCAATGGCTGACACGATCAAAATAAAAAAAATCAAGGACAAATTTGACAAATTTTAGCAATCTGACTTATAAGCACTAAAACAAAGTTTTTATGCACCAAAATATCAAAAGTGCTATTTAAACACTCAAAAGCACTAAAACAGAGTTTCAAAGCACCATTTCATCAAAAGTGTCACTTCATCAGGAAAAAGCACCATAATAGATGGTCAAACCACCACTTCATCAAAAGCACTATTCTATTGGGTCAATGTGCTAATCTATTGGGTCGATGCGCTAAAATAATTAAAGTGCTAAAACAGAAAGTCAAAGCGTTGAAGTTTATATCCTAAGCACTAAAACTCTAGAAGTGCTAATTATCCTACTGAGGCACTAAAACATTTGACCTAAGTGCTATAGTTTTGGAAGCGCTAAAACAGTTCATCTAAGCACTACAATGGAAATCAAATGCACTAAAAGAATTGAAATTTTTAAAAATAAAAAAATACAAAAAAAGCGAGAAATGCACCAAAACACGAGGGAGTTCAAGGGTACGTACCGGAGGTCCATAGGTAGTTGGGCGCTGATGACATCACACGTGCTCGAACTAGTGAGTGTGATAGGGGATTTGCATCATGCTCCAAGTTGCTCAAATTGCTCTCTCTGTCAAAATTTTCAAAAGTCAAATGCACAAATGAGTTTGAAAATGACATTTTTAACCTTTTAAAGGTTATTTTTGGTGGGATTTTTATGGGGTAAATTAATTTTTTTTAGAGAGATTAATTCAAATTCATCCAAAGGCAACTTTCTACTTTTTTAATTGAGAGATAAATTATTTCACCATCAAATCTTCATCGAATCATCATCAAAACAACAAAAAATCATAAAAATTTGAAAAATTCTGAAAAAAATAAAATAAAATAAAATCATTAATTTATCTCCCGAGGGGGCATATATTCATCATTTCTTGAAAATCAATGTCTGGGGCATGTCTAGGGAATTCTGAAAAAATTTCATCAATACTAGTAGCAGCAACACAAAATTTTCTTTAAAGCAATGCATAAACACATCACTTCAAAGAGGGGAAAAATGTATACACCTAAAAATGGTATGGAGAATATAATTAATTAAATACGATTTATTTAGTTAATTAACCTTTATTTAATCTACTATTAAATAAATATAAATATTTATTTATAGTTCATCTTAAATTCTTCAATATTTATTCTATTATTTTTGTCTTAATTAAATAAACAAATTTCACTTTGTTTTATTTAATTATCATAATTAAATTCCTCTACTATTAAATAAATAGAAATATTTATTTATAGTTCATCTTAAATTTTTCAATGTTTATTCTATTATTTTTGTCTTAATTAAATAAACAAATTTCACTTTGTTTTATTTAATTATCATAATTAAATTCCTCTACTATTAAATAAAGAGAAATATTTATTTATAGTTCATTCTCCTATTCTTCAATTTTAATTAAATATACAACTTCAATAGTTTGTGTTATTTAATTATCACATTATTCAATCTTAATTAATTAAACAAGGTTAAATACTTTGTTGTTTAATTATCATATCTCTTCTATATTTATTTAATAAACAAATTCTATAGTTTGTTTTATTAAAATATTTATTCCCTTTTACTAATTTGAATAAAATCATATATTATTCAAATAAAGGTATAAAGGAAATTTCCTCTATTCACTCACCTACCAAATTGGGCATCAAATATCCAATTTAATTCAACTGGTATTCACGAGAAAGTTGTGGAGATAAATTTGTAGGCAATCCTCTCAATCTCATTCCTCTGATTCTTCCTATCATCTGGCCTGATGTTTTCATGGGGAGAAACCATTCCCATAATAAGCTCAAGCTTCTTAATCTCTCACCATTCAATTCTCCAGATTGAATCCAAGCCTTTGCCGTGCTACCCCGTCACAGTGTGCTACCATAAACCTATATATACAACCTTCTGAAACAGGAAATGGATCCAGAATCTCCCATCTTTTGTGCAAACTTACTCTAGAGGAATAGCAATCATAACATCATGGCATCTTAGCATCATAACAATCATAGTATCTGTAAAATCAATATCATGACTGCATATCATGTAAATCTATATATACAGCCTTCTGAAACAGGAAATGGATCCAGAATCTCTCATCTTTTGTGCAAACTTACTCTAGAGGAATAGCAATCATAGTATCTATAGAATCAATATCATGACTGCATCATAGTTTTACCGTAGCTTTCATCCATCAGGTTTCATGTCAGCATAGTTTACAGTAGCATCCATATCATTTAGAAATCGCCATATAGAAGTACATCATTGCATTTAGCATCACTCCATTCTCTAGATTGACATTTTAACAGTCACACTGCTTACCAAATCTGAGAGCCCTCTATGACTTGATAAATCTTTGGAGATAGGAAACAATGAGACGCTTTCAAGTTTTATGTGCTTTAAATTAGTTAATTGTTGTTAAATCTTGATATAATGTTTCATTAAGAAATATTTTTAGTTGTTTTACTCATACTTATTCCACACTTACAGGGGCCACTTGTAAAGTTGTATTATAATATTAGGTTATTATTTTATGTGTGGGAGACATGGAATAATAATTTAATATTTGGGGAAAGAATTTGATAAAGTGAAAACTTCGTACCCAATAGTAAATGAGGGATCAATGGTTTTGTGCCACATGGTTTTATCTTACCACTTAATTTTATTTGTGTGAGCTTTTATCTATAAAAGAAAACACATGTTTAGTGGTTAAGTTTGGCTATGGGAGTGGGCTATTATTATTGATTCTTTCTGAGTGCATATGTGAAGAATGGCATGGGATGTGTGGATTCATGCTTGGACACATGGAGGATGCATTGGAGAGGCTCGATGCTTCAAAAGTATTTATTATAACTCTGTTAGTGCATGTATTTTCATATTTTAATAATAGATGGAGTATGGATGATTTTGGGGGTTAGTTTTTTCCCTCTTGAGGGTTCTTCCAAGGTATATCTTGTGTTATCTTGTGGCTTATCTATTTTGATCTATGCATTATGGTTATTTTGTAAGATTTCATGCATGCTTGTCTCTCATGGGGTTATGCATTATTTCCCAGCACCTATAATGGGAATAGGAGTTGACCAAAGTGGGGCCCATAGTGGATCACTTAATTAATAAAAGAGCATTCATATATTCCTAAAATGTGAATAAATATGCACCAATCAATGTTCAAAAAATATTTGTTTTATATAATTAGTATTTATTTGTCTCAAAAAGGTGGCAAAAAAAAAATTCTTACAATTCAAATAAAACATAAGAGCATCTAACACAAATTATACACATACTTTGGTGATAAGATTTGTAATATTTCCTATAATATTTTTACCATCTATTAAATATATAGAATTTAATTGTCCCTACTACATATACAACTATAAAGGAGGAGATTCTCTACTCTTGAGTCTCTAGGATAGGGAAGAGTCTATAAGGAGAAAATTGTCCTCAACTACCTCAAGGAAATAAGATAAGGTGACAAAGATAGGTAAAAGGGACGTTTTTGCAATGTTTTATGTTTTAGGACTGTTTATAGAGAAAGAACTTTAGAAGCTGAATGAGTAGGCCATAAAGGTCTTGGAGACAAATAAACTAGCTCACATCTAGAGGATGATAGGGTGGCACATAGACTTCCCTATGACACGTTATGGTCTCGTGCGGACCGAAATAGAGTCAGTGTACCAAAATACAAAGGACCTACTAATAATTGGGGAATTGAAGTTTGACAATTTAATTAATCTAACATAACATTGGAAATAAAGAAAAGAAAAAAAAGAAGAATACTAAATGTGTAAGTAAACAAAATATTGAATGAGATGACAAGAGGTGAAAGGAAGGAACAAACTTACAGGTGGTCTAGCTATGAAGCCTCCCACAAAGATCCACATGAACAACCTACACACATAGAAACAATGAAAAGTGTTGGGGTTGTTTTGAGGGTTTCCTTAGTTAAACCCTTGTTTTGGTGTTTCCACCTCCATTGACATCCAAAGAGACAAAAAGATAGATAAATTGATAATAGATAGTATGGAGTGATAAGATAAAGAAATAGAACATGCAAGATATCAATATTCTACTTAAATAAGTATGATAATGCCAATAAGGAAGTGTTACCCTCCCTCCAATGAGCTTGAGAAGCCGAAAGGGAGTGCAACACTTGAGAGAGCTTGAGACAAAGACATAGAGCCATGAAAGTGCAAGAAACTTGAGCCAAAGTGATGTAGAAGAGCTTGAGAAAGCAAGTATGCAAGAAAAGAATGGAAGGTTGATAGAATGATTGCAAGAATGATAGAATGAATGAATGAGAGAGAAAAATAAGAGTTTAAATGAAGAATTGCATGCAAGAGGGTCATTTTTGGGTACATATGTGATTGCATAGGCATTGCACTTCGCGGGTAGGTAGAAGTGTAGCATCCCAATAGCCACAAGATCAAGAATCTTGTTAGGATGTTCACATGGCATGTAGGAATCTACGCATCGTGGAAGCGTCCTCAACAAAAATCCCTTCCATGGCTGAAAGCAATAGGGTCAAGGGAAAAAATGAAGAAGAGAAAAAAGGGGTATTAGCATTATTGACGTTATTAGGATAAGGTGAGGGTTATGTAATGTGAAATTGCACAAGGGTGCAATTTTATGATATTAGATTCCCCCCCTTTAGCAAGCATATGTATTTGAACATGTGCGAGATAAAGTAGAAAGAGGTCAAACAGAATATACCCATGATGAAGAGGACACAGATCTTAAATCTGGTATATGTGATGTAGAAGAAGTTGAGCTAGGACACAAAGAGAACATAGGTCTTCCATCCTACAAAGTTGACTGCAATCTCACCACAAACATGTTAGTTGTAGACAAACATGTTAGGTAAAAAAGTGAAAAATAGACATGATAAATTTCATAGACATGGCATGATATAATCTGATCAGATAAAAGATGACGTCGATAGATATGGCTAGCAAGGTTAGAGACCATATGAAAAATAGATAGGGTTGTTGCAAATTGTATTGCAATGATAGTCACAAAAGATAAGACAGGTCTAGTTAGGTTGCCCCCAAGCTAGACAATGAGACATAAGACATCAAGACATATTTTTGAAACTTTTTGAAATTTAAACTAATATGATAGCTCTCCTTAGAATGATGTGTGCTATGTAGATGGGCACATGTCATTCAAAGGAGAAGAAAGAGACAATGAGATGTTTTGTAAGGAAATACATAGTGATATGTATTCATGGAATGTTGTCACGTGAGAGAAAAAACATAGAAAAAATAACATCACAAAAGAGAAAAGTAGAGACGAAGAAATCAAGATTACATGGGATCCGATTATTCAAGGTTGAAACTGATCATAGATATAGATAGATAAATATTATCAATTTCAACCTTGAATAATCAGATCCCATATAATCTTGATTTCTTCGTCTCTACTTTTCTCTTTTGTGATGTTATGGTTTCTATGTGTTGTCCCTCATGTGACAACATTCCATGAATACATATCACACTATGTATTTCCTACCACAACATCTCTTTGTCTCTTTCTTCTCCTTTGAATGACATGTGCCCCTTTGCATAATACACACCATTCTAATGGGGTCACCCCCCAAATAGATCGTAATGGGAAGAAGAGAACATAAAGAAAAAAAATTGGTCAACATGGAAGAGGCCTAAATGCCCCAATGTTTGCATTGTTCTCAGTGTGAAAATAAAATATTAGGACATATAGAAGAATGATGATACAAATAAAAGGAGTGTATGGAAGATTTTCTCTACTGTATCCAAGTACCTACAAGGGTAGCAAAGGTCCTCTAGGAGAGAGCACAAACATAAATATACAATCATGGGGGAACACACACAAACACACAAATCTAATCTAAAGATAAAGAAGAGGTACCACTCTAGTTTGAGACCTCCAACAAATCATCTTGCTCCTAATCTGGATCATCGTAGGTGGAGGGAAGACAAGCCTATAGGGGGGATAGAAAGGGCACTCCTTCCAAATCAACTGCAACAAGGGACATGGAGGAGGCCACCTCAACGTCCTCATCGACAAGGTCCTACGTAGCGAGCATCACAAACTTAGAAAAATAGAAGAAAGGGTAGGAATATCCTCCACTGAGTCAAACATAAAATTTTGCAAAGTGAAGTGTTGTGATTGACTAGGAGGAGGAGGATGAGTTAGAGATTCATTTCCAACCTCTAGAAGAGGGGTAGTAACAAACTCCAAGGAAGGATGTGATGTACTTGTCATGAGGATAGTGAAATCCAAGGCAAAAGAAGATGAAGAAGGTGAAGAAGACCTTTTACGACCATCATTTGAGATGAGTTCGTGCTCTAACTTCCTCTTAATTGAAGGATGTGAAGTCCTTGTAGTAGAAGCAAAGGAAGAAGGAGCCAAAGCCATAGTGGACACCACCATTATGTGAGGCATGGAAATGGGATCAAGGAAAGGAAGAAGATCTAGAAGAGGGGTAATCAGAGGTGGCTCCACGAAAGGAGCAATGAAAAATTCTACCCTTTTGGAGTGAGGCTCATTAGGATCCTCGAAGGAAGTCAAAAGCAACACAAAGGCGATGGGAACAAAAGTAGAAATGGAAGTAGAAGCAGAAACAGGAACAAAAATAGGGACCAAAGTAGGAGGAACAAGAGGCTCCTCCTCATTCTTTGATGAGGCTTTGCATTCCTAGGCCAAAGCCCATTAGTGATGCTTTCACTCATGTGCAAGATAGTTGTGACAACTATGGGCACCAAAAGGCACAACATGAGAAGAATTCGGACGATCATGTTCCCTTGAGGGAGTAGTCTCCATGACCGTTTTTGGTGGAAGAGCACTCCTAAGGGCCCTATTCCATTGGAGATATGATATTTATAGCCATTGTTGATAGAAGAGTAAAATACTGAGGGATAGGAGGAGGAATAGACACGGGGGTCTTGACAATGGGTCCCTTTCCCTTGTATACCTTAGAGGTAGGTGGGGGAAAAAGAGGAGGCCATAGAGGTTGAGAACCAAGAATAACCATGTGTGTATACTTCCCCTTGCTAGATAAGGTGGGTCAAGATACTATGAGTAAGATAGGAAGCTAGAATACCTATGATTTGGACCTCCAAAACATGGGTACCTTCCTCTTCCCTATGCCAGGCATAGTAAGAGAAACTAAGGACACCAACAAGGGTTGTGAAGCCACAAAAGAAGATGAAGAAGAAGCACAAGAGGAAGGCCTAAGGATAAGAGCTTGCTTGTCCTTACCCTTCGAAGGGGTGGAGGATGAAACATGCTGATGTACATGCAAAGAGGTCTTCAAAGAAATAGCCTGAGCAGAATGTGGAAAACCTATTTAGGCATTGATCTCCCAATCTTATACTTGAAATAAGGCTTGTATAATAGGTCTCCTATAGGTGGTAGAGATCCAAATGGGGTGGTCCAAAATTGATCCAGGAAGAAGCCCCCACATAACACCAATGGTCTATATCTAGTATGTTGGATAGTGTACACAATACCCTCATTGGGAAACTTCAAGAATTTTTGGATAACCAAGAAAACCATGTTCATAGAGACTAGCCATGGGATGCCTAGTCTACCTCTGAAGAGATTAGACTTAAGTATCATGAAAAATGGAACTTCCAAGGTTTTATGTCCAACCAAGACCGATAGAAAATGGAAACAATGGATGCAACATAAATTCCATTGTGCGTGCAAAGTGTGGTCTACAATTCCTCATATTTCTCCTTATGCAAATTGTTTATAAAAAGAGTCTCTTTTGTGATAATGTTGACCCAACTCATGGGGCCAACCATAATGCTAGTAACAACATTATCATTGACATGAGTAGGGATATACAGTGGAGAGGTCTCCTTGTTTAAAGGAAGCTCATGTGAGGTGAATGTAATATTAGGTGTTGCATTCACATGACCTAGAGGAGGAATAGGAGTAAATGAAACCATGTTCACATACTCAGATGGATTTAGATCAGAAGAAGAAGAAGGGGTGACAAGATTGGTAGAATGAGATGGAAAGGCATCTATGTAAATATGCAGTTGGTTGTTAGGCTTCGCTACATATTTATTAGAGTTTTACCTTTTACCACTGATTTAGATGGTACCATTGTTGATGTGGTGTTGTATCACATAATGAAGAAGCGCACATCGCTTGATATCATGACATGAGACTCGATGATGTTGGAAAAACTTCTGCACATCATACCACTGGGCATAGGGATCAAAAAATAGTGTGATCTCTTGGAGAGATATTACACCATATTTTAATAATTTTTGTAGGATGTTTGTATAAGATTTGGATAATTTTATAAATATTATATTTCAACCTATAAAACTTTATTAGTGGGAATAGACACTATATTCTCCATCGCTTTGTTTTTCCTTGACTCACTAGAGATCAACACAACCAATCAGCCATCTTGACGAGAGGACAAGGAAGAATCCCTATGTACTGAGCAAATTTTTGTTGGTACTCATGTAGAGCAACACATAGATGGTCAAAAGAGAGATATTTCATCAAAATAAATTTATCTCATTGTGTCAACTGCAAGTTCTCAACAAACACTCATTGTATGTAAGAATCGGATAGGGCATAGGAGATATGATAAAAGAGGGCTTGATACTAAGCGATAAAATTAGTTATCTTCTCATGTGCACCCTACTTACATTGAACAAGATCGGTAAAAGTGACCTTTGATCCGATATTAGCCTAAAATTGCTGGAGGAACTAATCCACAAGTTGGTCAAAAGAAAAGATAGAATTATTAGGTAGAGAGCAATACCATTCCAAGGTAACATCCTTAAGAGAATTCAATAATAGTTTTTCCAACAGAGCATCATGATGGAAGAAATCAATACACATGGCATTGAAAGATGAGATGTGCATTTGTGGGTCTCCTCTACCACTATAATTTTCAAACTTGGGAATCTCCATCCCTTGAGGGATGGGGGTGTTTATAATAGAAAAAGATAAGGTACTACAATGATAATAGGGTTGGAACATAGGTTGAGAAGAAGAACTGTCCAAATTCGCTAGCTGAGATTACATCCACCCCATGTTCTACAATAGAGCATTGAGGATGGGATATGTGGAAAAAGTATCGATAGTTGAAGCACCAACACCAAAGAAAAATAAATTTTGAGTCCCAAATGTAGAAATCTAAAAAACTAGAGGAATCCAACTTACTCTAACCGCAGGAATCTCCTTAGGTGCAATGGTGGTATTAGTAGCAATATTGTTTGAAGGACCCATGTCAACCATGCAAACAAACACTCCAGGTATCAAGATATTTAGTTGGTGACCAATGATCTCTAATTGAACATCTTGGGGATTATCTAAGACAAAATTGTAATATGGGACATGGGTCTCCATAATATTTTCTATTTTAGGAAGCAACTCTAAACCTCTTCAATCAACAATTAATAAATTCTTTAGATCGCCGACGAGAGGAGCTACTTGAGCATATGAATATTCTCTCCCTTGGAAATCTATGAGCTCTTCAATTCTAACCTCCAAAGAGTGAATTTTCTCTATAGGAACCATGAGGGCTAGAGGGGTATGACTTTCAATTCAAAGATGAGGAGGGGAGAATTTGACAGTGAGTCCTATAGAGAACTCCTTAAACTTTGGACCTTGACAGGGAGGACCAAACCTTCTAGACCCCATATTTATGTTTTGATAGCTCCTTACTACATGCCCAAAGGTAGTGGATTGGGTCATGAAGCTCACAAAAGCATCACAATGCACTACCCACTACACATCCTAACAAGAGAGAAGAAAAAATTGACACAAAGATAAGAGAAAATAAAGGTTCATGTTGGGTTCACCAAAATGTAGAGGAGGAGATTCATACTCTTGAGTCTCTAGGACAAGGAAGATTCTATAGGGAGTTAATTTTCCTCAACTACCTCAAGGAAATAAGCTCAAGTGACCAAGACAGGTAAAAGGGAGTTTTTTACAATATTTTATGTTTTATGACTATTTATGGAAAAAGAACTTTAGAAATCAAATGAGTAGGCCTCATAGGTCTCAAAGATAGATAGACTAGCTTGTAGCCAGAGGAAAACATCGTGGCATATGAACATCCCCGCGATGTACTATGGTCTCGCACAAATAAAAAATAAAGTCAGTCTATCAAAACACACAAGACCTACTAAGAAATCAAGAACTGAAGTTTGATAGTTTGACTAATCTAACAGAATGTTAGAAATAAAGAAAAGTACAACAAGAAGAATAATAAATATGCAAGAAATAAACTATTGAACGAAATGACAAGAGGTGAAAGAAAGGAATGAACTCATGGGTGTTCTAGCTATGAAGCCTCCTGCAAAGCTCCACACGAACAACCTACACACATAGAAACAATAAAAAGTGTTGGGACTATTTTGGTGCTTACCTTAGTCAAACCCCCCTTTTGGTGTTTCCACCTCCATGAATAGCCAAAAAGACAACAAGATAGAGAAATAAACAATGGAAAATATGAAATGATAAGATAAAGAAAGAGAACATGAAAGATATCAATATTCTACTTAAATAAGTACGATAATTCCAATAAGGAAGTGTTACCATCCCTCCAATGAGATTGAGAAGACAAAAGAGAGTGCAACACTTGAGAGAGCTTGAGAAAAAGATGTACAGCCACAAACATGCAAGAAACTTGAGCCAAAGTGATATAGAAGAGCTTGAGAAAACAAGAATGCAAGAGAATGGAAGGTTGAGAGAATGAGCTGCAAGAATGAAGTTGGAATTGCAAGAATGAGAGAATGAATAAATGAGAATAATAAGAGTTTGAATGTAGAATTGCATGCAAGAGGGTTATTTTTAGGCATGTCTGTGATTGTAAAGGTGTTACAATTCACAAGTAGGCAGAAGTGTAATGTCCCAATGACCACAAGATCAAGAATCTTGTTGACATTCATGTGACATGTAGATGTATGCATGTTGCTAAAGCATTCCCAAGAAAAAAACTTTCAACGATTGAAAGCAATGAGGTCAAGGGTGAAAATTAAGGTGAGAAAAGGGGGATTAGCATTATTGTCTTTATTAGGCTAAGGTGAGGGTTATGTAATTGGAATTGGAGAAGGGTGAAATTTTATGACATTACAAAAATTCCCACCCATAATAAAGAATTTATTTTCCAATACAAACTCCTTTGTAAATAAAATTCATGCCCAACTATCCCATCATACAAATAGATATATCCCATTATATATTATTGCTTTCCAGATATAAAATCATTTGTAAACAAAATGCATGGCCAAGTGTCCCATCCATCATAGTGAAACACCCAATTACTTATCACGTCCTCCATTAATACCTACATGCAACACACTCAAAGGTGTAAGGATCACCAATCAAGTCATCAAAACAAGAGGAAAAAAATTAAACAATTTAAACCAAACAAGCATTTAACAAAATCAATCAACTCTCAAATTTATTACTAAGCTCAAATTTTTGAAAGCTTGCAAGCAACACAATCAAATGTGTAAGGATCATGAATCAACTGAAGAGGACAAAAATTTAAGACTTCAAACCAAATAAGAATTCAACTAGATCAATCACCTCTCATTAATATTACCAATTCAAAATTTTAAACATCCATCAAATTCAATCATTTATCTCATATGAATCGATCCATAATTTTCTTTTGTATTCTATTGTATCTTTTCTCTCTTGTATTATGTCATGCTCCTATTCTTGGTGGAAACAACATAAGAGACATCTAAGAGAATAAACAAAAGGGAATTTCTTCTTCTTCCAAGTACTATACTCGCTTACCACTTTTTATTCTATATTATGTATGTTTATATATTTTATATCATGTAAATATTGTAGCCACTATATTGTAACTGCATATATGTCATTTTTGTTATATTATAAATGCCTATTTGTTTTATAGGATGTAAATATTGTAGCCACTATATTGTAAGTGCATATGTGTTGTTTTTAGTTATAATGTAAATGCCTATATCTTCTATCGGATGTAAATGTTGTAGCCACTATATTGTAAGTTCATATACATCGTTTTTAGCTATACTATCGATACCTATCTATTCTATAGGATGTAAATATTATTTCCACTGTACTATAAGTTCATATATGTCATTTTTAGTTATACTATCAATGCCTATTTATTTTATAGGATGTAAATGTTGCAAGTATGAGTAGTTGGTGTTGTCATTGATGCCAACAAGCTTGTGTTGTCATTTGTGTCAACTATATGAGAAGAAGATTGTTTCAATAGTATATGTAGTTGTTGGTATTATCTATGTTGTTTACATTAATGATGCTTTGGTTAGTTGCATTATCTTTTCATTAGTAAGCTACTGGTGTCAACCTCTAGTGTTTCTTTAATAAGCTTTTTTCTTGGATATATGGTTGAGGAAGTGATGAAAATGATGAGGATGCATTTTTGGTGCTTGGTTTCCAAGAATTTTTGAGAAAATTTGATAAAAAGAGAAAACAGTGAGTTGCAATGTTGTTCTAGGTTGCAGAGTAGTGTTTTGGTGTTGCTCCACATTTCTTCTAGGTTAAAGATATACCTATGTGTTTTAGATATGTTGATCAAAAGAGTTCAAAGGTGTTATATCTATAACACGAGAAAAACAAGCAAGGTTAAGCAATACAATGCAATAAACTTAAATCTAAACCTGCGCTAACAACAAAGAACAATGAAAAGCTTAAAACATAAATAATAGAAAGATCTCACCAAATATCTATGTAATTCCATGCATAACCTCAATTGTCCTTCTCCATTTTTTTGTTGTATGATAATTTCCCTTAGATTTCTCTTAAGTGTGCAAGTATAGCTTCATGATAGTGTTATTAGCAAAAATCAAAGATTAAGAAAGTTGATTGATTCCAAAAGTCATAAGATTTCGGTAGGAGTAATAATGATGAAGGTAAGGTCAATTTATAGACAATACAATTCTCGAATGATAGGCTCAGATTGAAAGATAGACCAACGACTAAGATTGAAAGATGTGACATGCATTCAAATTAGTATCAGTAATAACATGAGTGATAAAGCATAAAAGGTGGGGATTAAGATTAAATAATAATTTAATCTTTAGTTGAAACTATTTGAAACTTAGAAGAATAATGATTGCATGTAAAGGATAAAGATTAGCATAAAAAAAAGGTTTGTTTGAACAAACGAATGAATTAATTAAATAAATAAAGTTATTTAATTAATAAAAGTTTGCATGCAGAAGAATAAAACTAGATAACTGACTGATTAAACCAGATGGTCTATTTGTTAGAGACAATCAGATATTAAATCAGGAGATGATTGACAGATCTAATTAAATCTCAACTTAAGTGGTAAACGATTGATTAGATAATTTAGATATTATCCAATCATAGAGGAATATGCCAAGAATAAACCTTTTTATGAATTAAATAATAATTTAATTCAACATTCAAAATTTGAGGATTAAATTAAATAAATAATTATTTATTTAATTAACTAGAGAAAAGGTTGCTGGTATTGGCATGGTGTGATGGTTTATTGGTGGCATTGTTGTTCTTGCCACCAAGGTTCAAACCCCGTTGGGGTGGTATTGTTGAATGGTTGTACCTGGTTCATAGCTCCGGTCAAAAGCGTTTACCCCTTGAATAAAAAAAAAAAAAAAAACTAGAGAAAAGGTTAAAGAATAATTAAATAATTTTAAATGATTATTTAATTATAGTTGAAAATGTGATGAGAGTAAATTAAATTACAATTTATTTGATTTTAGAAAGGGGGTATATTTAATTAGAGACGTAATTAAATAAATAATATTTATTTAATTAATCAAGAAAAGATAAATGTAAAAAATGAATTAATTAAATAATTAAAGTTATTTAATTAATAGAGAATAGGTGACTTTAGAAAATAATGAAATAATTAACATTATTTAATTATGACAATGAAGATGAGAATTATGTCAAAAATTCAAGTCACAGGCCTAGACTAAATTTCAGTGTCTACAGTTTGCCCCTCTTTGACATAATTCCATTTAGGCATTTGTGTCAAAGAATAAAAAAAATAGCATGCCCTAGTCATGCCCCGGTGTGAAATAGGCAATGGTATGCCACCTCAGGAAAAATGACAAATTTTTGAAAAATTCAAAAAAAATTGGAAATTGTCCCAGATTAGATAATTTGATAACTAGAAGCTCGATGGTGGTGAAATAAATCAGTTTCAGCAAAGTTTGGTAGGTGAAATAGTTGTCTGAAGTTGGTAAATAGTGCGCCTAGTACACAAGGTGTGAGAAAAACCCTCCAAAAACCCTAGGTATAAATAGCAATTGGATGGAAATTGAATTCATTTGCACCCTTCAAGTTTAGAAAACCTTGATTTTGCTTTGGAGCATTCAACCAAGATGTCACCCATTCCATACACAGAGCACCGAGAATATCAAGTTAGGACCTTCAGATGACCATCTGACACGGGACCCCAGGTATGTATCCCAAAACCGCCTTTTGAATTTTCATTTTGCACACATTTTTAGGCATTTAAAATTTATTTTTCAAATGCGTCACTTCATGTGTGATGCAAATGCATTCATATGCGACACATTTGCTTGTGATACGACACATTTGTATAAACATGTCTAGGCTTGTTTGGCATTAAGTTTAAATCAACACATTTGTAAATTTTTGCATCGCACTTGAATTCATGAGTGGCATTTGTTTAGTACAATGTCGCAAGTATATTTATGCACCGCATTTGATTTTTCATAACACATATACATGTTTTCTCACTGTTTGTTTGTGCACCACATTTGTATAATGTGACACATATGCATGACTGGTCACGTTTGCTTTCTCGTTTGACACATTTGCATTATTGTAACACATCTAAATGGTTGAATGATGCATTTGAATTTCTGTGACGCATTTTCCATGTTAAATGACACGTGCAATTTTGCAACACATTTGATAATAAAACGATGCATTTTCCTATCAAATTTTTAGAAACTTGTGGTGTAAAATTTTTTCTTTATATTTCTGACACAAGGTATTTGTTTGCATTTGCAAGTTACTTTGGATCTTATTTACACCCGAGAGTCAAGGTCGTTGACATATGAATTGTGGGACTAGTTGCGCAGTGGAGAGAGACAAATGATATGGCATCTTAGATTGCATCATGTGACCTTTATGCCCACTATTCGGGCAAACTAAGGGATGCTCACCACACTTTGTGAGCGATGGAATTTAGAGACATCGTCGTTCCATTTTCCTATAGGAGAGGCAATTTTTACATTAGAGGATGTTTATAGGATTCTTCGATTGTTGATCAGGGGTGAGAGAGTCCTGTATGATACCTAGAGGGGTTATAACAAGATCACTCATTATTATTAGCATGATGATGTCAGACAGTTCAGGATCAAGCATTATGAGATCAGATGGCACGTATTGGCAGAGAGATATGAGCGTATTGATTGTATGTTGTGCACATTGATTGGTGGGATTGTTCTACTAGACTGTAGAGGGCATGGGTTTCTTGTGGGCTAGGTTGAGATGTTGGTAGGGATGTTAGAGAGATAGGTTGTATATGCATGGGTCCCGTGTCTACTTGCAATGTTATATTTCCACTTACATGATATAAAATATAGGGAGGCACAGTCTATGAGCTGTGGTACTACTCTTTTGATGATCTAGGTGTGGGAGCACATTGCTATTTCCTGCCCACTTTTATTTGAGCTATATGATAGGTCTTCATATGATTTTTGATATGCTGGCACCATCAGTCAAACTCATCTTGGGGATATTGGATACTGGAGGCATACTTTTGACACTCTTGTTTAGTTTATATGGAGGTCATACATGGATTGTGCATAGTGGCATGATGAGCATCGACACTTGCCTTTATGTTGACAGAAATGATATCTGATTGGGAGGATTGTTTCTAGGGTGCATATCATTGAGAGATACCTTCCAGACAGAGTTCTTTGACAGTTGGTTGAGGTTCAGGATGTGTTGTGGGGCAGAATCGAGTTTTCCAGATCTTCTAGGGAGGTTCCTCTATGGGGGCCATAGATTCCTGTAGTGACAACAAAGGAAAAAATAGATGCACTACAACATGTATAGTGGGGTTGGAGGGGTGGAGCTTCAAATCTGGGGATGACAGATGCATATGATGCTTGGTGGGCGTAGCATAGGCCTATGCCTTTGACAGATCCTGATGGGCCAACACCTATAGAGCAGCAAGGGATAGGACCACGAGGCTGACATGGTGGCAGTGTTGGGAAATTGTTGGATGGTGCGATGTGATGCTGATACATGGTTGTCATTTATGTCAACACTATTAGCATTTGATATTCTAAGTGTTGTATATGTCTAGGATATTGAGAGAATTATAAGTGAATGTGTTCTAGGTTCCTAGTGGAACTGTGCAGGTCATGAAGGCATTATGTTATGTACGTAAAAGGTTAGTTGTTGTGGATCAAAGGGTTTAATGTTGAGTATGTCTAGATTATCTATCGAAAGTTTCAGAGGTCCACATGAACTCGTGTGCAAGTTGTGGTCTGACAGTGTTTTGTTGGTCTCTATTAGAGTTTCTGAGTGAAGATTGTATGTTCCTGGTTATCGTGGTTTTCATGAATGTCTCTCTGCTATTTCTTGGTGTTTTCAGATGTTTCTAGTTCATCCTCTATCTTTGTGGTACGTCCACATGATTCTATGAAGCTCGTGATTGAAAATATTTTCTTGCGCATGTCTGGTGTTTCTTGTTCTTGGCCGACATGTTGATGCTAGCGTGTTGTGGATGTTCAAGGCATGATTAATTGGAGTATTATTGTTTTGGAGAAGTGAATTTGGGTCGCCACTATGTTGTGGCCAACCTTGGTGGGTGTGCATTGAAAATTTAATTGTGAATTTAAGACGACATTGAAAATATATTCTTTTCCTCTGGTGGACTTTGTTATGGTGAAATCTTTGTGGCAGATATATAAGAAGCAATTTTGCAGAGTATGTGAAGTGTGGTTAGTGTGATGCATATGCATTGTGTGCTCTTGTGTGCATAAGTGCAAATATCATTGAAGAGAAAGTGTCTAGAAGGTTGAGCGAAGTACGCACAAGTATTGTACCTAATTAGAATTGTAATCAGGATTGGACATAAGGAATTCTCTTAGTTCAAATTTCCAGATGGTTTTAATCTGAATCTTTATGTAAGACAATGAGTCTTCTATTTGTATTTGAGCAGTGAGTTCTAGGCAGTGAGCCTGAATGCATGTGCATTCCCCTTATTATTATTCTTTATACTTTTAACAGAGTATAATATTGTGGACTGATATCCACCGTGGTTTTTCCCCTAACAGGGTTTCCATACAAAAATCTTGGTGTTCTTTGTCTCTTTGATGTGTTAATTGCTTATGGTTAATTGTTTATTCATCAAATCTGAGATTAAAGTTAAGTTTGTAAAGTTTAAATTTCTGCGACAACTGATTCACCCCCCCTCTTAGTTATTTTTCCTTGCTTTTGCCAACAATTGGTATTAGAGCTAGTTCCTCTAAAGAAAAGTCTAACAACTTGAGGTGATCTGGGATGGAAACATTCAAGAAGGACATCCCTAGATTTGATGGCACCAATTACTCACTATGGAAAGTTAGGATGCAATTTCATTTACAGTGCATTAGAGATGCTATCTAGAAGATTACAAAGAATCAATACACTATTCCTACAAATGGACCCTCCACTCCTGATGAGATCAAGGATTCAGAAAGCAATACTAGAGCCATTGAAGCATTGGTGAGCGCTCTAACAGATTTAGAGATGGATAATGTGGTAGGCCTGCAGACAACTCATGAGATCTAGATAAATCTAGAAATTTTTTATGAAGGAGATACATAGGTAAAGATGGCTAAGCTACAAATTCTGAAAGGTAAGTATGAAAACCTAAAGATGGGTGAAGATGAGAATATTACTTCTTTTATGCAAAGAGTAAATGAGATAGTGGTAGGTATTAAATGTGTCGGTGGTTTAGTAAGTGAACATGAAATTGTGGCTAAGATACTCAGATCCTTACCTCCCTCCTACAAATCGAAAGTTCATGCTATTGAAGAGTTTATGTCTATAAAGAAGATGACAAGAGACACATTGATAGGAAAGCTTGTTTCTTTTGAAATAAGTGAATTTGGTGAATCCACACCGAAGATTGAATCTGCATTCAAAGCTACTGTATCCGAAAGCTATAGGTGAAGTTACAGTCCTGGAGAGAGTTCTAGAAGGGCATCCAAATATGATGAAGAAATGAAACAGATCGAAGACCAAGATAGAGAATTTCTAGAACTAGAAGCACTCATTGAAAAACAAGAAGGAAGAGGAAAAGGTAAGTATGAAGATGTATTACCTATTAAATGTTTTTCATGTAGTAAAATAGGTCACTTTGCATCAAGATGTCCTGGAAGAGTTCCTAGGTCTAAACCTAGAAAACCTAGATTTCAAAAGAAATTCTACTTTGTTGAAGAAGCAGTAACAGTTGGGTATGTGCAGGATCATCATGGAAAAAACAGGCCCTTAAGTGGCAAAAAATTCAGAAAAATCAGAGTTAGGCAACTTGACGTAAAAATTTGAATAAGTTATCTATATTATTTTAAAAATATGTAAGAATAGAATATGTAGCAAATTGAATGTAGTTTCTAAACTACTAGGTTTGTTTTTAATCTATTTGGTGAAAATTTGAAATTTCAATGCAATAGTACTTAAAATTTCAGGAAAAAATAAGAAGTAGGTGTCTGTCCCACCCTAACCACAATAAAATGATAATTTAAACATTTTAGATATAAGTAGAGGACTCATGCCCTGATGTGATGCATATTTTTTTGTAATTTTTTCCAAGTAAATAATTAAATATGATTTTTTTATTACAAATTTTTAAAAATATAAAACTCGTATGTCTAACCACCTTAACTTGGTCAAAACTTCATGAAATTCAATTTTTCTTTTTTTAATCCTATAGAATGCGAAGCATAGAATGTGATGCATGTTTTGGATTAAAAAAATGTTATACCATTTGAAAGCTATAGATGTTTTTCAATCAGCCTATCAATCAGGACTTTAGTCATAATTTCAATAGAAAATGAATAATAATTACTTATTAATTTCAAATTAAAGCATAATTTATAGCAATGGAAATTTGAGAATCTCCTTTAAAAACCCTTTTCATTTCATCAATTTTGGGTAAAAAAATAGTCGTCAGCCAGATACCCATCATATTGCCACTTTTTGGCCCATCATGATCCTGCACATATCCAGTTGATGAGTCTGATAAATATGTTGGAAATGAGGATGATTGGGATTTTATTGCTACCATTGAAAATAAGCCTGAACCTATTGAATCCACTGAAGAAAAGAAAGCTCTTGCAACTCGTGTTGAGGAGAAAGATGAATGGGTCATTGATAGTGTATGCTCACATCATATGACCGGTGACAAAAGAAATTTTGTGAATATAGAAGAGTATGATGGTGGGGTTTTGAGATTTGGAGATAATAATGCTTGTGTGATTCATGGTAGAGGCTCTATTAGCCTTGGTGGTAAAGAAAATACTGATGATGTTCTCTATGTTGAAGGCCTGAAGCATTACTTGTTAAGTGTTGAACAGATGGTGCATAAGGGATATGATCTACAGTTCAAGGATAGAAAATGCCAGATTTGTGGAAAATTTGGAAACATGATTTCCACTGGTGTGCAGACTAAAGGTAACATCTTTCATTTGAATACTGCTAATGGTAGTTGCTTAATTTCTCAAGTAGATGAAAGTTGGTTATGGCATAGGAGATTGTGTCATGTAAACTTTGACAACATCATTAAGATAAGTTCTACTCAAGCAGTAAGAGATCTGCCTAAATTAGTGAAGCCTGCTAATGTAATATGTCAACAATGTCAAATGGGTAAACAAACTAGAGTTTCCTTCCGAAGCAAGCAATTTCAATCAAATAATGTGTTAGAACTATTACATACTGATTTGTGTGGTCCCTCTATAGTTAAGAGCATTCATGGAGAAAGATATTTTATACTTGTCATTGATGACTACTCTAGAATGATTTGGGTTTCCTTTTTGAGAGAGAAAAGTTAAGCATTAGATAAGTTCAAAAGCTTTAAGGCCATGGTAGAAAATGAAAAAGGTCTGAAGATCAAATGCTTGAGATCTGACAGAGGTGGAGAATTTCTTTCAAAATAATTCAATACTTACTGTGAAGATAATGGAATTAAAAGACAACTATCTGCTCCCCGAACCCCTAAACAGAATGGAGTTGCAGAAAGAAAGAATAGAACAATTTTGGATGCTGCTAGAACAATGATGGTGGAAGGAAATGTGCCTCAGATATTACTGGAGTGAAGCGGTAAGTACTGTTGTATATACCTTGAATAGAGTAAATGTGAATGGAAATTCCAGTAAGACTCCTTATGAACTATGGTTTGGTCATAAGCCTACTATCAAATACTTCAAAATCTTTGGAAGTAAATGTTATATCAAAAGAGATGATGACATAGGAAAGTTTGATGTTAGAAGTGATGAAGGAATCTTCCTAGGTTACTCCACAAAGAGCAAGGCATACAAATGCTACAACAAAAGACTGAGAAAAGTAATTGAAAGTGCAAATGTCAAGGTGGATGAGGATTCAGTCAAATCATCCAAAAGATGCAGCTATGATTCAGATGAAGACATCATGAACCAAGCGAAGAATTCACAATCACCAAATCTACTTCAGATTATTCCATATGTTCTGATGAAGCAACCACAAGTTGTTCTGATAATTCAAGTCAGTCAAGAAGCACAGTCAAGTGCAACTACACAAGTAAGTTCAGAAAACACAGAAGTCCGAGAGAGTCCTAAAACTCCAAGGTATGTAAAGTTGAATCATTCTGAAAGTCAAATCATAGGAGACAAGAGAAAAGGAATGCAAACTAGAAAGAAAATTGTTGAATAATACTGTCTGATTTCCAAAATTGAACCTAAGAATGTCATTGAAGCCTGTCAAGATGTACATTGGCTAGAAGCTATGAAAGAATAACTATCACAAATTGAAAAGAATGACACATGGACACTGGTTCATAGGCCCAAAGAAAAAAATGTGATTGGCACTAAGTGGGTATTCAGAAACAAGCTGAATGAAGATGGTGAAGTGGTCCGGAATAAGGCGAGACTGGTATGTAAAGGTTACTCCCAAATGGAAGGTATAGATTTCAAAGAGACCTTTGCCCCTATTGCTAGAATTGAAGTAGTAAGACTATTTATTGCTTATACTGCTTGCAAGAACTACAAAGTTTACCAAATGGATGTAAAGTCTGCATTTCTAAATGGGGAACTTGAAGAAGAAGTGTATATTGAATAACCAGATGGATTTCAGCTAACAGATGAGGAAGACATGGTTTGTAGGTTAAAGAAAGATTTGTATGGACTCAAACAAGCCCCCAAAGCCTGGTATGCTAGACTGGACAAATACCTACTGAAGCTTGGATTCTCAAAAGGTACTGATAAGGAATTAATCATAGAATTTTTTGTTGATGATATCATCTTTAGTGGAGATGATAATTTGTGCATGGAGTTTGCTGATGAAATGAAGAATTAATTTGAGATGAGCATGATTAGTGAAATGAAGTTATTTCTAGGATTGCAAGTTTCACAATTGGATCAAGGGATTTTCATATCTCAGTCCAAGTATGTGAAAGAATTGTTAAAGAAGTTTGGTATGGATGATTCCAAACTAGTTGGTACATCCATGGTAACTGGATATAAGTTGACACAAAATGATGATTCTCCTAAGGAAAATCAAACTAGATACAGGCTCAATGATTGGAGGATTACTCTATTTCACACAAACAAGGCCAGATATTATGTATGATGTATGAATGGTTGCAAGATTTCAAGTTGATCCAAAAGAATCACATGTAACTGTTGTCAAAAGAATTTTCATATACTTGAAGGGCACTGCTGATTTTGGACTTTGGTATTCAAAGGATGACGATCTTACACTATGTGCTTATACAGATGCTAATTGGGTTGGTGATGTGGATGACAAAAAGTACTAGTGGTGGTGCTTTCTTCCTTGGGAAGAAGCTGGTATCCTAGTTAAGCAAGAAGCAGAGCTCTATTTCTCTATCCACTGCTGAAGCAGAATATATTGTTGCTACAAATAATTGTACTTAGGTGCTATGGATGAAACAAATGCTAAAAGATATCAAGGTGATATATGAAGAACCCATTGCAATATACCGTGACAACTCAAGTGCAATAAATATATTAAGGAATCTGGTACTACACTCGAAGACCAAGCATATATCAATCAAGTTTCACTTCTTAAGGGAGAAAGTGAATAAGAAGGAAGTTAGATTGGAGTATGTGCCTACAAAAGAACAAATTGCAAATATCTTTACAAATCCATTGCCGAAAGATACTTTTGAGTATCTCAAAGGAATTCTAGGGGTAGTTACCCCTCTTGACAAGAACTAAATGATGCACTTACTTGCATCAATCTGTGAGCTACATTGCAATATTTTAATCTAGATTGATGTTTCCATGGTTGCTACTCAGGGGGAGTAGTTAGATGTGCAGAGATATGGCTCAGAGCATGTGTGTGGAAAGGTCATAGTTACCTTTTCCATTGACATCAAAGGGGGAGAAGTGTAATGTGAAAAATGTAAATATCTAAGGGGGAGAAGTGCAAAATGAATTTTTTTTTCCAAGGAGAAGAGCAATTGTGCAGTGTGTTGGGTTGATCGTATTTTTCACATCATGTGTTTCCAGCAATGCCAAAGGGGGAGATTGTTGGGAAATTGTTGGATGGTGTTGATGTTGATATGTGGTTGTCATTGATGTGAACACTATTAGCATTTGATATTCTAAGTGATTTATATGTCGAGGATATTGAGAAAATTATATGAGAATGTATTATAGGTTCCTAGTGGAACTACACAGGCCATGAATGAATTACGTTATGTACGTAAAAGGTTAGTTGTTGTGGATCAAAGGGTTTAATGTTGAGTATGTCTAGATCATCTACCAGAAGTTTCAGAGGTCCGCATGAACTCATGTGCAAGTTGTGGTCAACAGTGTTTTGCTGGTCTCTGTTAGAGTTTTTGAGTGAAGATTGTATGTTCCTGGTTATCTAAGTTGTCATGGATGTCTCTTTATTATTTCTTGGTGTTTTCAAATGTCTCTAGTTCATCCTCTATCTTTGTGGTACATCCACATGATCCGGTGAAGCTCGTGATTGAAAATATTTTCTTGCACATGTCCGATTTTTCTTGTTCTTGGCTGGCATGTTGATGCTAGCATGTTATGGATGTATGAGGTGTGATTAATTGGAGTATTCTTATTTTGGAGAAGTGAATTTGGGTCCCCACTATGTTGTGGCCAACCTTGGTGGGTGTGCATTGAAAATTTAATTGTGAATTTAAGCCGACATTGAAAATACATTATTTTCCTTTGGCAGACTTTGTTATGGTGAAATATTTGTGGCGGATATATAAGAAGCAATTTTTTGGAGTACGTGAAGTGTGGTTAGTGTGTTGAGTATGCGTTGTGTGCATAAGTGTGAATATCATTGAAGATAAAGTGTGTAGAAGGTTGAGCGAAGTATGTAGAAGTATTGTTCCTAATTGAAACTGTAATTAGGCTTGGACATAAGCCATTCTCTCAATTCAAATTTCCGGATGGTTTTAATCTGAATCTTTCTATAAGACAGTGAGTCTTCTATTTGTATTTGAGCAGTGAGCTCTAGGCAGTGAGCTTGAATGCATGTGCATTCCCCTTATTATTATTATTTATACTTTTAATAGAGTATAATCTTGTGGACTGACACCCATCGTGGTTTTTCTCCTCACAAGGTTTCCACACAAAAATCTTGGCATTCTTTGTCTCTCTGATGTGTTAATTACTTATGGTTAATTGTTTATTCATCATATCTAAGATTAAAGTTAAGTTTGCAAAGTTTAAATTTCTGTGATAACTGATCCACTCCCACCCTCTTAGTTTTTTGTCATTGCTTTTCCCAATAGGAAGGAGAGGCGGTAGAGGTGGTAAAGGTGATGGAGGTGATGATGGGAGAGAAGGAGGTGGGAGGGGAGTTCGACGGGGTCACCGAGGCAATAGAGGCCGAGGTAGAGATCTGTCACTTTTCCGTGAGGAGGGGGGAGGGAGAGGATTTACCTATGTTGGAGATGGATGGAGGAGAGGAGCATGCTACAGAGGAGGTTGTCAGTGAGGAGCATGCTAAGGAGGAGGTTGTTGAGGAGGAGGTGGGGATAGATGCCCTTGGTCTATTGGTAGGGTATCAGGATGATGAGGAGGAGGAGGAGATGGGGGATCAAGAGAGGGAGCTTCGAGACAAGATTGTTGAGGAGTGGGATGTTGATGAGGGAGAGAGGAGGAGGGTCCCACTAATCAATGGGTAGCCAATTTATAGGCCCGAGTAGAGGCCTTGGAGGAGTGATTCAGAGCTATGATAGCGGAGTGGGATGTGATGTAGATGGAGAGAGACAATGCTTATTTGGAGAGGGATCAGGCAGTAGCACAGAGACAAGAGACTAAGCAGAGATTTGTGGAGTTAAGAGCTCTCTGCACTAGAATAGATGATGCTTTCTCTCAGGAGTTGATTAGGGCTGGTGATAGAGATATACTACAAAGATTTGTATGAGCAGGAGTACCACCTGAGAGACAGGCTCCTAGTTATTCACAAGCCAATAGCAGCAGATCGCGCAATAGGTCACACAACAGATCTCAGAGCACAGAGGGTGTCATAGGAACTCACAAGTGAGGACCATATGATAGGTCCCCTTCTACCTAGCGATCATCAACACCTTCGTGTCAGTCACCTCATTATCTGCATGGGAGTAGTGGCAGTTCAGCCTAGGGACATGTTATATTAATTTATAGACACTGCATTTTGATTATAGAGCCTGCGAGCTCCATTTTGAGAGATACATTATGACATTGTCATGTGACACTTTTTGAGCATTATATATATCATTTTTTGTGGCAATTTATATGATATGCAACTCTATATATGATGATGCAGTCTTCTATTTATGCATGTGTTATGGATGCTAGTATTTACTTTATGATGTTGATGCAACCTATGATGTGATGTTGATTCTATATGATGATGTATGTATTTACTTTTAATGGTATCTATGGATGTCATGTATGCATTTATGATTATGAGATGCAATGTGATATATGTATTTACAATGTCATGTGAATACTATAAAGTTTATGATGGTTGATGCATGTTATGTTATGGATTCTTAGATGCGATGAACATGTATATTTTTGTGTTTTTCAAATGCAATCATATATGTATGGTTGACTATGTATATATGTATGACAATGTTTAAATGATGTTTCGAACATGAATGCATATGCGGGATGCTTTATTATTATTATTATTATTATTATTATTATTTTTGTGTGTCACAGGACTCCGTCATAATGCATGAAAGAAGAAATGTTAATGCAAAAAAGATGAAAAGTAACATAAAAGACATGGGTGTTAGTATTATAAATCTTCGATGTTTTTCTGAAACACAATAGGCCTTGCATTAAATCATCATTGAGTAGTAGCTGATACAAATGGACAACAAACACCATGATATGTGATAGACCAAGATGTGCAAGGTCGTCCACCTGCTAAAAATAGACAATCTCAGACAAGGAATGTCCTAACTCATACTAAGGGAAAATTGCCCCAGTCTTTTTGTCAAGAAAAACCACAGACAACAATCAAATAAAAGATGAGTCATGAGACATCCTTGCTCCTCTAAATCCTTCATGGGACACCCTTGAGGAAGCTAGTAACATGACTCAAAGATAAATCCAAAAGACAGTCGACAAACAACAGTCAAAGAAAAAGAGTCCTGATACACTGTTGCTTCTCTAAATCCTTTATGGGACATCCTCAAGAAAGCTAGTAACTAGACTCAAAGACAAAGCCAAATGAAAAGATAAGACAAAACAAGCCATAATGTCAATAGCCAATAAAAATATTTTCCAAAATTTGATTTGTTTGTTGTTTAATTGTCTAGGAGAGTGATAAGATGATTGTTTGATAAAGGTTGGTTTCAGGAATGACACATACCATATAAGACGTTGAGTCTGGTTTCAATTATGTGGCTATTTGTATAAGGCATTACTAAGCCTAGTTTTAGAAAGACACGTACCGTATAAGATGTTGAGTCTGGTTTTGATCATGTGACCACCTGTATAAGGCAATGATGATTTTTTGACTAAATGAGCATGTCTATTTTTAGGAAAGACACATCATGTTTAAGACATAGGTTGATAGTTTTTGTTATTGCTTTGGAAAATTTGTTTGATTTGACTAGATAACCTTGTTGACTTGTTTGTCTTGTTGATGTGTGACTTGTCTTTGATGTTCTGAAAATTATTTGTGCTTGATGACAATTTTTGACTTATTTCGACTAACACAACGAACCCTAAAGGACTAACCTAGTGTGGCCTCGGGGGCTCATCGATTGATGGCCTTTCCTACGTTATACACATAGAGACCTTGTAGTTCGACATGACCAATGACTTTGTTTTATAGACAATGGATTGAGTCATGATTTTATATAGAAAAACCTAAAAGGACTAACCTAATGCCTTAGGGGCACATTGGAAGATGGCCTTGCCTACGTCCAGTCGTAGAGGAAACATAGTTTGATAATTACAAAGACTGACTGATGCGACTGACTCTGACTCTATTTTTGGATTTTTGACATGTTTTGATTTTTTTGTCTTTTGAAGTTTTTCGATGTTTCTAGATTTTTTCAAAACATTTTGTGATGTTTTTGGATTTTTTTCAGGACATTTTGTGATGTTTTTTGGATTTTTTCACTAGTTTTATGTCTTTAGAATAGCCATTGTAAGAACAAAATGACTTAAGTCAAGTGCTTGCCCCCAGTCAGGTATAAGACCAATTTATTATGAATAGGATGGGATGGGGATATGAAGAGTTCTCAATGTCAATAGTTCCAAGTTATGGAAAGGACAACCATTTATTATGAATGGTATGTACAAGGGTATGTATAAGAAAGATAGGTGATATGTACAAAGAAGTCATATTTGAATGATGGTAGAGAAAGGAGCAAAGTCAACTACACATGGCACCTATTTGCCAGGTTTTCATCATGGTACTTATCCAAAGCACCACCAAAGTGGTTTTCGCTATTGAAAAACTTATTTCTCTTTACTATTTTCTTGATTTTTCAATTTTTTTTATGTTACCAAGACGCCTGTTTTCTAGGTTTTCACCTAGGTAATGATTTTTTTTATTTTCTTTTTTTTTTGTATTTTTGATGGTTAAGGAAAGGCTCTCAGAAGCTATGGGTAGAACCTCTTCAAATGAAGGTTGTTGATTGGTGCTGACAATGGTTCTCCTTCAGGGGTAGATAGCTGGTATGCTCCTAATCCAAAGGATTTTGTGACAATATAAGGCCCTAGCCAGTTTGGCTCAAAATTTCCTAGTTTTTCTTTTTCTACTTGATTCTTTGGATTCTCCATTAAAACCAAGTCCCCAATGTCAAAATTTTGATTCAAGACTTTCCTATTGTAGCTACGACAAAGATGATGTTAATATGCTTGCAGATGATCTAGTGCATTTTTTCTTCATTCATCTAGGAACTCTAGCTCATGTAGTCTTGACACACGGTACTCTTCATCATCAATATTTCCTTTCAAAGATATCCTTAGGGAAGGAATCTCAACCTCAATAAGCAAGATGGCCTCTGAACGAAATACCAAGGAATATGGAGTGGCACCAGTGGGAGTGTAGATGCTTGTGTGGTAAGCCCATAGGGCAGGGTTAAGCTGTAAATTCCAATCACGACCAACATCATTGACAGTATTTTTAAGGATTATGAGGATTGTTTTGTTAGATGCCTCAACTTGGCCATTACCTTGTGGGTAATATGGGGTGGAAAAGTAGTGTTGTATATGGAACTCTTTGTAGAAGTGACAAACCTCTTGATTTTTAAATGGATGGCCATTACCTGTGATTATGGATTGAGGAACACCATACCAAAAAATGATATAGTTAAGGATGAACTTAGAAATATGTGTGCCAGTAATGTAGGTCATAGGAATGGAGTTAATCCACTAGTTAAAATATCTAGGTGTAGTAATGATGAATTTATGACCATTGGAGGAGGTAGGATGTATCTTACCTATGAGAACGAGTCCCCATTGGGAAAAGGTCCATGGTGACGTTATTGGATGGGGCTCCTATGCTGGTGCATGTATCAAGTCTTCATGAATCTGGCACTATCTACATTTCTTGACAAAGACATATGATTCCTTTTCCATTGTAGGCCAATAATAGCCCTGTCTCATAATCTTCTTAGCTAAGGTAGGACCGCTAGAGTGGGATCCACATATACCCTCATGTACCCCATGCAAGGTTGCTTGTGCTTCTTTAGTATCGAGACATCTCAATAGGGTATTTTCTAGGGCATGTCTATAAAGGGTATCTCCAATGATGGTATACTTGGCTGACTTACGGATAAATGTCCTATGTTGATTGTTTGAGAGGTTAGGGGGTAGGATTTTGGCATGGAGGTAGTCATATATGTCTTTGTATCATGAGGAATTGGGACCAACAAGTTCACACACCATCTCTAAATCTGGGACATCATAGGAAAGGACCAAAAGTTGTTCTACCAAAAACTCAAATTTAGGCACGTTGCTAGGCATGTCCAAGAGTGAAGCAATAGTTGCCATGACATCTGCTGCCTTTTTTTGAGTGTGAGGCATTTGATGAAAAATGATCTTGTCAAAATATTGTTTGAAACAATCTTTCATCTACTTGTATGGGGCAAGCTTTTCATCTTTGGTTCTATAGTCATCACTAACTTGTTAGATTACCAACTAAGAATCACCATAAACTTGTAGGTTCTTAATCTTCCATTTGATTGCCATGCGTAATCCTATCACAAAAGCCTCATATTCTACTATATTATTGGTGCATGGAAAAGCAATCCTAAATGACTTAGGAATAGTGTCACCATGTGGTGTGATAAATAATATGCCAGCCATAGAGCCATGATTTGTGTGGGACCCATCAAAGTATAACTTCCATGTCGTGCCTGTGTCAAGAGTGAAGATAAAATCATTAGGAAAATCTGAAACTAGAGGATGATCTGCCTTTATTGGTACGTCGACCAACTGGTCAGCAATAACTTGTCCTTTTATAGCTTTTCTTTCTACATACTGGATATCATATTCATTGAGTACCATTACCCATTTGTCCAGTTGTCTTGTTAATGCTACTTTGCTAAGGAGATATTTCAAAGGATCTATCTTTGCAACCAACATTGTTTGGTGGTTTAACATGTAGTTCCTAATTTCTTGAGTAGTGAATACTACTGCAAGACAAACGTGTTCAATATTACTATAATTTAGCTCATAACCTACCAAAGTGCGGCTGATATAATACATTGCCCTTTCATGACCCTCATTGTCATTCTGTGCAAGCAAGGCTCCTAGTGCTGATGTGGTTGTTGAAATGTAGAGAATCAATGGTCGTCCCTCAATAGGTGGCATTAATATTGGTGGTGTGAGTAGGTAATCCTTGATCAGTTGAAAAGATTCTTGGCATTTACCTATCCATACAAATGGTACCCCTTTTCTAAGTAGATGTTGGAAGGGATGTGTTTTATTTGCTAACTGCATTATGAACTTTCAGATAGACTGTAGTCTCCCTTGTAGTGTCCTTAGTTGACTTATATTGGCTGGTGGAGGCATGTCCATTATAGCTTTCACTTTTTCCAGGTCCACTTCAATGCCTCATTTAGAAATGATGTATCCTATGAGTTTTCCTTATTTCATGCTAAATACACATTTTTTTGGATTTAACTTCACTTTGTATTCTTCTAGTCTTTGAAAAATCTTATCTAAGACCTATAAATGATCAACCCTTGTCAATGATTTAGCTATCAAACCATCCACATAGTCTTCCATGAGAGTGTGTATGAGGTCATGAATAAAAGTTGTCATGGTGCGTTGATATGTTGCTTTGACATTTTTAAGTCCAAAGGGCATGACGTTCCAACAATAAGTTCCCCATGGAAAAGTGAAAGTTGTCTTAGGTTGGTCTTCAGGTGTGATTCTGATTTGATTATATCTCGAGAAACCATCCATAAGGGATAACATTTCATATCCTATTGTTAAGTTTGTAATCATGTCAATATTCGGTAGAGGAAAGTTATCTTTAGGACATGCTTTGTTTATATCTCTAAAGTCTGTACAGATGCGGATTCCCCCTATTGGTTTTGTCATTGGTACAAGATTGGAAATCTAGTCTACATAGTTAATTGATCTAACAAAGCCAATGTCCAACATTTTCTTTAGTTCAACTTTGACTAATAAAGCAATTTGTGGGTGCATTTTTCTTAATTTTTGCTTGATGGGTTTAACACCTGGTTGTAATGAAAAATGATGTAATACCAGTTCAAGATCTAGTCCAGGCATGCTGACATATGACCATGCAAAGTTGATCTATCTTTATGTGAATAAGTTACAAAATTTTGGTTGCTTTGTTTCTGTCAAAGATGTTGCAAAATAGATTAGTCGGGGATTCTCTTCAGTGCCTATGTTGATCTCTATAGATTCTTCAACCAACATTGGTGACTTTTCCTGAGCAATGGGGAGAATGTTCAAACCTCCATCCTTGGGTGCCTTAGAGAAGTTTTCACCCTCGAATACGCCCTTATTTTTTTCTTTTTCATTGTCTAAAGGTTCCTTTCAGTTTTCACCTAGGGACTCGTCATTTTTATTTTTTTCATTGTTTTTCTTATTTTTGTGATTGGAGGGTTGAAAAGACTCCCCAAAATAAGCCATGTTGTCCAAGTCTATGGTAAATCCAACCTTATGGTCACCACTAGGTATGCCTTCTCACAATCCTAGGAACTCAGTTATTGCTTCGTCGTTCTCAAAGATATCTAAGACAGGGGTGTCTTATTGATCCCAATCAATAAGTTGGGGACATACTAAGGGCATGTCATCATCGGAAGTATAAAATTTGAAAGGGGTCAAGGTAAAGGCTAAGTTGTTAACATAATCACAAAATTTTCCTACCAAATCCTCCTTATTCTTTTTCTTAGGAGTAGGTAGATTCTGAGATGGGCTGATTATTAAGGTTTGGTTATTAGAGGTGGATTTGTCAAGTTCCCAAGAGGCAGGATTAAGGGATTCCCAAAGTAATGTTTAAACCATTCCTCATTTTTCAAGGTCATTTTTGGACGAGAATTCGATGGATTTGGCAAGGATTTAAGCATTTGGTCAAGTTCCCCAAATAGTTTATCGAGATCCATGACAAAGGTGGAGGATAGGGAATCCCACTTGTATTCATTAGAGTTAGGGGAATCACAATAGGGTTGGTCAGAGGGATCATTAGATGTCTTGATAACTTCAAAAGAACTTACTTCCTCTATTAAAGGCAATGCAGTACTAGAAATGACAATATGGAGTTGTTGAAACCCAAGCCCTAGGCCTTTCGGCCATTTAGAATTAATGATAGGTTTGGTCCTCCCATTCTGATGTAACCCTAACCTGCTATGTCCATTATATCCTTTGTCTTGCATTATTTTGAAACCTTTTCCATATTGATCTATGGGTATCTGAGTAGGTAGAGGAGGTTCTTCGTTGTCTTCTTTGTATAACTAGGAGGTCACATCTTCTTCGTTTATAGCTTCTTTATTTAGTTCTCCCCATTTTGTGAAAGTCGTTGTGGGAGGGATGTGTATGGTGACCACTTATTGTCTCCTATCTACTATTGGTAAACCATATGATTTGGGAGAACCAAATGGCTGACACAATAAGATGCTTTCATATGATATTCTCCACAACCCTTATCTTGAATCTCAACCTTACGATTGGAAGATAGTTATTGCAAAGTGGATATTTTGGAAAGAGTGGATGGATCGACAAACTGGGATGAATTGGATGATGAAGCCTCTTGGTTTACAAGAACTTGTCATTGGGGTATCCCTCATAGGTTAGTGCAATATTGGAAAGGATCAGGATCACCATCTATCATCATCTCCGTGCCATTGTATGGGTATTTAAGGCATGGATGCTAAGTAGAAGGGACAACCTTCATAGCATGTATCCATGGTCTGCCTAGCAAAAGGTTATATGGGAGGACAAGATCCAAGACTTGGAAATTTGTATCCATAACCATAGGACCAATTCTAATGGGGAGCGTTACAACTCCTCTAGATGATCACTCTTTGTCATCATATGCCTTAATGAAATTTATTTTAGTGGTTCCACACACTACTCTGAGAATCCTAATGCCTTAATGTTGTAAGTATGAGCAAGTGTGGTGGTGTTGTCATTAATGTTGTCATTGATGTCAACATAGTTCAGTATGTTACATGTATAGCTAAGATGCTGCTAACATGTTGTGAGTACATGGACCTATCTTTATGGTGTAGCAGATGTGTTGGTTTGATAAGTTTCCAAGTGCTTTTGAGAAAATTAATAAAGAAGAGAAGTCAGAGTGATGAAAGTGTTCAGAATGTTCTACGGTATGTGCTTTGCATTTCTCTTGTGTTGATCCTATGCTTGTGCAGATCTGAGGGTTTGATAATGGTGATTTAGTGGTGATATCTCCCGAGTTTGAGCTTTTGGTTTGATGGTATGTGAAAGTTACGTTGACCGGTATGTGAATTGTTATGGCAGAGTTGGTCTTCTATGGATTGGGAGAAATATTGTTTGTCTGTAGTCCTCCTTTGTTTCATTTCAAATCTTGCAGATTTGGAATATGTCTTGTGAAGGTCTTTCCTGTGCTCTAGAAAAGAGGTTTGAAGATTGGTGATCTGGAAGTTATGTTTCAGTATTTCAGTATGAGTTTATACAGTCCAGTTGGACTGGTGAAAGGTGTTCAATGATTAAAGTATGTTGTTTTACTACAGATGTATTTGGAAGATTTTGAGATGTAGTCTCGTGCATAAGGAAGCATGTTGTGGCATCTGCATGTCATCTTCTTGTTGGGAAGCGTGTACATCAATGTTCATTTGTGTTTTCATTAGGTTTTTCCAACCTGGTGTTTACACTTCATTCAAAGAATAAAATTTAATTAAGCATGTGGTTGTTTCGAGATATTATTTTTTATCTTGAAAAATGTTTTTTATTGGTCCACTCTTATTCCTTCCCACCATGGGAATTTTGAGTTGCCGACCTATTTTGAATTTATGAAATGAGATATTTGTAGCCGACCTTGGAGAAAGTTTCTAAGGTTGAGGATGGTATAAAATCAAGTGGAGTTGTGAAGAATTGTATGACAGTGTGATGCAAAGTGACGAAAGTGAGCCACAAATCATAAGAGAATAAGTGTGTGTGTGAGTGATTTGTGACAATCGTTCTTCATTATGTTGAAGGCAATGAGCTAAAGGTTTTTGCAATCCTACGAATGTGTTAATTGTTGTGGTCGATCTTTTTGTTCTCTTTTGTATCTGTAGGCAGTGATCCACCCTGTTGGACAGTGAGTTCGTTCTGTGGATAGTGAGTCCCTTTGTAGGTAGTGAGCCTTTGTACTTGGACAGTGAGTCCTCTTCTGGGAAGTGAGCCTTTTTTTTATAATATTTATATTGTGAGCTAACCCTCACCATGGTTTTTTCCTCATTAGTTTTTCCACGTAAAAATTTGGTGTTCATTGTGTTGATTTACTTTCTGTTATTTGTGTTTCATGCTCTTTCTTAAGAACATAATAGTGTGGTTGTGGAATTAATAAGTATTGAATTTTTAAGTTTGAATTTTGGGACAACTAATTCACCCCCCATCTCATTTGTAATGCACATGTTTAACAATTGGTATTAGAGCCTCAGTTCCTTGGTATAGAGCTTAATCGCTTAAAGAAGATCTGATGGCACATAACTTGGTGATCCCTATGTTTGATGGAACTTACTACAATGATTGGAAGGGACAAATGAAAGGATACATTATCTCTCTTGATTTTAAGACTTGGAAGGCTATTGAGACAATGTATACATACCTGTCTGGTGGTCTTACTACTGCAGATGAGATCTCTGCTTATGAAGAAAATGAGAAGGCTATGTATGCTATTTACAGCGGATTATCTAAAAATGAGCGAGCTAAAGTTATTTCCTTGGATACTGCATATGAGGTATGGAAGAAGTTGGAAGACATGTATGAAGGAAATGAAAGAGAAAAATTGACAAAGAAGCTAGTAGGAAAGTGCAGATTTGTAAATCTGAAGATGGAAGAAGGTGAAGAATTTACAAGTTTCTTTCAAAGGGTTGAATTGACTACAAATGAAGTTAGAAATCAAGGAGGAAAATTATCAGATGAATACATAATTTAAAAGATCCTGGTCACCCCACCAGATTGCTATAGTGATAAGATCTCTTTGATTGAAGAAGTGTATGATCCTAAGAAGTATACTCTAGAACAGTTGTTTGGCTCCTTGCAAGCATTTGAGTTAAGAAAGTTCTAAAAAGAAGACAAGATAGAAGAAAAGACAAAAATGGCATTTAAGGCATTGGAGGTTGAAGAGGAACCAGATAGTGATGGTTTTGATGAGTTGGAAGCAAAATTCACTAGGAAGTTGAAGAAAGGCACCAAAAAGTATAAAGGTATGTTTCCCTTTAAATGTTTTAGTTGTGGTAATATTGGTCATTATGCTTCAAGATGTCTAAATAGAGTTGTGCATAAGAAGAACAAGGATAGGAAGGATAAGAAATATAAGAATTTTTACTATGTTAAAGAAGAAGCAAAAAATTCTGATGATGAATCTAAGAATGAGGTTGATGATAGTGAATGCCTATTCTTAGCTTTGGAAAGTAAATCTATATCCACTAAGCATGGAAAATGTGTAATCAAGAAGGCTCCATAGAATAAGAGAAATAGGAAGGAAGGTACTTTGGTTACCGTTTTTCATGCAAGACAGGATGAAAATTATTGGGTAATTGATAGTGGATGTTTTAATCACATGACCAGAGATAAGAGTAAGTTCACTAAACTTGAGAAATATGATGGTGGTTTAGTTATGTTTGGTGATGATTCAGGAGCTAAGATCTGTGGGAAAGGTTCAATTAGTTTTGATGGAGTGCACAATACTAATGATGTATATTATGTGAAGGGTTTGAGGCATAACCTTTTGAGTGTTGGTCAAATGTGTAGCAATGGCTTTAAACTTGTGTTTCAAAACAATACCTTTAAAATAAAAAAAGGATCTAAAAATGGAGATATAATTGCTACTGGAAGAACTCATGGAAACATCTACTAGCTAAAGGGAGTTGATGGTCATTGCCTTGTATCTTAAATCAGTGAAAGTTGGTTATGGCACCGGAGAATGGGACATGTAAATTTTAATAACCTGGTAAAGATCAGTGCAAAGGAGATTGTTCGAGCACTGCCTAGAATCACAAGATTTGGTAATGCTATTTCTAGAAGCTGTCAATTGGGGAAACATACTAGATGCAGCTTTAAGGGAAAAAAGCATTCTACTACCCAAATTTTGGAGTTAATCCATATTGATCTCTACGGTCTAACTAGGACTAGAATCCTAAATGGTGATAGGTATTTCATGCTACTTATTGATGATTATACTCGAATGACATCAGTTTCTTTTCTCAGAGAAAAGACTCAAGCTCTAGATAGGTTTAAGGTATTCAAAGCAAGAGTGGAAACTGAAGTACATTTGAAAATCAAGTGTTTGAGATTTGATAGAGGTGGAGAATTCACTTATGGTGAATTTAATGCATTCTATGAACAACATGGCATAGGAAGATAGTTTTCTGCCCCAAGAACCCCTCAACAGAATGGAGTAGTTGAAAGGAAAAACCGGATAGTATAGGAAGCTGCTAGAACCATGATGACATTGTTCTCGCCTCCTCAATTGGTTGTCCTTGATGACAAAGTCACAAATGGAGCTATGGTATTTATAGGTTCCCATATACTTACATTGAATAATTGATGCACTTTATTGTTGGCATTCATGATATGTTGGTCATGATTCAGAGGTTACATAATCTTGATGCTACTTCACTTTCAGATATTCATTTGTAGATGTTTATGATGATTCAAGTTTTTCATGTTGATATTACTCATGTGGCTTCTGGTTCAGATTTATGAATGCAATATATTTTCATATGGTTATGGTTACTGATAGTGTGATAAAGCATTATTACAGATCATTCAAGGGTCATTCAATATGATCATGCAACAGGTTCAAGATATTCAATTTGACAGGTATATTGTTTAAGTTGAAATTATCAAATTGATCTTGGTTTGGCATCTATATCCTCTTGGCATCTTTCTATCTTCATGGTATAAATGGTTATGACTTGTTGATTGATAAATGTGGCACATGAATTTTGGTTCATTGTTTATTTATATTTCTTTCACAAGAAATTATACTATCTAAGGATTCAGGCAGTTTGGTTATTGATTCACTTTGTTCTATGAATCTTGGCTTATTGACACCATTGCACTCACATTACCTAAAAGCATTGAATTCATATTGGGCTTTGGAAATTTCACTTGTTTCATGGTTCTAATGATATCTATTTGGCCTACTACATGATTTGTTTACTAACAATCACCTTGTAAAGTGATTGGGCATCAAAAGAGGCATATAAAATAAGCCTTGATTATAGGCACGGGTAGGTTTATATTATTTGCATATTTGTTTGATCATATTAAAAATGTGATAATAGAGTTATCTTTGTTAAATTCACCTCGCACTTTGGTATTTTCTATCACACCAACACAAGGTATTATGGTGTCCTATTATTGAAAATACCAACACAATGATAATTGTGTTGATTTGCAAAGGAAACATAGGTGAATAGGAATACCGACATCATTGAGTGGCTCAAAATGAATGTTTGTTTGGTGACTTGCTATATCAAGTCAAGGTCAATTAAGAGATTTTTTAAAGGGTGCTACTCACATATGGAAACTAGTCCCCTCTCTTAGCACAATCGGGTGAATAGGTTATGAATCTTCATTACACTGCTCAAAAGTGAATCAATGGTCTCTATTGAAATATCTTCTTTGGTGGTAACATAAAAGTGAAAATAAAGATATAATTGAAGCTCATTTTTTAATTTTTGAAAAATCCCTCGGGCCAAGGCATGCCATGTATAGTTAGAGTTCTGAAATTTCTTCAGTTATGGCAAAAGATCTTATAGTGCAGGTGAAGCGGCAGTAAATCCGGTGCAAAGAAGCAACTACAGAATTGAACAGGTGTATTTGTTCTTGTTTGTTTCAATTTTTGCAAAGAAGAAGTTACAGGTTTGGGGATTATGGTTAACAATGTTAAATTTGTGGTAATCATGAAAAGAGTTGTTGTTAAGTTTCTTCCAAACCTTAGTTGAATTGTTTTTCAAATCTATTGAGGGTTGGTTGTGTCAACTGTATGTTTTTTACATATGCAGTTTTTTGTGGTTAATCCATGTTCGATCTTTGTGGTTTATAACTTTTTTTGTGTTTAATCCTTGTGAGTCTTCAAATAATCTTCTGTTAAGGGTTTTTTATTGTTACCCTAGTTCAGGTCTCTTCGTGGGTTACTATTATGTAGGGAATATCACATTGTAACTTGTTGTGACATCTTGTTTAACCTTGTTGGGTATTTGTCTAATTTTGATGAGGTTTCTTGTTTGTGTTACATAACTTTTGTGGATATGCAAACTACTTTGTGTTATGGACTTGTTACAATAACCTTAGTATGGGTTAACATGCATACAGTTAAGAAAATAGTTATTGTAACAAGCTTTAAGGGTTACATTGGAAAGTTTTGTTGTGGAAAGATGGCAGCTTGAAAGGGAGCATAGTTTGTTTATTTAAACAGTGATCTCACACTATTATGATGTATCAGTGAAGAGAAGAAGAAATTTTTATGAGTACTCTTTAAGTGAAATAGAAAGTTGTTCTATATTGAAAATCTTTTTATTATTTGAGAAGATGTTGATATACAACATTCTTAAATGGGCTTATTGAAAATATTTCATAGTCTTCTATTGTGATTCTAGAGTTGCAAAATCTGCACTTCTAGAGTTCTGATAGGATGCTATCACTGTTATGTGTTAAAAGCAGTTGGTACTCGTTGGAATGGGTGTTCCTAAAACTATAAAGGAGTTGGTGCTCCCATTGAAGTTGGTGCTTCAAAATTTTTGATGTTGAGTTGGTGCTCCACCATTGTAACAGAGTTGGTTCTCTTTTGAATGAATAAAAAGATCAATTTATGAGTGGTTTTTTATACCCCAAGAGGGTTTTTCCACTCAAGAAAATAATGTGTTATGTGGTGTAATTTGTGCATTTTTGTTTAAGCCCATGTGCTTAAGAGTTAATAATTTTCATTATATCATGTGTCAATATAAATTCATGCAATGCTCTGATACTTTACTAAGCATTTCATTCTGAAAGTGTTCATGAAGTTTTGTGGAAATAAAGCATAAATGGAAATTTTCAATCAAGTTTACATGAACAATCAATATCATGCTTTGAAATTGTTATGTGAGTCTTTTATCAATCTGTCATTATGCTAAAAGTCTTTGATGTGTTAGAATTCACCTTGCAATTTAAGAGGGTTCATAAAGTTCTCTTAAGGCCATTGTTTGATTTTATATTGAAGTTAAAAGTTTGAAAAATTGTACATTACTCTGATTCACCCCCCCTCTCAGAGTAATTCATCTTCCAACAATTGGTATTAGAGTGTAGGGTCTTACATTAGGTTTCATACCTAGGATTGATTCTGGTCTTGGAAGTTTGTCAAAAATTTTACAAGTTCAATAAGGTATTTCTGTCTGTTTGTACAGTCTATGTGTTTTGTGAAAACATGTCTTATTTCAATTGATGTTGGTGAAAGAGCTATACTTTTACATAATCCTAACCAATTTAAGTTCAACCAAGTTCTTGATAAGAGGAGTACTATGGGTAAGTGCAAAAGAAACAGAAGTCAGAAGAAAAACACAAGTGTCAAGTCTAGTGAAGTTTTGTCTCAAGCAAAACCCTTGCTAGTTAATACTAAATGTGATCCTTTAGTTGGAGAAGAAGAAATTTACTTAGTAAGTGAAAAGGAATATGAAGGTGATGAATTTGAGGTTGATTTGGAGGAAGAACTGCTTGATGCCTTAGATAACTTAAGAGGCTTAGAAAAGAAAATCAGGATCTTAAGATATGCCTACAAGAAAGTGTCAATGTTAATAAAGTTGTAATACAAGATCATAATGATGATAAAAAGATTATTGAATTTTTGAAAGCCCAAATGGTTGATAAGAAAAAGACTGGAGAAGGATTGGAATCCAAGTTAAAAGACAAGGATGAGTTGTGTATTAAACTAGAAAATGAGGTTGCTTCATTAAAGAAAAATTTAGATAATTCCTTGTTAAAAGAACTAACTCTTAAAGATGATATGATTATTAGTCAGAAATTTGAAATTGAAGAATGTAAGAGGATAGTAGATGTTGTAAGGTCTGATTTGGAGGTTAAAAATATTGAATTTCTAAAACTTGAAGGAGAAGTAGTTGCATTAAGAAAAGAGCTTGAAAGTGTCAAGGTTCAATTAGATAAAAGTCAAAAATTTGATCATAGCACTAATTTATTGAATGAGATGATTGGCCGTAAAAAGCATTTTAAAGATCCTACAAGAGTGGGATATGAAGTTGGACAAAGCTCTGCAGAAGAATCTAAACATGAGACAGTGTTTGCTACTACAGATGAAAGAGGTTTAGAGCCAAGAAAGCACCAAGAGTGAAGGTTGATATTGGTCACCATATTGCTACTGCTCAGATAGAAAATAAATGGGTTGATGAAAGAAAAAAAGACCATCAAGATCTCCATTTATCAGGTATAACCACTCTTAATTTCATGGATATTGCTATTGTTTTAATGCTTATGGACATAGAGCAATAAATTGTACAAGAAATTGTTGGGTGAATAAAAATCATAATCACGTGAAGAATGTCAAGAGAGGTTCATACAACATGTCTAGAAGAAATTATCCTCTTTGGTCTAGACAACACTATTATATGTTATAGTTGTAATGGGTTTGGACACAAAGCACAATGGTGTAAGAAAATTTTGATAAAGCCTTCTAGTGACTACATATTCAAACAAAAGGAAAAGAATACCTTGAGTAAGGAGAAGAAAAATCCTATACAAGTGTGGAGAAGAAAGAGCAATCAAGATGACAAGAAGAACAATAAAGATGAATGTGTGAAAACTCCTTGTGCACTACTTGCACATGTGATACCATCCAGGTATTGAGAAGAAAAGACTCAGGGGGAGTATACTATGATAATACATTTTACCCCTATGAAGTCAAGAATGAGGTATGATAGCACGCATTTGCTTAGTGGTATAAGAAATACAATGTTTGTAAATGTCAATATTTCACTATGATTATTTTGATTGAATTGATTATGAAGGTCTGCTTATGATATTGGAGGTTTATGTTAAATAAGAGTTCTCAAATATTGATAGCCTTGGATATAACATAGATCATCATGATTATTGTACTGTGCATAACATATCAACTATTATAGGTTGTTAAGGAATTCAAGCTTGAAGTATATTGATAGTCCTTTGGTGAGTTTGATGCTTTGATGGCTCAATTCATAAGGTGTAGGTTGACTACATATAAGAGATGTTTAAGTTGCTTATCTTTGATGTCTTGAAATCATTCATTAATATTGGTATTAGTGTATCCTTGTTTAACCATTAAGAAGTTGCAAATGACATATGAGGTCATGCACATTTGACATCTATACAAGAAGTCAAAATCTGGTTAAATCTACCTTTGTTCCTAACATACTAGTGCTTTTCATGACAAACTTGATGATAGGTTGTCTGAAGTTCTTCTTGACTACATTTAAAAGATTACTATTTTTATGATTGTTATTAATCAAACCTTGAATACATCTTGATAATTCATTGTCTCTAAGATGAATTGGTTGAGTATCAAAGATAAATGTTTGTCATTGGTTTGCACTCATGCTCTTGGAAGATTGCAGATTCATGATTGAAGTTAAGTGTTCTTATTCAAATATCATATGGTAAAGATTCTAGAGGACATGTTGAAAATGTGACTAGCAGATATAAGTGCTAATGATGTTGTGATAATCTATGTGTTATATTTGAGGTATATATATCTTGGATTCTTTTAGAAAATATACTATGGTGGTTTATGTTGACAGAGAAGGTTCAACTTTGTGGTATGCAAAAGAAGGACAAGGAACATTGCTTAAACCAATTAGAGAGTGAAAGCAATAACAATGAACAATAAATGATAAGATCTTTCAAGAAGTTCAATACTTTGTAGCAGTTATGAAGAGTTATGGAAATTAACTCAAAGACATTATATTGGTAAGAGTATCTTGAGATTTGCTTGTGCAAGTGCCCGTGACATTGTGATAGTATCATGTTTTTATGACAATCTTGTGCTTGGAAGAGATTTGTAGTGAGATTCTTGAGAATTTTGCTTGCTTTGTTATCTCACTTTGGGGGAGAAGCTCATAATTTTTTTGATGCTATCATAGTTGATTCCCTGGTACATGGTTATTCATGTTGGTAACATTGTGTTTACAGTTGGAAAGTTTATGCATTGGGAATTGGTAATGCATTGGTTTGGTTTGGCAGCTTGTTTGTCCACTTTTGGTGCTCTGAATCATTATATGCTATTGATTCTTGTTGCTTTCTAGACAATGATATATTTTGGGCAGTGATCTACTTTGTTGCTCTATTATTTTTCCAATGCTTTTTCATAGTGGTTACCTATCCTACTTGGTCTAGTGGTTGACAAGTTTAAGAAGTTTTTGAAATGACAGTGCACATTGTTTTAAATGAGCTTATTTGGGATGCTTGAGTTTTGGATGTAATGGTTTGTCTTGGAAGCATCTTGGTGCAAAGCCTCTCAAATGTTCTTGGTGATGTTTCAATTGGATACTTGTGTTTCTATTCCTTGCAAAATGTCAGTTTGTGGTGGTTGCTAACCATTAACAAGGCTTGCTACTTTGAAACAATGACTCAATGCATTAGTGCTAATCAATTTTTTTTTTGTGAGGTGACAATGGAGGATGAAGGTCAACATGACAAAGAAGGTGGTGTGTTCAAGTAACTGGTCTTCAATCCTTGATGACAAAGAAAAGTGCCAAGGTAACATGTCTTCAATCTTTAGGTATCATTTGACAATTGGGTTTGTTGCATTGTAATATTATGGTACCTTTGCTTTGGTGTTGATGATATGCATCAAGATTCTTGGAAAGGACATATTGTTATTCTTGCTATGATATCAGCATGTTCATATGTTACATATATGGGTAAATACATCTACTTGAGGCATTACACATTTTCTCTACACTTTGTCTTTGATGCAAAAAGGGGCAGAGATATTTGTGTTTTGCCATCAAGGACAAAGGGAGAGCTTGTTGTTCTCACCTCCTCAGTTGGTTGTCCTTGATGACAAAGTCACAAATGGAGCTATGGGATTTACAGGTTGTGATATACTTACATTGAATAATTGATGCACTTTATTGTTGGAATTCATGATATGTTGGTCATGATTCAGAGGTTACAGAATCTTGATGCTACTTCACTTTCAGATATTCATTTGCAAATGTTTATGATGATTCAAGTTTTTCATGTTGATATTACTCATGTGGCTTCTAGTTTAGATTTATAAATGCAATATATTTTTAGATGGTTATGGTTATTGACAGTGTCATAAAGCATTATTACAAATCATTCAAGGGTCATTCAAGATGATCATGCAATAGGTTTTGGATATTCAGTTTGGCAGGTATATTGTTTCAGTTGATATTATCAGATTGATCTTGGTTTGGCATCTATATCATCTTGGCATCTTTCTATCTTCATGGTATCAATGGTTATGACTTGTTGATTGATAAATGTGGCACATGAATTCTGGTTCATTGTTTATTTATATTTCTTTCACAAGCAATTATACTATCTAAGGATTCAGGTAGTTTGGTTATTTATTCACTTTGTTCTATGAATCTTGGCTTATTGACATCATTGCACTCACATTACCTGAAAGCATTGAATTCATATTGGGCTTTGGAAATTTCACTTGTTTCATGGTTCTAATGATATCTATTTGGCCTACTACATGATTTGTTTACTAACAATCACCTTGTAAAGTGATTGGGCATCAAAGGAGGCATATAAAATAAGCCTTGATTATAGGCACGGGCAGGTTTATATTGTTTGCATATTTGTTTGATCATATTAAAAATGTGATTGTTGCCTCCATTTCACCTACAGTTAAATCAGGCGAGAGAATCAAATGTTAGATCTTCAGAGGCCAGTGGGACATTCACACAAGGGAAAAGATTCTACATCTGTTGCTAGGTCATGGGGAACTCATTGGGAGAAGCCTAGGAAGATTTGGCATGAAAATCATCCAAGGAGAAAGTTGGAAAGACTCTCCTATTGTCTGGCCGACTGACTGTTTGATTTATTCCATCCTGAGCAGGTCACTGAGACCTAGTTTCTATCATGTCGAATGAGCCTACAAAGCCTATCGCTATAACAGAGAGGGTTCAGTATGACCTCTTATTGCGTGGATTTCCTTGGCCGATAGGCCATTCAATCATTGTTCACCGAGACTCTCGGTGACCATGGGCTTCGGGGAGACCTACAGCGAGCGATGAGAAGTCCCAGCGAAGGTTCAATGTCTCACCGACGTGTGAAGAGTCTCAGGGCAAGAGATGCTTTCGGCAAAAGTGAGGGGCTTCATCAGGAGGTCTTGGCGAGGACGAAAGTCTCACCGAAGGGAAGGATGGACCTCGATGCAGTTGTCTTCGGCAGGAGTCCCGTTGATACAAAGGAACCTCAGTGTAACTAAGGGACTTTGCCGAAATGTCCCGCCGACATCAAATGTCTTGCCGAATGAAGAATTCGCCAAAGGTTTTAAGGCTCGGCATGAGGTCATGCCGAAGGCTTAGTGTCTCCCTGACAGGAAAGGTGGCGTCACTAAAGCTAATGTCTCGCCAACGTCAGATGTCTTGCTGAAGGGTGAGAAGAACTCAAAAAGCTACAGGAGTTCAGCAAGAGTCTCAACGAAGGTAAAGAAGAGCTTGGACAGAATGAGGGCAGGGTCGGCAGGATGTCTTGCCGACAGAGCAATCTCTCCCTGAGCTCAAGGGAACATCTCGGTGGAGCGAAATGCTTTCGGGGTGACACCAATAGGCTCTTGCCGATACTCAGATGGGTCCTCACCAAGACAAAATCAGTTCGGCAAGACTCTTGCTGAAAACACAATGGTAGCTCTTCGGGCAAGACAAAAGGGAATTCGGCAGGTGGTCTTAGCGACCTGTTAATGTCTCATCGGCAAGGAGGATTTCGGTGTATCTTTCCAAGTTCAATAAGAGGTCTCCCCGACTCGGTGTTGTCTCACTGACAGTAAAGTGAATAGCTCAGTAGAGAGTGAAGAGGCGCTCGGTATGAAGTCCGGTTGATAGACCAATGTCTCATCGAAAGCCAAAGGAGCTCGAGCCCGGAGGAGAAGAGTAAGCTCGGGGGCAAACGAAATGAGCTCGATGAGAGGTCATCGCCAAGAGTCATACCGACAGCGTATGTGCTCACTGAGAGATGGAGGGCTCATTAGGAGGTCTTCCCAAACATATAATCTCTAGCCGACAGCGATGGATGTACCAAACGAAAAGGATATTGGTGTGACTCAATGGTGCTCGTTGGGACTTCTAATTGAATCTGTTTGTCTTGCTGATGGTTTTGGCGGTATCAACATGACTTCTAAAGCTATAGAGACACATAATTGCATTGGCAAGACACTTTCAGTGTCTTGTCGAGATGCAATTCCATTCAAAAGGACTCTTGACCAGCTGCAGGGCCTGTGTGGAAGGTGCTCGACTAACCAGAGGGATCTGAGGCGAGCCGTGGTAGTTTGATTAGAACATGGAATGCCAATGTGGGATGAATGCAACATGAATACAACATATATATGTTCTGAGCTCGGGGGCATTCAATGCAGCTCTTCAACAGGGGACTCGGTAGCTGGACAAGATGGATCAAAAGAATTAATGCTACAAAAAGATCAGGAGAAGGCTTCTCCAAGAGTGGCTCTTCACACCGACACCAACAATAGGGACATGTAGGCTTCTGCATTTAATTCGTCAAATATCTGAGATAGATCTTTTTCTGAACTGGGATATTTTTGTAAGCCCTAAGGGGCCAACATACAATCTGTATATAAGGCATTTTTTGCCTTTTTGTAAATAGTTTTGATTATGTATGTTTCTGTAACTTAGCTGGAATCCTAAATACAACACAGAGTTTACCTTCGAAGCTTGTGTTCGTGGTTGTATTGATTCTAATTTCTGTATCTTTCTTTTGAACATGCAAAGTCTTTAGCTGTATTTTATAATTATGTATTCATATCTTAGAGCTGTGAAATTAATCTTTCCTTCCTGAGATGTGTATGTGGGTAAAACCTGTTAGGACTAAAGCATTAAGTCTGAAAGAAGTTGCTCTGAGAATAGCAATTAGGCTTTCATGTGTATGTTCTCCCTATGTTCATTTCATGATTTCTTATCAGTTCGTTGTATCACCCTAGTGTAGTCCTTTAATTTATGTACTCCTTATCCCTTTCCCTTCAAAGAATTAGTAGTTTAGGTGATACCCAAAGGAAGTCGGCCTTCTCCAAAGGTTCATTTTAGTTATAGGTGACCCATAGCCTTGAGATGATCCTATGTTGCTCTAGAATGCTCAGTTTCTTGTAAACTTTGCACAAGGTGCAATTCTAGGTGACAACAGTTTCTAGCACGCCCGGTGGGACATAAATTAGATTGAACTACTGGTTTAGTATGCAACCAGTGAATTTTAGACTTCATAGAAGTCCTTTGGCATACTTGGTGACTCCACAAAGAGGAAGAACTCTAGAAATCCATGCCTTCTATAGTATATGAAAAGAGTGCAAACAAGAAGAAGCTCAGGCCCTTTTGAATACTTGCAGCTGTCACCACCAAGAAGACAAGACAGAGTTGAGGAAAGGCGGAGAACAACAATTATCTATTCCAAAAAAACTTAGTCCACTCCTCCACCTATAAGGTCTCATTTCATTGCATCAACAAATCCACCTCAGATACCTTCAATGGACGCTCCAAGGAATCAACCCTTTGTTGCTTTCAATGGAGGGAGTCCTTTGAACTTGGCACAACATAATGATATCCCAATGGTAGCTTTGAAGAGTCTACCAATTTTCACAGGAGAAGACCAAACCACTCCAATTGAACATTTGAGAGATGTGGCTTCGTTATGCGGAGTCCACTGCATAACACAAGAGGACGTTGCAGTGAGATTGCTAGCTGCTTCACTAAAAGGAAGAGTTGTGCAATGGTACAGGAGCCTACCGGTCAGTTCAATTGCAACATGGGATGATTTTGGAGAAAATTTGCATAAGCAATTCCAAGATAGGTCTGACAACTTGTCTCTATTGGAGCAACTGACTACAATTAAGAGGGCTCCACAAGAACAGATGAATGACTTCAACTTTAGATTTCAGAGAACCTGGGATAGAATACTTGCAATGGTGAGGCCACCTCTAGAGTATGCATTCCTATACTTTTTGAGAGCTTTGAACAATGATATAGCTATCATGATACAGTCAATGGGAGGAGTGTCTTTACCAGATGCCTTTGAAATAGCTATCAGAGCTGAAAACAACTTAATACAAGCTAGTAAACTCACTCTTAGGCCACCAATGCCAATATTTCCAGAAATTCATGCAAACATCCCTTTGTAAATACCTCCTTTCACACCTCTACCAGCTGTACCAACGCTACCAGCTGTTGTTCAGACCATTGAAAAGAAAGAAAGTGTTGCTTCAAACTCATCAAATGAATTAAAAGAGATCAAAAGTCTTTTACATACTTTTGGTAACAAGTTGGTGAACTTGGAAAAGCAACATACCTATTCCAGGCCTTATCAACAGCAAAATCAGGCCTCAAGTCAGCCTTTTCAAGGTCAACAGCAGCAATTCCAAGGGAATAGATAGTAGTATCAGGGCAATTATCAGGGCCCAAGACAGAGTGTGAACACAAGGCCTTTTTAGGGCTATGTTCCAGCACCTGTTAGTGCAGTCAAGGACCTGGTTCCCACTCAAAACATCTTAGCGGCTGATTATGAGTGGTGCTACCCTTGTAACCAGCCTCATAATCAAGCCACTTGTTCAAATGGACTCATCAATCAAGCACTGATGGTACAAAATGCTTCAGGTTCGCAGCAGAGTGCATGCAATGATGCATCTTCACAACATCAGGACCAATTAAGCAATGATACAACTCTGCTCAATTGGCAAGGTCAAGAATTCTATGGGTTGAATGAGGATAGCTCTCCAGTTGTGGCTAACACTAGGGCAAAGAAGAGAGCATTTGAGCTTGACCAAGTAGCTGATAGAAGAAGGGCGGTATCTATGGAACCATATACCTCTCGAGTGACTAGTGGTTGGCAAAGAGATCAGCAACTCCCAGACAAGGAGCAGCCATGCTTACAAGCTGATCATACTGGCGGAAAGGTACACAATAAAAATCCAATTGTACCTTTTAACATTCTTGATAGTATGAAAAGGACAAATGTAACAATGTCTATGTGGGATTCTTTAGTCATCCCCAGTCAAAAGGATATGTTACAATCAGCCCTATCAAGTTTGAAAATGTCTGATGAATCTGAGCCCCCAATAGGTCAGGTTAGAGTCGTGTTAACAAATGATTCTCAGGGAAATGATCAACAGCCTTGCATAGAGAATGAAAAGGGAGTTAAACCACCTCCTTTCTATGTGTCAATAATTATCGGTGATAAATTAATCCATAACTGTATGGTAGATAGTGGAGCTAGCAGCTCTGTCATGCCAAAACAGATTGCTAATAAACTTGGACTAAAATACCAACCTTTGGAGAAGGGAGTGATCCAATTGGATGGCACTTCGGTTAACACTTTGGGTATTGTCAAGGATTTAAACCTCACTCTCCATGCTTGTCCAAAATTTTCAGTCCCTCAAGACATATGTGTCATAGACCTTCCACCTTTCTTTTCCTTGTGTTTATCTAGAGACTTTACAGCCAAGATAGGTGGTTATGTGTCGGTTGATTGGTCACATATGCTTTTTAGAACAAGATATGGGACTAAGGTTACCATCAAGTCTGAAAGATTGGCCAAAGACCACATTGAGCCATATAACCCAAGCCCTATCAATGTTGCTCCTTCTGCTGCAAATGCAAGTTGTGTTGTTTTTACTGACAATGAACTAGCTGCTGCTCAAGAACTCCAGTCAGAAGCTGTTCCTGACGTGTTGCTGCATGAATGGGTGGTTGAAAATGTATCAGACAGTCCCGTATACCTCATTCAAGATGCTGGTATGGGCAACTATGTCATTCTTGAGCCTAATACAGAGATTCCAAACTTGGAGAAAGATGTAGATCCGTTATTGCAACCGCTTAATGGACTTTGGGAGATGTTCTTTGATGGTTCTAGAAGTAAAAATGGAGTAGGAGGAGGTGCAATGTTGATTTCTCCACAAGGTGATAGGTACTACTCTGCATTCCATTTTGTTTTTGCATGCTCCAATAACACTGCTAAGTATGAAGGCCTTGTTCAAGGTCTAGAGTGGGCAAGAAAGAGAGGAATAACCAACTTGAAAGTCCATGGGGACAGCAAATTAATTGTTAATCAAGTAAGGGGCCTGAATGTTGCTAAAAATGACACATTAAAGTCTTATAGAAACAAAGTATGGAATATGCTTGAGGAATTTGATGCCTTTAATTTAGTGTCTATCCCAAGGAATCAGAACAAACATGCTGATAGGCTTGCAGCCATTGGAGCACAATTTGATATTCCAGGAGACATCAGAAAAGAGAAGGTGCAGCAGTATGTGAAGGTTGTAGTCAGACCCTCAATTCCTGACAACAACATTCACTGGCAAGTCTTTGACAGTGATGAGTAGATCCTTTCCTTCTTGCTTGAGGAAGATCAGTTCTCCATGGTGAATCAAGCAAAACTCAAGCAGCAGTATGGTGATCAGGTCATATAGCTGAAGACAAACAAATTGCCCAAAGGCTTGGTTACCCTAGAGTCGATCTTCAGTACTGATGATCAGCTCAAAAAGGGTAGAGCTGGCTTGCAAATCAAAGAAGAACACTATGAAGAGCTGGAGATTTTCAAAGGTAAACTTCTTAAGATAGGAAAACCTTGTTCACCTGAAGATAAATAAGCTTTTGTTGCTTTGTGCCAAGAGTTTCATGATGTCTTTGCTTGGGAGTATTCAGATTTGAAAGGATTTGATCCCCATATTGCTCAGCATACAATTGAATTAGAACCTAACACCAAGCCAGTAAGGCAGAAACAAAGGCCCTTGAATCCTAAACTTGAGCCCCTAATGATTAAGGAGCTGACTAAACTAGTTGAGGGGGGTATTGTCTTCCCTATCAAGCACACTTTATGGGTTTCTAATCTTGTACCGGTTAGAAAGAAAAGTGGTGAGATAAGGCTCTGTGTAGACTTCAGGGATCTTAACCGATCCTCTCTAAAAGGCCACTACCCACTGCCCTCCATGGAACAAATCTTACAAGAGGTTGCTGGTTCTGAAAGGTTTTCCTTACTAGATGGTTTTTCAGGATATAATCAGGTGTTGGTTAAAGAGGAAGATTAGTTTAAGACTACTTTTACAACTAAATGGGGCACCATGGCATACAAAAGGATTCCTTTTGGTTTGTCCAATGTTGGTGCCACATTTCAGAGAGCCATGGATATGGCATTTCAAAGTTTGATCAACAAGATTATACTAATTTACCTAGATGACATCACAGTTTATTCTAAGAATGTTGATGAACATCTGTTACATCTTAGGCAAGTGTTTGAAAAATGCAGAGAGTTCGGTATCTCCCTCAATCCAAAGAAGAGTATCTTTGCTGTCCACGAAGGGAAACTATTAGAACACATAGTGTCAAAGCAGGGAATCACTATTGACCTTGAAAGAGTTAGAGCCATACTTGAGTTGCCGCTGCCTAATCACAAGAAGGGTCTGTAGAGCTTTCTGGGACAGATCAACTTTCTGAGAAGGTTCATTCCAGATGTGGCAAACCTGCTACAACCTCTAACAACCATGTTAAAGATGAATGTAGTCTTCAGTTGGACAAAGGAGGCAAAGCATAGTTTTGGAGAAATCAAGGAGGCGTTAGCATCTGCTCCGACATTGGTAAACCCTGATTTCTCTAAAGACTTCTTTTTATATGCTTTTGGTAGTGGTGGTGCAATCTCTGCTATGTTGGTTTAGAAGAATAGCGACAATTTGGAGCAACCCATAGCCTTCTTTAGCCAAATCCTTGCTGATTACGAAGAAAGGTATACATTTGTTGAAAAGCATGTTCTCTCTGTGATTAGAAGTCTAAAGAAATTTAAACCTTTGCTTTCAAAAAATAAAGTTCATATTCTAGTTGCACACTCAAGTGTGAAGGAATTTCTATTGAATAAGGATCTGAACAGAAAAAGAGTAGGGTGGATCACTAAGGTCATGGAGTACGATGTAGATATTAGCATCACCAAACTAGTTAGAGGTAAAGGTCTGTGTGAACAGCTTGCTTTAGGGTCGAGCAGTGAAAGTGAACTAGAAAAGGATGTTGTGCTTGCCAATAAAAATGAGCCTCAGAATTCTCAAGATGATGCGCCCATGGGGATAACTAATTGGGTTCAAGATATGACCCAATTTCTACAAACTGGTCAATGCCCACTAGGTCTGAACAGAGCCAAAAGAAGATACTTTAGACTACAATCCATACCATATGTGTTGATGGGCAATGTTCTTTTTAAGAAAGATCTGAATGGTGTCCTGTTAAGATGCATTCACAGTGACCAAATTGAAAAAGTGCTTCATGAGTTTCATGATGGAGCTGCAGGAGGTCACTTTGCTCCCAAAACTACTGCTTGGAAGGTTATGAGAGCTGATTACTACTGGCCCAGCTTGTTCAAAGATGTTAATGCCTGGTCAAAAGGGTGCATCAAATGTGCTCTATTTTCAGGAAAGGAAAGGCTACCTGCTATGCCCCTGCATCCAATTCAAGTAGAGCAGCCCTTCATGAGATGGGGCATTGATTTTATTGGACCAATAAATCCACCTTCCAGTGCTGGTCACAAATGGGTACTTACAGCCACTAACTATTTTACAAGGTGGACAAAAGTGATTGCATTGAAGGAAGCAAAGGAATCCTCAGTGTTGAACTTCTATGAAGATATAGTCACTAGGTTTGGAGTACCTGACTCCATCATATCCGATAACACCCTTGCATTCATGGGTCTAAGGGTAACTGACTGGGCCGTTAAGCTTGACATTCATTTGAGCACATCTTCAAATTATTACCCTCAAGGTAATGGCCTAGCTAAGAGTACAAATAAGAACCTCATTAGAATTATTAAAAGAACCATAGAGGACAACCAAAGGACCTGGCCCAGTAGTTTAAAGAATGCACTTTGGGCAGACAGAGTGACCCCTAAGAGGTCTGTTGGTAACTCACCATATATGTTGGTCTATGGCAAAGAGGCAAGATTGCCCCTATCTGTAGAGCTTCCAGCTCTCAACATTGTTCACCAGTTGGAGATGCTTGAGGGGCAGGACCCCATGTCTATGAGGTATGCAGAGCTCATGGAACTCAAAGAATCAAGGGACATAGCAATGAAATCTTTAGAGTATCATCAGCTCCAAAAAAAGAGAACATTCAACAAAAAGGCTACAGCAAAATCTTTTAAGGACGGAGACCTCATGCTCAAATGGGATGTTCTAAAAAGCAGACGAGGCCATCACACCAAGTTCGACAATATGTGGACTGGTCCATTTATTATCACAGGCTATAAGGAGCAAAATGCATATCAACTAGCTACGATAGAAGGGGATTTGCTTCCTATCCTAGTCAATGGGATACACCTTAAACCCTGCTTTCAAGCCTAATAAGTGCCTTTCTTGTACATATCTAGTTAGGTTTTATGTTTCAATAAGTGCTTCGCACTATGGTTCATTTGTTTTATGTTTTGTTCCATCGCTTGAATGTTGTTTTAACGCGGGCTGACGTTTTATTTGTTCTCTGAGTTTTCTAATGACTCCATGCCCAATGGATAGGCCTAGTCACTGGTTCTCATGTTTAGTAGGCAAACATCCCGCAAAGGTTGCCAAAATTGTTGCCTCCATTTCACCTACAGTTAAATTAGGTGAGAGAATCAAATGTTAGATCTTCAGAGGCCAGTGGGACATTCACACAAGGGCAAAGACTCTACATTTGTTGCTAGGTCATAGGGAACTCAATGGGAGAAGCCACCCTAGGAAGATTCGGCATGAAAATCATCCAAGGAGAAAGTCGGCAAGACTCTCCTACTGTCTGGCTGATTGATTGTTTGATCTATTCCATCCTGAGCAGGTCGCTGAGACCTAGTTTCTGTCATGTCGAACGAGCCTGCAGAGCCTATCACTATAATGGAGAGGGTTCGGTATGACCTCTTACCACATGGATTTCCTTGGCCGATAGGCCATTCAATCGTTGTTCGCCGAGACTCTCGGCGACCACGGGCTTCGGGGAGACCTATAGCGCGTGGTGAGAAGTCCCAGTGAAGGTTCAATGTCTCGCCGACGTGTGAAGAATCTCAGGGCAACAGATGCTTTCAACAAAAGTGAGGGGCTTCGCCGGGAGGTCTTGGCGAGGACAAAAGTCTCACCGAAGGGAAGGATGGACCTTGATGCAATTGTCTTCGGTAGGAGTCCCGCCGACACAAAGGAACCTCGGTGTAACTAAGGGACTTTGCCAGAATGTCCCGCCGACATCAAATGTCTTTCCGAATGAAGAATTCGCCAAAGTTTTTAAGGCTCGGCATGAGGTCATGCCGAAGGCTTAGTGTCTCCCTGACAGGAAAGGTGGCGTCACTAAAGCTAATCTCTCGCTGACGTCAGATGTGTTGCCGAAGGGTGAGAAGAACTCAGAAAGCTGTAGGAGTTTGGTGAGAGTCTCAACGAAGGTAAAGAAGAGCTTATACAGAATGAGGGCAGGGTTGGCAGGATCTCTTGCTGACTGAGCAAGCTCTCCCTGAGCTCAAGGGAACATCCTGGTGGAGCGAAATGCTTTTGGGGTGACACCAATAGGCTCTTGCCGATACTCAAATGGGTCCTCACCAAGACAAAATTAGTTCGGCAAGACTCTTGCTGAAAACACAACGGTAGCTCTTCGGGCAAGACAAAAGGGAATTCGGCAGGTGGTCTTAGCGACCCGTTAATGTCTCATCGACAAGGAGGCTTTCGCTGTATCTTTCCAAGTTCGATAAGAGGTCTCCCCAACTTGGTGTTGTCTCATCGACAGTAAAGTGAATAGCTCAGTAGAGAGTGAAGAGGCACTCGGTATGAAGCCGGCCGACAGACCAATGTCTCACCAAAAGCCAAAGGAGCTCAAGCCTGGAGGAGAAGAGTAAGCTCGAGGGCAAACGAAATAAGCTCGACGAGAGGTCATCGCCAAGAGTCATACCAACTGTGTATGTGTTCACTGAGAGATGGAGGGCTCATTAGGAGGTCTTCCCAAACATATAATCTCTGGCCGACAGTGATGGATGTACCAAACGAAAAGGATATTGGTGTGACTCAATGGTGCTCGCTGGGACTTCTAATCGAATCCGTTTGTCTTGTCGATGGTTTTGGCGGTATCAACATGACTTCTAAAGCTACAGAGACACATAATTGCATTGGCAAGACACTTTCAGTGTCTTGCCGAGATGCAATTCCATTCAAAAGGACTCTTGACTAGCTGCAGGGCCCACATGGAAGGTGCTCGACTAACCAGAGGGATCTAAGGCGAGTCGTGGCAGTTTGATCAGAACGTGGAATGCCAACATGGGATGAATGCAACATGAATACAACATATATCTATTCTAAGCTCGAGGGGCATTCAATGCAGCTCTTCAATAGGGGACTCGGTAGCTGGACATGATGGATCAGAAGAATTAATGCTACAAAAAGATTAGGAGAAGGCTTCTCCAAGAGCGGCTCTTCACACCGACACCAACAACAGGGACACGTAGGCTTCTACATTTAATTTGTCAAAGATCTAAGATAGATCTTTTTCTGAACTGGGATATTTTTGTAAGCCCTAAGGGGCCGATATACAGTCTGTATATAAGGCATTTTTTGCCTTTTTGTAAATAGTTCTGATTATGCATTCAAGGGAGTTAGTGATTTTTTTTATCAATCCTTTCTCAATTAATGTATGTTTCTGTAACTCAGCTGGAATCCTGAATACAACACAGAGTTTACCTTGGAAGCTTGTGTTCGTGGTTATATTGATTCTCATTTTTGTATCTTTCTTTTGAACATGCAAAGTCTTTAGCTCTGTTTTATAATTTTGTATTCATATCTTAGAGCTGTGAAATTAATTTTTCCTTCCTGAGATGTGTATGTGGGCCAAACCTGTTAGGACTAAAGCATTAAGATTGAAAGAAGTTGCTCTGAGAATAGAAATTAGGCTTTCATGTGTATGTTCTCCCTCTGTTCATTTCGTGATTTCTTATCAGTTTAGTGTATCACCCTAGTGTAGTCCTTTAATTTATGTACTCCTTATCCCTTTCCCTTCAAAGAATCCATAGTTTAGGTGATACCCAAAGGAATTCAGCCTTCTCTGGAGGTTCATTTCAGTTATAGGTGACCCATAGCCTTGAGATGATCCCATGTTGCTCTAGAATGCTCAGTTTCTTGTAAACTTTGCACAGGGTGCAATTCTAGGTGACAACAGTGATACCAGAGCTATCTTTGTTAAATTCACCTAGCACTTTGGTATTTGCTATCACACCAACACAAGGTATTATGGTGTCCTATTATTGAAAATACCAACACAATGATAATTGTGTTGATTTGCAAAGGAAACATAGGTGAATGGGAATACCGACATCATTGAGTGGCTCAAAATGAATGTTTGTTTTGTGAAGGCTAAATTCTATTTGTTTGGTGACTTGCTATATCAAGTCAAGGTCACTTAAGAGATCATTTAAAGGGTGCTACTCACATATGGAAACTAGTCCCCTCTCTTAGCACAACCAAGTGAATAGGTTATGAATCTTCATTACATCACTCAAAAGTGAATCAATGGCCTCTATTGAAATATCTTCTTTGGTGGTAACATAAAATTGAAAAGAAAGATATAATTGAAGCTCATTTTTTAATTTTTGAAAAGGCCCTTGGGCTAGGGCACACCATGTACAGTTAGAGTTCTGAAATTTTTTCAGTTATGGAAAAAGATCTTACAGTGGAGGTGAAGCAGCAATAAATCTGATGCAAAGAAGCATCTACAAAATTGAACAGGTGTATTTGTTCTTGTTTGTTTCAATTTTTGCAAAGAAGAAGTTACGCGTTTAGGGAGTATGGTTAACAATGTTAAATTTGTGGTAATCATGAAAAGAGTTGTTAGGTTTCTTCCAAACCTTAGTTGAATTGTTTTTCAAATCTATTGAGGGTTGGTTGTGTCAACTATTTGTTTTTTACATATGCAGTTTTTTGTGCTTAATCCATGTTCGATCTTTGTGGTTTATAACTATTTTTGTGTTTAATCCTTGTGAGTCTTCAAATAATCTTGTGTTTAGGATTTTTTATTGTTACCCTAGTTCAGGTCTCTTCGTGGGTTACTATTATGTTGGGAATATCACATTGTAAGGTTGTGACATCTTGTTTAACCCTGTTGGGTATGTGTCTAATCTTGATGAGGTTTCTTGTTTGTGTTACATAAATTTTGTGGATCTGCAAACTACTTTGTGTTATGGACTTGTTACAGTAACCTTAGTCTAGATTAACATGCATACAGTTAAGAAAATAGTTATTGTAACAGGCTTTAAGGGTTACATTGGAATGTTTTGTTGGGGAAAAATGGTAGCTTGAAAGGGAGCATAGTTTGTTTATTTAAACAGTGATCTCACACTGTTATGATGTATCAGTGAAGAGAAGAAGAAATTTTTATGAGTACTCTTTAAGTGAAATAGAAAGTTGTTCTATATTGAAAATTTGTTTATTATTTGAGAAGATGTTGATATACAACATTCTTAAATGGGCTTATTGAAAATCTTTCATAGTCTTCTATTGTGATTCTAGAGTTGCAAAATCTACACTTCTAGAGTTCTGATAGGATGCTATCACTGTTATGTGTTAAAAGGGGTTGGTGCTCCTTGGAATGGGTGTTCCTAAAACTGTAAAGGAGTTGGTGCTCCTATTGAATTTGGTGCTTCATAACTTTTGGTGTTGATTTGGTGCTCCACCATTGTAACAAAGTTGGTGATCTTTTATATGAATAAAAAGATCAATTTACAAGTGGTTTTTTATACCCCAAGAGGGTTTTTCCACTCAGGAAAATAATGTGTTATGTGGTGTAATTTGTGCATTTGTGTTTCAGCCCATGTGCTTAAGAGTTAATAATTTTCATTATGTCATGTGTTAATACAAATTAATTTAATACTCTGATACTTGACTAAGCAATTCATTTTGAAAGTGTTCATGAAGTCTTGTGGAAATAAAGCATAAATGGAATTGTTCAATCAAGTTTACATGAACAATCAATATCATGCTTTGACAGTGCTATGTAAGTATTTTATCAATCTGGCATTCTACTAAAAGTCTTTGATGTGTTAGAATTCACCTTGCAATTTAAGAGGGTTCATAAAGTTGTCTCAAGGCCATTGTTTGATTTTCTGTTGAAGTTAAAAGTTTGAAAAATTGTACATTACTCTGATTCACCCCCTGTCTCAGAGTAATTCATCTTCCAACAGGTGAAAGAATCAAATGTACCAGATATGTATTGGAGAGAGGTGATACATATTGTTGTTTATGTTCTTAATAGAGTTTAGATCAGATACAACAACACAAAGACTTCTTTTTGAGTTATCGACTGGTAAGACTCCTACTATGTGTATAACTGAAAATATGTTATACTTCTGTGAATCCTTGCATGCAAGGGTACTCAATAATGAGTCCTTGCAAATCAATTCACAGCTCTCTATCCGAGAAGAGCAGGGATTGATATTGTGGCCCTCAGATTAACCCTGTTATCCCTGCAAATACAATCTCGGAACGAGAGATTCAAAGAGGAGAAGCAAGAATGCTAATCTCCATGAATCCTGTTCTTGCAATGCAACAATGAAAACTAATCTAAATGGATGTAAATGCAATAAACCAAACTAATTTATCGAAATGAAAATTAATCTACATGCAATGCCATAAATGAATTATTTTGCAAATTAATTTACTATGAAGATTAAGTTAAAATGCAATATTAAACTATATGCTCTAAAAATAAGATGCTTATATAATCAAACTAATGTAATCTCAAATGATAAAATTCAAATTTGCAGCATAAGTCTGATGTAAAAATTCGTGATTCTTTGAAATGAGAATGAGAGGGCTCATTTTATAGGCAAAAGTAGAATTGAAGGCAAATTCAGAAGCAATGTGGGATAAATAGAAAAATAGAAACAAATCTTGATTGGAATTCTTTTTTTAGTTTATTTCCCTTTTAACTGATTTGTTTTTTTTTTCATCACAGATATTCTTGAGAGGATATTTCATTTATTTTATTTAATTTAAGATGATAATATCTCTTTAATAAAATAAAATAAGATTATGTAATTTAGAAATGAATATTAATAAAATAAAATAAAATTATTTAATTAAAAATAGATTTAATTAAATAGCATCATTTTATTTAAGTAATATTAACTTCAATTAAATAACATTATTTTATTTATTAAAAGGGATTTATTTCTTTTGATTAAATAAAATTAATGAAGCATTCAAACCTTAGGGAAAATTGAAACATTTGAAATAGTTATGAATTGATTAAGAAATTTGATTTGAAAATGTGACAATCATTGATTCAGAAAGTTGATGTTGACAAATTAAATAAATGGGGCCCAAAGTCTAGGTGACCATTTTAGGTTGCATACACTATGAAGTTTTTCAAGGTATTCAAAAGAAGATGTTATATTAAAAGAGATGATGAAAATCTTGGAAAGTTTGATGCTAGATGTGATGAAGGAATATTTCTTGGATACTCTACCACTAGCAAATCATACATATGCTTTAACAAAAGATTGAGAAATATTATTGAAAGTGCTAATGTGAAAGTTGATGAAGACATACGTGGACCTATTGAGATAAGTGAAGTTGAACCTAATGATCCTATCTGTGGACATGTATCTAAAGAAAATAAGGAGAAGGAAGAAGAAGAGAAAAAAGAACAAGTGGAAGAAGAAGAAGGAAATGAACCAAAACCTGCTGTTAGGACTCCTAAGTATCTACAAAAGAATCATCTGAAAGATCAGATAATTGGAGATAAAAGTGAACGTGTGAAGACAATAAGCAGAGTTGCAGCTGAGATAAATTTGTGTCTACTTTCTAAAATTGAACCCAAATCTATAAGTGAAGCATGTAAAGATGAGAGTTGGATGAGAGCTATGAAAGAAGAGTTGTAGTAGATAGAAAAGAATTAGACATGGGAACTAGTCCCTAGGCCTATGAATAAAAATGTGATTGGCTCAAAATGGGTGTTCCAGAATAAGTTGAATGAAAGTGGAGAAGTTGTAAGAAATAAGGAAAGACTGGTATGCAAAGGATATTCACAAGTTGAAGGTATAGAATTTGAAGAAACATTTTCCCCTGTGGCTAGAATCGAAGTGATTAGGATGTTTTTGGCATTCTCTGCCCACAAGGACTTCAAAGTGTATCAGATGGATGTTAAGTCAACATTTATGAATGGTGAATTGGAGGAAGAGGTGTACATGGAGCAACCTGAAGGGTTTCAGTTATCTGACAAACTGGACATGGTTTATAAGTTGAAGAAGGCATTGTATGGACTGAAGCAAGCTCCTAGAGCTTGGTATGCAAGATTGGGTAGATATTTGACAAAGAAAGGATTCAACAAAGGTTTCGCTGACAACAATCTTTACTTCAAAGTGCAAGGTAACAAAATTTTGCTAGTAGTTGTATATGTTGATGATATCATTTTTGGTGAAAATGAAGGCATGTGTAAAAGGTTTGTTGAAGAGATGCAAAAAGAATTTGAGTTGTCTATGATTGGTGAATTGAATTTCTTCCTTGGTCTACAAGTGAATCAAATTGATAAAGGGATATTCATTTTACAATCTAAGTATGTAGAAGAACTGTTGAAGAAGTTTAGGATGGATGATTCCAAACCGGTTTTTACTCCTATGGTAACCAGATGTAAACTGAGCAAAGATGTTAAATCTGCTAAGACTGATCAGAGCAAATATAGATCTATGATTGGTGGACTCTTGTATCTTACTGCTACTAGACCAGATATTATGCATGTAGTATGTTTAGTTACCAAATTCAAACAAGATCCTAAAGAAGCACATGTTACAACTGTAAAGAGGATATTTAGATATCTTAAAGGTACACTAGATTATGGATTATGGTATCCTAAGAGTGATGATTTTACCCTAAGTTCTTATACAAATGTTGATTGGGCTGGATGTGTAGATGACTGGAAGAGTACCAGTGGTGGTACTTTCTTTCTTGGTGGAAGATTAGTTTCATGGTTGAGTAAAAAGAAAGACTTGATTTCTTTATCCACTGCAGAGGTAGAATATATTACCACAACATCTTGTTACACATAGGTTTTGTGGATGAAGCAGACATTGAAAGACATTGGAGTGATATGTGATGAGCCTATTTCTATTTTATGTGACAAAAAAAGTGCAATAAACATTTCAAAGAACATGTTTATGTATTCAAGAAAAAAACACATATCTATCAAATATCATTTCTTGAGAGAAAAAGTGTTGGAGAATGAGGCCAGATTGGAGTATGTGAACACCAAGGAACAAATTGCAGACATATTTACTAAGGATATTCTGAAGGATACTTTCGAGCATCTTAGTGAGATGTTGGGGGTCATTGGCCCTCCTAACTAGGTGCACATGAAGGTGCATCAGTCCAGTGAATGTGCATATTCTTCATTTATTTGGACTGATAGATGGGTCTACTCCGTAGGGTGAGTAGAAAAGGTTTTCATTGTTGCAGTATGAGTGTTCTCCTAAGGGGGAGTAATTAGTGTTGATATTTTCCATTGATTTCAAAGGGGGAGAGAAAATCATGTCAAAAATAGTTTCAGAAGAAGAGAAGGTGCTCTCCTAGGATATTGTGTAATTTTTTTGTCTTTGATGGTTTTTCACATCATGTGTTGCCATCAATGACAAAGTGGGAGATTGTTGCAAGTATGAGCAAGTGTGGTGGTGTTGTCATTAATGTTTCCATTGATGTCAACATAGTTCAGTATGTTACATGTATAGCTGAGATGTTGCTAAGATGTTGCTAAGATGTTGCTAAGATGTTGTGAGTACATGGAGCTATCTTTATGGTGTAGCAGATGTGTTGGTTTGATAAGTTTCCAAGTGCTTTTGAGAAAATTAATAAAGAAGAGAAGTCAGAGTGATGAAAGTGTTCAGAATGTGCTCTAATATGTGCTCCACATTTCTCCTATGTTGATCCTATGCTTGTGTGGATCTAAAGGTTTGATAATGGTGATTTAGTGGTCATATCTCTTGAGTTTTTAGCTACTGGTTTGATGGTATGTGAAAGTTGCATTCACTGATATGTGAACTGTTCTAGCAGAGTTGGTCTTTTGTGGATTGGGAGAAATATTGTTGCTCTGTAGTTCTCCTCTATTTCATTTAAGATCTTACGAATTTGGAATATGTCTTGTGAAGGTCTTTCCTATGCTCGAGAAAAGAGGTTTTAAGATTGGTGATCTAGAAGTTATGTTTCAGTATTTCAGTGTGAGTTTATACAGTCCAGTTGGACTGGTGAAAGGTGTTCAATGATTGAAGTCTATTATTTTGCTACGGATGTATCTGGAAGATTTTGAGATGTAGTCTTGTGCATAAGGAAGCGTGTTGTGGAATCCACATGTCATCTTATTGTTGGGAAGCATGTACATCAATGTTCATTTTTGTTTTCATTAGGTTTGGCTTACATGTTGTTTACACTTCATTCTAAGAAAAAAATTAATTAAGGAAGCATGTGGTTGTTTTGAGATATTATTTTTTATCTTGAAAAATGTTTTTATTATTCCACTCTTATTCCTTTCCACCATCAAAATTTTGAGTTGCTGACCTATTTTGAATTTATGAAATAAGATATTTGTGGCCGACCTTGGAGAAACTTTCTAAGGTTGAGGATGGTATAAAAGCAAGTCAAGTTGTGAAGAATTGTATGACAATGTGATGCAAAGTGATGAAAGTGAGCAACAAATCATAAGAGAAGAAGTGTGTGTGTGAGTGAGTTGTGACAAAAGTTCTTCATTGTGTTGAAGGCAATGAGCTAAAGGTTTCTACAATCCTATGAATGTGCTAGTTTTTGTGGAGGATCTTTTCATTCTCTTTTGTATTTGTAGGTAGTGATCCCTTGGTAGTGAGCCTTTGTTTTATAATTTTTATATTGTAAGCTAACCCTCACCGTGGTTTTTCCCTCATTGGGTTTTCCATGTAAAATTTGGTGTTCATTGTGTTGATTTACTTTATGTTATTTGTGTTTCATGCTCTTAATAACAAAATAGTGTGGTTGTGGAATTAATAAGTATTGAATTTTTAATTTTTAATTTTGGGACAACTGATTCACCCCCTCTTAGTTGTCATGTTCTTGTTTAACGCTTAACTAGTTTTAAGGTGCAAAGATTCAACCATGTTCCTCTATCTACCATGACTCGTCTAACTTTTGTTTTAGGAACAAGAACTTCAAGGTGCAAAGGGTCATTGTGGTTTTTCTTCTCGGTTGCATAATCTTGTTTAGAGAAGGTAGCATGATGAGAACTGGTTAGGTAACCTACTATCTCTTGGAAATGATTGACATCAAGGTTTTTTGGGATGGTTATGCTTTGCAAAGCTTTGTCTAGAATAGATTAGTGATTGGGAGATATATGCAACAATTCCAAGATAGACATTTGTGCTAGGGTCTTCCCTAACTGGTCAAGTAAGTTATATTGAGGCTTTGAAGACTATGGTTGTTGTTGTGATGGAGGGCCTTGGATGGTTATCTTGCTTCAGCAAGTGTTTACAACACATTCGAGAGCTTTCTTTATGGTAATAGTATTGACATTCTCATCAGTGGCTCGAATGTGATTTATGATTGGGCCATGGTTATAATTGTACTTGACATTAGCATAGTTGGTCGAAGTGTTGGTCTTATTTCCTGAACTGGGGGCTTTTCCTTTCCCATGGTCATGTAATGGATCAGAAAATACTTTGTGATCAATGTTTGAGGATGTTTGTTTATGTCCACTAACTTCAATAGTTTTGTTCTCGACAAGATCATGTATGATGTTCTTCAATTGTCAACAATTTTGTAGGCTATGTCCCTTAGTCCGATGGAAATAAAAAAAAAGCATTTTCATCCCACCAAAAGGGTTTAAATTGTCCTAGATCGTATTGTCTTGGCTCTTGAAGCTATATGAGGTTGTGTTGCAACAGTTGTTTGAAGATTGATTTGATTGGTTCCCTTAAGGGAGTGAACTCGCGTTTTGGAAACCTCCTTTGTTGTTGTGTTCAATGGGTGTTTTGGACAGTGTTGGGAGTTTGATTGATGTTGGTGAGTGTGTTGGTAGAGACGTTATTTCCTCTAAGTGTAATGACTGGTCTTGCTTGTAGGGTTTTAGTATCAACAATCCCATCATTGGTAACGTTCTTGTTTCAATACCAAAACTTGTTTTTGTCATTAGGGGTGTTTTGCACATTTGGATTTCTATTTGGCATCTTGAGTTCACCCTTGTCAATGAGAGATTTTTCTAGTATGATTCCCTTTTCCACTAGTTCCACAAATGAATTACAATAGTGTACTCATAGGTCACCTCTCAATTTAGAATTGAGGTTTTCAAGGAATATAGTGACCTTCTTTTCAGGTATTTCCATAGGACATTGACTAGCTATACTTCTCCATCTCTAGAAGAAGGTGGTAATTTTGTCTCCTTCCTCTTGTGTAGTGTGACACAAGGTTGCTATAGTGATTTCATTGTCAATGTTAAAGGAGAAATGTTCGATAAATTTTTTGGCCAGTTCGTGCCCCATGATCTTATGCCATATGGAAGTTGAGCAAACCATTCAAGTGCTATTCTAATAAGGCTTTGTGGAAATAGTCTCATGAGATAGGTGGGGTCTTATGCGACATTTATGCACATTGTGGAAAATTCCCTTATGTGTTCGAGAGGATTGCACTTTCCATTGTATTTAGGCAGGTTTGGTATAACATACCCATGTGGGAAAGATGTCATGTACAACACTTTGTTAAAGGGAAATGGACATAAGTCCTTTGCTGAAAAATTCCTCTTGCTAGACACTACCATATTATCCATATGTGTTTGAAGGGCTTGCATTTGTGTCTGCAGGACATCAACTTCTGTTAGTGATGTGTTAGTTGGATTGTTTAGGTCTATGTACATGTTTTGGAATCCAATGTTTTGTGACAGATTTTGGTTTGGTGTTGGGATGAAAGAGGGATTTTGATTTCGAATGTTAGAAAATGGGTTTTGGTTTGGAATTTGAGTGAATGAGTTTTGATTTGGAATTTGTGAGAATGGGTTTTGACTTGATGTTGACTGATTTGGGATGGGGACATTTTGCAAAGGAATGGGTTGGATTCCATGTTGAATGGAGGGTATGTTTCCTATTTGTGAGACCCTATCTGTGGTATAGCACTAGTGACATTGATGCTTGGTATAGCAGTTGTCTATGGTATGGTACTAGTGATGTTGATGCTTGGTATAGTAGTTTTTTGTGGTATGGTACTAGTGATGTTGGCACTTGGTATAGCAGTTGTCATTTTAGCTCTTTTTCTCCAGACAATAGGACCAAAGGGATTGGAAGATGATGCCCCTATGGTGAAATTTAGACCTTGTGTCATGTTAGATGTACCAAATGGTGACATATGTACTATTATAGCACTCTGTGTAGGTACACCAAATGGTATGGTTGTAGTTACTTGAGGTATAGAACCACTAGTAGTCACCGTGTTTGTCCCTTGAGTAGATGTAGTTTGCAAGGTATGGATGTCAAATCTAGGAGGTAACTTGGCACCTTCTGCTAGAAATTTGGCTAAGTATTATTGAGGATCATTTGCTAGGTACTCATCTACAAAAGAGGCAAACTCGAGGTCCTATGCAATAGCATCTAGATCTTCAACTACTATGCATCCTTGTGGGTCTCTAGTGACAAATTTATCTAACAAATTTTTGTGAGGTCTTGATGTGGATGTCCCTTGAAAGGGGTTTGAGAATGGATTGATGAAGTTGTTTGGGTCAGCCATTTTTTCTCTCTCTTTCCTTTTGGACCTTGTTTCTACCATGTAAGATAAGCTCAAAATGCAAGTGATGCAAAAACTATGTCTATGGATGGTATGATTCTAGTCTATGTTTTTGGGATTTTCTAGATATTAGGAATGAATGCAAATACTTTTTTGGTTTTTTTTTGGAAAATAAGGAATGTCAAAATGATGTTATCCTAGGATGACTATTTCTAAATATGCAAAAAGTCTAGGTAATCAATTTTGGGAGATTCTAAAAAGAGGTTACCTACCACATAAAGTTTAACCAAGGCTTCAATTTAGTTTTGTCAAGGGACCTCTATAGGACTAGGACTAAAAGACAAAGTGAGCTCCCAAACTAGACTGATGAGCTAGAAGGACTCACGTAGAGGACAAAAGATATGTGTGACAAATGACTAGGTTCAATGATAATTTTTGTTGAAGCAAGGGTTTATCCAAAGCATCGAAAGTTGACCTATTCTAAAGTCTGCAAAAGTGATTTTCCTAAAAGCTTGATTGATCTAAAGGTAATAAAGACTCCTAATATGAAACTAAGATTTGCAACTAGGATGCCTATTGCTATGGCTAAATGATACCTAAAGGATGCAATCGTGCAAATTATGAGCAAAATTTCTAGTTTCTTTCCAAGGATCACTGTAAAAGGATAAATCAGAGACTGGTATGATTGTTTGGTTTCAAACTGTGACAATGAATTTTGGTTTTCTGGTATCATGCAAATGCAGTTCAGTTTTACAAATGTGTCATAGAATCTAACAGATGCATTTCCTAATGTCATATGTAGTCTACTAGTAAACTATGTCAGGAAGATGTGACTCACAATATTAGATGTGTCATAGGATTTGTTAGATGCAGTTTTCAGTCTCAAAGGTTGTTTATTGGTAAAATATGGCTTGAGTTTGTGACAAGGTATATGCATTGTTCTAGACTGCAAATGCAGCTCACCAGATCAGATGCATCACAGAGGGTTTCAAATGTAGTTTTCCAGTATCAAAGGTGTTAGCAGACTTGACATATGTGACTCAGGATATCAGATGCAGTTTTCAAATTGACAGATGTGACTCACTATGACAGATGCGGCTTACTGGTAAACATATGCAACTCACTGTGATAAATGAGGTTTACTACTAAACATATACGACTCACTATGATAGATGCGGTTTATTGGTAAATAGTTGCGGTTCAATTTGATAGTTGTGATTTTCTGGTTAACAATTGCAATTTCTGGTAAATTGCAAGTTTGACTAACTCTATTTTTTATCAAATTTTGGAAAATAGAAGACAATCAGAAAACACTATGTTTTAGGTTTGATCGTGAACACATATAATTCCAACAGAAAACAAGTATGATCCTAAGGTTGGAAATGACAATAACTGTTGACTTCTCACTTGGGTTTCCCTAGCTACACTTATTCAGAGTGAATGATTAGAAGCTTGAGCACATTGGCTCACCTCCACGACACTTAATTCTACGGGTCAGCCAAGCTTCAACTCCCATGAATCCCCCATGGAAAACTTTTCATCTCTACGAAGAATCGCAAGTACATCAGATGGCTTCAGAGGTCTGACCTCTTGCACCAACAAATAGAAGGTTTTTGGTTAACTAAAAATAATTGGCTCTTAATAAGGTCACCCATTCAGGTGGCTATGCATGAGGCAAGATAAACTTTTCTGCATAACAAATTTTCACTTGTAATCCTAAGTTTTCCATTACAATTCACATTTGTATACCAGTCGGGAGTAGCTTGGCTAAAAAGCTTCGTTGTCGGTTTGAGTCACCTTGGGCTGAGTACTTTTTCCCACCAAGGAAGACCCAATTCCTAGAGTCAATAGCAGTTTCTCTTACACCCAGGATCGCATGAGTGCACAAGGGGAGAGGATACTTCTATTATTGAATCGGGTTTTAAATAGATTGTGCACACACACCAAAAACAATAGACAATGATTAATTTTAAGACTAAATGACAATTATCTAATCTAATTAGACAATTTGTTTCAAAATAATCTTTGACAAGTGTTCTGCAAAATAATTCATTACAAGTTTCAATCTTTGTCTTCATCAATCGTCCTGCAAACACTATTTGTATATTTTTCTTCTACAAAATGTCATGCAAACACTATATTAGCTCCTCAAGAACACATGCTGCAAACTCCAAATTAGTCGTAATAAATTCAAATTCAAAATTCAGACATCAATTTTTTTTATACCAGTCAAATTTGTCGCACAAGGCCATAGATGTGTCGCAAGTATTCAGATGCGTTGTTTTATTCGGTATATGCAGCTCACAGGATCAATTACATCGTTATGTTTCTCAAATGCGTTGAACTGTACTGTACCTACAAAAAGAATAACATTTGTATGGATTTTTTTGAAGACTATGTCTTCACGTCGGGTTCACCAATGTAACATAGGAAAAACAAGCAAGGTTAAGCAATACAATGCAATAAACTCAAATCTAAACCTACGCTAACAACAAAGAACAATGGAAAGCTTAAAACATAAATAACAGAAATATCTCACTAAATATCTATGTAATTCCATGCATAACCTTGAGTGTCCTTCTCCAATTTGAAACTTAGAAGAATAATGATTTCATGTAAAGGATAAAGATTAGCATAGAAGAAATGATCTGTTCGAATGCACAAATGAATTAATTAAATAAATAAAGTTATTTAATTAATAAAAGTTTGCATGCAAAAGAGTAAAACTAGATAACTAACTGATTAAACCAGAAGGTCTATTCGTTAGAGACAATCAGATATTAAATCAGGAGATGATTGACAAATCTAATTAAATCTCAACTTAAGTGGTAAATGACTAATTAGAGAATTTAGAGATTATCCAATCATAGAGGAATATGCCAAGAATAAACCTTTTTATGAATTAACTAGAATTTATTTCAACATTCAAAATTTGAGGATTAAATTAAATAAATAAAGATTTATTTAATTAATTGGAGAAAATGTTAAAGAATAATTAAATAATTTTAAATGATTATTTAATTATAGTTGAAAATGTGATGAGAATAAATTAAATAACAACTAATTTAATTTTAGAAAGGGGGTATATTTAATTAGAGACGTAATTAAATAAATAATATTTAATTAATTAATCAAGAAAAGATAAATGTAAAAAAATGAATTAATTAAATAATTAAAGTTATTTAATTAATAGAGAATAGACAACTTTAGAAAATAATTAAATAATTAAAATTATTTAATTATAACAATGAAGATGAGAATTATGTTGAAAATTGAAGTCGCAGGCCTAGACCAAATTTCAGTGTCTACAATATCCAGAATTTGGCATGCAGGACCGTTGTGCAGAGGAAGTGGTGTTCACTAATGTGCGGACTACGTATTACAGAGGTATATGGGAGAAATGTTTTTGCTTCATGTTTCTCTACAATTTGGTTTCAGGTCTTGTGAATCTAAAGGTGTGTTGATAGTGTTGGCTTTTTTCTTTAGTCAAAGTTTTTTAAGGTTTGGTGCTTTAGAATTTAGTTTCTTAGGTTACACTGTATGACAAAATTGATTACAAATTTTTTGGAAGTGTGGCATGGTGTGTATGAGTGGATTTAGGTCCTAGATAATGTGTGTTGTATCCTACCTTCAATCCTTTCCACCGCAGGAATGTTTTGGTGATGACCTAATTTGAATTTACATGGTTAAGGTCCATAAACAACCTTGGAGAATGTTTTCAAGATTGAAGATGATATAAATATGAGTTGAGATGTTGAGGGATGCGAAGGTAGATAAGTATGATGTGAATGATGTGAATTTTAGAGTATTAGTGTGTGAATTTGAGAAGTGTTGTGTGAGCTTTCATGCGTTAGATTGTTGGATGTAGTGAGCAGAAGGTGTCTACAATTCTTTAGTCAAGATTCAAAGGTGTTGGTGATATTGTGGTGGATTTCTCTATTGCATTGAGATAGATTTCTTTATGTAACATTCTTCTCTATCTTCTTTTCTATTCTAGTAGTGAGCCTTTCTTTCTTTGGCTAGTGAGCCCTTTGTATTCAGTGTTGATATTACTTTATATTTGAGCTAATCCTCACCATGGTTTTTCCCATCTTGAGTTTTCCATGTAAATTTGCTGTTATTTTGCGCATAGTGTTGATTTGATTCAGTTTTTTATTTTATTTTCATGATAAATCATTATAATATGTTAAGGGTTAATTGAATGAATTTGGATTTGAATGTTTGTGAGGGTTTTTGAAGTTGTAAGGTAGAACTAATTCACCCCCCTCCCAGTTGTCTTGTGCATTTAATAATTGGTATTAGAGAAAGGTTCCTTGGAAGAAAGCTTAACCACTTGAGGTAGATCTTGGATGACACACAAGAAAGAGATTCCTATATTTGATGGAACATACTATGCATTCTAAAAGATAAGGATAGAAGGATTTTTGGTTTATCTAGGATTTGATGTCTAGAAGTTAGTTAAAGATGGATATATTGTTCCTAAAAATGGTCTGAGAACTATTGACGAGATCAAAGCCTATGAAAGCAATGGTAAAGCAAGGTAAGCTCTCTTAATTGGTCTTACTAATTTTGAATTAGTGAAAGTGATGAGTCTAAAAGATGTTAGAGATATTTGGGTAAAGTTAGAAAATATTTATGAAGGAGATGATAAGGTCAAAGAAGCTAAGACGTGCATAAAGATCATGTTTGAGAACCTAAGGATTTCTAAAGATGAAAATGTTACAAGCTATATGCAAAGGGTAGATTAAGTCTTCAGCTCCATCAAAGGTCTTGGTGGCACACTCAAAGAACCAAAAGTGGTAAAGAAAATTCTCAAAACTCTTCCTAAGTCTTATAGTCATAAATTTTTTGCTATTGAGGAGTTTGAAAATCTAAAACAATATACCAAAGATTAGTCATATGGTTATTTAACTGCTTTTGAGATGAGAGAATTTGGTATAAATAGTGGTGCAAAAGTTGAGTCTTCTTTTAAGGTTGAAAAATTAGAGGAGATCAAGGAATCAACTCGAGAAGATCGTGATGATGTGTAAGCTAAATTTGTAAGGAGAATGAAGAAGAGTATTGGTAAGTACAATGCTAAGTTGCCTTTCAAATGTTTCAGTTGTGGAAAGATAGGTCATTATGCTTCAAGATGTCCAAATAGAGCTTTGAATAATAAAAATAAGGAGAATACAGGTAAGATGATTAAGCAAAGTTATTATGTTAGAGAATATGTAAGTATTTCTGATGATGAATCTTATTATGGAGATGATGATGATGATGAATTATTATTCATGACTTAAAAGATGAATCTATTTCTACTAACTCTAAGAGATGTGTGAAGGAAATCCCTCTGAAGACAAAGGATAAGACTGAAGGTACTTTGGTATCTGCATTTCATGCTAGACAGGTGAAGAACTATTGGATCATTGACATTGGATGCTCTAATCATATGACCAGTGACAAGAGTAGGTTTGTTAAACTTGAAAAATATGATGGAAGATGTGTTAGATTTGGTGATGATACATATGATAAGATATGTGGAAAAGGTTCTATTAGTTTTGATGGCAAGCATAATACTGATGATGTTTACTATGTTAGGGGTCTAAGACATAACCTCTTGAGTGTTGGAAAAATGTGTAGAAAAGAATATAATCATATGTTTCAGGATGATGGATGTGAGATCAAAAAAGATTTGGAACTGTGGTTTCTAGTGGAAGGACATATGGAAATGTTTATCAACTTAAGGGTGTGGATGGTCATTCCTTTATGAATCAATTCAATGAAATTTGGTTATGGCACAGGAGGATGTGTCACATCAATTTTGATAACCTAGTAAGAATTAGTTTAGTTCAAGTTGTGAGAGATCTGCCAAAGATAACAAAGCCTATCAATGTTGTTTGTAAAGAGTGTCAAATTGGAAAGAAAGCAAGAAGAAGCTTCAAAATCAAAGTATAATCTATTACTAGACTATTGGAATTGGTACATACAGATCTTTGTGGCCCTACAAGAGTAAGAAGTCTTCAAGGTGATAGGTATTTCATGCTATTTAATGATGATTATTTTAGAATGGCATGGGTTACTTTTCTCAAAGAAAAATTTGAAGATCTAGATAAGTTTAAAGCATTTAAACTTATGGTTGAGAATGAAATGGATATGAAAATTAAATGTTTGAGGTTTGGCAAAGGTGGAGATTTCACCTTTAATGAGTTTAGTATATTTTGTGAGAATCATGGCATAAGGAGGAACTTGTTTTCCCCTAGGAATCCTTAGCAGAATGGAGGGGTTGAAAGATAGAATAAGACTATTCAAGAATCTGCAATGAAAATGATGAAAGAGGAAAATCTATCAAAAGTCTAGGGTGCTACCACAATAGTGGTTTACACTTTCTGGGAGATCCTGATTTTTGTTGAAATCACATATTTTTAGAAAATATAATGATTTAAGCCTTGAAAATTTTCATTTAAAGGATTCCAATTGAAGAGGGTTTGATCAAACCACCTTAGACCAAGTCCCCTTGGATAGAACCCCGCTAGTTTTAAACCATACCTATAATAGAGTCTCCTTTACACCTATCAAAATGCTGATAAAAAACCACTTTTTATTTACCTTTTGGGGGATCAAATGAATTCATTTAAAATTATTTTTTGTAAGTATGTAGTCCTTATTATAAGCTTCCAAAAAGTACAACTTTAATTAAATTAAATTTGATTATTATATTTATTTTTTATTTCTTGTGAATGTAGGTTTTTCACTAAAAATCAAGCTCTTTGTTATGCACATGTGGAAAAATAGCATATTATCAAAAAAAAATTGAAAAATATGAGTGCACCAGATATTGAAGTCTTTGATCCAACAAAAAAAGAATTTCAATACATACAAAAAATCGCATTATATGACCGCTATATGCGGATTGTAATTGGTTTGACTTCAAAACTTGATTAAAGAAAAAATCCAATAAAAACTATCTAACCAAGTGGAAGCACTAGATATCAGAGTTACAAATCTAAATTCGAAAGAATTAGAGTTTTATCCTTCATGGAAAAAAAATTATGCGTTATACGATGAGCGTCACTTTTAAAAAATGTTATTTTTTGAAAAAAATTAGTTTTCAAGGGAGATGGAAAAAGAAGTGCAATCTGATTCCAAAATTTTTGAAAAAAATATATTTAGAATCTACAAAAAAAATGTCATGAAACTCTAGTTTGCATCATCTTCAAATTCCTCATGGTTTAGCCACTATAGGTGCCTGAAAGTGAAGATTTAGTTAAAAAAATTATTTCAGTGTCCAGTTTGGCCAAAAATTGTAAACCACTATTGTGGGATCACCCTCTATTGGAGAGAAGAAATTACTACTATTTATATACTTATCAAAGTTCAAGCAAGAGAAAACAATACAAATACTCCCTATGAACTATGGTATGGAAGGATCCCTACTATGAAGTACTTCAGAGTGTTTGGAAGCAAATCTTATATTAGAAGACATCAAGATAAATTAGGAAAGTTTGATGCAAGGTCTGATGAAGGCATCTTCCTTGGATACTGTTAGAACCAAAATTTACCCTTCAAATTCTCACTAGTTCTCGGCACCTCATTATGACCATTTCATTTTACACCATGTACATCATCCCTCAAAACCATCATTTTTATCTAATAAGCTTAAAAGTATCATAATTATAATCTCCTTAAACCTATTCCACTAAAATTATTATTCAAAAATCACCCCCATAGCCACTGCCTTGACACATGCATCCACTTAAGTCTATTACTAGGAACAAATTTTGGTGAAACAATGTCATTTTGAAGAGAACTACATTGCAGTCTCTCTGATAAACTGATAAAATGAGCCAACACAGAATATCAAGGAGATCACCACACTTCGAAGTGACATATTCTAAAGCCTCTCTGACAGCCTGAAAATGAATATTTTGAAGACACAAGTGTTTCAGAGGGAAAAGATAATTTGTCTCTCCAATGAGCCAAAATACAAGACTTCGAATAAATATTAATATTTTAAATAGCTAAATGATTTTGGTATTCAAGAAACAAAAAAACATCTCTTGGACATAATTGATTACTATGCAATAAATAATTGACAACTGGAAAATCCAAGACTTGGTGGATACAGTGACAATTTTGAAGAGACATTGAACTATCAGGCTAAGAAATGTAAAAGTCTCTTCGACACTATGAAAATAGTTGAGAACAAAATTTCAAAAAGACAAGCTTATATCAAGAGGACATTGATAAAAGTCTCTTTGATCACTCCAAAAACGAGATGAGAGATCCGAAGAATGCAACAAAGTAACACTGAGGAGATGATTTCGAGGAGACCATAGGATATCAAAGAGAAGTAATAGCACATCTCTTTGAAACTCTAAAATAAGGAATAAAGGAAAGAAATATCGAAGAGAGGAGCTCATATTAGGGAGACATTAATAAAAGTATCTGTGAAAATCCAATAAACAAAAGGGAGATAATTGTCGAAGGGACATTGACATATCAAAGGGAGATGGTTGCAAGTCTCTCTAAAACTCCAATAACCAAGAAAGGAAGAATATAAGAAAAGTGGTAAAACCCAGGATGAAGTTTTTTAGAAGGACAACATGATATCAAAGAGAAATAATCACATGTCTCTTCAAAGCTCCATAAAGGAAAAAGGGGCTCAAGGATGTTGAAGGGAGAACAAGATATCGACGAGAGTATAAATAAATTCTCTTCGACATAGCAAAAAAGTATTTCACCTAGATGACATGACTAGTGTAGCTTTCAAAGAGACAACTAACATAAATACCACCATCAATTGACAAGTTGGCAGGGAGAACATTTATGAACCAAAGTCAATAGAAGCATGCCAAATCTTGATAGATCTTTCTTGTAAGATCTCAGAATCTAGATGAATTGAAGCTCAAAGTTGAGGGTGTGGGATCAAGTGATAGTGAGAAGTTTAGAGAAGGCGACACTAGTTCAAGTAAGTACTCAAGACTTGGCTGAAGAATTTATCAAGTTTATTTGAATTGTAGTAGAGCTAGGGTTTTAAAAAATGGAAGAACTTCAAAGAAACGCAAAGAAAAGAGACAAAAAATAGAGACAAGATCATTAAACCAAGATTTAATCAAACAATGTCCTAGTTCTGGACCAAAATTTAGATGAACAACCAAGTTAAAACCCTTAGCTGAGAAGTTAGAAGATAAACACAAGAATTTAGGAGATGTATGGACTCCACAATGAGGGTATGGCATATCCATATACCATTATAGAAATAAGTATAGGAATAAGCCTATATCAAACCCATGGAACATGAATCTAGGAAAGCTTATCATACCAAATGTGTTTATCAAGGTGGAATTAATCAAGTTTTTGGCTAAAATGTATAACCCTAAAATGAGGAAAATTCATTCACATGATGAGTCATACTTTCTCCCCATCACTAGAGATTATATTGCTATGGTTTTTCAACTGGATGCATCTATGAAAGCCCCACTAAAAACTAGGGATCTTCTAGAAGAATTTTGCACCATGGACATGAGCTACAAGAGATGGAAATTACCTTTACATAGACTCCAAAACATAGGGGGTTAGCTCAGAAAATTCTCTAGTAATGAGTGACCTCCTTTCTCTATTGATTTTTTCAAAGAATACTATCAATATACATATTACTCAACTGGAAAAGTATTGGGAATAGATGTTCCCATCAAGATGGCTATAGCCTCTATGATTTTGGCTACAGATATTCAAAACCAAGATGCCAGACCTTTCAACTATGCAGAGTACCTAGTAGAGGTTATAAACACATTACTTGTCTCCATAAAGAATAATAGTGATGCAATTACTTTTAGACAATACTCTTTTCTTATGCACATGATCTTGTTGAAGTACAATCCATGAGGATTTGGGGAGAAGAACTAAGAATTAAGGAGTTGGATGAAGATGGGAATATAAGGCCAGTACAAATGTGGACATTGATTTGGGATAGTAGATCTGGGAGGTCTCATTATTTGTATTTTGAAGAATACTTTGTGAAGCCCTTATACAAACTATTTGGTCATCATTGTGATTATAATTTGTCCCCTGAGATACAAAAATTTCTTATACCCAAAGAGAAAAACCAAACAAGAAAGGTAAACCATAACTGGGGAGATTGGTATACCTATGAGGATTGCACTGTGATTAGAGTGTATGGGTTTGAGGTAGCTCCATTCCTTTTGCCTAGAATAGTTCCTGACAGGATTGCATATTTAGAGATATTAAGTCAATTGGCTTACTTAGATTATATGCATCTTAAGAGTTATGGAAAACAATCTCTCATGCCTTCAACTTTATGTTTTGGTGATTTTACTATTGTTTTAATAAGGGATATGATTATGTTGGTATCAAGATAGACTACTATGGTATGCCACAAGGAAATAAGAGGAAAATTTTGATCCTGAACATTTCATTCACAATTCTAGAAAATGACACAAAAATTGAAAAGATATGAGCATCATTTCCTTGTAGAGGATGTATAAAAATTTGTGATGAATCTCAGGAAATGATAAGAAAGGCTGCATATAACAAGGTAATGATGGCAGAGGCATGGAGGAAAAGCAATAATTTTCTATATACAAAAGTCTTTCATGAAATACAAGACCCTATGAAAAGAATTGAGCAATTAATCCTACATGAAGAAGAATTGACCAAGGATGTACCTGTTGGAAAAACAAGGATAAACAACTAAGAGGGGGGGTGAATCAGTTGTAACAGAATATTAAACTTTTCAGACTTCACTTAATCTTAGATTTAATGAATGAACAATAAACCATAAACAATCAACACATCAGAAACACAGAGAACACTACGATTTTTTAAATGGAAACTTTGTTAGGGAAAAAACAATGGTGGATGTTAGTCCACAATATTATACCCTATTAAATGTATAATATGAATAATAATGAGAATGCACATGCATTCAGGAACACTGCCTAGAGCTCACTGCTCAAATACAAAAGGGCTCACTACCCAACAATACATAGAAATACGGATTAGATCTGCAGGGTATGAACTGAGAAAATAGCTTCTGCATAAGCTTGATTATAGTTCCAGTTAAGCACAAAAAACCTTCTTCACACTTTGCTCAAACTTCTTCACACTCGGCTTTGCAATCGAATGAATAAATAATTATTCGCACACTTGCACTTCCTCTGGCTCTTCCTCACCTCACATACACTAACTTCACACAAACAACCACTCTTATATATCCACAACATGAAATTGCATCAACAACTTCGTCAACCAAAAGTATAAAACAAGTTTACAATGTCGGCCCGAATTTACAAATAAATTTTCAATGCAAATCAAACACCATTGGCTAATATTATGATGTGACCCAAAACAATATCTTCGAGCACACCAAACATTCAAATTTTAATCTTCAAGCATCCACAACACGTTACAACCATCATGTCAACAAATAACATGAAACCCTGATCATACCGATAAAAATATTTGACCACGAGCACACCGATCAATGCAGACATACATCAAGAATAGAGAATGATCTAGAAGCATGCACAAACAACAAGAACTAACAGAGAGTCATCCACAACAACAAAAATTATCAGAATCACATAAACTTCAATCAGGAACACTAACAGAATCCACATAAATACTTATAGAACACAACTATTCATAGCACAATCAAATCTTCACGTGGACCTATGAAACTTTCAGTAGATGATTTAGATACTCTCAGCAATAAACCCTTCAGTCCACAACAACTAATCTTCAACATACAGAACAAAGCACCTTCACGACCTTCACTATTCCACTGGCAACCTGCAACTCTTCCTTTAACAATTTTCTCAATATCCTCAACATATAAAACCTTCAATACAATAATGCTAATAGTGTTGACATCAATGCCAACCACATATCAGCAACACAACATCCAAGAATCTCCCCCTTTGGCATTGATGACAACACATGATGTGAAAAATACCATCAACACAACTACACTTACTCTCCCTTTAGTTTTGACTCTTCTCCTCAATTGCTCTTCTTCCCCTATTTTTTTTTCACATTGCTCTTCTCCCCCTTTGACATCAATGGAAAAGATAAGCATTACCTTCCCACATACAAGCTCTGGACCACATATCTGCACATGTGACTACTCTCCCTGAGTAAATACCAAGGGAACATCAATCCGGATCAGGAAATATTTATGAAGCACATGAATTGATGCAAATAAATGCATCTCTAGTTCATATCAGGAGGGGTAATCACCCCTAGCATCCCTTTGGGATACTCAAAATTATCCTTCAACAATGGCTTAGTGAAAATGTTTGCAACTTGTTCTTTGGTAGACACATACTCCAGTATGACTTCTTTCTCACTCACTTTTTCCCTCAAGAAGTGAAACTTGATTGATATATGCTTGGTCTTAGAGTGTAGCACCAGATTCTTTGATATGTTAATTTCACTTGAGTTATCACAATACATGGCAATAGGTTCACCATATACTACTCTGATATCTTTCAACATTTGCTTCATCCACATCACTTGAGTATAGTTATTTGCAGCAGCAATATACTCTACCTCAACAATAGATAGAGAAATGAAATTCTTCTTTTTGCTCAACCAAGACACCAACTTCTTCCCTAGGAAGAGGGCACCACCACTAGTACTCTTCATGTCATCAACATCTCCTGCCCAATCTGCATCAGTATATGCACGCAAAGTAAGGTCATCATCCTTAGGATACCAAAGTCCAAAATCAATTGTTCCTTTTAGATATCTAAAGATTCTCTTTACAACAGTCACATGAGATTATTTTGGATCAGCCTAAAATCTAGCAACCATACATACAACATTCATAATGTCTGGTCTGGTCTAGTCTGAGTTAAATAGAGAAATCCACAAATCATTGACCTATATCTTGTTTGATTTTCCTTAGGACAATCATAATTTTGAGTTAACTTGCATCCTGTCACCATGGGAGTACCAACAGGCTTTGAGTCTGCCATGCCAAACTTCTTCATCAGTTCTTTCACATATTTGTACTGAGATATGAAAATTCCCTTGTTTAACTGGGTAACTTGTAATCCCAAAAAGAACTTCATCTCTCCAATCATGCTCATTTCAAATTCACTCTTCATTTCATCAGCAAACTTCATACATAGATTGTCATTTCCTCCAAAAATAATGTCATCAACAAAGAACTCAATAATTAACTCTTTGCCATGATCCAATTTGAAATACAAGTTGTTGTCAACAGTACCTTTATTGAATCCAAGATTTAATAAGTATTTGTCTAGTCTAGCATATCAAGCTCTAGGGGCTTGCTTGAGTCCATATAGAGCTTTCTTCAATCAAAAAACCATGTTTTCCTTATCAGTTAGTTGAAATCCATCTGGCTATTCAATATATACTTCTTCTTCTAGCTCACCATTCAGAAAAGTTGACTTTACATCCATTTCATAGACTTTATAGTTCTTATATCCAACATAAGCAAGAAATAATCTAATAGCTTCAATTATGGCAACAGGGGCAAAGGTTTCTTCAAAATCAATACCTTCCATTTGTGAATACCCTTTACATACCAGTCTTGCTTTATTCCAGACCACTTCACCTTGTTCATTCAGCTTATTCTGAAAGAACCATTTAGTACCAATCACATTTTTGTCTTTAGGTCTGGGAACAAGTATCCATGTATCATTATTTTCAATCTGCATCAATTCTTCTTTCATAGCTTCCATCCAGTGTTCAGCATTGCAAGCTTCATTGACATCTTTAGGCTCAATCTTGGATATCAGGAAATATTCTTCTAGAACTTTTCTCTTAGTTTTCACACCTTTATTCTTATCTCCTATAATTTGATTTTTAGAATGATTTAGCTTCACATACCTTGGAACTTTGGGACTCTCTTGAGCTTCTGGTTCTTCTGCACTTGCACTTGTCTCTCCTTGCTAACTTACTTGATTTACTGGAATAAATTGAAGTTGTTTTACTGGAACATATGACACAATTTGAAGTTGATTCTATGTTTGAGCATTCTTCCCTTTGTTTGTGTTGCCTTCCTAGTCATCTAAATCATATCCACAATATTTGGATGATCTAGTAGAGTCCTCATCAACTCTAACATTTTCACTCTCAACCATTTTTCTTAGTCTTCTGTTATAGCACTGGTAGGCCTTTCTTTTAGTAGAGTAACCTAGAAAGATTCCTTCATCTCTTCTTGCATCAAACTTTCCAATATCCTCATCTCTCTTGATATAACACTTGCTTCCAAAGATCTTGAAATATCTAACGGTAGGCTTATAACCAAAACATAGTTCAAAAGGAGTCTTACCAAAATTACTATTAACATTTACTCGGTTCAAAGTGTACACAACAGTGCTTATAGCTTCACTCCAATAGATGTGAGGCACATTTCCTTCAATAATCATTGTTCTAGAAGCATCTAGAATTGTTTTGTTCTTTCTCTCTGCAACTCCATTTTGTTGAGGTGTTTGGGGAGCAGATAACTATCTTCTAATTCCATGATCTTCACAAAAATAATTGAACTCCTTGGAGGTGAACTCACCATCTCTGTCTGACCTTAAGCATTTGATTTTTAGACATTTCTCCTTTTCTACCATGGCCTTGAAACTTTTGAACTTCTATAATGCTTCACATTTTTCTCTTAAGAAAGCAACCCATATCATCCTAGAATAATCATCAATAAGAAGCATAAAGTACCTTTCTCCATGAAGACTTCTGACTTTGGAGGAACCACATAGATCAGTATGTACCAGCTCTAGTAATCCATTTGTATGATGTTGTTTGCTCTGGAAAGAAACTCTAGTCTATTTTCCCATCTGACATTCCTTGCAAATTGTGTTAGAAGGATTTACTAGCTTAGGTAGATCTCTTATTGCTTGAGTGGAACTTACTTTGAAAATGTTATCAAAATTCACATGACACAACCTTCTATGCCATAACTAGCTTTCATCTACTTGAGCAATTAAACAACTTTCACTAGTAGCATTCAGGTGAAAAATATTACCTTCTATCTTTTTACCTGAAGCAATTACTTTTCCAAATCTTCCAAGTATCATGCATCTTCCATCTTTGAACTGAAGATCATAACCCTTGTCGACCATCTATCCTACACTCAACAAGTTGTGCTTCGAGCCTTCAACATAAAGAATGTCATCAGTGTTATGCTTACCACCAATACAAATAGATCATCTGCCATGAATCACACCAGCGTTGTTATCTCCAAATCTTACAACCCCACCGTCATACTTCTCAAGACTTACAAATTTTCTTTTGTCACCAGTCATAGGATGTGAGCATCCACTGTCAATAACCCACTCATCCTTTTCTTCAATTCGGGCTGCAAGAGCTTTCTCAACTTTAGCATATTCAATAGCCACCAGACCATTTTCCTTGATAGCAAGGAACACCCATTCATTTTCATTTCCATTATCTTTATCAAACTCATCATCAGTCACTCCTTCTTCAGCATAGCAACATTTATTTTGGAATCTACATTTGTTAGGTTTAGATCTAGGAAATCTTTCAGGACACCTTGATGCAAAATGACCTATTTTACTGCAAGAAAAAATTTAATAGGAAACATTCCTTTATACTTACCTTATCCTCTGCCTTCTTTCTTCACAATCAGTGCTTCCAATTCTTCTACCTCTCTTTCTTCATCTTCAAGATGTTTCATTTCTTTCTCATACTTGAATGACTTTCTGGAACACTCTCCTGGATCATATCTATGCTTGTTTCTTCCAGATATAGTAGCCTTGAATGCAGATTTAGTCTTGGGAATAGATTCACCAAATTCACTCAACTCAAAGGCAACAAGTTTACCAACAGTGTATCCCTTGTCATATTCGTCAATGATCTAGTTTCTTCAATAGCATGAGCCTTTTCTTTGTAAGAGGGAGGCAATGATCTGAGCACTTTAGCTACAATTTCTTCTTCTTCCAAGGTACCACCGACACATCTAATACCCATCACTAGTTTATTTACTCTTTGCATAAAAGAAGAAATATTTTCATCTTCACCCATCTTCAAATTTTCCTTGCCTTTCAAACTTTGTAGCTTACCCATCTTCACATGTACATATCCTTCATACAAAGTTTCTAGCTTCGTCCAAATCTCATGAGCTATCTTTAGACCTATCACATTTGTCATTTCCAAATCTGTTAGAGCACTCAACAAAGCTTCCATAGCCCTGACATTATTCTCAACCTCTTTAATCTCATCAGCAGTGGAAGGACCATTTTGAGGAATAACATATGGATTCTTTGTAATCTTCTAGAAGGGTTCACCAATACACCTCAAATGACACTCCATCCTAGCTTTCCACAATGAGTAGTTTGTTCCATCGAATCTAGGACTGTCCTTCTTGTATGATGCCATCTCGGATCACCTCAAGCTTTTAAAATTCTTTAGAGGAACCTGCTTTGATACCAATTGTTGGAAAAACAAGGGCAACTGAGAGGGGGGGTGAATCAGTTGTCACAGAATATTAAACTTTTCAGACTTAACTTAATCTCAGATCTAATGAATGAACAATAAACCATAAACAATCAACACATTAGAAACACAGAGAACACCAAGATTTTTTACGTGGAAACCCTATTAGGGGAAAAACCACGTGGATGTTAGTCCACAATATTATACCTGTTAAAAGTATAATAAGAATAATAATGGGAATGCACATGCATTCAAGCACACTACCTAGAGCTCACTTCTCAAATAAAAAAGGGCTCACGGCCCAACAATACACAACAATATGGATTAGATCCGTAGGGTATGAACTGAGAAAATAACTTCTACACAAGCCTGATTACAATTCCAGTTAAGCACAAAAAACCTTCTTCACACTTTGCTCAAACTTCTTCACACTCTGCTCTACAATTGAATGAATAAATCACTATTCGCACACTTGCACTTCCTCTGGCTCTTCCTCACTTCACACAAAAAACCACTCTTATCTATCTACAACATGAAATTACATCAACAACTTCGTCGGTCAAAAGTATAAAACAAGTTTACAATGTTGACCCAAATTTACAAATAAATTTTCAATGTGAATCAAACACCATCAGATAATATTAAGATGTCACACAAAACAATATCTTCAAGCACACCAAAAATTCAAATTTTAATCTTCAAGCATCTATAACATGTTACAACCATCATGTCGGCCAAGAACATGAAAACTCGATCATATTGAGAAAAATATTTGACCACGAGCACACTGATCAATGTGAACATACAACAATAATAGAGAATGATCTAGAAGCATCCACAAACAACAAGAACTAACAAAGAATCATCCACAACAATAGAAATTATTAGAATCACATAAACTTCAATTAGGAACACTAACAAAACCCACAAAAATATTGTTTGAAAACAACTGTTCATAGCACAATCAAATCTTCACACGGACCTCTGAAACTTTTGGTAGATGATTTAGATACTCTCAGCAATAAACCCTTTAGTCCACAACAACTGATCTTCAACGTATAGAACAAAACACCTTCATGACCTTCATTGTTCCACTGGCAACCCACAACTCTTCCTTTAACAATTTTCTCAATATCCTTGACATATACAACCTTCAATACAATAATGCTAATAGTGTTGACATCAATGACAACCACAGCATCCAACAATACCCCTCATAGCTTTCGAGAAAAGAAGAGGTGCTTGTTCTAGGAAAAAAGCTGAAAATATTGTGCCCTTAAGTCATTCATCACCACAACCCACTCTGGATGTCAACTTCTTAGTTGACACTCCCATTACAATTGAAGATGACATTGAAGAGGAGGATGAGATCACACAAATAACTGATCCTACCATCCCACAATATGAATTACTACTAGAAATGAGTATAGTTTCATTTGAAGCTTCAAATAAACCTTTGATGATGTAAGACATTGTGCTAGTCAAAAATTCATTTTAGATGATGCATTTGTTCAAACCCTAGAGTTCAGGCCATTCATTTATGAATACAAACAAAAAATAATAAGAGAGAGAATGAAGGAAATTAATCCTGAGTAAAAAGCTGATGCTCTGGAAGAATTACAAGAAGTTGACAATGAAATGAAAAATATCACCCCTGAAAGAGGACGAGAGCTATTACATGAGGCTGGTGTCATGCTTCTCCTAGGATGGGATATCAATTCATCTATAGTATTTGATAGTTTCATGAGAAGGGAAAATAAAACCTTACAATTGACAGATGAAGCTAGTGACAAGATCTATACTGGCTCAAGGTATAATCCATATAATGCTACTTTATAGATTTGGGCTCTATACCCACTAGGGAAGAGGCCCACACTTATTGATAACCCCAATCAAGTATTTAGTCATCTTTTAGTACAAAAAGTGGGAGATGCAAATCCTATTGAGATTGTTGAATTGAATGTAAATTTTGCTAAATTCACTAAGGCTCAAATTGAAAAATTGATAAGAGATAACAAGGGGCTTGCTTCTAAAAATGAGAGATTAAAACAAGCAGTGATTAATTATAGAGATAAATTAGGATTATCAATAGAGTAGAAACCATATTATCATATATATTATAGCATAAAAGACTTTTGTTATACAATGTACCATTTTTGAAGTAAATACAATGGAAAAGAAGTTTTAACTGGGTGGCTAAATTTTGGTGCCAATTGTTTGTTGATAATATACAATTATTTGGCTATCTCTAGTTTGTTGCTTTCTTATTATTTAAATTGATCTGTCAAGCTTAATTTATCAAGGCACATTTGTTGTTCTTGTGTGGTTTAATTAATTGGTTTCTTCAAAATAATTAAAAATCCTTTTAATAAGTCACAGTAATCTGGGAGTATCATTTGGATCAATAAGAAGAGCCCTAAAATCAATAAAATTATCATACTATCTCTAGTTTGATTCTATCTTGTTATTCAAATTAGAAGTATATTTGATTTGTCAAGGCACACTTGTTGCTTTTCTGTGATTCAATTAATTGGTTCCTTCAAAAGGATTAAAACTTCCTATTAATTAATCATAGTAACCTGAAAAGAATCATTTGGATCAATAAGAAGATTCTGATAATTATATTCATGCACGTTTATGTCATTCATAAACTTCTAAAGGTTCCAAAAAATGAATTGTATCTGGTAAGTTAGTCACATATCATTTACCTCTTGACTCCATTATCCCAATAAGAGTAGGCACTGGTCATACCCATTTTCTTACAAAATTCATAAAATATTTATTCATATCGTCACAATTTAAATTTCAATACTAGGAGTAGGAGTAGCTAACAAGCCTTCATCTATTCCACATAATTCCACTGTGGGTAGATCCTTAAAACCAAATAAGTTACACAACTTGCTTAAATCTATATTATATATCAAGGTTCACCCACCTAGGTTTAGTACAGCCTAAAGTGGAAGGAGTCATCAGCCCAATAGGTTAACTTTTTTCGTTAGTTCAAAAAAGTTGTAAGTATGACCATAGAGCCTGACATCCTCTTAGGATTTACAACCTACATTTTTGAGACCTAATAGATACTCTACTAGAAGCAAAGCTTGCTAATGCTACAAAAATATATTGAGAAAGATTATTGAGAGTGCAATGTCAAGGTTGATGAAGATTTATAGAAGAATTCAATGGTGATAGATGGATAAGAATCAGATGAATCTTCTTATAGAGAAGAATAAAAAGATAAAGAAAAAGAAGTGTAGATTGAAGAGGAAGAAGCTCTGGAAAAGATTCCTAAAACTCCTAAGTATGTGCAGAAGAATCATTCTAAAGAATAGATCATTGGAGATAAGAGAAAAGTTGTATTGAAAAGAAGGAAATATGCTGAAGAATAGGTAAATCTATGTTTACATTATGAAGTTGAACCTAAAATGATGATTGATGCATGCAAAGATAAATATTGGATCAAGGCTATGCAAGAAGAATTGTTGCAAATTGAGAAGAAATAGACCTGGGAACTTGTCCCAAGACCAGCAAAAAAAATGTGATTGGAACTAAGTAGGTATTCAGAAAAAAACTAAATGATAATGGAGAAGTGGTAAGGAACAAGGCAAGGCTTGTGTGTAAAGGCTACTCACAAGTTGAAGGAATATATTTTAAGGAGACATTTGATTCGGTGGCAAGAATGGAAGCTATCAGGATTTTTTTGGATTTTGTAGCACATAAGAATTTTAAATTTTATCAAATGGATGTGAAGTCTGATTTATTCAATGGAGAATTGGAAGAAGAGGTATACATAGAATAACCAAAATAATTTCAATTATTAGACAAACTGGATATGGTTTGCAAATTGAAGAAGGCATTGTATGGACTAAAGTAAGCTCCAAGAGCTTGGTATGCAAGGTTGGATAGGTACTTGATACAACAAGGATTCAACAAAGGTACCATAGATAGTAATCTTTACTTTAAAGTTGAAAAATATCAAATCCTGATTGTGGTTGTATATGTTGATGACATAATATTTGGAGGCAATGAAGCCATGTGCAAGAAGTTTGCAGAATAAATGTAGAAAGAATTTGAAATGTCTATGTTTGGGGAGGTGAATTTCTTTCTTGGATTGCAAATAAATCAAATAGATAAAGGTATTTTCATTTCACAATCAAAGTATGTCAAGGAAATGTTGAAGAAATTTGGAATGGAAGATTCTAAACCGACATGTACTCCTATGGTTACTGGTTGCAAGCTGAGCAAGAATGATGAATCTCCTAAGGCTGATCAGAGCAAGTATAGATCAATGATTGGAGGAATGCTATATCTAACTACTACTAGATAGGATATCATGCATGAATTCTATCTTGTGGATAGATTTCAAGAAGATCCTAGAGAGTCACATGTTGCAACAGTGAAGAGGATATTCAAATACTTGAAGGGAACTCCAGATTATGGCTTGTGGTCTCCAAAGGATACTAATTTTACTCTGAGTGCTCACACAGATGTACATTGGGATGGTTGTGTGGATGAAAAAAAGTACAAGTGGTGGTACATTCTTTCTTGGATGTAGATTGGTGTCATGGCTAAGCAAGAAACAAGATTTAGTATCTTGTTGCACACAATTGTTGTGGATGAGGCAAAAATTGAAGGATATTAGGGTGGTATATGATTAACCAATTTCTATCTTTTGTGACAATACAAGTGTTATCAATATTTCAAAGAATTTGATGCACTCAAGGACAAAACATATCTCAATCCAATATCACTTTATGAGAGAGAAGGTTGTTGAGAATGAAGTAAATCTTGAGTATGTGCCTACAAAGGATTAGGTTGTTGATATATTCACTAAGGCTCTTCCTAAGGATACATTTGAGTATCTCTGGGAGAAGTTAGGGGTTATTGCCCCTCCTTATTTGAACTAGATGCATAAGGAGATGCATTAGTCTAGTATATTTCAAGATTCATTCCTTGGTCTGGACTGATGTTGGTGGCTACCTCTTAGGGGGGTAGTTAGTGGTATTGGGTTTTTTAGTCAAGAGGAATGAGTGTTGTAATTATGCAGTGGTTGGTGATTAGTGTAGTATGGTGTATGCTCCTAAGGGGGAGTACACTGAGTAGTAAAGGAAATTCAATTGTAGAGTAGTTGTGAGAAGGTTGATTGATGTCAAAGGAGAAACATAAGTGATGCAAACATTTTTTCCTTTGCCATTGATGTTAAATGGGGAGAGAGAATCATGTGAAAAATGTTTAATTGACAGTTGAGAAAGGGAGAGAGAACAATATAGCTGGGAGAATGAAGAGCACGTGAAAAAGATAAGTTGAAAGGGGAGAATGAGTAATAAGAAAAGTGAAAAGGAAATAGGTATGGAGTAGAGTTGTTGTTGTTGATGGTTTTTCACATCATGTGTTGCCATCAATGACTAAGGGGGAGATTGTTTCGAGTATGAGCAGTTAGTGTTGTCATTGATGTCAACAAGCTTATGTTATCATTGGTGTCAACTATATGAGAATAATTTTTTTGCAAGATTATGTGTAGTTGTTGGTGTTGGCTCTTTTAAATTCCAACCAAATCTTCAAGGAAGCCTATGGATTTTCCAATTTCAATGATCAACAACCTCAAAAGGGTTGGCTAACAAATGAGAGAAAGCAATTTAGCTTTCCTCTTGTACTTCAGGCTCTGTAAAACCTGGGAGGGTGATCCCACAATGTATTTATAACATTCCTTCACAATATTTCCATATACATTCCATATTAAGCAGATATATTCTCATCAGGGACTAAATAGATGAAATCCTTCTAGAAATTGGCATTTCCTTGAGAGAATTTAAACATCTATAGTCGAGAATATCAAATAGTACCAAACTTTAGCAAAGGTAGATCAATTGAACATATATTTATGAGATTTGTTCTAGAATTGAAATACTAGAAGTGAGAAAAGTGCATGTAATAGTCAAGACTAGTGCCATATCCACGGGTTAGGAGTCAAAACATAATAAATTGAACTACAAGGCAGATTTAATCCTGAACATCCATAATCTTTGCAATTTCCTTACAATTTACACATTAACACCCAAAATCAGTATCAGGACATAATAACCTGGCAAAAATAACCCTGGATAAAATAACCCGACCAAAATAACCCAAGGACAAAATAACCCAGGGTCATAATAATCCATGGACAAAATAACCCGTGGTCAAAATAACCCATGGACAAAATAACCCATGGTCATTTTAGATCAAGCTAGTAAACTAGAAATGACATAAAATAAATTATAAATATGATTGTGAGGCACCATAGAGGTTATTTAGGTCATTTTTAGACCATATATCCATTATATACCCCTAAAATAGCCTTAAAACACCTTTAATATGCTTGAATAACCTATAAAATGGTAAATAATTATAAAAATAAAGGCAATTTCGTGGGAATAAGTTGATTATTTTGAAGACACATGGATTGGCAGACTAACAAGAAGAGGCAACAAATGATCACCCAAGTTTCCAATCATAATGTGGAATTGCTATTCAGCTACTCAAGATGATCTTTCCATAACCAATAATACTATTGAGGGATGGCACAAAGGATTTAGTGAATTGCTTCAAGCATCGCATAGATCAATCTAGAAATTCATCAAAGCGGTGAAAAAAGAATAGAGTCTCCAAGAGAATAGAATAGAGAAATATATGGTTGGATACACTGGGCAACCAAGCAGGAAAAAATACCGTGAACTCAAAGAATGACTAAAAAGATTGGTTGATGGTTATGACAACCATAACATTTTAGATTATATAAGAGGCATCACTCATAATTTGACACTTTAATTGAAAATTTGAATAATAAAGTTTTTTTAGCAACATACATGTAATTTATAAATTTTGTTTTACTTTCTCTATATTCTTATGGGGATATTTTTTCCGTGGGTTATTCTGACCACGGGTTATTTTGGCTTGGGTTATTATGACCCCGGGTTATTATGACCCTGGGTTATTTTTTCCCTAGGCTATTGTGACCGGGTTATTTTGTCCAGGGTTATTTTGGCTGGGTTATTATGTCCCGTAACCCCAAAATCCTGTGACTACTTACCAAATCCACATGACAGAAGCATGAATCTATGAATTAACCAAAGAATTTAATTCATCCATTATATCCAAGCAACAATTAAATCATATATCAAAGTGGAAGACAAATGATAATTAACGAATAGATCCTTGATCCAAATCCATTAATAAATCATGCAAAATATCAAAATGGAGAGACAACAGGCTTGAGAGATTAGCATTTCTATTCAGGTATTTTTAGAAACCACATAATTGACCAAGCTCACTACTTCTACTCAAAACTCTAAGATATGGACTGTATATGCATTCTTTGTGTTCTTGATTAGCACAATTCTGATATAGACTTCAAAAAATGACCCCTACACAATAGCCTTGAATTCCCTTTTATATCATTAAGGGAGCAAAAACAAGCTTTGGGCTATTGGCATATCACCCTACATTTCATTTGGCCTTCATTTCAAAACAAATTTCAAATTCATTTACACTCATTTGCAACTGAAATTTTCCACAAAGTTAATCTGCCTCATCTCGGGAAAACCAAATCTCCACTTGCAAAAAATGGTTTCCCTACTGCACATTTCACCTATAGACATCCTTTACTCTTCAGCTCTCCACCTTACATTTTATTTCATCTTAAAAATATTCCTTTACATGGTGAAGACCTTTTATAATATTTCACTTTGGGCCTCAATGAAAATATTTTCCCGTAAAAGCTTCATTTATCCTCTTTATTCCCTGTCTTATTTCACATTCAACCAATAAAATAATTGTTCATAAAATGAATAATGGATTCACTTTATAAACCATCTCCCCGTGCCACTTTTATCTCACACTTTGCATTTTGACTCAACCCTTAAAAAGGTAAAGATTACAAAAAAACACTTACCGGACAAAAATAAAAAATCACTCGTGCACCTTTACCTTCTTTTTAAATGGTGGAGATTTTTTAAAATTTTCAATGAATTAAAATTTTACCCATTCCCCATCCTCATGACTTTATATTTTCTCCCGCACTCTTTTAAAATGGTAAATATTTAAATAAAACACTTTCTCGGGTAAAATAGATATTACCTGTGCACTGTGTCTTTACCATCACACTTAGAATACTTGCATTTTAGATGAAAAGAAGAGTTTTTAAATATTTTATCCTCAGGCTTTGTATCTCAAACCTTTCCACTTCCAAATTTGTGTTGTCCCACCAAACACTTCTCCAGCATCGCTCATCATGCGAGCAAAGGGAAAATAAGGAAACTAACTCGCGATGAGAGATGAATGCCATCGCTCATCGCTGGTTCAATTTGGAAATAGAAGAAAGGACCATGACGACGATGAGGGAAGAATTCCCTAATTCCTCCTCTATGTAATTGCTCTAGCTATGGCGGCTCACTCCAATTTTTATGGTAGTCAACTTGCAATTCTTCTTCTCTGTTGAAGCCCTTTCAAAACATAATTTCCTCAAACAATTTTGATACATTATCACTGCAAACATAATCCATTCTCTAGTTCTTCATGCCACACAAACAATATAGTTCCTCAAGATTTCAAACCCTGTATTGGCGTGTTCCATGCATCTCTCCTTGGGAGATTTTAATTGTCTCTATTTGCTACGTGTAGTTGAATTTAAGCATTTCAATTGACCCCTATCGGCCAGCACAAAGGCTACCTACCTTAACAACAAAATATTACCTGGTTTGATGTTTGTACCTTTCAATACAAGCTATCAACCCTTTGGATTATTCCTCCCATTTCAAATGGCTGCAAGATGATTTCAACTTCCAAGTGGAAATTCAACCATAAAATTTCTTTGCATCAAGTTTACCTTATGCAGCCATAGATGTTTCCATGCTTTTTTTATTTGAGAAACTTTGATGAGATGTTCGTACTCTACATTCTTTGGTGTTCAAATATTGAGAGTTTTTATCTCTTGTATGTCCATCACTGGAGAACAATCCTCGCTAGTTTGGATTTTCATTTTTATCCAGAAGCTGTGATGACGGATGCAGTGAAAACTCTGAAGTTTTTCAAAGTTTGTTTGAGAGTTTTATAGCCAATGGAATAAAAGAAATAAAAATCATTTTTCCTCCTATTCAAATGTTAAAGAAATTAATTCCCTAAAATCATTTTGAAATACTTCAAAATGTTTTAAATATAAACATCTAAAACATTAGAACTAGGTAAAAATTTAATTTTGCATGTAAGCCAAATGGAGAAAATTCACTATGAGCAAATTGGGGCACCTGGAGCCATGAAATTTTTCCTGTGATCATAATAAATTGTTCAAAGAAAACCCATTCATTCAAATTTTTCCTAGCCCTTAAAATTTAGGTACCTCCTTTGAAAACTAGCCCTGGGACGTGTTTGCCGCAACAAAAGTTCATTAAAATAATGTATCATATGACCTCTGATCTTGATGAAAATGGAGTTGTAGAGGTTTCAAACCAAAAAAAGAAATGGGTTGTCCTTAGATTTGAAAAAATTGACACTTTCTGGAACACCATTTTTGGCCCTGTCACAATTAGAAAATGATTAAATAACCCATCAAAACTTATCCTAGAAGCCTGAAACTAAGCAGGAATGTAGACATTTGATCCAGGAATGGAGTGAAAAAGATGGTTTGATAAAAGGGATCCCGAGGTGAAAGATATTAATTGACAAAGTTGCTCACTATGACATTTTCTTCAATTGCACTTGTTCAGAACCAATCAGTGCTCTCAAAGTCACCATTTTGAAAAAATATCAAAACAACTTATGGGGGGATGCCACTAGAAACATAAACTCATTTAGGTACCCAGATTATGTGCACAAGAAGTCTTTCCTTCAATCAACAATCTTCACGAGATATTAGGGGTCAAAGTTGACCACCTTGAAACACTGTTAGAAATGCTTATGTAAAACTGGGCAAACTACATTTGCTTTTGATCTCAAAAAAATAGCAAATCAGATCGTGAGGCTCTGAAATTGGACAAGGGAGTACATGAGTGCATGGAGAATGGATAGAAACAACCCTTTCATTATGAAAATCATCCAGTTGCACAATAGAAGCTCAAACGAGAGGCCACTTCGCAGAATTGAGAGTTCACAAACAACAGAAAAGTGTCAAAACCCTCCAGCTTCACTTTTCAAAAATACTGTCAAAACTCATCATGGGAAGCTGAAAATCAAAATTCACACTCACATATGTCACATGAGTGTGTCCACAAAAGGGTTTTGCATAAAAATCAGTAGGCTCCAAATTATGACCTTCCAAAGTAGGTCACTTAGGCAGGTTTCTCAGGTGCATTTTTGAGAGTGCAAAGGCAAAAATTTTCAATAAGGGCACTTCAAATTTTCAAAATTTGGAGGTGCCACTAGTTGGTATTGTCTATGTTGTTTGAATTAATGATGCTTTGATTAGTTGCATTATGTTGTCATTAGTAAGCTACTGGTGTCAACCTCTAGTGTTGATTTGATAAGCTTCTATCTACAGATAAATGGTTAAGTGATGAAAATGATGAGGATGTATTTCTAGTGTTTGGTTTCCAAGTGCTTTTGAGAAAATTGATAAAAAGATGAAACAGTGAGTTGCAGTGTTGTTTTGGGTTGCAGATTAGTGTTCTGTTGTTGCTCCACATTTCTTCTAGATTAAATATTTTCCTATGCATTTTAGATATGTTGATCAGAAGAGTTCAAAGGTGTTATATCCAAAATTTGGTGTGTTGAATTGTTGTGAAGAGGAAGTTGTGTTCACTAGTGTGTGAACTATGTATTGCAGAGGTATCTGGGAGAAATATTTTTGCTTCGCATTTCTCTGCAATTTGGTTTCAAGTCTTGCAGATTTGAAGGTGTTTTGATAGTGTTGGTGTCTTTCTTTAGTCGAAGTTTTTTGAGGTTTGGTGCTTTGGAATTCATTTTATTAAGTTACAATGTATGACAAAATTGTTTGAGTGTACTAGGAGTGTACATTCTTCAGGTGAAAGTTGTTGAAATGAAGGGGAAATGGGTGAGGTAGGTTTTTAATGGGGGTATGATGCACCCATCTTCCTATTTTCATTAGGAAAAAGAGATCCCCTAGGGAAAGATTAACTTTCAACCCTTAGGTGAGTCAATCTTGATGGAGATCTTGTTGTTTTCCTTATGATTGAGGATGGGGTAAATCGGTCTGAAATACACTTTTGGGATACAAATGAAAAATACCAAATGAATGAAATTATGCAATGTAAAACATGAAACATAAATTTAAAACCTTAATCTAGTAAAATCAACAAACTTCTAATAGATCTAAGAAGGTTATGATTTTATGCACCTATCACCAAAAGTCTTTGTTGAGTGTCTTCCTAGGACAGATTCTCCCTAGGGTGAATGGGTCTTGCTACAAGGATCCAAATTCTACTTTCACAGTTCTCTACTCCTAGGTCTACTCTCCTTATTCCTCTAGATTTCATAGTCAAAAAGTCAAAATTAAATTCTACAAGTGAGTTTTTGTGGCTTGACGACAATGTTGACAACTTTGAAAAGTTTGCAAAATTGCACTTTTGATCAATCTTCAATCCTTCTCAACCTAAGATCTGCAACACAAACAAGAGGGAAAAATTGTTTATTTTTGGTGAATGGGTCCTTGGTCAAACCCTGTTTTAGTAATTAAACCTTGAAATGAAATGAAACATGAATGGAAGGAAAGATGAATAAACACTAGCTTATTACAACTCACCAAACCCTTGAAGGACTGAAATCTAACACATGTCTTTCCAAGGTCTTGATATTGCATGAAATGGCTTGATTGGATGTTGATCTTGATGCTTGAATCTTGACTTGAATGCTTGAAACCTACATCACAATGTTAGCTCCAAAAACATGCATGAATGAAGATAACTTTGACATGATTCTTGAGATCCTGAATGCTGCAACAAATGATTGAGAAATACGCTCTAGAACATCTTTGAAAATAATCTTAGCTTTAGGAATGCTTGCATATAAAATATAGATATTGAATTGATAAAAAGACCTTGTGTTTATAGATAATTTTCTAATTTCCTGAAAATTAAACATCAAAGGCTAACATTTGCAAATTGAATTTAAATCATTAAAATTCCACTAGAAATAGATTAAAAATTTAAGGGGGACCCATTCGCCCAATTTAAGGGGGACCCATTCGCCCTTGGGTGAATGGGTCCTAGGCCCCAAACCTAAGACACATCAATTACAAGGCAATTTAATTAATGCTTGCAACTTTTTAATACAAGTTCCCCTTTCAAAAAACATGATTAATTAGGATTTTAAATGCATAATTAGGCCATTAGAGGCTTAATTAAGTCTAATTAATTAGGGGACCCAAACATAGTGTGAAAATGTAAAGGAGTACATTTTTTGACACTACATTTAGCCCCCACTTTAGTGAGCGGATAAGCCCTATGCTCAAACTCACACTAAAGTAGTCAAATAAGTGTCAAGAGAGGTCTAATTGTACAACTCTTGGAAAGATAAGACAAAAAATTGATCAAGGAGGATGATCAAGCCCCCAAGATCTAAGATCTCATGAAAAACCAATAAAGGCACAAAGAGACACATGCCTATGTTAAATATATAGCAGCAAGAGAAGATACACAAGCATAAAATGCCAAAATTGATTTGAAGAGAAAGAGAGGTGGATCAAGATTTTATTGTTTGTCCAATCGATATAGATCAAGCCTTATATTTTTGTCCAAAAAATGTTCACAAGTGGAAACCCATTGCCCATTATGCAAACAAAATATGCTCACATGGGCTAGTGAAATCCATTGTCCACTAGGTGAGCCTCAAAAAGTGGCTAATGGAAAATACATGCAAGGTATACAGGCTCTCATTGTACTAACCATACCAAAGTTATACCTCCTGATAACTTTGATAAGGTTCCACAAAAGTGGTCACAAGGCTAGCAAGCTATGTTATGCTAGGCACTCATGAAAAAGGCTCCACTAGAAAGCAAGTTGTATTATGCTTGGTGTTCATAAAAATCATAAAGGCTCCACTGGAAAGCATGTTGTGTTATGCTTGGTGGCCTTGATACATGCAGTAGGATATTCAAAGGGGTTTTTATTAGGTCATGAAAGGTCTCACCTTAGGGAATATCATGCTTAATGTCTCCAAGAGAGGACTAGTCGAGGATAAAAGATTCACAACTCAAGGAACACAAGTCATAGCATCACCACTAAGAGGAATGCCATATGCCAAAAAATGTTGCAATCTTGAAGGAAATCAAACCCAATATCACCACCAAGAAGAAACATCACATGAAGTAAGAATACCACACTTTGAAGTAAACAATGAGCGGGGATGTGTAAGCCCCCACTTTAAGAAATTTCTAAACACCATGTTGTGAGCAATTAATTTAAAGTACAACATGATAAATGCCAATACATGAGAGCTTTATTCAGAAAGCCCTATATGTTTCCAAGATAGAACTATATTATGAAAAGAGGTTTTCCCCCCATATGCAATTCTAAGATAAAACATAAGGGATCCATGTATTTGGGATCAACACATGTCTTTGCTACAATGATATAATCAAGCTCGTAATCATCATCATTCTCCAAATGACTTATAGTAAAACGAGCACAAAGGAAGAATGACACATAGAGAGAGAGAGAACACAAAGAATTTTTTGGGTCAACATGGAAGAGACCTAAATGTCTCAACACCTTGCATCATCCCCAAAAGGAAAACACAAGAAAAAAGATAAGATAAAAGTGTACGACAGATAGAAGAATGTCACATTGGATTCTCTTCCTTTGTATCCTTGCACCAATGGAGTGACAAGGGTCATCCAAAGTAGGCTTACAAACATATAAAGACACACCAAGCAGCACATCATGGGGGATCACATTACACACATGCAATCAAAAAGAACACAAATAGAAGACTAGTATGGCACATGTGAGTCAACCTATAGTAGGTCATCTGCATCCTAATCTTGTTCATTATATGCGAAAGGTGGATAACTAGCCAAAGGGAAAACAAGTGCCAAACTAGGACAAGGCTATCTAACTCCTTTCCCCCACTAAGTGTAGGACAACGATGAGCCAAAATTCATGATGATAATGTGATCCTTGCAATGTAGAGCATGATATGTTTTAAATATAAAACATGCAATAGTGAGTATACTATGATCCTACAACTATCACATGGAAAGGAGCAAAGTTCATGCATTTTAATTAATTACATCAATAACATCATTTTTATGGATCAATCATTGTAAAAGATGACACTCATCAGTAAGATGCCCAAGAGTTATATGAAATGCATAGTAATTCATGTTTGTACTCTTTCCTTTTTTGTTTTCTTTGTTAGGTGGCAAGTAAATCAATCCTAGACAAGAGTTTTTCCATTTTTCATTCAGTTTTTGTTGTAGTGTGTAAGAATGGAAATTCAATGATCTTATATGGCTTAGATTTTTTACTTGCTTGGGCAATTTACTGAGGTGGAGGTGTGGGAGGAGGATCTATGGTGATCCTATCATTCTTGTGAGGTATTAATTGGTCTCTTGAAATGATCTTGTGAAAGAGAACACCTTTTCCCTTGGGAGATGTGCAAGGGAGGGGGAGATCTTGATATCATAACCCCTTGGTATCCTCAGATGGCAGTTTCTCCAAGAGTTTGTGAATTTCATGTTCATTTTTTATGTCACATCCTTTTTTGCTTAAGATCTTAAAGCTTTGACCATAACTCTCTTCTAAGTTAATGGGTGTATTAGTAACTTGATGAACATAAGATAGAAGAGTATCATTATTGTCCTTATTAACAAGTTCATTAATTATTGATGGTTGAGGATTGATTTGTTCTTCCATTTCAATATGTAAGAGGATGAACATATCAAGTGATGGGATTATAGGTGGTGTTTGCATGGATGGATAAAAGGATGCATTGTTCTAAAGGTTGTGTAAGGAGTCTTGTTTGAATTGTTGCATGCTATATTCATCCTGACCTAAGATTTCCACTTTTGGGGACATTCATTAGGAGGTGAAGGTTAATTAATAGTCTCAATTTCATTAGGGTCATCACCAAACACACAACTTGAAACATGTACCAAAGAGATTAAGGTCCTCTATATATTACCCATACACATGTCCATGATGAATTTTTATGCAAAGCTTCAGATCTGATATTTGAATATTGTATGATTTTTGAATGCAAGATACTGAAAATGATATGTCTTTAATGACAATTTTGATTTCAAACAATGCACTCACTTTGACCAATTGAACCTAATGTAAATAATAACAATTTTTATTTATTTCTGAACTGAGACCCAAATTTAACAGGAGATTAGAATGAAGTAAACAGAGACAAATCACTACCCAAAAATTTTAAAAAACACTTGTGTAGGGACTAATTCACCCTAGGGTGAATGGGTCCTAGGTCGGGGGTTAGAAAAATTTAAATCTTACTCTAAGGTTTAGTGCTAGGGTTTCCTATTTCAAATTACAAACTATGGTTTCATTGATTGAATTTTCTAGATTCAGTTGTCTAAATGCAATTTAAATGAATGAAAAATGATGAACAATGTGAAAAATTTTGAAATATAATTTTGACTCAATTTTTGAATGTAAATGACTGAAAATACACTATTATGCAAGTACTATGCAAAATCAATGTAATATGCAAGCAAATTTTTTGAATTTTTTAGATTTTAAAGGATGCAAAATGCAAACCTAAAACCCTAAATGAGATGAAAACTAATGCAATTTTAACACCCCTAAATGAGAATGCAAAATAATGCAATGCAATGAAAACTATTGCAAATCCTAGATCTAGGGTTTGAATGGACTCTTGTTGGAAACAAGCAACACTGAGAGGGGGGGTGAATCAGTGTTGTGCAAAAATTAGATTTATTATTCTAATCTTTAACTCACTTAGGCTTTCAACAAAAGAAATATGAATGAATAGAAAGAAAACAATCACAACACCATAACACCAAGGTTTTTACGTGGAAACATTGTTAGGGGAAAAACCATGGTGGATGGCCAATCCACAATATAATCTGAGTATACCCAAAAGAAAGGTTAGAAAATGGGAATGCACTTGCATTCAGACACACTTCCTAGAGCTCACTGCTCAAAATAGGAAGGCTTGCTGCCTTACAATGGTTTGGATTAGATCCAAGAGAATGAAGTAAAGGAATAGCATCTACAAATGCTTGATTACAGTTTCGGTTAAGCTCAATAGCTGATCTTCTATTCTTCTGACTGATTCAACAATTCTGCTTTGTTCTGCACAAACTCGCACTACAAAAACCTTGATGCACAAGTGAAACTGTGCATAATCGCTTAATTGACCTTCAAATAATCACAAAAACCCTTCAACACATCTTTCACACACACAAAATGATATAATTGATCACTTATATATATCTGCAACAAAGGATTTAGTCTCTACAAGTCGGCTTCAATAAAAATTAAAAATATTAGCAACTGTCAGCTCAAATCTTGAGTAATATCCAATTTGAATCCACAATGGTCATCCACAACTTAGCTTGGACCCAAAACATAATGATAAAACACAAAAATATTCAAATAAACATTCCTTGAATATCCGCAACACATTATATCAACTTAGTCGGCCACATAATACTGATAAATAGAAAGATATCAACCGGATCTCCAAAATTACACATAGCTTGGTACGAGGCACTAAGATTTATGGATAACATAAGAAATATATTGATAAACCTCCCATGAGATCCACAACTCAAAATAGTAACAAAAAATCTGCACGTGAATCGATGATCACCAAACTATCAAATGCTCTATTCTTCTAACTATTTGCAAACTGACTGCTGGTGGGCGAAAATGATGACGTGCAGATCAATCACTGACTAGGGTTTCCATCAATGACAACACCTAAAATAATTTGCAGTGTCTCTTTCCAACAATCTCCCCCTTTGGCATTGATGGCAACACTTAGTGAAAAATGACTAAGTGTCGGATCAGTACCACCATGAACTACACTACCACTTCAAAACTGCAAAAGGATCTACAATACAACTCCCCCTAAGATGAATAAATTTTTTTGACTATACAACTCTCCCCCTTTGACATCAATGGAAAAAATTGGGGAACCAAAAAGATAAAAAAAATTCAAAATTGTACAAGCATGATCTGGTAACTTACAAAAATTGGAAAATATCTACAAAATATCTCTTCAACAAGCTCAAATTTGTGTCCCAGGCCCTTTTGAATCTCTCCAGAATTGTTATGTGACCACAAAGTAAATAAGATAGAGTTTTTGCAACTTCAAGATTTACTAGGTCACGAGCGTCCATAGCATCTTTGGCCTCTTTTAAAAAATTTGTCATTATTTCAATCTTTGGACTAATTAGTCCTCTGAGTTTTCATGCTCTCCCTACAATCTTCTCATTTTCATGCTTCAAACTCCTTATTTTTTCAAGCAAAGATATTACCTAACCTTCATGCTTACCAACATTACTAGCTAATGGATCAAAAGCATTAGAAAGGGTAGCTAACTATTTTTCAATATCCTTCACCTTTTTTCTCACTGGCTTCAATGATTTTTGAAAAAACTAAACATGACTTATACACTTTTCCACCTTCAGATAAAGTATCTTGAACATTTCTTATGCAGGTGGCTAGTAGAGTTTTATCCTTTGCAATCAGTTATTTCAATCCACCAAATCTCTTTTCCTTAAACTCCATCTGAAGAATCATGACTAATTTTTCAAAAGATTCAAAGTGAGAACTTACAAAATATGAGTTTCTTCAATTCTTCGGAAGAGGAACCAAACGGATCCTTGACATGAGTAGGCATTAATTTCTGTAGGACTCTAGATGCAAGACTTAGCAATTCACTATCCTCTATGTGAGACTTCAGAATCTGCTCACCGACCTTAGCTTGAGCAATTGAAGCGACCTTCATCATCTGAATTGGGGATAAAGTAGATAGATTGATTGAGTTTTCATCCAATTCAGGATCAAACTCTTCCTTTTGTTCCATTAGAGATTTCTTCACTACCTCAGCAGTGTCTCTTGCCTCCACTCTGATTTCTTGAACTTTTTCTTCTTCAACCTTGGGTTCTTTAGAGATTGTTTCTGGATTTCCTTTAGGAACTTCAACTTCTTCATTTTGTGCCTCATTCTCCTCAACTAATACCACCTTAGGAACTTCAATTTCCATAGGTATTTTTGTATTTTCCACATTAGGAGGAATCTAAAAATCCTCAGCATCTGCATTCACTTCCTTATTTTCTGGAACATTTTCATTATTTACTTCCTCAACATTAATCTTATTCTTTAATAGAAACACTTCCAAAATTTTCTTGGTTTCACTAACCACAACATCAGTTTCACCGATCATGAGTTTATTCACCCTTGTCTTGCTTTTAAAATCCTTCTTGGCCTCTTCAAGGAGTGAATTCATCTCCTCAATTGACATTTCTGGACATAGATTTGCAAGAATTATTTTCCTTAGATTCTCTTCTTTTGTTCTGGCATTTAATCTTCTTGACTCCAAAACATCATACAAACTCTTGGGTAAACCGGACATGATTTCAACAAGAACTTTATTGAAAATGTTTATATGTTTAATTGTGTCTTCTTCAAGAATTCTTTGACCGGATTCATCAAAAGTTTCAAAAAATTCATAGAGGGGCTTAAGATTACCATCCTTAATAATTGCATTCTCAACTTCCTCAACTGACATTCTAGGTTTATCAATTTTCACCTTCTTTGATTTTTCTTCTTTACCGGAAGATTTTCTCTTGTTTAACTTGACATCCTGAGTTCTGATAGCTTTCATTTCTCTCAAAACTTCCTCTTACTCAATTTCTTCATCTTCTGAAGTGGCTTCATATATTCTTGTACTTTTATTCTTCTTCCTTTTACCGGAAGCCTTGTCTTGAGCTGGCTTGGCTGCAGGAGTGGACAAGGTTGGGGAACTCCTGGTAGATCTAGTGCGGGTAGAAGATACTCCCGGACTAGTAGGCTTAATTTTTGCTGACTCTTTTGCTACTTTAGCCTCATCTCTCTTTCTTCTTACTTCTCTCAAAGCTTCTATAGGTAATCCCATACTTTCTGCAAAGAATTCTACTTCTTTTCTTACTCTTCTGACTATCACTAGTTTTTTCAATTCCATATGATCCTGCATACTTTTCTCTGCATGTGTTCCAAACCTCTCTTCTCCCGGATCTAGAGGTGAACTCAACAAGTGTTCTGCATACATCTTCAAAATGTTTTCCTCTACTTCATATCCCATAGGCATGATCCATATTGTTCTAGGATTAGCTGCTTCTATATGACATTGGTCAATATCCACCATGAAGCAGATAGTATCTTTGTACTGTTCCACAATTGAAGTGGGAATTCTTTCCTTGGCATGCATTATATTCTACAATTTTTTGAAGTACCCCCAAAGGGTAGTATTCCTGATATGTCGATCACCAATTCCAAACAACATGTTCCTTATCTGAATAGCTACAAGCTCATCATTTTTCCAATGTACTTTTCCAACACCCAGAACCTCATTCATGAAATAGAAGAATAAACATAACAAAAAATTACCGTATTTGAAAGTATTCTTCTTGTCTTTCTTGATTTTACTCAGATTCTCCATCAACTGACTTCTGAGCAACTCACACAAGTCATAATCATCATTTTGTTTTACCATCTCATAAGCTGCATAGATGGTCGTACCGGATACAAAATTATCCTGGCTTGAATGATAGATCTTGTAGCCAATGACCATTGATGTGAATTTCACATCCACTTCAGCAATATCTTCTATTGTCATTTCCCTTCTATCCCATTGAGCATCCGTTTCCTCAGTAACCTTCTCATTCTTCATGGATTTCAAGGCTGGAATTCTACCGGTGGAATTTAGACCCGTGACTACACATATAGGATTAATTAGGCTTTTAAATACATAACTGGGCCAATTGGAGGCTTAATTAAGTCCAATTAATTAGGGGACCCAAACATAGTGTGAAAATGTAAAGGAGTACATTTTTTGATGCTACAATTGTGAAAGCATTTGTTGGATTTCAAGGTACTCTTGGAATATTCCAAATTGTGTTTATGTGACATTTTTTTTCCACAAGTTGTCATTGATCAAAGGAAGCATGCACCTAAAAGTTTAATGGCATTTACATGGTAACGACCAACCTAGGTGTTTACACTAGTGAAATTTTTGGAAGCATGGGGTGGCGTGTATGAGTGGATTTAGGTCCTAGATAAGGTTTGTTGTGGTCTAACTTCATTCCCTTCCACCATGGGTATATTTTGGTGCTGACCTAATTTGAATTTGCATAGTTGATTTGTATAACTAACCTTGGAGAATGTTTTCAAGGTTGAAGATGATATAAACATGAGCTGAGTTGTTGAGGGATGTGAAGGTAGATAAGTACATAATGTGAATGATGCAAATTGTAGAGTATTAAGGTGTGAATTTGAGAAGTGCATTGTGTGCTTTCATGTCTTAGATTGTTGGATGCAGTGAGAAAAAGGTATCTATAATTCTTCAATCAAGCTATGAAGGTGTTGGTGATATTGTGGTGGATTTCATTGTTGTATCAAGATAGATTTCTCTATGTAACATTATTCTCTGTCTTTCTTTCTATTTCTGTAGTGAGCTCTCTGGTAGTGAGCCCTTTGTATTCGATATTGATATTACTTTATATTGTGAGCTAATCCTCACCATATTTTTTCCCATCTTGGGTTTTCCACATAAGTTTGGTGTTATCTTCTGCATGGTGTTGATTTGATTCAATTTTTGTTATTTGCTTTCCATGCTAAATCATTATAATAGATTAAGGGTTAATTGAATTAATGTGGATCTAAATGTTCTTCATGGTTTTTGATGTTTTAAGGTACAACTGATTCACCCCCCTCTTAGTTGTCTTGTGCATTCAATAGTAAATATTGTTTCCATTACATTGTATATGCCTATTTGGGCTTTTTAGTTATACTGTAAATGTTTGTCTATTTTATAGGATGTAAATATTGTAGCCATTATACCATAAGTGCTTATATGTTATTTTTGGTTATACCATAAATGCCTATTTCTTCTCTAGGATGTAAATGTTGTCATTACATTGTAAGTGCTTATCTGGACTTTTCATTTATATTGTAAATGCTTATCTATTCTATAAGATGTTAATGTTGTAGCCACTATATTGTAAGTGCGTATTTGGGATTTTCAATTATATTTTCAATGCTTATATGTTCTATAGAATGTTAATTTTGTAGCCACTATAATGTAAGTGCCTATTTGGAATTTTTAGTTATAATGTAAATGCCTTTATATTCTATAGGATGTTAATGTTATAGCCACTATAATGTAAGTTCTTATATATTGTGGTTATACTATAAATGCATATTTCTTCTATAGGATGTAAATGATGTTTTTATACTATCAATTCCTATTTCATAGTTTTAGTTATAATGTAAATTCCTATCTATTCTATAGGATGTTAATGTTATAACCACTATACTGTAAGTGCTTATATGTTGTTTTGGTTATAATATAAATGATTATTTCTTCTATAGAGTGTAAATGTTATTGTTGTTGTACCATAAGTGTCTATTTTAGATTTTTAGTTATACTATAAATGCCTATTTGTTCCATAGGATGTTAATGTTGTAGACACTATAGCTTAAGTGTGTAGATATTGTTTCTAGCTATATTGTTAATTTATATATGTTTTATAAGATACAAATGATGTATCCATTGTATTGTAAGGGAGAAAATTTAGTTCTTACAACATAAAAAAATATTTTGTGAGAACCAAGTTTTCTATTACATTTAGATGAATTAGATGCTCTCTTGACAATCCAATTTACTATATTAATAATATTTTACAACCGGAAATGAAATTAACTAATACAATTCTAATACAAATTCTAATTACAAGCTATAGGTGATAGAGGTTATTCAGTGATTTGTACAAAGTCTCAACCTTGGACACCAAAATATCACATGAATACCCTCACGATGTGCTATCATCTTGTACGGTAAAAAATCCAACAATTTCATAATACAATAAAACACATATCACTTTGATCCCAGCCAAAATTTATGATAATCCTACACACAAGAAAGGAAAATGAAAAATTTTAGGGGCTTGCCTTAGTCAAACCCCTATTTATGGTCTTTCGACCTCCATGAACATCCAAATATTAAAAGAAAATGATAACAATAGAGGATAAAAAATTTATCTAAGGAAAATGTAATGCTAGATAAAAGAGAACTTGTTAGAAATTGTAAATAGATTGAATAACCCATGAAACTTTATAAGAGAAATTCAAAGCTACATAAACTGGAAAAACATAAATAATACAAACCAACAATTATGAGAGATATGCAATGTCAAGATAACATAATTGCATTAAGAGCTTCCAAGATGATAAATACAAGCTAGGTAGTGAGTTTACATAGAACTAAGGAGAGGATGGAGGTGACAAATCAACCAGTAGGAACTAACCATCGATAACCACCAATATTGAATAAAGTGATAAAAATTAAATAATCCATCCTTTAAAGGTGGAGAATCTCATCACTTTTTCTCCTAGTTATTAAATAATAAACTCACTTAATATCCTAAGCAAGCTTAATAAATGTGTAGGAAAATCCTAGAACTAAATGAAAATAAATTAACCCACTAGGAAAATAAAAACCTACACTGGAACACCCCCCTTAAGCACATCTTAAGAGGATGTAAAAGATGATGAGTCTTGATAAATGAGGTCATGTTAAGTATCCATGTATATATCAAATTCCCCCCCACCCCAAAAAAAGAGAGAGATCACCCCCCATAATAGAGAGAAGAAGAGGACTAAGTACCTCGCCCAAAGAGGACACTAATCACATCCCAAGCAAAGATCACAAATGAAGGAAATTTCTCTCAGTGAAGGGTTTAGTGAAGATGTCTATAGTCTAATTTGATGTCAGAAAATACTTGAGATTAATGATCTACTTAGGAATCATCTCTTGAATGTAGTGCATGTGGATCTCAATGTATTTGGTCCATAGATAATGGATCAAATTGTGAGAGATCTTAATCACACATTGGCTGTCACAAAAGATGGTTGTGGGATTTCAAAAGGGAATGTTGAAATCAATGAGAATGTTATGAAGCCAGATGGTCTTAGTAGTAGTATTAGCCACTCCTTGATACTTAGCCTTTGTATATGAAAGAGCAATAGTAGATTGCTTCTTGCTCGACCAAAAAACTAGACCAGAACCAAGGGAGAAGCAATACCCTAAAGTAGACTTGTGATCTTGAGAATTGCCCACTCAATCTAAATCTATGTGTCCCACCAAGTCAAAATACATGCTTGTTGCATAGTGAATCCCATAATTGTGAGTACCCTTGATGTAGTGAAGAGTCCACTTAGTTATTTTCTAGTGCAACTCATGTGACTTCTGCATGAATTGAGAGAACAACCTACAACATATGAAATGTTGGGTCTTGTGTGAGTCAAATAGATGGGACTACCAATAAGATTTTGATACAAAGTGCCATCTACCAAGGGTGAAGAGAACTTAGACTCAAGTTTGATCGCTAATAGAAATGGAGTTGACATAGGCTTACAATCATCCATGTGAAACTTGTGGAGCATATCAAGTGCATACTTAGGTTGTGCAAGAGAGATACTTGAAGAAGATTGAGTGATCTCAATCCCCAAGAAGTAGTGTAGCGAGCCAAATTTGGACATAAAAATTGATCATGAAGGATAGTTTTCACTATCTGAATGGTGGATGAGTGACTTTGTTATCCTCGAATTCAATTGTGCTTAATTCATGGGATAACCCCTATGAAACTTGTCTATTTCATAGCTCATGAACTCTAAGCACACAAAATGAGGAGAATTGTGTTGGTCCTCGTGTGTGGTCCCCTAGCCTCAGTAAGTCATTTTAAGCATTTTCCCCTATTCGTTTCATTGAAAGTCACCTTTTGGTGCAATTTTTGAAAATCAAGTTTTCATGAGTTAGATTTTTTTTTTACACTTCTAGGAGCGCTAAATTTCGGCTCCCCTATAAGCAAAGAATAAAAAAATAGAGTTGCAGGGTCACTGATTTTTAGTGACCTTGCATTTTTCTCATCGAATTTCAAATTGAATCAGCATTAAATTTTCCCACCCTTGTGATTCCAGACCTCACACAAGTCACATTTATGAAGGGTTTTAATGAAATTATAATCGGTTTTTCATCATTTTAAAGAGAATTTATTTCTAATTTCATTTTGTTTATTGCCCTCCCATTTCTTCTATGCCCTCGAAAGTTTCATGAGTTTGTTTGTTTGAGGATTTCAGGCATGTTTTTTGAGGATTTTTCATCGATCGAGATTAGGGTTTTCACTGCCAATTTTTATCTTTGTTGGGTATGCTTTCTTTTATCTTTCCCCTTTGTTTATGCTTGGATTTCTTCTTGTTTTTAAGTTTCCTTTGAATGATTGTTTGTTTGTGTTATCATTTCATTTAGGGTTCATATGTATTCGTATTTCTAGTTTTCTGTTTTTCATTTTTGTGGTCTATGTGCCCATCAAACCCTTGTTTCAAACCCCAAATTTGTACCTCTTACTTCCCACTGTTAGGGTTTTGCATATTCATGTTTTGGTTTGATGGTTGATCGGTTTTATATTCCTTTAGTTCAAGCCTTTGTTTGATTCAATATCTCTTATTGAACGAATGGTTGAAAACCTTGTGAAATCCAATTTTGCACAAAATGTTTCAACATTTTAATCTTCCTTGGGTTAACCTTTCTTGAGGCATCATTGTTTTTCACCGATTGAAAATGAATTCAAACGAGGATCTGTGTATCATCTCACATACGAAGGCATAATTTCTCCATGAAACTACATAGGTTCAAGGTTGTATTGAAGTTTGAGTTGGTATTTTTCACCGAGGAAAAATGATAAACTCAACATGCTTTAATGTCTCTTGTGATGTTAGTGGTTTTCACTGATATCACAAGGTTTGTATATGTTTGTCTATCAAGATGTCTAGTCAGGAAAAAATCCCTACTCAAACATTAGAAACTCAAACATTTTACCCATAATGCAAGGTCGGGTTTTTCCCCGACCTTGTGTAAACATAACCTTTTTTTCTTTTTTTTTCATTGGCGAAGATTTTTCCCGCTCGTGAAAAATCAAGAACTCTCAAGTCATTTGCACGAGCAGAAAAATTTGTCGATGTTGCAAATCGTCCTATGTTATCACATGTATAATTGGAAGATTTTTCCGACACACACTATGAAGGGAGATAGTTTTATCACATTCAAGGTTGGATTTTTTTGCTGACCTTGCAACTCAAGTTGATCTTCCAAAATGTAATGTCGGGTATTTTTTCCAACTTTGCATGATTCAAGTGAACTACCAAAGTGAAAATGCATGGGCAGGATTTTTCTTTGCTTGTGCATGAAAACTTAATATGAGATGTAGGATTGGTGAATTTCATTGACCCAACATCAAAACATACCTATGTTCTACCTAGTTGTAAGATCAAATATTTTATTTTTGATTGTGCAAAAACAAAGTGATACTTCCAATTGCATAGTCACTAAATTTTAGCGACTTTACAAAATTGCTGCAAACATAAAATTCATTTTTAATGGCATCATTTTTTAGCGCTCGAACATGAGAATGCTTATTTTCACCTATAGAGGCGCTAATTTTTAGTGACCTAGCAAGACAATACAAAATTTCTCTAACTCTGAGAAATTTTTCTTCATTGCCTAATTTGATCACTCACGCTCTTTTTTTTGCACCCATTGCACTCAAGCCCCAAATATACACGCAATCACTCTATTTTTTCCCCTTGTTACAATTTCCTATATGTAGATTTTCCTAACACTAAAAATTTGCTAAAATTTGTCATGTAGTTCCTTGTGCACATACATTGAGATCTTCACATCTGCATTCTTTCAAAGACATGGTTTTCTTTAGATGTCAAATATGTCTCCTAGCAAGGCCAAAGAAATGAAATACAAGTATCAAGGAGTGTTTTCGACCATTGTGGTCACATATAACATTGATGAGATTAAGGATATAGAAATTAGCCATGTGGACATGTTAGAGTTTCTGGAAAGGACTAAAAAGCAACCTTTAGACAATGGTATGAAGTCCATTATTCAAAGCAATATTCAATTGATATCTTCATTTCCTGTTGTGGCACAAAACCCGAAGTTTGTGTTACAAGTTGCTTCACATTATGACAAGGATACCAAAAGTGTCAAGGATTCAAATGGTAATGTGATCATAAGGTTGGATTTCAAATTATTTGACAAGCTATTCATTTTTTTGAACATTGATTGATATGTGGAGATCTCTAAGGAATGTACACAAATGGAATATGATCAAGACCCAGAAACTGCTAAGTGGGTAATTAATAACAAATGGTTGAAGACACCTTGACCAAGAATCTCAAGGTGGCCTAAGAGTTTCCCTCATAGTGATATCATTGAGGAGGTGAATGATCTCATCACTCTTCTCAATAGAGTGTAAGGGTTTCATGTCTCATATAATTTTGAAAACTAGAAGTATCTTTGCATCAAAATTATTTTGAAGAGGAGACAACTAATTTTTTGGGGTGAAGAAATCAACAATGCCATTCACGAGAAATTGGCCAAGGTACTTACAACACAAAAGTTCTATATGACTTTGTATTTGGTGTATGTCGTTGAAACCACAAGGAATTTTCTAGGTTTGTCAAATGAGGGGAACAAAAGGGTTACTCAAGTGTACAACTACTTCTCATAGATAACTCTCAACAAAATCATTCATCATTTTCAAAGGGTGAATGATGCATTCTTTGGTCCATTCATGTGTGCATTGAATCCAAAGCTTAAGAGGAAAAGGGTATCAGATGATGCATGGAAGGTTGTAAACAAATATGGATGTTTGTATCTTCAATTTCCTATTTTTACATATCTAAGGGTTGGTTGCTTTACTGGGAATTTGTACATGCTTCCACACACTATCCTAGTGACAATATTTTCTTGATGGAATTATGTAGAAAAATCATTGCAGTACATAGCAAGCAAATGGATTCCCATAAGTCGGGTTTCAAGTTTCCATTGAAAATCAACATATATTCTATTCAAACTTCTCCCAAAGCTAAGGCTGTTGAGTCAAAAATGCAGTGGGTAACACTGAAAATGTACAAGAGGAGACTTGATTTTGATTACCAAGGTATGAAGGATTGAATCAAGAAGTTCTATTCACATGTGCATCAGATTGAAGACATATGGGCTCATATGAGGACAGATGAAGAAATTAGAAAGATGGATTATTGCAAGCTCACCTTGAAGCAGATTGAAGAGCTAGATTTGGCAGACATTCCTGAGGGCATGGAGGATGATGGAGACGTCTTAGACCTAGCCTATGAACGAAAAAGCATTGTAGGATCTCCTCTTACTCTTATTCAATGGTCTCAGAAATAGGTAACCTTGATATGAGAGATATTTGAGCCTATTCTTTCTCTAACACCAATGTTTATACTAGAAAAAGGAATTCAATTGAAATAATTTCTTACTGGGTCAGAGGAAGAAACACAAGATCTTGCTGGTAAGAGGTTAGAGTTAAGAAAAAAGAACAACAGTGATGCTCCAATTTCAAGCAACCCATCAAATCCCAAAATCAAATTTATGGTCAAAGGTGGTAGCAAGAAAGGAAAAACAAACATAGAAGGGCCTTCTATTGAAGAACATGAGGAGTCTGTGTAGGAAGAAAGGAGAGAAGAGGAAGAATTCCATAAGGAATTTGCAATGTCTCATCATGATAACATTCCAGAAGAACCACCTATCACCTCTTCCCCCATTGTCACTGCTGCTCCTAATCCTCCTCCTAGGGCTTTGTCTATCCTCAATATTTTTGCTGCCACAATGCCTCCTGTATTCACTACTAATATTCCCCCATCAGTGTTAGTTCAATATATACATTAATCCCCCTTAGGGACTATTTTTGAGAGCCCCAAACATGGTTTGGATGATATCATAGGATCTCTAATGTCTTTACCGAGATTGTCTTCTTTGTATTTTGACATTGCATCTCATTTTGACTTATATCAATTCATGAATGAGTCGGTTCAAGTGTTGAGTGTTGAGATCCCTAGTGTCATTTTAACTAACACTCCTTCTATCATAACAACTACTTTTGTGAGTGCATCAACAACATCTCAAACAATGGATGCAAATCTAGGAGAGAGCTCACCACTACCACCTTAGCTCTTTTCATAGACACCAAAGAGAAGAAAAGAAGCCATCTCCCTAGATGAGTTCGACTTCACAAAACTTGCTCTGAAAAAAATCAAAACCAAGAAGAAGGTGAAGACTCTCTCAAGGTTGTTGCTTGACAAAGAGGGTAACAGGTATGTGGAGGTGGCACAACCTCCTCTAGATAAAATATAGGAAGAGGCTGGTATATTTGACTATACTTGTAGACACGTAAAATATACTGATTGACATTACGCATCTGATCCTGACCACTAACATCGTTTCATCCTAAATCATCCCTCGGTCTAACCATTTAATCAAATACCTTTATTTGATTAAATTCATCAATATTCCTCTCTTAATTAAATAAATCATTTATCTAATTAAGTCATCCTTTCTTGTTAATTAAATCAATCAGTCTGATCTAATTATCCCTATTTAATTAAAAAATCAATTTTATTTGATTAAATCTCTAAAGTCCATCCATTAAATTAAATAAATTAAAACCTTATTTAGTTTAATCTAACTTCATCTCCTTGGTTAAATAAAATAAAAATCTTTATTTAATTAATCTTAAAACCATATTCTTCTCATATTTGATTTAAATCAATCCATAAATCTAAATCAATATGTCACATCATTCTAATCTTTCATTAAATTAATTAACCTTGATTAATTTAATCTCCTCTCATGTCCCATCCTCTAGCTTTTGCAACTTGCACAAGAAAATAGATTTAATTCATTTATTAAATCTCTATTTTCTCTCAAAAGGCATAATAAAGGAATATTCCTCAAATTTGAATTCAAAAATCCAAGTGGACTTTGTCCTTCCAACAAGGCATTTACTCCACCTAGAAAGTCCTTTTTCCTTGAGCCAAGTGGCATTCAATGCACCTTCTTTCCCTCTTACATGTCATTTCAATAATTTCAAAATTCAAATATATGCATTTATTGACACATTCTTCAAAACTTGCACATCCTCCATCCACTCACATGCTAACAAGTGGCACCTTGCCATTTGTTGATTCTTAGTCTCACATTGCTCCATTTTAGACATCTCTTCAACTTGACATTCTATAAATAAGAGGTTAATCTCTTCATTTCATCATCCACAATTTGAGCAAAGTTATTATACTTCAATTTCACCTTAGAGCTTTAGCATTTTGCATCAAATCCATCAATTGTAGCTAGGTTATTGCAGGTTCTCTCCATGGAAGGAATTTAAAGCAATCACCAAGTGGATCACAATCATCAAATCTTCATCAATCCTCTTCATCACATCATTGAAGTTGGGAAAGGGACAATTTTCACATCAAATTGGCACCAACTCCCTCAAGAGATTAAGAGTTTTCTTTGTTCTAGAATAGGATTTGATATCTTAGATTCAATTTTATTGTGTTCTTCACTTTATTCCTTTTCTTTTTCATTCAAATGGATTTCTTGAGGAATCTATATTATAACTTGCATTTCAATGTTCTAATGTGTTCATTTGTTGTGTTATTGCAGGTATAGGATCTAGGTTCAAATTTTGGCGCTAGAAGGAGGGCAACCAGAAGATCAAATCATGTTTTTTGAGGAAATTTTGTGCTTTTTCACATTTTTTGTGTCTACAAAAAACTCTGCCGCTGGAAGCTCAGCGTCGCTATTTAGCACTGCTGAGAACCCAACATCACCATATAGCACCACTACAAAGTTCAAACTACGACGCTCCATACTTCCTGTCCAGAATTCAAATTTCCAAACAGAACCACTAAATCTTTCTGGCTCGCTAGAATCTTTTCAAAATCCAAACTGCACCGCTAATCAAAATAGTGACGCCTTCATGCTCACTGGTTTGGCTTCAGAGTGACGTTGACTAGTAAGCGGTGCTATATAGCACCACTAGTTTCTTCAAACTGCAACACCTTCGTGGATTGCACCGCTGGAGGGGAGTAAAAAGTGAAAATTTATTTTTAGCACGTGCTTTTTATCAAAATCTGGTTATTTGATCTATTTTCTACTTTTTTGACCTTTAGTTTTGTAGAATCTAACTGATTTTCTTGTAGGCTGGATTGGTCAAAGGTGAAGAGGAAAAGAAGCATGATGACCTCATCTCATAATACCAAGTGTTTTTAAACACTCTAGTGTTTGTTCAACACTCTTAGAGGATTCACTATTCCTCTTAAGGAAAAATTTACTATCTTTCATGCTTAGGACTCACTAAATTTATTTTGGGCTCTAAAAAGAACACTACAAAAGCTTTAAATTCCTGCTACAAAAGGAGCTTAAAATGAACTTTAGGAAACAAACTCACTAGATTTTGTTTGAGGCTTATAATTGAACAAGGCAAACAACTCTCATTTTCCTTTGGTGCACTAAAAAAGGTCATTATTGCTTCATGGATCTTAAAATGAAAATGTGCTAGTTTGTTTTGTGATTGCTTACTCAAACTAACATCATTGAAAAGATGTATTCACTTCTCTCGCACCTCACGATGATCTTGAGAATCAAAAGAATTTTTGGTGGTCTTAGGTTGGGATAAAATGATTACCTCCACACTTCATTTTGGGATTAAAATTGAACAAATATTTGTGAGTGTGAGTGGAACATATTGCGTGTGTTCTTCCTTTGTTTCTAAATGTAGGTTGATCGAACTACAAATATGTTTGCTTGTTTTTTTTTATCTTAGAGGGCCTTCCTTGGGGAAAAAGTACTCACCCAAGGGAATGACTCAACTGGTAACACTCTAAACCCAAGAGTATTTCTAGCCGAGATATAAATGTGGGTATTGGAATAAATGCTAGTATCACATGGTTGGCTCTGACGAGAAGGGCAGCAATGGTCTCTCGCCTCAATGGGTCAACTCCTACGAATGGAAAGTCCGAATTAAAACCCTTGTTTAGAAAAGGCCAAAATCCTTGATCTACTTGTTGGTGCAAGAACGGTCATTATGAAGTCATCCCACATTTTTACGGCTCTTAGTAGAAATGAAAATCATGCCATGGGAGTTTCATGGGTGTTGATGCTTGGCTGCTCCATATAAGTGAGTGTCATGGAGGGGAGCCAGTGGGGTCAAGCATCTAATCATTCGCTAAGAGTAGGTGTAGCTAGACTTGTCCAAGTGGGAACTCAACAAGTAAAGTCTTTCATATCCATAGGTTTGTGCATGTTCTTGGTATCAAAACACTTGCTTGTTCAAAAACATTGGGAAACACACATTCAACAGGGAAATCAAAATTTCAAACCCCTTAGAGAAAATACCTTTGAAAAAACCCAAGAACTATTGCTTACCCTGGGGATTATGTCCTTAGAGGTTTCTAAGTAATTGGGTTTACATCTTAATTTGCTTCTACCAAGGTAAAAATTAGGTAACCATTGCCTTGATTTCCTTGAATTCCACATAGCACTTTGTGGGATGAAAAGTGTATAACTGAAAATATGTTATACTTCTGTGAATCCTTGCATGCAAGGATACTCAATAATGAGTCCTTGCAAATCAATTCACAGCTCTCTATCTGAGAAGAGCAGGGATTGATATCGTGGCCCTCAGATTGACCCAGTTACCCCTGCAAATACAGTCTCGGAACGAGAGATTCAAAGAGGAGAAGCAAGAATGCCAATCTCCATGAATCCTGTTCTTGCAATGCAACAATGAAAACTAATCTAAATGACTGTAAAATGCAATAAACAAAACTAATTTATTGAAATGAAAATTGATCTACATGCAATGCCATAAATGAATTACTTTGCAAATTAATCTACTATGAAGATTAAGCTAAAATGTAATATTAAACTATATGCTCTAAAACTAAGATGCTTATAAAATCAAACTAATGTGTAATCTCAAATGATAAAATTCAAGAAAATTTGTAGCATAAGTCTGATGTAAAAATTCATGATTTTTTGAAATGAGAATGAGAGGGCTCATTTTATAGGCAAAAGTGGAATTGAAGGCAAATTCATAAGCAATGTGGGATAAATAGAAAAAAATAGAAACAAATCTTGATTGGAATTCTCTTTTTAGTTTATTTCCCTTTTAACTGATTTGTTTCCTTTTTTTTCATCACAGGATATTCTTGAGAGGATATTTCATTTATTTTATTTTATTTAAGATGATAATATCTCTTTTAATAAAATAAAATAAGATTATGTAATTTAGAAATGAATATTAATAAAATAAAATAAAATTATTTAATTAAAAAAGATTTAATTAAATAGCATCATTTTATTTAAGTAATATTAACTTCAATTAAATAACATTATTTTATTTATTAAAAGGGATTTATTTCTTTTGATTAAATAAAATTAATGAAGCATTCAAACCTTAGGGAAAATTGAAACATTTGAAATAGTTATGAATTGATTAAGAAATTTGATTTGAAAATGCAACAATCATTGATTCAGAAAGTTGATGTTGACAAATTAAATAAATGGGGCCCAAAGTCTAGGTGACCATTTTAGGTTGCATACATTTGCCCCTCTTTGACTAATGTGAGGTCGACTCGGGATCACATGCAGTCAAAGAATGAAGTTGCAATGTGAGATAGATTTGGGATCACAAAACAACTCAGATGTGAGGTCGACTCGGGATCACATCTGGACAAACATAAACAAAAGGCCTTTGAACATGAGGTCGATTCGGGATCACATCCAAAGTGAGAGATAAGAATCTCAAGCAAGGTTGCCCCAAGAGAAGTAATTGATAAATTGATAAAGTTGAATCAAGGATTGAAGTTTGATAGGTACTGCCCCCTCGTGATCGAAATCGAAATGAGATAGAGGAGAAATAATAAATTGAAAAATTTGATCAAATCAAACAAAAGATAAGGTTCTTGATGTAAGATGAAAAATATAAGAATCATAGAACCCAGGTAGATCAGCAAGAAAATTATGCCCTAAGGTTGAATTAGAAGAAAAGAAGTGAGGTGAAATCGAATGGAAGATAGAAGTTTGGAAGAAATGGAAAGAAATGGAGAGAAGGAAGAGAATCTGCCTCAATAAAGAGGATGCATCAAAATCAATCAACTGTTTAAGATAGGAAATTTTGATTGAGATCACGAAAGAAGATAAGGAAATGAAGAACGTGATCACAGTTGATGAAAAATCCACAAGAAAGATGAAGGAAACCCTCTCAAACCCATAATACAACCTAAAAGTGCAAATTAACATGAAGTCTAAATAATGCAAACTACATGAAAATGCAAAGGTGTACTTGCAATAGGGTAACATAGGTTTTTGTGTGTTCATCATTCATTAGAGAATGTAAGAGAACTTATTTTCATCATTGGGCCATTATTACCGGACATCGGACAATCACACAATCATCACTAGTCACAAACGCAACTATGAAGATATGAATGTGATTTATATCAGCTTGGAATGTGGAAAGATTCTAACATGAGCATCAAAGACATGAAGGTCAAGATGACTACAATGTTAGCTTACCCAATTTAATGTAGCAAAACCACGCTCGCATCAAGACATAAACGCCAGGATTACCATGAGAATGGTTGTGCAAAAACATTCAAGGATGATGCCATAAATCTCTTAAGTGTGTCAAGGAGACAACAAGAGACGAAGAGGTTCAAGACAACACCCACAAGCAGAAAGCAAATAAAAACATGCCCCATGCCCCAAGTCCTCTAGCTATGCATCACGGAGAGACTTATTAGACAAGGACACTCAATGAAAATCAATATCAGTCAGCACACAAAGAAAAGATCATGGCATATCTCAAGCATTAAGTGTTGCAAAAAAATTTTAAGTGTGTAAACTGATACTGAGTTCCGAGGATAAGGATCGAATGCTTGCAAGTAGGTAAGATCACATGACCGAACTGGATAAGACCAAACTGATAAGTGTTGAAAAACACATGATGTCAGGGGTTGTGTTGAAAAACACCACCAGTTTGCGAGGTGTCCTAAAGACAAGCATATCCAAGAGACCAAAGCTAACACAGTGATGCCCCTAGACAAAGACAAAGACCAATTCAAACCAAGGCAATAAGGACAAGGCATGATGGAGAAAGGCTAAGTGTCGAGGATGCATGCTAAGAAATAGGGATGCAAAGGCCTCAAGTAGCGCCTGTTTCCAGGTTTTCACCATTGGAAGAATTTTTTTTTAGGACTTTTATATATATTTTTTTGTATTTTTCTGAGGCGCTTGTTCGAGGTTTCCACCAAAGAGCACTTTTCTTTTTCTTTTTGGATTTTTGAATTTTTGTATTTTTCATTTTGTATTTTTTCAACAGCATCATATTTGAATTTTTTTGGATTTTTTGACAATATATCAAAAAAAAAAATTGTAATTTTTTCAGTATCATATATCAAATTTTTTTGGAACTTTTTTCAAGGTCATAATTATATACAAAGGATGCCCCCAGACAGAATGGGCATCAAGGATAGAACTTCTTCAAGTGCAAAACATTGATAGGCTCAGGGAGCTACTCCCCCTCTTCAGTAGATAGTAGATGAGCTTTATGCCAAAGGCTGTTGGTGATGTCTTGATTCCAAGCCAATTAGGTTCGAATTTTCCCTTCTGTTCTCGATTCTGTTGGTTCTTAGGATTCTCTCGTAGAACAAGATCTCCTACTTGGAATTCTCTAGGGCGAACCTTTTTGTTGAAGGCTTTGGACATCCGCTTTTGATAGACCCTCATATGGTCAAATGATGCTTTACGCTTCTCATCAAGAAGTTCCAATTCTTGCAATCTCATGGTGCGATAGTCTTCATCTATAACTAGACCTTTGAGAGAGAGACCGAAGTGATGGAATCTCAACCTCTAAGGAGTAGCTGCTGCTTCAGCCCCGTAGGTATGTGAGGAGAAAGGAGTAGCCCGGGTTAGATGCGAATACTAGTTCTATAGGCCACAAGGGCAGTTATCACATGAGTGCAGTCTCTACCATTCTTATGAGCGATTACGTGCAAAATCTTGAGAATGGTTTTGTTTGAAGCTCTCTGCGACCATTTCCGCTGTGGGAAGTAAATGGAGGACCAATGTTGCTTTATCTTGAATCTTTAGCGAGGAGTTCTTTAAGGTCCTTATTTTTGAACTGACCTCCATTGTCAGTGATGATCTCAGATGGCACTCCATATCGACAGATGATATGGTTTAAAATAAATAAAGACACTGTCTTGCCTGAGGCAATAGAAAGTGGAACAACCTCTACCATTTTGTGAAGTAGTCAGTAGCAGTGATAATGAACTTATGCCCACCTGATGAGTTGGGATGAATCTGCCCAACAAGGTCAAAGGCCCATCGTTGAAATGGCTAGTGAGATATAGAAGGAATTAGCTCCCTACCTGGAGCATGTATCAGGTGTCCATGTTTCTGACATTTTTCACAAGACTTAGCAAATGCTACTACATCTATCTGCATCGTAGGCCAATAGTACCACCTAAAGCAACCTTCTAGCCATGGAAGACCATTAGATATTCCTCCCACATATGCCCTGTAGGATGTCAACTGGCTTGATCCAGTTCCTCCTTTTCTAAGCACCTAAGAAGTGTTCCATCTAGACCCCTCCTATACAAATCACCAGAGATGAGGGAATGGTGAGAGGCATTGCGGATAAGGTTTCTTCTTTCAGATCGGTTAAATGTATCGGGGATGATGCCATCACGAAGATATGAGTAAATAGCACCATAGTGGGAGGATTCATGATTGACAAGGGTACAAATGACATGGCTTTCGGGTGAGTCAAATATGGGATATCGTAGCTCTTCCACCAGGAATTCATATCTGGACTCATGTTCCTCTAACTGAAGAAGTGAAGCAAGGGTGGCCATAGCATCAACTGCTTTGTTCTCAGCCCTAGGGATTTGCTGAAAGGTGACAAAAGTAAAATACCGTCTTAATGAATCAACCATTTTTTTGTAAAGTACCAACTTGTCATCTTTTGTTTGGTATTGTTCATTGACTTGGTTGATGATCAGCTGAGAATCCCCATAGATATGTAGTTCTGTGATATTCCACTCTATGGCCATTTTTAGTCCATTTGTCAAAGCCTCATACTCAACTATGTTGTTTGTGCATGGAAAGAGTAACTTGTAAGATTTAGGAATAGTATACCCATGAGGAGAAACAAACAACACACCAGCTCGAGAACCATTTTGCATGCATGAACCATCAAAGAATAGTTTCCAGGATCTTTCAGTCATGTACATAAGATGCTCATCTGGAAAGTTGACTTGAATGGGCATATTATCTTGAATAAGAATTAGCCGAGTTGATCACCACCCAATAGCTTGGCCTTTGATTGCTGCGCTCAATATACTCTATGTCAAATTCAAAGGAATCATCATCCGACACCTTGAGTCTACCCGGTGAGGCGACTTTACCCGAGTGAAGTATTTGAGAGGGATCAATTTTTGCTTATGAGGTGTATGGTGTCTTGTGAGCATATAGTGTAATTTTGAGAAGCAAAAGCATACGCAAGGCAAGCTTTTTCAATACTAGTATAATTAACCTCATAAGAAACAAGAGTGCGACTAATATAATATATGGCCCTTTCTTTCCCTTGTTCATCTAATTGAGCCAACAAGGCCCCCAGTGAAGATTCAGTAGCTGAGACATATAAAATGAGAGGTTTTCTTGGAATGGGAGGCATTAAAATGGGAGGATTTGCCAAGTATTCTTTAATTTGATCCATGCTCTTTTGGCAATCCTCATTCCAGACACATTGAACACCTTTATGCAATTTTTTGTTGAAAGGTTGTGCTCTATCTACCAATTGTGAAATAAACCTCCGTATGGATTGAAGGCGCCCTTGAAGACTCCTCATTTGGTTGACATTTTTGGGAGGTGGCATGTTTATAATGGCTTGAACCTTTTCAGGGTCCACTTCTATTCCTTTAGCTGAAATGATGAATCCCAATAATTTGCCAGAAGTAACACCAAATGCACACTTTTTGGGGTTTAATCTTAGTTGAAATTGTTCCATGCGATCTAGAATCACTTCTAAATCAGCCAAATGTGTTCCTCTTCTCTTAGACTTAGCCAGGGTGTCATCCACATAATCTTCCATATTCTTATGCATCATGTCATGGAAGATAGTTGTCATAGCCCTTTGGTAAGTAGCTCCTACATTTTTCAATCCAAAGGGCATGACATTCCAACAATAAGTACCCCAGGCACATGTGAATGCAGTCTTTTCTTGATCCTCAAGACCTATCTTGATCTAATTATACCCAGAAAAACCATCCATCAAAGAATAGATCTCATATCCCGCTGTCATGTCCACTATCATGTCTGTGTTAGGAAGTGGAGAATCATCCTTTGGGCATGCTCTGTTAAGATCTCTAAAGTCTGTGCAGATTCGAATGGTTTTATCATGTTTAGAAATAGGTACAATGTTGGAAATCCAGTCAGCATAGTCTATGGCTCTAATGAATCCTGCACCAAGGAGCTTTTCTAATTCAGCTTTCACTAAAAGAGCTATATGAGGGTGCATTTTTCTCAACTTCTGTTTGACTGGTTTCACACCTGGAGCTATGGACAAATGATGCGTAATGAGATTAGTGTCCAACCCTGGCATGTCTGAGTATGTCCATGCAAAGTTAATTTCCTTCTTTTGGAGGAACTCAGTATAGGCTTTCTTTTCTTCAGGTGATAAAGATTTAGCCAAGTGTACAATTTTTGGAACTTCCTCTGTGCCCAAATTAACAGCTTCTGTAGGTTCAACCAATACTGATGATCTGTCCTGGAAATAGCTTGGGAGACTATCAATTACCTCATCCGTAGGTGCCTCTGGGATGTTTTCACCTTTGGATATGTCTTTTATTACTACTTTTTGGTTGACACAGCCATAGTGGTTTTCGCCATCAGAACTCGTATTCTTTTTTTCTTTTCTTTTTATCTTGTGACTAAGGTACTTGATGTCAGGTTCTGTCATACTGGTAGCCGGTTCACTGGTGGAAGAGACTACAGGTTCAATGGCATTTAGATAGTAGGTGATCTCATAGTCATTGTGAAATGTCAAGAGTTGAGGCTCTTGGTACCGTTGAGACCAATCAATAAGGTTGGGGTGAACAAGGGGTAGGTTGATGACCGGTTCAAGGTTAAGGATATAGGTGGTGTCATCTCTGGTGACTGTAGAATTGGAATCTGTCAAGTTTCCCTCTAAAGTGTCTAAATCAGAATTTATCCTAGCAAGCGAAGAATCGTCTACTAATGTGACATGTGGGTTCCAATCTTCTAATCTAACACATGACTCGTCAGTTACATCGGGTTGAGAACTATAAGCGTGGACAACATCCATATCCAAGTCAATTGTTGCATCTGAGAGTGAATCCCATTCAAACTCATGAGAGTCTATTTCTGAATTATTGTTGGAGCCTCGTGATGTAGAAGCCTCAAGATTTGGAAGAGGCTCCTCTCCTCTAGCAATTTTCTCAATCAAAAAATTATCTGAATTATCACCATCCATTGTAGCTGGGATGGAGACACTATCCATAGTCAATCTTGCATTCATATAGTCACTATCTATTGCAAATGAGATGGGAGGACTATCAATTATTAAATCTCTTGAATCTTCCCAAAGGAGATTTGTTGAAGGTACCCAATCATCTGTTATGTCTTGTTGATTGGTCAAATCTGGTACATATTCTGTGTCATCTTTACTATCCCGCCTATCAGAAATGGGGACAATGCATTTATTGTTGTTCATAAAGCCTAGGCCAACTGGTTTCTTAGACTTACGTGCAAAAAGATCATGATTGAGTGGTTCGGCTCTAGCATCTAACCTGTGACTAAGAGGGCCATATCTTGGATAACCCATCTTCTTGACAAAAGTATATCCTCTCCCATAGGACTTAGGAGAGGGGGAGAAATTTTCATTGTGCTGGTATTTCTCCTCTTTGTATATCCAATCTCGAACAACTACTTCCTCTTTTTCATCTTGTATTGGTACTGAGGATTCAACAAACTTGTCAAATAGTGTCATTGCTGAAGATGATGGTTTCATCTCCTGTGAAGGCTTTCCATATGTCCTAGGGGAAACAAGAATCTTTGCAAAAGAGTCAAGTTGATACCCCCCCATGCCAAGGTCTACTGACTTAAATTTGTTTTGACAGTCTGCTAAAGTTGTTTCATAATCCTCTGCTGCTCGGTTAAGAGGGACATGAACATTAGCTGAGATTGAGTTAATTGATAAGGTGTTATCCCCTGGTATGCAAATTTTTGTTCCATTGTAGGGGAACTTAACACACTGGTGGTAGGTAGACGGCACTGCCTGCATATCATGAATCCATGGTCTACCCAGTAAAATGTTGTATGCAAGGGGTCCAGTATCAACAATTTGAAACAAGATATCTTTTTCAACTGGGCCAATCCTGACAGGAAGGACAGCCAACCCCTTAGAACTTCGTTCTGCCTCATCATAGGCCTTTATGGTGATCTTCTTTCTAGTGTCGATCACTTGCTCTGAATAGCCCAAAGTTTTTAACAAATTCAAAGTACAGATATTTAACCCAGCACCCCCATCAATCAACACGCGCCTGACACGGGTTTTATGAATCATGACTTCAATGTGAAGGGCAAGATTGTGTGGATGGCTTAGGGATTTGTCATCATCTTCAGAGAAAGAGAGGTAATGTGGGCTAGTAATGTGATTCACCATGCCTTGGAATTGGTCTATATCAATGTTGTTGGGGACATTTGTTGTGCGCAAAGCGTCCTCAAGGATCTACTTATGTCTAGGGGACAACTCTAGAAGCTCTAAGATTGAGATCTGTGCTGGAGTTTTTTGTAACTGATCTACAAGATTGTAGTTTGGTTTGAGAGCAGTGGCGGACTTTATAGTGACATTCTTGGATGCCACTTGCTTGGATTTTTTGGATGGACCTGAACTAGGCCTAGAAAGGAATAATGGGAACTTGACTCACGGTATGACACTAAGGGCTTGGAAGATAACCTAGAATGCGGACCTCACCATTTCCCTAGCAGTTGGTTGTCAAAATAGGGGAGAGTCCTTAACCATCACGGGGTCCTTACTCCTTATCATATTAACACTTGGCTCCACAACTTCAAGCACGTTTATCACATTTTCTGCCACTATATAGGTGTAGTTGATTGCAGCTTTGCCATTATGTGATTTAGAGGTTTCCCCCTTGTCATAATTAGGCAAAGGTTCCTTAAAAGCCTTATGATCAGCATTGGTATTTAGGCCATCAACTTGAAGCTTTCCACTTTCTATAAAATCTTGGGCGATATGTTTTAATCTCCAACAGTTTTCAACAGTATGGCCAGGGCCATTATGAAATTTACAGAATGCCTTGTCATCCCACCAATGTGGCTTAGGATGCAGGAGATGTGAGGTACTGCGGGGATCCACGAGGGATGTACAAGTTGTTAGCAATGAGAGTTTGAGAATATCCTCATATGAGTCACCCAATTTGGTAAAATTGCCACTTAAGTTTTGGGCTCTGATATCTTGGGTTTACTTTCTTGTTGTGGAGGTGCATTAAAGCTTCATTGCTTTTAGCCTTAGTCAAATTAAGAACACTTTGATCTCCTGATTGGGAAGAATCCACAACTCCATCATTGACAACTTGTTTGTTTTTGTTCCAATTGTTGTTCTTCCCTTTATCCTTATTGTTGTGTTGACCATTGTTGGTATTATTGTTATGTCTGGTCAAAATGCCTTGTTCTTTTAGAACATCCTCAATGCGGCATGCAATTTCAATCATGGTATCAAAGGAAGTGAAGACTATTTTTTTGATCTCATATCTCATTTCAGGCACCAAATTACTAACAAGTATGTCAATCTTTTCATCCTCATGGATCATCCTAGGATACCGAGAGCATTGTCCCCTCCACCTTTGCAAGAAGGTAACAAAGGGTTCCCCCTGATTTTGTTTCAAGTTGCATAGGTCCAACATAGTAACAGATCTTGATAGATTATATGCGAAGTGTTGAACGAATATATGAACAAGTTCTCTAAAAGTCTTGACAGGAGGAGTGATATTGGTAAACCATTCCATTGCTTGTCCTTTAAGACTCCTAGGGAACAACCTCATCAAATAGGAGTCATCCTGATGGAATTCAAAGCTCATAGTATAGAACTGACGCACATGGTCGTGTGGATCACCACTGCCATCATATTTATCGTATTGTGGGAATTCCACCCTCTTTGGAAAATCTTTCATACTCACACTCTTGTCGAATGGATTAGGACAAATTGATTCTAGTGAGAATGAGCTCTTAGGTTGCATCATTTTCTCCATCATTTGCTTCATTTGGCGGATTTCTTCCTCTTGAGAGGGATTTTGCTTTTGTATTTTGTTTTCCACATCAAAATTATAAGGGACTCTAGCACCCTTGTTGATTAGACTTTCCAAGAACTTATCTTTGTTTTGTTCCAAATACCTCTCCACATACTGTTGGAAGATAGGCTCTTGTTGTATTCGCATGAAGTCTTGAGTATCAAAATCATAATGTGAGCTACCACCTCCATGTTGGGAACCGGGATGTACATGTTGGGAGTGTGGTCTTGAATTTCTGGGAGGAGTTTGCCTCCTATAGTGAGCATACTAAGAGGCCCTTCTTCCTCTAGGACTAGGAGATCTAGAAGGGGTCCTTGACCGCCTTCTACTTCTTGGTGTTTTGGAAGGGGTGGAGGGAGGAGAATTATGTCCCCTGTTAGCACCCCTTGTATTGTATTGTTTGTTTAATTGGTGGGCTAACTGCCTATCTTGCTCCTCTTGAGCGAGTTTCCTTTGTACTTCCAATAAAGCTTGGCTCTCTTCCTCAAGTTGTCTAAACTTTTCTTGCTTTGCAACTTGTTCATCTAGAAAGGCTTTCTTTTCGCGTTCAATTCTTTTGAGCCTATCACTTGTGAACCTTGAGGTATGTTGAAGTGGTGAGCTTGGTCTAGACTATTTGAACAAGTCATTGGTATACGTTGTATTGACATGAGCATCACGAGGTTCATTGTCTTGGTCTTCGTGTTGTGACCATTGTTCTTGGTGAGCTCGTCTCTTATACCTTTCATCCCATTGATGGGCATCCAAATATCTTGCATTAATGAGGGGTGAACTAGGTTGATCATCATGAGAAGAATTTCCAAATATCATGTTGTTTCTGTGTTGTTCATAGATATCATCAAGATTTTGATCCATGGCTTCCCTCTCCCGCCGAGTGACAGTATAACTCATATCCATACCTAAGTGGGAAGGTGCTGAGGGGGTACTCAAGTCACTAAAATGGCTCTTTGGGTCAAAATAGGTTTCAGACTGACTCCTAGGTGACTGGTCAAATATTGGTTTCTTTTCCTTTCTCTTTTGACGAGTCTGAACTGGGGGTAGTTGGTTAAAGACTATTTGAGGTCGCTTTCCTTGGCTCACTTGATACCTTGTTGTGACTAACATGAAAGGGAGAGTTGAATGAGACAATTCTAAAGAAGAAAAATTCAATACGGAGACTAGGATAGTAAAAGTTTCTCTTGTCAGAGATGGTGAAATAGAGCCCCATTTGCAAATAGGTGCAAACCAACACTGCCACAGAGGTGCTCAATTCTTAGGTGAACACCCTAGCACATATGGATCAGGAGGATGACTTACACAAAGTGTACTGAGTTTGAATTGTATGAAAATGGGTGGACAAGGAGACTACTAGCACTCTCCAAGTGTGTTATCAAAGAATCTAAAAATTTATCTATTTAGGCGGGGAACAATTCCTAATTTCCAATCTCAAACAAAATCCGCTTATGAGATCAAGGATCACTAATTCAAAGGTCAAGGACACATAAACCCTAAATACGAGTAGGTCTCTAAAAGAGCAGGACAAGTCACCCTGTCGAAGAACTTCGGTATTTCGGTTGTTGTTTTCCAAAGATCGAAACAAAGTATATCGGCGATTTGATCAAGCACATAGGTTTCAATCGAGGACAAGTTGTGATACAAAAAAGTGATAGATAACAGATCTATCAAGGACAAAGCAACTTGATAGTATCGGAGAAGTCTTGTTTGAAGATGTTTGGACAATGTTTAAGACTCAAAAAAAAAACACATAGCTATCCCTACCAAAGAAAATGGTGAGAAGCCAAAACCTTTGCCCCATTGCTTATGCGCATACGTGCACCTCACACAGCCATGTCACCCCTAGAGGGCGCCCGTGTTTTTGGTGTTTCCAAGGACTCCAGCGATTAATGCGTTCAAGGGTTACACCGCTGTAGCGAGGGGCCCCGGTCATGCAGCGCCTCAAGCGTCGGTGTATGCTGTGATGGGAATCTGTATGATCAACATCACGAAGAGATTCTTCCCCTCCCTTTAGCGCCAAGATTATGACTCCTTTCAGTGAACCCGAGGGTAGGCAACTAACTAAGGAGTTTTACTTGGCTTAGTTCCATGATAACCTTCGGTTGCCTTTGATGAGCTTCCGGACACCATAACCACACGACACACGAAAATCCGCACCCACACCGCCCGAGTCGAGATGGCTGGATGCAATAAACAGAGCTTTTCCATGATGATTGTCCAAGTCATGGAAAAGAAGTTACTATGGTCTTGGAGTCTTTAGACTCAACAAGACGTTCTTTATTATAGTGAGGTGGAATCACCGGCGATAGGTGTGTACTCACTTGGGTCGTTCCCGGAGGTTCAACTTTCGGCAGACCCTCTAAAGGTGACACTGGACATGACTCAGATTCGGGTTTCTGATTTTCTGATTCTCCCAAAAGGAGAAGAGCATACTTCTCTAGCCCATCTCTTTACCCAAACACGCTAAACAACCTTAATCACCGAGCTAGTTTCACTTCACCAAATCCACACGCTTTTAGGTTTCTGATTCTCTCAATGAGAGAGCATAATCCTGACGATTGAAGTGCTAAGATTCACTACCTTGCTCCGCTCCCTAAGAGTTCGTCATATTAGTAAGATCATCAGGAGCCTAGATTTGTCCATGGTCATCACCTCCATGTAACAAAGAGCCAAATTCCTACTCACTATCAAAACTCTAAGAATTTTAATGAAGCCTAATTAGACTATGTGAATTGAAAAGCAGGAAAACAAACACAATGTTTTTTTTTAAATAAGATCTTTGACAAGCGTAGTGTTTGTTTTCAAGTCTTTGTCACGCGTCCTGCAATCAAACCATTAGTGTGTTTCAAGTTCTCGACTGGCGTCCTGCAGAAACTGTTATGCTGTGAAAAAAGAATTCAGAAGAACCAGAAGAACAAAAGTTAGAATCTATCAAAAAAAAAAAGAGATTAATTAAAAATCTAATTTAATCTAGTCAAAATTTAATCTAAAAAGAATTAGTTAACAAAACTAAAATTAAACTAAATTAATCTAATACTAAACTAAAAATTTAAAACAAAACTAATCTAAATTAATAAAATTAAAAATCTAATCTAAATTTAAAAAAATTCCTCTTGGATCTAAAAAAAATACTCCTGATTGCACGTTTCCCAAGAAAATAACTCAAAAGATAAAGGCTGAGTTCTGACAAATAAATCAGATACCTGATAAATTTTTTGCAAACAATAGGTCTGATATCTGAGAAGAGGGCAGAACCAGCTTTCCAACGCCTATTTGTTTTCGAAAAACAGAGCCAGGATGCAAAAGTTAAGCCTTCCGGAGTGAAAACAATAACTTCTGGGTTTGACAGGCGAAAAAGGTATCAAAATGGCAAAATCAGAAAAAAAAATACCAATACCACTAGAACGGCGTTGGAAGCAGCTTTTCGACGATATCTCGTTTTTGAAAAACGGAGACCATATGCTCAAGATATGACCATTTTACTAAATATGCTCATTTAGGCTTTAAACCACAATTTTTATTAATTTAAAGATGAAAAAATTAATAAAATATTTCGCTGAACCTTCATGCACAAAAATCGAGGTAGCACAGAAATCAAAATGGTACAGAAATCGATGTGTCCGTACGGATCTGTACGGATTTTTTCTGACAATTGTTTTGAAATTTTTCAAAACACTAAAAAATTAATTTTTAGCAAACCCTATCATATTTTATATGAAAATAGGGGTTTTTGGGCCTTCTGAGCACATCTATGGAGTCCATTTTGCACCAGCATGCACTATTTGAGAGATCAAAGTCGAAATTTCTTAAAAAATGATGAAAAACCACGGTGGGCGCCAAATGGGTAACTGAAAATATGTTATACTTCTGTGAATCCTTGCATGCAAGGATACTCAATAATGAGTCCTTGCAAATCAATTCACAGCTCTCTATCCGAGAAGAGCAGGGATTGATATTGTGGCCCTCAGATTGACCCAGTTACCCCTGCAAATAAGGTCTGAACAAAGAGATTCAAAGAGGAGCAAGAATGCCAATCTCCATGAATCTCGTTCTTGCAATGCAACAATGAAAACTAATCTAAATGACTGTAAAATGCAATAAACAAAACTAATTTATTGAAATGAAAATTGATCTACATGCAATGCCATAAATGAATTACTTTTGCAAATTAATCTACTATGAAGATTAAGCTAAAATGTAATATTAAACCATATGCTCTAAAACTAAGATGTTATAAAATCAAACTAATGTGTAATCTCAAATGATAAAATTCAAAGAAAATTTGTAGCATAAGTCGATGTAAAATTAAATTTTTGAAATGAAAGATGAGAGGGCTCATTTTATAGGCAAAAGTGGAATTGAAGGCAAATTCATAAAAGCAATGTGGGATAAATAGAAAAAATAGAAACAAATCTTGATTGGAATTCTTCTTTAGTTTATTTCCCTTTTAACTGATTTGTTTCCTTTTTTTCATCACAGGATATTCTTGAGAGGATATTTCATTTATTTTATTTAATTTAAGATGATAATATCTCTTTTAATAAAATAAAATAAGATTATGTAATTTAGAAATGAATATTAATAAAATAAAATAAAATTATTTAATTAAAAGCGATTTAATTAAATAGCATCATTTTATTTAAAGTAATATTAACTTCAATTAAATAACATTATTTTATTTATTAAAAGGGATTTATTTCTTTTGATTAAATAAAATTAATGGCTATTCAAACCTTAGGGAAAATTGAAACATTTGAAATAGTTATGAATTGATTAAGAAATTTGATTTGAAAATGCGACAATCATTGATTCAGAAAGTTGATGTTGACAAATTAAATAAATGGGGCCCAACGTCTAGGTGACCATTTTAGGTTGCATACAAAAAGAAGTTAGGACATTGGACGTTTAGTTTGAAAATCTAATCAAGAAAGTGTTTGTGGTAAAAGAAAATCACTAATCAAGATGAAATCAATTGAACCCCACATATGTGCTTGTGTATCTTTTTTCTTATGGTCTTTTGAGCAAACATTGATCTTTTGGTTTGAAGAGAAAAGCATGTTATTCAATATCTTGGTCTAGTAAACAAGTCCTTCATAGGTTCATTTAGGATCAAAATAAAACACTTCATCCATTTCAAACATTTATCATCCCATCCCACAAGCAACTTTAGAGCTTTGGAAAAATTATTATCTAGACTTGGGTACATCCTTAAACCAAATCAAAATCACCTTGTTTAATTAGGAGTATGGTAATGCATCCTTTCTTATACCTCTAGTTAAATCAGCACACCTTTGAACAAGTTTATCCTAAAGATCACATCCAACATCTTAGGGTTTACAAGTTCATTATCCAATCAAAACCAATCAAAATTAAATCCTAAAGTCTATCATTGATCCAAAGTTCCTAAAAAATCAACACCCATATCATTCACCCCTTTCATCCTTCATCTCATCATTGGTCCTAAACACCTTAGAGGTCACTTTTACAACAAGGTCAAAACACAAGAGGAACATGGAATATAAACTTAATTCATACATCAAGAGTAAAGCAATTCAACCAAACTATCAAAGCCTTACAATGCCAATTGATTTTCAAAAGTCACATTTATACAATCCATACATGGGATCATTATCTCCTACAATCCTCAATGGTACAACAAATGTGAGTATACCCAATCTAAATCTTGGAACACCTTTTCCAATGGTAGATTTAAATCCAAGTCCAAACTTGCAAATCTCAACCAAATACTCAATGCATGAGTCTTCAACAAAACAACATTATCCCACCAAATCCATACATGCCAAATGAGAATATACCAAGTACAACTATACCAAGCATGAACTTCTTGAATCCACAACTTGAGTAAACTTACTATACTCAAATTCATAGAAATCTTTATCAAATTCATCCATCTCATTGAGTTTTATAGCTAGGTTATGCAGATTTCATCTTGGTGCACTCATTAATCTTCAACAAAGTCGATCACAATCTTCATCAATCATCTTCACACTCCCAAAACAAAAGTCCTTGAGAAAAAGTTCAAAATTTAGGAATCACACTCAAAAGGTCATCAAGAAATACATTAGGAAGTGCAATCAAAAGCAACATATCAAAATAAACAAAAAATTCACAAGGTTCTATAGACTCATTCCTTTGAACAATCTGGAAATGTATGCTCAATTTCAACCACTTCTTAGTTATAGAGGTCCTTAGAAGTATTGTATTTTCTTCAATACCGAGATCTAGTAAACAAGCATCTTTTTAGGTACATTCTAGGCTCAAAAAATCAAACCTTTTCATCCATCCTTGAACATCAAACCAAAATCACCTCACCATCATCTTTTGGAAAATCTTGAAATTATCCTCCATGTTAGGCTTTTTGGCAAAAATAAAAAATCATCAAAACCTTGAAACAAAATCCTTGAAATCTTTGAACATCAAATCATCTTTGGCTAAGTATGTGTAGATGCATCCTTTTGCATATGCTTAGTCAAATTATCAAATCCTCTTGTTTAGCTATGTATATGTAGATACATCCTTCTTCATATGCTTGGTTAAATTATCATCTTGTTTGAATAGGTGTGGGTAGATGCATCCTTCTCCCTACACATATTCAAATTATCATCCTTTGAGAAAATATACCCCTTAGATAATCATCCAACATCTTAGGGTCTATTTGTTCATAATCCAAAAACAAAACAAGCCAAAAATCAAATCAAAGTCAATCTAAAATCCAAAAAAAAATCCAAGAAACAAATCCAAAAAGTATAGCATCCCCTCAAGATTTCCCAAAAGTTCAAACATCCACATCATCCATCTTTTACATCATCCATATCATTATCACCCTTTGATCCTTAAATCATCCTAATTTTTCTCTTTTGTACCTAAAGTTAAATTAATCCAAATAATTAGAGAATTCACCTTCCAAATTGATCCCTATTTTATGGTGCAAACTAGATCTCAACACAAGAAGAACATGGAAGCCAACAAAGAAACACCCACTTCAAGTGACCTAAGCTAGACAAACTCTAAAATGAATTCCGTTCAATCAAGCAATCCTTTAACTAACTTTCCCTCATCATCACAAAATCCACAAGGGGAAGGCCAAATGGAGGATCTTATCAATAGTCCCTTTGGGATGTCACATGAGGAAATCTCCGAAATGGTTCAAAATCTAGAGAATCATAAGATTATCAACATCATGATGAGACTCAACACTTCACTATACATGCTTGAATTGGAAAAACAAGGGGCTAAACTCCCTTCTAATTTCAATGTGGGTACTATTGTGGAGCCATCTTTTGGGATCACACCCCCAATCTCATCTACCATCCCCATCTCATCTACACCCCCATCCCAAAATATCACTCAAAACATCCCACAAATCATAGCATCCATTGCTCCAACTCAACCTAGTGTTAACAAGGGAAGTGCATTCTCAATTCCATACAAACACACCCCCTTGTCAATAATCAATACTTGGATGCAAACACCATTTTGGGACAAACCGTACCCAAAAATCCCCTACATACATATGTCCCTCTTACTTTCCATGATCCCAAAGATCCATCATCATCATTTCGCGCAACACCCCAAACCTCTCTCCCCATAACCTTGCAAGGAGAGGGTGACATGTTCGGACCAAGGGGAATTTTCGACACTACACCATTTCCTCAAGAGATCACATCCCTCACATTTTCACCACTTCCACCATTTCCATCATCATCCACACCACTTCTTGGCTTAGGGCTTCCCCCTTTACCAAATATCAATCAAAATCAAACCAACACCTCGAACGTCAATCAAAGTATCATGCCAAACTCTCAAAACTTGTCATCAACATTTGCAACAACAGATGACAACTATCCCAATGACGCAAATCACCACCATCACATCATTAACCACCCCCCTAACATCTCAAAACATGGTCTCTCAAGGACCAACCACATCAATCACACCATCTACCACTCAAACCCCAATCACCAACACAACAACACCTCTCAGCACTACAACAAGCACCATTCCAAATCCACCACCACCAACCTCCAATACATCAAGCCAATATAATATGGCATTGCAAGCTGCTTATCAAAAGGCATTCTTGCAAGTACAAAAAAATAAGCTGTGCAACTAGCTACTCAACAAGCCGCGCAACTAGCTGCTTAGCAAGCCGCTCAAGCTACTCAAGTATCCCAAGCCGCATTACAAGCACAACAAGCACATCAGGCTACACAAGCCCAAGCCTCATTACAAGCACAAGCACAAGCACAGTATCTTGCACAACAACAAGCATATCATCAAGCGGTAAAAAAATACCTATCGCAGCAAGAAGCAACCCAATTAGCAACCCAACAACAAGCGTTGTTGGTGCAACAACATGTGCAACAACAAGATCGGCAATAGGAAATCCTAACACATCAACAACAAGACCAACAACAAGCATTGTTTATACAGCAGCAAGTGCAAGCATACATGGCTCAGCAAAATGTGCAGATACCATCAAACAACACACCAAACAACCCAACCACCCAACCGATAGTTGAACCACCTCAGAACACTTTCATCCCACCCCTTGATCCACAAAATGATGTAACAACAAAAATCAGGTTGATCTCGCAACAAGTGCTCGATCTTCAATCGAGACGAACAGTGAAAACCCCTAGCAACTTGTGCCCTTATCCATTCGATACGAGCCTTGCAATGAAACCATTCCCAAAGGGATTTGAGATCCCCAAGTTTGACAAGTACCGTTGGACGGGAAACCCTTAAGATCACATCAGGGAATTTCAGGTTCATTGCATGGAAGTCACGTATGACAATACCTATCTGATGCGGCTATTTCCTAGGATTTTGGTTGGCCATGCCGTGGAATGGTTCTCTCACCTACCTATAGGCATTAAAACATTCCAAGAAATCATAGACGCATTCATCAAAAACTACGCATGCAATATCACCATGGATGTCAGTCTAGAGGAACTATTGGCTCCGAAACAAGGTAAGAATGAATCATTTGCTTCATTCCTACATCGATGGTGATCCAAGGCTAATCAAAGAAAATGGATCATGCCCAAGGAACAACAAGTGTGCACTATCATATCCAACCTTGACGGCCTCTTGGAATTCCACCTCAAGGTCCAAGGGATCACCCTGTATGACTAGTTGATTTCCAAGGTGCTCAGCATCGAACGAACCCTTATGACACAACCTGGAGGATCAACTTCATATCCTAAACAATAGAACAATTTCCCACCCACCAATTACAATGACAAACCTCACACATGGGCAAGAAACAAAAATATTACCAATGATGGTGTCGTTGATGCCAAATTTTTCATCAGTTCCCCTCGGTAAAACACACCTGCACCACAACAACAAATCCAAAACCATTAGCAAAACAACCATCCAACAAACACAACAATACAACAACCAAACAATCAAACAATCAATAATGTCAATGATCAAAGGGGACCGCCCCAATGAAATAAGAACTTCACCAAGCAGAAGTACACCACCCTGGGGGAACCACTTGAAGTCATCATGAAGAAACTGATAAACGAAGAAACTAATAAATGAAAACCTCATCAAGATTCCCACCTATGAAAACTACCAAGAACCAGATTTAAAACCTCCTTGGTACAATGAAAATCAACTTTGTGACTTCCATAAAATCAAAGGGAACACCACTAATAGTTGCATGAGGTTAAAAAACCTAGTCCAAGACCTCATTGATCAAAGAATCATAAATGTAGAACAACCAATAGGGAATCAAAATCTCAAAATATACACGAATCTGATGCCTAACCATAACAATAAAGGGAACAATAACAATGATAAGGGGAAAGGCACCTTCAAAAATGTGAATCATGTCTACGACCATGTTGTCGCATCCCTAAATGACTACTGCACTACCATCACCATCAAAGGAGCCCATGCCAATTATGGAGTCACTACAAGAGTCAGCAAAGTTACGATTGCAGGGTCATCCCAACCAAATAGAGTACTTGCACCCAAATTTGTTCCCAATGGTCACAATGTCCTTGATCAGCTAAAAGGAACCCCAACACAAATCTCCATGATGGAGTTATTAAAAATCTCATCCGCCCACAAGAAAATCCTTGAGGAAGCATTGGCTTCAACCACTGTCCCCACAGATCTTGATGCAGAACAATTCCAAGCTATGGTCGGAAACATCATCACTCCAAACCTCCTTACATTCTTCGATCAAGACTTTCCCACTCAACCATCTCATAACCGTGCACTCCATTTAGAGGTCCTAGTATAGAAAAATAAAGTCAAGCGAGTCTTGGTGGATGGAGGTGCAAGCTTGAATATTTGTTCCCTCAAGCTCATTAAGAACCTAAAAATCTAAGAGGACTCCATCGACAAAGGAAAAGGTATTACAATCAAAGCATATGATGATCAGGAAAGAGTGTCCCAAGGCACAATCCAAATCCCTATTCAAGTAGGGCCAGCTATCATGGAAACCACCTGTCAGGTCTTGGACCTCGACTTGCCTTATAACATTCTCCTAGGACGTCCATGGATCCATGCAATGCAAGTAGTAGCATCAACCTTCCATCAATGTGTCAAATTCACATATGAAGGACAAGAGGTCACCATCCATGGAGATCCTAAACCATTCTCCTACTGCAAGAACCTTGAGGAAAAATATTACAAAATACCTCAAGTACCTAAAAATGATGAAGGCCCATCAACACCGTACATTGATCCAGCCACTCTCGCCTCTACTTATGCAACAAAGACACCTGCCATTCCCGCCATCCCCACCATCTCTGATATCAAATTCATCATCCAGGATAATGGTTGTGGAAACTATATGATTCCCAAAAATTCCTTTGTGGTAGGAGAGTTACCACAATCTCCTAGATCACGAGGATGTCCACAATCAAATCAAGCCTCCACTTCTCAAACATCCCCTAAATATCCCAACTTCAGAAGTTGGGGAGATCTCGGCCGAGAATTCATAGACGGGGACCCATCTCATCTCCTATACCAAGATAATAGACCAGTAGTTGATCTACCAATGGATGACAAAAGTAAAGGTTTACAAATGATGCTCGTAATGGGCTATGACAGAAACCAGAGACTTGGGCAGAACGACAATGGGCTTATAATACCCCTCATTCCTGAGACGTGAATGATAAATCTTGGCCTCAGATGTACCCCTCTAAGTATAACCATATGTGGACGAGGCCCCCTAGCTAAAGCAGTCAAGACTCCTCATGAACCAACACCAGTTGAACTTCACTTACCTATATCCACTAGTCACATCCTAGATAATTTCACTTTTGATATAACGGATGTATGTAGTAGGAGTGATGATGAGGATCCTATAACCAACATACCTAGGCTCTTTAAGGATATCACTCTTCTCATGATTAGCACCTTATCCTTTGATTCAGACCATAAAAACCATGAAATTTGTTTAGTCTACCCACAACTCATCGATTATGACCAACTAGGACCACCAATTCTTGACACATTCAAAAAATGATGAGGCACTCTTAGAATTCATGGGACTACGAGATAATATTCCATATGGGGATCACAAAGTAGGATTCATAATTGAGCTAGATACACATGCATAATATGGGGAAACGATTGAATCCCTCAATCACAAAAGTGAAAAACTAAGAATAATCTCTAGGTCCTTGAGTGAAAACCACACTATGGCACTCTCTGACCCAAAAAAAGTAAAAAGAAAGGATGCATCCAACAGTGAAAACCTCTCTAAGGCACCTAAGGATGGGGGATTTAATCTTCCTTTCGGAGCCCTTCATTAGGAAAAATCAATGGTCCTAGCAGAAATATGCAATCTAGTTAATCTAGGAATAGAGGAGACCCCACACATCACATTCTATGCGGATTCATTACTATCAGAGGAACAAGAGCTCCTAGTAGCCTTCTTGAGAGAAAGACAAGTTAATTTTGCATGGAGCTATGCAGACATGCCAGGATCGATCCATAAATTGTAGTTCATCACCTAGCAGTATATCCTGAAGCAAAGCCTGTCCAAAAAAAACTCAGGAAAATGCACCCTTAGATTGCCCTGCTAGTCAAAATGGAACTAAAAAATCTATTGGATGTAGGATTCATTCGACCAATTGACTATCCAGAATGGGTGTCAAACTTGGTTCCTGTCTCAAAACCTAATGGGAGCATCTGAATCTACACAGACTTCAGGGACTTAAACAAAGCATGTCCAAAATATGATTTCCCATTGGCCAACATTGAAATGATTGTGGACATGATAGTAGGACACGAAATGCTCTCCCTGATGGATGGTTTCTCGGGATACAACCAGATAATGATTGCTAAAGAAGACCAACACAAAACAGCCTTCACTTGTCCATGGGGGACTTACTGCTGGAATATGATGCCATTTTTCTTGAAGAATGCAGGAGCAACATACCAAAGAGTCACGACGTTAATCTTCCATGACATGATTCATAAAACTATCAAAGATTATGTCGATGACATACTAGCCAAATCCAGAAAGAGGAAAGATATATAGCAACCTTAAGTGCCATTTTTGACAGGCTGGAGGAAGACAAGGTCTAATTAAATCCAAAGAAGTGCATCTTTGGTGTACAATCAGGAAAGTTGCTAGGATACATAGTGTCAATGAGAGGTATTGAGGTATACCCTGCTAAGGTAAAAGCAATCCTTGAGATGGAGGCACCCAAAACATTGAAACAATTAAGAGATCTCCAAGGCAGGCTTCAGTCCATCTGAAGGTTCATAGCACAATTGGTAGATAAACAAAATCCATACTCTCACCTACTTCATAAGGGAGTAGCATACCAGTGGGATAAAAACTGTGAAGAGGCCTTCAATAAAATAAAGAATATCTGCTTACTCCACCAGTCCTCATGCCATTGATCCCAAGAAAGCCATTAATTATTTATGTGTTAGCAACAACAGTAGCCCTTGGTGCTCTTCTAGCTCAACATGACAAAAATGGGACAAAAAGGGCCATCTATTATATCAGCAGAAAAATGGTGGGGCATGAGTTAAATTACTCATTCGTTGAGAAAGCATGTCTAGCAATAGTGTTTGCTTCATATAAATTCAAACATTACATGTTGGCACATAAAATCAAACTCATTGCCAAAATCGACCCTCTCAAGTACTTACTATCAAAAGCAATGCTCACTGGAAGAATGGCCAAATGGGTTATGATACTATCAGAGTATGACATTGAATATGTGGAGCGGAAAGCAATTAAAGGCCAAGTCACCGTAGATTAGCTTGCAAAAGAACCAATCTATTCAGAGAATCCTCTCATCTCAGAGTTTCTAGACAAATCCATCTTCAATCTCAACATAGCCAACCACTGGAAACTTTACTTTGATGGCTCATACATGCAACATGGATCAGGATCCAGTGTATTCTTAATCACCCCATAGGGGGACTGCATACCTAGATCATATAAATTGGCATTCCCCTACACCAACAATATTGTAGAATACAAGGCTTTAACCATAGGTCTCAAAATAGTAGTACAGTGGTACATCACGGCCCTTAGGGTATATGGAGACTCTCAGCTGATAATAAACCAAGTGAATGGTGAGTACCAAACTAAGGATGATAAGCTCACTCCATACAAGAAATTGGTGGACTCTCAAAGAATCCTTCATCAAGATCACATTCGAGTAAATTCCTAGAGAAAACAACAGAGCTGTAGATGCCATGTCAACAATTGGATCCTTACTGGAAATCCCTTGCAACGTCCTAAAACATGAATTCTTGGTAGAGCAGCTTCTCGTTCCCACATTCGAGGTACCAGAGTTGGAATTTTTGTGTGAAATCGTTGGTCTTGGAGATCCTTGGTACCATGACATTTATACCTACCCACAAATAGGTGTCTTACTTGCTGACTTACCCTCAAGCTTAAAAAGAACTTTTATTAAAAAATCCTCTAGGTTTGTCATCCTAGGAAATACCTTATACCGTAGAAGCATAGAGGGAACCTTATTACGTTGCCTTAACATTGACGAAGCCTTGAATTCTTTAACTAAGGTGCATACCAACATCTATGGTTCACACTCGAGTTGAATGACCTTGGCCAAGAAACTGCTGAGGATGGGGTATTATTGGCCTACAATGGAAAGAGAGGCACACAATTGTGTCAAGAGATTTCTACAATGCCAACAACATGGGGACCTCATCCATGCTCCAGCTCAAGAGCTTCATCCTATTGTTACACCATGGCCCTTCTCACAGTGGGGGCTCGATCTCATCAGAAAAATCACTCCCACTTCATCTAATGGCCATAAGTTCATCATAACTGCCACTGAGTACTTTACCAAGTGGGTCGAAGCCATACCCATGACCTATATAACTGAGAAGAAGATATCAAATTTCATCCTGAACTATCTCATTTTTCGCTAAAGTGTCCCACAAGCCATTATCTCAAATAATGGAACACCATTCATGAATCAAGATGTCCGTGACTTGTGTGAAATATTCAAAATCCAACATTACTTCTCCATCGCATACTATCCCCAAGGTAATGGCCAAGCAGAAGCCACAAATAAAACCATTTTGAAAATCTTTAAGAAAACAGTCAATGGTGCAGGTCGTGACAGGCATCTGCAACTCAATCCTGCCCTCTGGGCCTACCGAACCAGCATCCGCACACCCACTGGTGCCACTCCATTCTCCCTGGTCTATGGATCAAAAGCCATACTCCCAATTGAGATTGAGCGCCCGTCACTAAGAATATCACTGCAAAACCTCATCACAGATGAAGAGTACCAAGTATTAAGATTGAATGAGCTAGAGCTATTGGATGAGTAGTGTATAGATGCTTTAAATCATTTGCAAGTCTATCAAAATAGACTCAAGAGGAGCTATAACAAGAAAATCAGAAGTAGGACTTTCCAAGTTAGAGAACTAGTACTAAAGGAGAATCAGAAGTACGTCCTAAATCCAAACAACAAAGGAAAATTTGAACCCAATTGGTTAGGACCATTTGTTATCACAACAAGCTATAATTCAGGGGCATATCAATTATCAACATCTGAAGGGGAACCTTTGCAAGAGCCCATGAACAACTCTCATCTCAAAAAGTTTTATGCCTAATCTTTCAAGGTATAGAACCAAAAATCCAAAAAAAATTAGAAAATGTCCTAAAAATAGGGTTACCTTGGTGAAATCCTGGAAAATAGGCATCTTGGTAACAACAAAAAAAAAAAGCAAAAAAAAAACCAGAAAAAGGATAAAAAACTATAAAGAGAAAAAATCGTCTTCTGGTGAAAACCACTTCGGTGGCACTTTGGGCAAGTATCTTGGTGAAAACCTAAAAAATAGGAACCTTGTGTAAATAAGCATGTTCCATCCACCAGGATCTTCACGGCTTGTTTCTGCATCATTCATCTTCCATCGCATTCCATATCTCCATCCATCACTCATCCACCCACATCCACACCATAGCTTGGTCTTGTGTTCGTATCATGATCCCTCCTAGTAATACTCGGCTCATTCCCAAGGTCAGTTTGTCTTTCCATTATCGAAGTAGTCTATTGCATCACACTAGGGGCATGCTCTCATTGGATCAGATTCGTGTATATTCTTGAAGTCCTAAAATCATAAAATCCAAAAACATTCAAATCATATCAAAATCCCAAAAAAAGTCAAAAAGTCAAAAAACAAAGTTGTCTTGTCGAACTACGGGTCTTTGAGCCTTGAACATAGGCAAGATTGATCTTTGATCATCCCCCGAGACACTTAGGTCAGTCCTTTAGGAGTCCACCATAATAAACTGACGTTTCATCATGTATATCTTCATATGTAAATCGGTCAAGTCGTCAGTCAAACTACATGGTCTTTGCGTGTATAACGTAGGCAAGGCTAATCTGTTGATCAGCCCCTGAGGCCCCTAGGATAGGTCCTTAGGTTAGTCTCTTGGTCAAAATCTCAGAAAACCCCAAAAAATTAGAAATTTGGAAAATCAAAACATTTATAAAATATCAAAAAATACCAAAAACAGCCTCAAAAGGTGTCAAAACTCCAAAAAACATCTAAATATTTGAAAAAATTCATCCGTCCCATTTCGCTTTCACCCACAATAAACATCTTTCATAATAAATGATCATCATCCCCAACCTTTGGTGAAACAATCAAAAACAAGTCTAGCAAGTTAAAACGTGAAAAGTCAAAAAGTCAAAAAATCTCAAAATCTAGGTTAGTACGTCAGCAAGTTGTTCAACTCTTTGTGTCAATAGCCTATCATCCAATTAGTCCCATATCAAATCATCTAATATCATCATGTCCTAGGATGCATCCTTCCTATAATGGACATCAACATCAGGCATCATCGTAGTGTAGTCTTGGCTAGCGGTATTGAAGAACATCAGGTCATTTGTTTACTACATCTTGGTCTTTTGATTTATCTTAATTTGCTCATTCCAGGGACCTCTCAACGATGTCCCCAATGAAGGGATTTAGAGAGATAGGAATGGGGAAATGATCATGATCTTTTTATCTGTTGCACTTGTTGGACATTCTTGTAAAATAACCTCAGCGAATACTTGATTTATTAGGTGTGTATAGAGGGTGTTTTGGGTATTTTGTTGACCACATAAGAAGGCTTAACTTTCTATGTTTTGGTCTGAGATGTTTGAAACTTCTAAAGTGCATCCTAGTAAGGTTTGCGTATGTCAGGTGTGAACAAGGATACTCCTATCTAATTGTTGAGTCAAAGTCCATCACACTAAATACAACATCATCCTAGTTCTTAATACTTTGATGCATCATATTTATGTGTGTTATCAAACATAAGATAATTGGCCCTTTGACAATCCCAACTCCATGGCAGATGTTCATCATCATCATCATCTTTTATCTTGTTGAAATCTCTTCTTTCTTCCATTTCTTCTTGCTTTTCATGCTAACAAGGTACTATGACAGTTAATCACCACTATCATTAATCCTGCATCCACAAATATAGTCAGCGCAATGCATATCATATAGAAACATTGACCATCTCATATGCATATAATATAGATTTTTTATTCTAAGCATCTCATAATCATAACATTACATACACATCTGCATATAACCATCTCTTATGTAATTACAGAAAACATAAATAATCCATCATATCATCCATGGCATAATCATATAACCATTTCATCACATAAATAAATTAGGAATTTGCATCCATTTGTATACATCATCATAAATATAAATGTCATCCATCATCTATCCATATCATATAGAACATCTTTGATCATCCCCCGAGACACTTAGGTCAGTCCTTTAGGAGTCCATCATAATAAACTGACGTTTCATCATGTATATCTTCATCTGTAAATCGGTCAAGTCATCAATCAAACTACGTGGTCTCTGGTGTATAACGTAGGCAAGGCTAATCTATTGATCAGCCCCTGAGGCCCCTAGGATAGGTCCTTAGGTTAGTCTCTTGGTCAAAATCTCAAAAAACCCCAAAAAAATGGAAATTTGGAAAATCAAAACATTTATAAAATATCAAAAAATACCAAAAACAGCCTCAAAAGGTGTCAAAACTCCAAAAAAATCTAAATATCTAAAAGAATTCATCCGTCCCATTTCGCTTTCACCCACAATAAACATATTTCATAATAAATGATCATCATCCCCAACCTTTGGTGAAACAATCAAAAACAAGTCTACCAAGTAAAAACGTTAAAACTCAAAATGTCAAAAAATCTCAAAATCTAGGTTAGTACGTCAGCAAGTTGTTCAACTCTTTGTGTCAATATCCTATCATCCAATTAGTCCCATATCAAATCATCTAATATCGTCATGTCCTAGGATGCATCCTTCCTACAATGGACATCAACATCAGGCATCATCGTAGTGTAGTCTTGGCTAGCGGTATTGAAGAACATCAGGTCATTTGTTTACTGCATCTTGGTCTTTTGATTTATCTTAATTTGCTCATTCCAGGGACCTCTCAATGATGTCCCCAATGAAGGGATTTAGAGAGATAGGAATGGGGAAATGATCATGATCTTTTTATCTATTACACTTGTTGGACATTCTTGTAAAATAACCTCAGCGAATACTTGATTTATTAGGTGTGTATAGAGGGTGTTTTGGGTATTTTGTTGACCACATAAGAAGGCTTTCCTTTCTATGTTTTGGTCCGAGATGTTTAAAACTTCTAAAGTGCATCCTAGTAAGGTTTACGTATGTCAGGTGTGAACAAGGATACTCCTATCTGATTGTCGAGTCAAAGTCCATCACTCTAAATACAACGTCATCCTGGTTCTTAATACTTTGATGCATCATATTTATGTGTGTTATCAAACATAAGATAATTGGCCCTTTGAAAATCCCAACTCCATGGCAGATGTTCATCATCATCATTATCTTTTATCTTGTTGAAATCTCTTCTTTCTTCCATTTCTTCTTGCTTTTCATGCTAACAAGGTACTATGACAGTTAATCACCGCCATCATTAATCCTGCATCCACAAATAGTCAGCACAATGCATATCATATAGAAACATTGCCCATCTCATATGCATATAATATAGATTTTTTATTCTAAGCATCTCATAATCATAACATTACATACACATTTGCATATAACCATCTCTTATGTAATTACAGAAAACATAAATAATCCATCATATCGTCCATTGCATAATCATATAACCATTTCATCACATAAATAAATTAGGAATTTGCATCCATTTGTATACATCATCATAAATATAAATGTCATCCATCATCTATCCATATCATATAGAACATCTTTGATCATCCCCCGAGACACTTAGGTCAGTCCTTTAGGAGTCCATCATAATAAACTGACGTTTCATCATGTATATCTTCATCTGTAAATCGGTAAAGTCATCAGTCAAACTATGTGTTCTCTACGTGTATATTGTAGGCAAGGCTAATCTTTTGATCAGCCCTTGAGGCCCCCAGGATAGGTCCTTAGGTTAGTCTCTTGGTCAAAATCTCAGAAAACCCCAAAAAATTGGAAATTTGGAAAATCAAAACATTTATAAAATATCAAAAAATACCAAAAACAGCCTCAAAAGGTGTCAAAAATCTAAAAAATATCTAAATATTTGAAAAAATTCATCCGTCCCATTTCGATTTCACCCACAATAAACATCTTTCATAATAAATGATCATCATCCCCAACCTTTGGTGAAACAATCAAAAACAAGTCTAGCAAGTTAAAACGTGAAAACTCAAAACGTCAAAAAATCTCAAAATCTAGGTTAGTACGTAAGCAAGTTGTTCAACTCTTTGTGTCAATAACCTATCATCTAATTAGTCCCATATCAAATCATCTAATATCGTCAGGTCCTAGGATGCATCCTTCCTACAATGGACATCAACATCAGGCATCATCGTAGTGTAGTCTTGGCTAGCGGTATTGAAGAACATCAGGTCATTTGTTTACTGCATCTTGGTCTTTTGATTTATCTTAATTTGCTCATTCCAGGGACCTCTCAATGTTGTTCCCAATGAAGGGATTTAGAGAGATAGGAATGGGGAAATGATCATGATCTTTTTATCTATTGCACTTGTTGGACATTCTTGTAAAATAACCTCAGCGAATACTTGAATTATTAGGTGTGTATAGAGGGTGTTTTGGGTATTTTGTTGACCACATAAGAAGGCTTTCCTTTCTATGTTTTGGTCTGAGATGTTTGAAACTTCTAAAGTGCATCCTAGTAAGGTTTATGTATGTCAGGTGTGAACAAGGATACTCCTATCTGATTGTCGAGTCAAAGTCCATCACACTAAATACAACGTCATCCTGGTTCTTAATACTTTGATGCATCGTATTTATGTGTGTTATCAAACATAAGATAATTGGCCCTTTGACAATTCCAACTCCATGGCAGATGTTCATCATCATCATTATCTTTTATCTTGTTGAAATCTTTTCTTTCTTACATTTCTTCTTGCTTTTCATGCTAACAAGGTACTATGACAGTTAATCACCACCATCATTAATCCTGCATCCACAAATAGTCAGCACAATGCATATCATATAGAAACATTGACCATCTCATATGCATATAATATAGATTTTTTATTCTAAGCATCTCATAATCATAACATTACATACACATTTGCATATAACCATCTCTTATGTAATTACAGAAAACATAAATAATCCATCATATCATCCATGGCATAATCATATAACCATTTCATCACATAAATAAATTAGGAATTTGCATCCATTTGTATACATCATCATAAATATAAATATCATCCATCATCTATCCATATCATATAGAACATCTTTGATCATCCCCTGAGACACTTAGGTCAGTCCTTTAGGAGTCCATCATAATAAACTGACGTTTCATCATGTATATCTTCATCTGTAAATTGGTCAAGTCGTCAGTCAAACTATGTGGTCTCTGCGTGTATAACGTAGGCAAGGCTAATCTATTGATCAGCCCCTGAGGCCCCTAGGATAGGTCCTTAGGTTAGTCTCTAGGTCAAAATCTCAAAAAACCCCAAAAAATTTGAAATTTGGAAAATCAAAACATTTATAAAATATCAAAAAATACCAAAAACAGCCTCAAAAGGTGTCAAAACTCCAAAAAACATCCAAATATTTGAAAAAATTCATCCTTCCCATTTCTCTTTCACCCACAATAAACATCTTTCATAATAAATGATCATCATCCCCAACCTTTGGTGAAACAATCAAAAACAAGTCTAGCAAGCTCAAACGTGAAAACTCAAAACGTCAAAAAATCTCAAAATCTAGGTTAGTACATCAGCAAGTTGTTCAACTCTTTGTGTCAATAACCTATCATCCAATGAGTCCCATATCAAATCATCTAATATCGTCATGTCCTAGGATGCATCCTTCCTACAATGGACATCAACATCAGGCATCATCGTAGTGTAGTCTTGGCTAGCGGTATTGAAGAACATCAAGTCGTTTGTTTACTGCATCTTGGTCTTTTGATTTATCTTAATTTGCTCATTCCAGGGACCTCTCAATGATGTCCCCAATGAAGGGATTTAGAGAGATAGGAATGGGTAAATGATTATGATCTTTTTATCTGTTGCACTTGTTGGACATTCTTGTAAAATAACCTCAGCGAATACTTGATTTATTAGGTGTGTATAGAGCGTGTTTTGGGTATTTTGTTGACCACATAAGAAGGCTTTCCTTTCTATGTTTTGGTCCGAGATGTTTAAAACTTCTAAAGTGCATCCTAGTAAGGTTTATGTATGTCAGGTGTGAACAAGGATACTCCTATCTGATTGTCGAGTCAAAGTCCATCACACTAAATACAACGTCATCCTGGTTCTTAATACTTTGATGCATCGTATTTATGTGTGTTATCAAACATAAGATAATTGGCCCTTTGACAATCCCAACTCCATGGCAGATGTTCATCATCATCATCATCTTTTATCTTTTTGAAATCTCTTCTTTCTTCCATTTCTTCTTGCTTTTCATGCTAACAAGGTACTATGACAATTAATCACCACCATCATTAATCCTGCATCCACAAATAGTCAGCACAATGCATATCATATAGAAACATTGACCATCTCATATGCATATAATATAGATTTGTTATTCTAAACATCTCATAATCATAACATTACATACAAATTTTCATATAACCATCTCTTATGTAATTACAGAAAACATAAATAATCCATCATATCATCCATGGCATAATCATATAACCATTTCATCACATAAATAAATTAGGAATTTGCATCCATTTGTATACATCATCATAAATATAAATGTCGTCCATCATCTATCCATATCATATAGAACACCTTTGATCATCCCCCGAGACACTTAGGTCAGTCCTTTAGGAGTCCATCATAATAAACTGATGTTTCATCATGTATATCTTCATCTGTAAATCGGTCAAGTCGTCAGTCAAACTACGTGGTCTCTGCGTGTATAACGTAGGAAAGGCTAATGTTTTGATCAGCCCTTGAGGCCCCTAGGATAGGTCCTTAGGTTAGTCTCTTGGTCAAAATCTCAGAAAACCCCAAAAAATTGGAAATTTGGAAAATCAAAACATTTATAAAATATCAAAAAATACCAAAAACAGCCTCAAAAGGTGTCAAAACTCTAAAAAACATCCAAATATTTGAAAAAATTCATCCGTCCCATTTCGCTTTCACCCACAATAAACATCTTTCATAATAAATGATCATCATCCCCAACCTTCGGTGAAACAATCAAAAACAAGTCTAGCAAGTTAAAACGTGAAAACTCAAAACGTCAAAATATCTCAAAATCTAGGTTAATACGTCAGCAAGTTTTTCAACTCTTTGTGTCAATAGCCTATCATCCAATTAGTCCCATATCAAATCATCTAATATCGTCATGTCCTAGGATGCATCCTTCCTACAATGGACATCAACATCAGGCATCATCGTAGTGTAGTCTTGGCTAGCGGTATTGAAGAACATCAAGTCGTTTGTTTACTGCATCTTGGTCTTTTGATTTAACTTAATTTGCTCATTCCAGGGACCTCTCAATGATGTCCCCAATGAAGGGATTTAGAGAGATAGGAATGGGGAAATGATCATGATCTTTTTATCTGTTGCACTTGTTGGACATTCTTGTAAAATAACCTCAGCAAATACTTGATTTAGTAGGTGTGTATAGAGGGTTTTTTGGGTATTTTGTTGACCACATAAGAAGGATTTCCTTTCTATGTTTTGGTCCAAGATGTTTGAAACTTCTAAAGTGCATCCTAGTAAGGTTTGCGTATGTCAGGTGTGAACAAGGATACTCCTATCTGATTGTCGAGTCAAAGTCCATCACACTAAATACAACGTCATCCTGGTTCTTAATACTTTGATGCATCGTATTTATGTGTGTTATCAAACATAAGATAACTATCCCTTTGACAATCCCAACTCCATGGCAGATGTTCATCATCATCATCATCTTTTATCTTATTGAAATCTCTTCTTTCTTCCATTTCTTCTTGCTTTTCATGCTAACAAGGTACTATGATAGTTAATCACCACCATCATTAATCCTGCATCCACAAATAGTTAGCACAATGCATATCATATAAAATCATTGACCATCTCATATGCATATAATATAGATTTTTTATTCTAAGCATCTCATAATCATAACATTACATACACATTTGCATATAACCATCTCTTATGTAATTACAGAAAACATAAATAATCCATCATATCATCCATGGCATAATCATATAACCATTTCATCACATAAATAAATTAGGAATTTGCATCCATTTGTAACATCATCATAAATATAAATGTCATCCATCATCTATCCATATCATATAGAACATCTTTGATCATCCCCCAAGACACTTAGGTCAGTCCTTTAGGAGTCCATCATAATAAACTGACGTTTCATCATGTATATCTTCATCTGTAAATCGGTCAAGTCGTCAGTCAAACTATGTGGTCTCTGCATGTATAACGTAGGCAAGGCTAATCTATTGATCAGCCCCTGAGGCCCCTAGGATAGGTCCTTAGGTTAGTCTCTAGGTCAAAATCTCAAAAAACCCCAAAAAATTTGAAATTTGGAAAATCAAAACATTTATAAAATATCAAAAAATACCAAAAACAGCCTCAAAAGGTGTCAAAACTCCAAAAAACATCCAAATATTTGAAAAAATTCATCCTTCCCATTTCTCTTTCACCCACAATAAACATCTTTCATAATAAATGATCATCATCCCCAACCTTTGGTGAAACAATCAAAAACAAGTCTAGCAAGCTCAAACGTGAAAACTCAAAATGTCAAAAAATCTCAAAATCTAGGTTAGTACATCAGCAAGTTGTTCAACTCTTTGTGTCAATAACCTATCATCCAATTAGTCCCATATCAAATCATCTAATATCGTCATGTCCTAGGATGCATCCTTCCTACAATGGACATCAACATCAGGCATCATCGTAGTGTAGTCTTGGTTAGCGGTATTGAAGAACTTCAGGTCGTTTGTTTACTGCATCTTGGTCTTTTGATTTATCTTAATTTGCTCATTCTAGGGACCTCTCAATGATGTCCCCAATGAAGGGATTTAGAGAGATAGGAATGGGGAAATGATCATGATCTTTTTATCTGTTGCACTTGTTGGACATTCTTGTAAAATAACCTCAGTGAATACTTGATTTATTAGGTGTGTATAGAGGGTGTTTTGTGTATTTTGTTGACCACATAAGAAGGCTTTCCTTTCTATGTTTTTGTCTGAGATGTTTGAAACTTCTAAAGTGCATCCTAGTAAGGTTTACGTATGTCAGGTGTGAACAAGGATACTCCTATCTGATTGTTGAGTCAAAGTCCATCACACTAAATACAACGTCATCCTGGTTCTTAATACTTTGATGCATCGTATTTATGTGTGTTATCAAACATAAGATAACTGGCCCTTTGACAATCCCAACTCCATGGCATATGTTCATCATCATCATCATCTTTTATCTTGTTGAAATCTCTTCTTTCTTCCATTTCTTCTTGCTTTTCATGCTAACAAGGTACTATGACAGTTAATCACCACCATCATTAATCCTGCATCCACAAATAGTCAACACAATGCATATCATATAGAAACATTGACCATCTCATATGCATATAATATAGATTTTTTATTCTAAGCATCTCATAATCATAACATTACATACACATTTGCATATAACCATCTCTTATGTAATTATAGAAAACATAAATAATCCATCATATCATCCATGGCATAATCATATAACCATTTCATCACATAAATAAATTAGGAATTTGCATCCATTTGTATACATCATCATAAATATAAATATCATCCATCATCTATCCATATCATATAGAACATCTTATAAACCATTTTGCATTTCATTTCACAAATCATCATTATAAGCATCCAATGCATAATTAAACAAAGCATTATAGGTACATAAGCATTATAAACAATCCATCGCATTAAGTGCATACATCCTTCCATATTCATATAATGCATCTCATAAAAACATTCATTGTGCCATCACATATACATCATAAGGTCATTATTCACATATCATCTTGTATACACACCATGAATCATCATCTCCATACCATACTGCATAACACATCACATCATAACATCGTCACAAGTGCATATCATACATGGAAAATCACATACATTCATACATTCATAGCCGCATATCATGATCACTGCATTCACATCATCATCACCATCATAACAGAAAAGGAGATTGAAAAATAAATTGTAGACACTTAAAAATGACCTAGGCCTGCAAGCTCTATTTTTACCATTTTCATCCTAGCATAATTATGACATTTAATTATGTCCTTGGTCCACATTCAGCTATTAATTAAATAATACATTATTATTTAATTAATTCATGTCTCTTGTATTCTTCATGATTATTAAATAAATAAATTATATTTATTTATTCAATACGTCACTAAGGGTCTATTATCTTCTTACAATTAAATAAATTTATTAATTTATTTAATTACCTTTATTCATTTATTCTTCCTAATTATTAAAGAAATGAATTCCATTTATTTATTTAATATGTCACTAATTCTCATAATTAAATTAATTTATTATTTAATTTAATTATTAAATCATATCTTCTAAATTAAATAATTATTTTTAATTATTTAATTGTCAAAATTAACATTTCTCTCATTTTAAATAATTATTTTTAATTATTTAAAATGATATCACATTCTTGACTGACAGTTCATTTTAGTAAATAATCTAAAAATCGATTATTTATTATCTCACAAAATCCATATTTTGAGTTGATTTAATTCAAATTGGTAACTTTCTTCCAAAAATCAAGTAATTGAGCAAATTATTGATTTTCTAAATCTGATCTTCAGTTCAACTCTTATCTTCCCAATTTTTTGAATCTCACAAATCAAGCAGTCTTCATCTTCTTGATTTTCGAAAATCTTTACTTTTCTAATTAATTATCTCATTTATTCTCCACCGCTGATTTGATTTTCTCAGATGACATCTTGACCACTCACTTAATGATTTTTCCCTAATGTTGATTAGGGATTGTCAGATTAAATCTTATCCTCTGATTTTAGGTCTCTATCGAAAGTCGATCTCGTCCGTCCATTCAAAATGGCATTTTCTATAAAATGCTATTTTGCTCACATTTTGAGATTACAGACATGAATTTCATTATTCTGGCGCATAAATACTTAGAGTTTACTTGGCATTTTAGAGTCATATTGTCATAGGCATAGGCATAGTTTTATTTAAATCCTTCAAAGCTTGTGTAGGACATAGGCATAGTCGAGGAATTGCTCGTATGTTCGATCTGAGGGCAACATTTGCAGTAAGTTAGGAGGTGCTACGAAGAGGAATCATGGAAACTTCAGCGATTATCTGGTATAAACGTTTCTTCTCTTACTTTTTAATGTACTTCGTAGTTCTTTGGGTTTATATGCATTGTTGATTTGCTAACATCTAATCTAACCTTAGGAAATTTACCCTTAGATACATTGGTGAACCCAACGTTTTTGTAGAGAAATTTGTGTGTTTTCTTGTTTATTTTCGTTGTTTTGCAGGTTACAGCCAAAAATTCATATGAAATCTCGTCATCTTCTTTTGAGCATAGAAAAATGGGAGAATAAAATATTTTAAAACCATTATCTGGGTTTTTTAGGTCTCATTCTCAGCTTTCTGGAACTTCAAACAATTTAAAATTTTGTTAAGATTTGAGAAAGTTATGGTTGTTTTAGTGATCACAGTTTTTTAAGCTTTAGCTGTTAAAACCCGAATTTTCTTTTGTTTATAACACTTTTGTTTTACAAGATTTTGCAAAACGTTTTCTGGGTTTTGAAGGTCTATGTCTTAGATTTCCATAGATATCTACGGTTTAAAATTTTGTTTAGTTTTGAGGAAGTTATCACTATTTTAGTTTGTTGTTTTCATTTAAGTTTTTTTACTAATTTTTGTTTGCGGCATGTGGCAGTTACATTTCGTGGGTCCAAGACTAGTGGATAAAACTCCTAACTTGTGGTCTTGCAGGTTCAAATGTCGAAGACTCACTACTAAACAATGTGCTTGTCTTTTTTTTTTAGATTAAAACACATTTTCTTTTAGTGCACTTAAAACGAACATGATTTTTCTACTTTGTCTGATTGTGTTTGCAAAATGGTAGGTGATTATGCTCTCACCTTGTGAAAACTTGGTGATAAAAAAATTAGACCCATTTTTTTTTTTTTTGTTATACACCCTTACGACTTAGTAATCGAAGTATCCTCTCCCCTTGCACTTTCGGGCGATCCTGGGTGTAAAAGAAATGGTTACTAACTCTAGAACTTGGGCTTGTTCTGGTGGAAAAAAGTACTCACCCCAGGACGACTCAGACCGGTAGCACCTTGAACCTGAGGGACTTCCAGCCGATATATAAAAGTGGATTATTGGGGAAATCCCAAGAATCACGTGTATGGTTCCGACGAGATGGATCCGAAAGGGGACTCTCACTGCATGGATCATGCCCTACGAATGAAATGCCCTTACTAAACACCCACTATTTTAGAGGCCAACCATTTTTTAGCCGTTGATTGGTATAGTGCAGGGTATAGTATCATGCCCGAAGACACTCACTACTAATCCCCTTGAGTAGAGATAGCAGTTCTTGGGAAGTCACTACCCAAGAATTCGAAGTTGGTGTGCTCAAATGACATTAATGAGCCGTGGAGGGGAGCCAATGCCACCAAACTTCTAAGCTATCCGCTCTCGAGAAGGAAAGGTGTTTAGCACCAATTCGAGGTATATAGGTGGGCTATACCAAGTATACAAACCCTTGGCCTATTGGCCTATTAGGATCATTCTTGTCTCATGTGTGTTTGCTTACACCAAAACATTGTGCTTGCTAAGTGTTTTCTGGATTTTCAAAGAATATAGTACACAACATTCACAAATCTGGACACAAACAATCGACCTTAGACAACTTAGACTTTTCAACAAAACATCAAAAAAAAATAAAAAATCTCAGTCTATTGTCAAACACTTTTTTCTAAGAGGTCTCTATCAGAAATCAGCTTTGAAATTGCTCAAAACGTCTATCATTTGCATTCACTAGCTTGCATCTTAACCATAGGTTTGATTTTCCAAATCTTAGTCGCATTCCCTAGGTGTCATAATCATCATTTCCAACATAAAATTGTCTTTAGGTCTCATCTTGACAGACTTTCGATTAGGCTAACTCACCATACTTTGCAAAACCATTGTTTCAAAACTAGGTTATCTTGGGACTTAGTCATTATTCCTCTTGTCAATCATTGTCTTTTTTGTGAGAACCTCCATCTCAACAGTCTAGTTAGGTAGGCTCACTCGTCATTTCGACCTTGTCATTTAGTCCCCTTAGCAAGTCCTTTGATAACCTAAATTGAGACATAAGTCAAGCTTAGAGTGGTTAGGAAAACTTTTCTCCAAATATTGTCCATCTTAGTCCTCATTTTGCACCTAGACTTTGCATCATAGTCCTCATTTGGCATCTAGACTTGGCATTGGTCATTTTCCTTAGTCAACATTTTCATATTAGTCTTCATTGTCACCTTGGCATTTGGCATCCTTTCTTGAAAATTTTATCACCTTGCATTAGTCATTTCCCTTAGACAAATGCCATTATCACTCTGCATTTAACATCATGACATCCACCACCTTGTCTTCCCTTCAACAAAATATTGATAGGCTTGCTAGTAAAGTTGAATACCGGTTACTCTGTAGAGGTCAATACCAACAAGCCTTCGACTTTAAGAGACAATTCCTCCAAATCGAAAATCAATGCCCTTCGTACCAACAATCCATGAGTCATAGTCCTCCATCCATCTATCCTCACTACCAAAAGTCACTTAACACCATCCATGGCATTAGCCCACAACAAACATCCATTAATCACCCTTATCGTAACTTTGACAAGGGAAATCGACTGTCCACTAGTCCATTTCAAGTCTCCACGTCATATGCTAGTCCTTCACCTATCAATCCCGTCCAATTCTACATGCCTTATCAACCATCTACCAACTCATGTCACGTCCCCACATCATACCATATCGATCTGGTCCAAGTCTCCACATCCCATTTTAGTCAACCTTACACCAATCCAGTCCAAGTCTCCATGTCATATCCTATGTCATCACCAACTAGTCCAATCCAAGTCTCCATGTCCTATCCTAGTCCTTCACATACTAGTCCAGTCCAAGTCCCCATGTCATATCCTTGTCCTTCACATACTAGTCCAGTCCAAGTCTCCATGTCCTATCCTTGTCCTTCACACACTAGTCTAGTCCAAGTCCCCATGTCCTATCCTAGTCCTTCACACACTAGTCCAGTCCAAGTCTCCATGTCATATCCTAGTCCTTCACATACTAGTCCAATCCAAGTCTCCACGTTCTATCCTAGTCCTTCATTCATTAATCCTTTTCAAGTCACCCCCTCACAAGCCACATCTAGTCATGGAAATTTTGTCATTACTCAAAGGAACATCCCATTGTCTAAACTTGAGGATACATGTCAAAACGAAAGCCCAAAGCATGACCTTATAATGTCACTCTCATGTCAAAAACAAGGTAGTTCATCCCATGACCCTATCTTAAAGTCCATTCAAGAAGTCCTTCAAGACAATCATGACATCCAAAACACACCTATCCTTAACAACAATTCTATTTCTGATTATATCATCCATGACAACCCCATCTTTGACCAAGACCCTACCATTGATCAAGAAGTCCAAATCCATGACAACCCCATCTTTGACCAACACCCTACCATTGACCAAGAAATCCAAAACGATCCACTCCTTGACCTTTATGCCATTCATGATCAAATACTTTCCAATCCTATACAGGCCTCGACTATTGACACTTTCCAAAATGAGACACTTGCCTCCATGACACACATAGATGATATTCCTCAAGAACAAGAGTCTTCCATTATGGACATATTTAAAAATGATCAAGCTATAACTGAATTTACTAGACTCTATGACACTGACCATAATGATGGCTTTGACATCGACTTGGAAGCACCAATAGAATCATTTGAACCTGACATGTCACAAGATCAGACCAAAGATATCAGTCATAAATATGTCCAACATGACAATGAAGCTAAGACACTTTATCAACTAGGGTCATCTATCTTTGTCAGAGCAGGCTTCCTCACAAACGAAAATATTCCAAGTAATAGTGTCCACATACATCATGATGGGTTAACATCTTGCTTTCAAAACAACAAATACCTCATCACAAATAGAATCTGTCAAAACATGCATTATCAAGGCAAAGGACTAGGCATACATGAGCAAGGCATTCAAGAACCAATACAACTTTAGGAAAATTACAGACATCAAGGTCTTGGCTATTCTTCAGTTAGAAAATCAAACAATGTTAGTGGAACCTCCTCGATACTGGGGGCAGCCTTGTCAGATACAAATGTCAAAAAGAGTCCATGAGAAATCCTTGTCATAAGGTTGTTGCCATCACCCCTTCCACCCACACCATAAACTATTATTCTCAACATCTTAAACCTTCCCTTTGGAACCAACAAAGACAAAAGTCATACAAATCAAAAGATCAAAATCAAATGTCAAAGGCCACTGAATCAAACAAAAAGACAAGTGGACAAATGAAATTAAAATTCCCAAAGACAAGTGGATCAAGCAAAGAAAATATGTCAAAAGAAAAAGTCAATCACAATGTGGAGCCACAATACAAGAGGACTCCCACATATAAAACATGTCCACCTCCTTCAAAATGGCCATCAAGCAAGGAATCTAAAGGTGTTGGTTCAAAATGCCATCCCTCCAAAATCCATCGTCCACCATACCAAGTTTGGAAAATAAAAAGTGATTCATCTAAACATCCAAACAAATTTTCCACGTCTACCATCATCTGTCATAACCCTAAATCTCACCTAAAGTCCAGAAATCCCACGTCACAAATCTGACACATCATGGCAACAACTCTTTTCCACAAGGACTCTCATGGCACTCTATCACGATGTGCGTATTCTAATAAGGCCAACTCTAGTATTAGAAAGGATCACAATGACATCAATCAATTGTATGCAAGTGCTATGATCCTGACAAGACAACTCCTTCAGCAAGGTCATTATTGGCATATCAAGGCACCAGTCTCTACATCAACATCGTCAACAGCTTCAAAACAATCAATGGTTAGTTAAGGCATCAAGGTCATCCTAAAATATAAAAAATACAAAAAATTGAAAAATATAAAAAAATTGTCACCTTGATGAAAACCTGGAAAACAAGCATCTTGGTGACACCAAAAAAAATAAAAATCAAAGTCATGAAAATAGTAAAGAGAAAAATTTCATCCAACGGTGAAAACCTGGCAAACAGGCACCCTAGATAAGTACCATGATGAAAACCTAGCAAACAGGCGTCATGTGTAAAATAAATCATCTATGTGGACTCTTACACTTGGGGGCAAGTCGTCTCATATCCTAGGAATTCCTCTTGACATTGGCATCCGACCATTTAATCCATATCATTCCCACCTATCTTGGTCTTGACATAAAAAGGCACACATAAATCATGCTTTAGGAAAACTCAACATGTCTATCCTTTGGTCATATATTATTCATGAAACATCATGTCATTGCTGACATAACCTCATTATCCTTATGCGACATAGTCCTTGACAATCATATGACAATTCCCTTAGTCTCATGTCCCCCGTCCTTTACCAAGCCCACCTTTTGTCCTTTCATATCTATCACCTATCTTGGCTTTCCCTTGTCAAACGGTCTAAGGATACTCCATCATCCCATCTAGTCCTAACCGATTCATTCCAAATGCAATGAGTGCATCATCCAACACATTATTTGACTTTGTTTTTGGCTTGGTTGCAGACCTCGATACTTTTGCCACATTATCGTCATCCTCACATTGTTTCGGGATGCGTCCTTCCCATGTCAAACAACATTGTCATCACCTATCAATTAGTATTCAGCTTCACTAGGGGCACAATCATGTTTGTCCTTGGATTCTCATGTGTAGGCATTAGTCACATGCATTTGTCATTATCATAAAAGTCCTGAAAAAAGAAAAAAAATATCAGAAAAGCCCTAAAAAAAAGATAAAAACATCATAAAATGTCTAGAAGAAAAACCTAAAAATTTGAAAAATGTCTTGAAGAATCCACGACAAACTCAAAATGTCTATAAAACACAAAAACGAAGTCATTCCTTGTCAAGTTTGTCAAAATAGTCAGTCTTCATCATTCGTCTGAACTACATTGTCTCTGCGCATTTGCTAGGTAGGCAAGACTCTTTTTCGAATCCCTGAGACATTAGGTCAGTCCTTTTAGGTTTGTCAAAATAAAATCATGACACAATCTTCGGTCATCAAGACAAAGTCATTAGTCGTGTTGAACTATGAGGTCTCTAAGTGTATGATGTAGGCAAGGCCATCTGTCGATGAGCCCCCGAGGCTGCACTAGGTCAGTCCATTAGGGTTCATGGCATTACACTGGCACACACGTCAAAATATCTTCAAGTCAAATTGAATCATTCCCAAATGGATAAACTCCTAAAACAAATTATAGCAATCATTTATTTCAATATGACAATCTCATCAGCACGTCAATCATATCATTATGACAATATCGACATATAGTCAACACAAGTCAAAATCAGTCTAAACTTCAGTCAAAACTTGGTCAAAATAAGTCAAATGATCATAACCTGTCAAACTGTCAACTCTTGGTTAGCTTTCAGATGTGTCCTTCTGAAAGATAACCTCTGTCATTCATGCCTTATGATGTGTCCTTTCTAGGCATCATCACCGTCATTCGACATTTTGAGGGATCCTCTTGACATCTAAGGATCACTCCTCTTGACATCAGTATTCTTCAGATGTGTCCTTCTGAAGAACAAACTCTGTCATTTATGCCTTAGGATGTGTTCTTCCTAGGCATCGTCATCATTTCGAGGGCCCCTTTCGACATTTAGGGATCAATCCTCTCGATATCAACATTATTCAGGATGTGTCCTTCCTAAATTTGGCAATCTTCAACATTTGTCATCTTGCCATCGTCATCAAACCTGACATCTTGACATTAGAACAATGGGTGTCCAAACACACTTGGAAAACACTTGGCACTTGTCTTTTGGCTTTCATCATGTTACTAATTTTTCAGCGAGACCCTGACAACAGGATTTAGAAAAGCAGCGACGTATCATGATTGTCTTATCTTGTCTTTTGGCTTTCATCATGTTACTAGTTTTTCAGCGAGATCTTGACAACAAGATTTAGAAAAGCAGTGACGTATCATGATTGTCTTATCTTGTCTTTGGATTTTTATTTTTTTTATCATGTTACTAGTTTCTCAGCGAGATTCTAATTTCGGGATTTAGAAAAACAACAACGTATCATGATAATGGTTTTATTTTTGTATTTTGGCAATCATGCTGCTAGTTTCTGAAGGATGTCCTGGAAATAGGATTTAGAGAAGCAACAATGTTTCATGAATTGTCCTTGTCTTTTTCTGCTTGTGGTTGGTTATGACAAAAAGATTGGGGCAATTGTGCTCTTCGTATGAGTCATGATCATCCTTGTCTGTGACTTCTTGTCTTATGTGATGGTATGACCTTGTACACCTTGATCTATGTCATATCATGGTGTTTGTTGGCCATTACAATAGTCTGCCCAATGATGATTAAGAGCAATAATAATTAAAGTCCTATGCTAAAGTTTTGAAGGATTTGGTCTAGGAACTAACATACATCTCCTTTTGTCTTGTCATCTTCTCTCACTCATCTCATATAGGCATTACATCCATATCATCATCCATATCTTTTGCACTAACATTTCTTTGTCTCTTCATATTCTAGTCTTCTCATTAATTTCGAGAGCACACCCATGTTCTTGGAACCTGTCTATCCTCTCGAGGGGGCATACCATAACCTTCCTTGTCATTCTTCCTCATCTTATTTTGCACTGGGGCATATCTTTGACTTATCTTCTTTGTCACAACATGACATACTACATTATGACAAAGAGGGGCAAAATGTAGACACTTAAAAATGACCTAGGCCTGCAAGCTCTATTTTTACCATTTTCATCCTAGCATAATTATGACATTTAATTATGTCCTTGGTCCACATTCAGCTATTAATTAAATAATACATTATTATTTAATTAATTCATGTCTCTTGTATTCTTCATGATTATTAAAGAAATAAATTATATTTATTTATTTATTCAATACGTCACTAAGGGTCTATTATCTTCTTACAATTAAATAAATTTACTAATTTATTTAATTACCTTTATTTATTTATTCTTCCTGATTATTAAATAAATAAATTCCATTTATTTATTTAATGTCACTAATTCGCATAATTAAATTAATTTATTATTTTATTTAATTATTAAATCATATCTTCTAAATTAAATAATTATTTTTAATTATTTAATTGTCAAAATTAACATTTCTCTCATTTTAAATAATTATTTTTTAATTATTCAAAATGATATCACATTCTTGACTGACAGTTCATTTTAGTAAATAATCTGAAAATCGATTATTTATTATCTCACAAAATCCATATTTTGAGTTGATTTAATTCAAATTGGTAACTTTCTTCCAAAAATCAAGTAATTGAGCAAATTATTGATTTTCCAAATCTGATCTTCAATTCAACTCTTATCTTCCCAATTTTTTGAATCTCACAAATCAGGCAGTCTTCATCTTCTTGATTTTCAAAAATCTTTATTTTTCTAATTAATTATCTCATTTATTCTCCACCACTAATTTGATTTTCTCAGATGACATCTCGACCACTCACTTAATGATTTTTCCCTAATGTTAATTAGGGATTGTCAGATTAAATCTTGTCCTCTAATTTTAGGTCTCTGTTGAAAGTTGATCTCATCCGTCCATTCAAAATGACATTTTCTATAAAATGCTATTTTGCTCACATTTTGAGATTACACACATGAATTTTGTTATTTTGGCGCATAAATACTTAGAGTTTACTTGGCATTTTAGAGTCATATTGTCATAAGCATAGGCATAGTTTTATTTAAATCCTTCAAAGTTTGTGTAGGACATAGGCATAGTCAAAGAATTTCTCATACATTCGATCTGAGGGCAACATTTGCAACAAATTAGGAGGTGCTACAAAGAGGAATCATGGAAGCTTCAGTGGTTATCTGGTATAAACATTTCTTCTCTTAGTTTTCAATGTACTTCGTAGTTCTTTGGGTTTATATGCATTGTTGATTTGCTAACATCTAATCTAACCTTAGGAAATTTACCCTTAGATACATAAATCATTGCATAAATCATCACATTTGCATCAATATACATAAATCATCATATAAACATACATATCATCTATCATCCATCCATATCACGTATCATATAAATCCATTTGCATATCATATGTCATCATTCATTAGAAGCATAATATAGATCTATTAGTCGCATAACCATCACATAAATGCAAACACCATCACAAAGAAATGCATCCATACATCCATCACATAATACCATAACATTATTGCATAGCATAGAACCATCCATAAATGCATAATAAATAAATGATAAACATCACATCACATCAACATCATTATCTCATATATATCATCAAATAACTGTCATAGTACAAAATAATCAGATCACTATGCAGGTGTGTATGTCAATAAGTACAAAAAAGCCCAACGGGCTATCAAAAAGGATCCCATATGGCACAAAAGAATAATATCTCAATCAAAAATGAAGTCTAACCCTCCTATCTACTGCCTTCACCTCTGTCACCATGACCCTTTGTCGGTCTGTGGCTGTTCCGCTGTGAGTAATCCGGGGCCCGAGCTGGTCTAGGTATGGCCTGATAGTAAAGCAACCGATAGTAATCCGCCTCCCGGATGGTCTCCCTGTATGAACGAAGAGGCACTATACTGTGAGAGGAGGAGGCTGCCATACTCTCTAGCTATATTTTTTGGCCCATCTCTACAACCACCTATAACTCTGTGGCCTGCCACTAAAGAATCGTTTGGTCCCTCTCTGTTGTCAAGGCCTGGACCTGGGCCTACAATTGTAATATCATCTCGTCCCTCGAATTCGGCTGACTCGTTGGCTATCCTAGCGAAGGCTACACGTGAGGCTAATCCTCACCCCCAGCTCGTGGTGATGTGGTGGCCCAATCCTGGTGCCCATCATGTCCACCCTCCGGCCCCTGGTCTCGATCCTACATATGTACATCAGCACGAGGCTGATCCATCTAAACCTATCTTGACTGGACCTGTGCTGGCTGGTTCTGCGCTGGCTATCCTGCTGGAGGACTGCCACCTCTGCGTCCTTGACCTACCCCCTGCCCCTGGATCTCCGTTGAACGGAGGGTGCACCTAGAAATGTCAAACGTAGAGGAAGTTAGAACCAATCTCTGTATGCCTGAGTCACTCCTAGATTTGCAACCCCTAATCGTACACCTATGGTCAGGCCACTAGCTACCTGAAATTGTCCACTGCCTCATGGGAAGGGATGTATCACCCCCAAGCACCCTGCAATATTGTGCAAGAAAAGATGGCCACGTAGTCATCATCTGTCATGTCTTGTACCTCCCCAAACTGACGCTAAACTCATCCAAGAAGATATCACTCAATCATAGTGTGCTCCCGCCCCTGCATGAACCGATCCTAGCTGAAAAATAATAACTGTTGTACATCATTGGCCCACCTGGGCCGACCAAGGTAGGGATGCCATGTAAACACTGTCATCTCATCAATGACTCTCCTCCAGTGAGGGATCCCATGCTCGCCTGTGTGTGTGAAGGACACACCACCCCTATAGTGCCAAACCACTGGATCATCAAGCCCGACTGGCACTGGAACAATCCATGGCCGAAGAACGAAGATATGCTCCCATGCCCACATATGAAGGAGCATGACACCTGCACCAAGTGCCCTGTCGTCCAAGTATGTATACTCATGAAGATCCCTGTAAAGGGAGGCAAGAAGAACAGGACCCCATGCAAAATGAACTGGCCTGTCGCGAACCATCCACTCCCAGCAAAGCCCCCAACTAGGACTAAAGTACTAGCCTCATTGATCCAGAGCAACAAGACCTGAAATGATAGCAGCTATCATTAGACGAAATGGTTATGCTCCAACTCTATCTAGACCTCGCAAAACATGACCTCATCTGTGGCCAGAATTACATGGCAGGCAGCCTGTCCAACATCCATATCATGAATAACTCACCAACCATGTATCGACAATCTAAGGATGTGCCACACGTCCTCTAAGGTAATGGTGGCCTTGCCAGTAGGAAGATGAAATGACGATGTCTCACTATGCCATCTCTCGGCAAGCGCAGACATCATGCCAAGATGGGTCCACACAGGTGTTGCGTAGGCAATATACCATAGCCCCATCTCTCGAAATCAGTCCTGCTCCCTGGCAGACAAATCTCACAAATAACTGAATATCTCTCATGATCTGTGCTCATGAGAATAGAGCTCCCTCACCCCCTCCTGCATCAGGAAAGATCATCGTGTTAAAATCATCAAGAAATTTTGTCCCGAGCATTCAAAAAACTAGCCCAGCATTGCAAACTATGAACGTGTCGCAGTTTCAAATTTGCAAATAGCAACGCTGGCATCTTCAAATCCCAAACTGCACCGCAGCAATGCACTTTTCTTAAGCATCCCAAACCCTAAATTCTAAAGTCCACCACAACGTCGGAGTTTGAGGAATCTTTTCAAACTCCAAACTCCACCACAGCGGTCCATCTTGTGATGGCGGTTCAGTTTGGAGGACCAAGCGGTCTAGTTTGAAATTTAGCGGCGCTATAAAGCACCATTGAAAGAGACCTAGTTCTAAAAGCAATAAATAAATGTGTAAAATGAAAAATGAAGCTCAGGTAGGGATCACATACCGGTGCCTTGATGCCGGGAGGTTGCTAGTATGTCCGTACTCGGTCAAAGATATGCAATGAGAGTTGTCGTTGTGCCATCCCGTCAGGGTATCAAAGCTCAAATCATGAAATCTCTTAAGGCTGAATGTGTTCAAATGAACTGGAAGTGGCCCATCGAGGCCTATTTAAGCTTCAAAATTAGGGGTTTTTTACCCCGTTCGGCCATCCTGCTAGGGATTTGGACCCCCGATCCCGTTTTTGTTTATTTGAAGGTCATTTTGCACCGTTTTTTGGCGTTTTACCTCATTTTTTCACCTCCTGGGGCCTTTCTGGACCTGTCAGGCACCTTGTCCTCTTTTTTCGCAAGATCACCCAAAAATTAGAATTTTCGTCCGATCTCTCGAGGGGGCAGTATGTTACCATAATTTCCTTCGCCGGGGTAGTAGTGAGGCAAACTTTTAAAAATCAATTTTTATTTTTTTATCAAGATCGTTTATTCTTTGAACCAATGCAACAAGTGCACTGCTTCAAAGAGGGGAAAAATGTAGACACGTAAAATATACCGATTGACATTGTGCATCTGATCCCGACCACTAACATTGTTTCATCCTAAATCATCCCTCAGTCTAACCATTTAATCAAATACCTTTATTTGATTAAATTCATCAATATTCCTCTCTTAATTAAATGAATCATTTATCTAATTAAGTCATCCTTTCTTGTTAATTAAATCAATCAGTATGATCTAATTATCCCTATTTAATTAAATAATCAATTTTATTTGATTAAATCTCTAAAGTCCATCCATTAAATTAAATAAATTAAAACCTTATTCAATTTAATCTAACTTCATCTCCTTGGTTAAATCAATCCATAAATCAATAAAACCATATTCTTCTCATATTTGATTTAAATCAATCCATAAATCTAAATCAATATATCACATCATTCTAATCTTTCATTAAATTAATTAACCTTGATTAATTTAATCTCCTCTCATGTCCCATCCTCTAGCTTTTGCAACTTGCACAAGAAAATAGATTTAATTCATTTATTAAATCTCTATTTTCTCTCAAAAGGCATAATAAAGGAATATTCCTCAAATTTGAATTCAAAAATCCAAGTGGACTTTGTCCTTCCAACAAGGAATTTACTCCACAAGAAAGTCCTTTTTTCTTGAGCCAAGTGGCATTCAATGCACCTTCTTTCCCTCTTACATGTCATTTCAACAATTTCAAAATTCAAATATATGCATTTATTGACACATTCTTCAAAACTTGCACATCCTCCATCCACTCACATGTTGACAAGTGACACGTTGCCATTTGTTGATTCTTAGTCCCACATTACTCCATTTTGGACATCTCTTCAACTTGACATTCTATAAATAAGAGGCTAATCTCCTCATTTCATCATCCGCAATTTGAGCAAAGTTATTATACTTCAATTTCATCTTAGAGCTTTAGCATTTTGCATCAAATCCATCAATTGTAGCTAGGTTATTGCAGGTTTTCTCCATGGAAGGCATTTGAAGCAATCACCAAGTGGATCACAATCATCAAATCTTCATCAATCCTCTTCATCACATCATTGGAGTTGGGAAAGGGGCCAATTTTCACATCAAATTGGCACCAACTCCCTCAAGAGATTAAGAGTTTTCTTTGTTCTAGAATAGGATTTGATATTTTAGCTTCAAGTTTATTGTGTTCTTAATTTTATTCCTTTTCTTTTGCATTCAAATGGATTTCTTGAGGAATCTATATTCTAACTTGCATTTCAATGTTCTAATGTGTTCATTTGTTGTGTTATTGTAGGTATAGGATCTAGGTTCACAATAATGTAACGAGAGTTGAATTGGGAAAGATCACACATGAGACTACAAAGGTAGATGCCCAATCAACATTGAACACTCTTATTGAGAAGTTTGATGCAGTCAAGATGTGAAGGTTTAGTACAAAGCTAAGAATGAACAACTGATAGTTGTATTATGGAAGATTACTCAGTCTTCTGAATCAATTGAACCAATGGTTGTTAGTATTGAAGATCTTGTGATCCAGAAGGTGAAGAAGGTACACTCTAGAGGTAGAGTGGTTGGTGAATTCCTAGACCAAATGACTATTGGAATTTTGTCAAGTGTTGTGATTTGTGTTGCTGATATGTGATTGTCATTGATGTCAACACTCTTAGTATTATTGTACTGAAGGTTGTGTATGTCAAGGATATTGAGAAAATTGTTAAAAGAAGAGTTGTAAGTTTCCAGTGGAACAATGAAATTCATGAAGGTATTTTGTTCTATACATTAAAGATCAGATGTTGTAGACTAAAGGGTTTATTGTTGAGAGTATCTAGTTCATCTACCAGAAGTTTCAGAGGTATGCGTGAAGAATTGATCGTGTTGTGTTCTTACAGTGTTTTTGTGGTCTCTATCAGTGTTCCTAATTGAAGTTTGTGTAATTCTAGTTGTTTTGGATACCTCTCTATTAGTTCATGGTGTTTTTGGATATTTCTAGATCATTCTCCATCATTGTTATACGTCTGCATTGATCGTTGTGCTCATGGTCAAATATTTTTCTTGTGCATGTTCAGGTTTTCATGTTCTTGGCCGACATGATGGTTGTAACGTGTTGTGGATCCTTGAAGTTTAAAATTTGAATGTTTGGCACGCTTGTGGATTGGTCACATCATTGTATTGGCCGACGATGTTTAATTCACATTGAAAATTTAATTGTTAATTTGGGCCAACATTGTAAATATGTTTTATTTTTCTAGCCGACTAAGTAGTTGATGTAATTCCATGATGCAGATATATATATGATTGATTGGTTGAGTGAAGTTAATGTGTGTGTGAAGTGAGAAAAGCCAAAGATAGTGAAATTGTGTGAACATTGATCTATTCATTTGATTGCAGAGCAGAGTGAGAGTGAAGAGTGAAGGAGTTTTTATGTGCTTAACTGGAACTATAATTAGGCTTGTGTAGAAACTATTTTCTCATTTCATACCCTCTAGATTTAATCCTATTTTGTATTGTTGGGCAGTGAGCCCTATTGTATTTGAGCAGTGAGCTCTAGGCAGTGTGCCCGAATGCATGTGCATTCCCCTTACTATTTTCATTATACTTTTAACAGGGTATAATATTGTGGACTAACATCCACCATGGTTTTTCCCCTAACAGGATTTCCACGTAAAAAAATTTGGTGTTATATGTGTTTCTGATGTCTTGATTGCTTATGGTTTACTGTTCATTCATCAAATATGAGATTAAAGTTAAGTAAGATTGAAAAGTTTAATATTTTGTAACAACTGATTCACCCCCCCTCTCAGTTATCTGTCCTTGTTTTTCCAACAATGATTGCACAAGGTTCAAAACTCTTGGTATCATCGGTGAAGAAAATTAAAAGGATGGAGGCTGTAAAATCAGAGTTAGATGAAACTACTGATTCTTTTGTTCATGAAAAGGATGAGATGAAAAAATGTTTGTAGGATTGGGTGAAAATAAAGGAGCTCAAAATAGATACGCTGGTGGAAATTGAAATCATTCCAAATAAAGATATGTATGTGGAGGTGAGGGAGGCTATGATACATAAATTAAATCTCATCAAAGATTTGATTAATGATTTGCAAAGTGCTCGAGAAGCTAGCCAAGACAGTAATTTGAACCTTATCAATAGAGTTGAAGAGCTTCCTTGCAAGTTGCAAGATGATAATGATAAGGTTCTCTCCTCAAATATAGTTGTGAAAGAATTCACTAGCATGATTCAAAAAGAATTTGAAGATCAAGCCTTTTCAGTGGCTTCAATGGATAAGTTGCTAGACATTCAGTTGACCTTGGACAACTTAAGAGTGTTTTTAGGAAGGCACGATGAAGCTTGTGATACACTGAAGGAGTCAATCCTAAGAGTCCTCACCATTTCCAAACATACTTCAGGCCCGGATAAAGAAGTTCATACTATCATGAAGAAGTATGATGACTTTCTAATGAAGGACGTTGGAGAAGGTTGATTCTGCCTTAGTTTAGTTTTTATTATCTTTCATGCTTTTTGTAATTAGTTCAAGACAATTTACATGTTTTTTTTAGAATTGTAAATACACATAAAAATAAAGCAATCCTCTAATAATTTTGGACTCCAATGTTGAATAAGTCAAAGAAGTTATTTCTTTCCTAGATGAGCTCTTTTTCTCTCATCTATAAATATGAGAGAGCTCATTTGTAATTGGGACCTTTTTTATTATGCAATGAAGTGCTTCCCAAATTGTGACTCAACTTTGAAACTTTGTGTTCAAATTACAAGATCAAATTCAATTAATAAAAGGAGGCAAATTTTGATTTCTCAAGTTTGTATGAGTGAGTATGATGTCATTCTTTCTGATTTCTCTTATTGTTAATTGGATAAGTGGTAACTCTTTCTTAGGATTGGAAGGATGTTCAAGATAGGATTTATAAACTGAGTTATATTGATTAATTGAGACTGTGTGATGTAAGTGTTTCTTGGTGAAGATTATCAAGACTTTGAGCTTGGATTTATTCACTTTATGTGTAGATCTATTGGTGAAGTGGGTTGATATACTTTGTGCTACAATGTACATCATTTGCTACTGTAGAACTATAATAGAAGGCAACAAGAAGACTTTGTACTTATGTGTGTCTTTTGGTTATTATTAATCTAGTTGTATCATTGTACTCTTTGATTATTCTTACATTTATTCAAGAATGTTGGTGATTACTACTTAGGTAGATATTTAGTGGTGTAGAGTATTGCAAAATATTACCGTGGAACATTGTAAATGAATTTTCTAAAAGAAGAGAAAATGGAGAATGTAACACACCCCACATAGTTAAAGCTGGTGTAAATACTTTTAGTTTAGCATAGTTTACTTTTTGTTCCAATAATCAGTAAGAAGGGAGCCCCCCCTTCAAAGAAGAGAGAAAATCCTCATCATAGCTATGGCTAAAATCCCTATTTTGTAATTTTTACAAGAATTACAAAATATTCACCCAACAAAATTCTTGTGATCAACAAGCCATTGATGTAGAGAACTAGGAAGGTGTAAGTATCATCCTATTATAAAATATAAAAAATTATAATTAGAATGGCATTGAGTGAACCCAAATTTTAGAAGGAAGGAGTTCATCTTGGCATACCAAGATCGAGGGGCTTGTTTGAGGCCATAGAGAGACTTTCAAAGATGACAAAAAAGTGAAGGAACTTGTATGAACCTTTGTGGCTACTCCATGTGTATATCTCCTCCTTAAGATCACCATGAAGAAAAACACTCTTCACACCCATATGATGAAATTCCCATCTATGTGTTGAAATGATAGCATGGAAAAGTTGGATGGAATTCATTTTGGTGACTGATGCAAAAGTCTTAGAGTAGTCAATCTTGAGAACTTGGGAGAATCCTTTGACAACCAAGTGAGACTTATGCTTGTCAACCAACCCATCTGCTACAATTTTTTCTGATAGATCTACTTGAATTGAACAATTTTCCTTCCCTTAGGAAGTGGGACTAAATCCCAAGTGTGGTTCCTCTCCAAGGAACTAAACTCTTCTTGCATAGTTGCATCCCACTCAAGGACACCAAAAGCTTCTTGAAAGGATAGTGGATCAGAACTTGTGGAAAGGAAGAGATATGGAGCATCCTAAAAGTGTGATCTTGTTCTTATATGATGTGAAGATCACCTGCCCAATCCCCTACTGACTACAATGTTCAATGAGCCCAAAGAGGCCCTACAACTAAAGAAGGAGAGTCTAGAGGAGAATCATCATCCTCTAAAGGTGGACTTTGTGCACCCTAATGATCATTGTCATCATTTGAAGTGGAGGAAGATGAATCCTCATTAAAATCAGAAGGATTACGATCCTATGAAGAACTATCATTATGATGCAAGGAATCCAATCTGATGGTGGATGGAGAAGTGGTAAGAGAAGAACTGGAAGGGCTCTCCTCAAAATGAACACTCCTCTCAACGAACAACTCATGTCTAGTAGGATGAAGAATCTTGTATCCTTTGACATCATCTGGGTAGCCAACAAATATGTAGGCTTGCTCTATGGATCTATAGCCTTATTTTTTTTGCTTGAATGTGGGCACATGCACTAGAGCCAAACACTTGAAAGTGCTTAATTGAGGGTTTCTGCTCAATCCAAGATTGAAAAGGAGTTACCTCATTCACAATTTTATGAGGAACTTGGTTCTAGATATATAACACATAAAATTAATGGCTTCTACCTAGAAAGATGGTGCCAAAGACTTGGAGTGAATCATACAATTGGCCATCTCTTTCAAGGACCAATTATTTTGTTCTACAACTCCATTATACGAAGGATTTTATGGAACTGTATGTTGCAAATCAATACCTTATGTTGTACAATACTACTCAAACCTATGGTTGACATATTCCCCCCATTATCGGTACATAGAAATTTGATAGATTTCCTAATTTGTTTCTTTGTTAAAGCCTTGAATTCCAAGAATGAATCAAATACTTTAGAGTTATGTTTAAGAAAGTACACAAAAGTGTACCTGGAAAATTCATTAATGAATGCAAAAATGTATCAATCTCTACTGAAAGATGGTTGTGGACATGGACAAGCCAAATCATTATGTACCAATTCCAAAAGATGTGATGCTCTCCAAACTTTACATTTTTGTCAAATTTCTCTTCAAGATGCTTGCCAAGAATGCATCATTGATAAACACCATCAAAAAAATGGACTATAGGAAATCTTGTAACCATGTCTTGTCGATTGAGTTGTAAGTAGTTGTAGTTCAAGTGGCCAAATTGATGATGAAACATGTTTATCGCGTCATCAAAATGAGTGAGTAGAACAAATAAAATTGATATTGACGATTTGCACCAATTGCAACTATAGAACCATCGTGCAAATCATGAATCACCATTGAATCAAGAGAAAACTCAACCTACTTGCCTGTACCTATGTGACTGATTTAATAGATCAATAGGAGATTAGTTGATGATGACGAGACACAAAGAAATCCTGAAATGTTGCATCCCCCATATCAATATACCCTCTCCCACACACCTCAACAAAAGTGTCATCACCCATCAAAATGGAAGACATAGTACATGGCTCCAAAGATGTAATTTCATCCTCAGATGAAGCCATGTGGTGCAATATTTAACAATAGGAACATTTGACCTTCTTTGTCTTAGACTTATTGTCATTTGAAGATGAGGCCTCATTAGCTACTTTTGGAGCAAAGCTGATATTTTATCCTTCTTCTCTTTGCTATTATTTTGTTTCTTATCCTTGTTACTACTTTATCCTTTCTATTCTTTTGTTCCATGGTTGGAATCCAAGGCATGCGACTTAGAAGACTTAAGAGTGCCCATTTGGATTATCTTATCTTGCTCCAATGTGAGAGAAGTGACAAAATCATCCAAAGATGGCACAATGAATTTAAAATCAAATGCATCCTTAGTAGCACAGAAGGTAGAAATAAACACTAAATATTCAGAACTTAGCTTAAAGAGAATACTTATAATCAGTTGTTCACTTTTCTTATCAATTCCACATTTATTTAGCTACAATCTTAGTGATTTCAATTTGGTGAAGAAATCCTAAATTGTGTTGAAGTTGTTTGGACTTAAACTGATCAGTTTATTTCTAATATATGATCCCACATATAATCTTGAGTGCCAAATAGAGATTCTAGATTAGTCCATATTTCATTTTGTCTATTCAAAGATTCAATATGAAAGAGCAAATCAGGAGATATAGATAAACACAATTCTCCATATGCTTCATCACATCTATAAAAACACTTAGGATTTTCTTCAACTTTAGCAAGTTTAGTTTCTAGTCCCATTATTCTATGTAAACCAAGACTTCTTAAGTGAATTTTCATTTTATACTCCCACTCAAAATAGTTGTATATAGTTAGAATAGGAACAGTTATTTGACCCATGATGAAGAAAGTGCAAAAGAAGTTCCAAAATAAAGCGAACACAAGAACACCAAAAACACACCCACCCTTTTCACTAGCATAAAAAAATCACCCCCCAAATAATATAAGGTTGGCACTTTATATTTTAGTGCATTTATAAAACCTTTTCCAAGATATAATACTCAATAGGCTCACAATTTAGCCAAAATTACAAATTCTGATACAAAATGAACCTAAGATAAAATCTAGAAAAATTAGCCTTGTAACTATGTAGTGCTCTTCACCCACCTTTTCAATGTCTATTTGTTTCCAAAAAATGGAACTCTAGGGAAAAAGTTATGGCATGTTGAAGAAATTAGCAACAAACAATTTCAACCTGAAATATTTGGAAAAAATGGAAAAAAATATATTTAATACCTTAGTAGATGGAAAGTGCTAGTCTCCAACTTTTTGGTGATATCTCATTTTTGAAAAATGGACACCAGGGCGAAAAATTATGCAAGTTTGAAAAAAAGGCCCAATTTGGCCTATAAGAGGGTCCTAATGGCTCCCTAATAGCCTGTGGGTGACATCACCGCTAGTGGTTGCCACTGGGTAGTGGAATAGGTTGTGACTATGTAGAGGTGGTCATAGGTTGGGTTGCATATGCAGAGAATCACTAGCAATTTCAAAAAATGTTATCGTGATTTGTTTTACCATGGTTGTAGTTTCTATTAATCACCTGTCATTAATCTGATTGTAGCTGCAACATGCAACTTTAAGCCAACCGTTGTTGGCATCTTCAAGCTATGAGATTTAAGCCTTGTGGTTTGCACTTTAACTAAGCACTTAAGTGCTTATTTAAAAGTGCTTTTAAAAAAATTGTGATTTTTTAAATATAAATTGTATGTCTACAAAGTTGGGGGCTATATGATCAACCTAGCAAAAAATTTGCCTCAATGGCTCTTGGCTCCAAACATGGCCAAATTTTATGTCAAAATTTATCTGCTCGACCTTCATGTTTGCAACTATGTCAAACGATCTCCAAATAGGATGAAACGAAAGACAATATTAACTTTCTCAAGCCTTATAGATCATACGTTAGAATAGTTAAAAATGCTATCAGTATAATTAGAAATACTATAATTACCTAGATCTCACATAACACATATTTAATATAAAAGGGTTATTAGATCTTTGTAAACCCTTTCTAGTTCTCGAGATCGTTCAAAATGCAAGAGAAGATCTCAAAAAACACATATTCAATATGAAGAACTTATTATATCTTTGTAAACCCTTTTTTATTCTTAAGATTGTTTAAAATGAAAGAGAAGAGCATACAAGATTTTACAAGATCTCACATGAAACAATCAAAATCTCAATTAGGAATCTATAAACTTAGAATTCTCAAAAAAAAGCTTTGATACCATGTTAGAAATCTGAAATAGATTGAAAACCCAAGGAACTTTATAAGAGAAATTCAAAGCTACATAAACTGGAAAAACATAAATAATGCAAACTAGTAACTCTGAGAGATATGCAATGTCAGGATGACAAAATTATATTAAATAACTTCTAAAATGATAAATACAAGCTAGGTAGTGAGTTTATATAGAACTAAGGGGAGGATGGAGATGAAAAATCAACCAATAATTGACCACCAATATCAAATAAAGTGATGAAAAAGTAAATACTCCACCCTTTAAGGGTGGATACATCTCATCACTTTATCTCCTAGTTATTAAATAATAAACTCACTTTATTATCCTCAGCAAGCTTAATAAAAGTATAGGGAAAACTTATAACTAAGGGAAAATAAATTAACCCACTAGGAAAATAAAAACCTATACCAACAAAACTGATTAAATATAGTATGATGATATTGATGGCATTTAAAATGTTAGCTTTAAAGATTATCTATAATGAAAAAGAGACAATAAGTTGAGAAAAGATCTACCTATAAGTTGCCACATACTCCCAAAATGATTCCAAATTTACCACTGAATTATTTTTCACAGTCCTACCATGAAAAAGATAGCAGTCAAGAGCTTCAAGATTTATAGAACCAAAGTAAAATGTGTATTCATGGATCAATGAATTTCTCTCTCCCTTCACCAAATAGAAGTTTTTTTTTCAAAATAGAAAGTGTTGGGCACCTCTGCTAGTCATGATTGCCAATAGGGAGCATTACGCTGCCAGATTCCTAGGAAAATAACATTCCAACAATTGTTTGAATTATGTATTGTCTCAGGACACTAGTATGTAGCACTTACGTCTAGGGAAATTAGACCCAAGGAACAAATAATAGGCTAATTTTGCTAGTAAATGAATGTTTTGATATCATCATTGTTATAATTAAAATATTTTATTTTTTATACTAAAGAAGAGGTGTTGTGTAATGTGAAATTATATGGTGTGCAATTTCCAAGACTACATAAATATTAGTTTTTTAGTTATAGTGTTAATGCCCATTTATTGTATATGACATAAATATTTTAGCCACTATATTGTAAATGTCTATCTATTTTTAGTTGTTTCTTTTTCTCATGCAAACATCAAACTGTCAAGTTGTAAACATCAAACTATCAAACTGCAAATATCAAAGTAAGAAGTTGTAAAAAGAAAATTATAAACATCTTATAGAATATAAAATATCAAACTATACATGTCAATTCCAAAACTAAACTTTTGTTCGAGCATCACTTACTAAACTTTTGTTCAAGAATCATTGTGAACTACCAAACTCAAGTTATGGAAAATAATTTTAATGGTCGTGAAATTAGTATAACCAAAGTTTTATTGTTTACCAAAGATACTGAAATTTTGATTTTGTTTCTTATTATATTAAAACCACAATAACGATTGGTGGAATTTCAAATTAAATGCTTGAGACTTTTTGTTTTGTTAACTTTCTATAGAAAATATTCAAAAGATTCCAAATTTTAAAACTATTTTTCAAGGGTGTTTGTTCTAATTTGGTGAATACTATTTCATTATTCTAACACTTGATGTATCAACTATTTATCTTTGTAGATGAATACGAGAACTCAAATAAGGACTCGATATGACATTAAAATATTGAATACAACCCTACCTCCAAATAAAATATTAGTTAGATTCCCAATAGATGAAGAAGCTCATATTGATACCAAGAGCGCTCCACTACTATTTTAGGTAGTTGTTCAAGTGAGTGCAGCTATAAGAATGAAGGATAAAATATTGGTAGAACTAGAGTGGATGAAAGAGGAAATGGATCTCTTCAATATGTTGAAGATAATAGAATGTCTGGAAGGAGTGCAACAAAGAAATAGAGAATCCTGACAACCATTCTCACCAACTAGTTAGGTGGGATAACATCAACATCAAAGTTCAAGTTCCTCCAACTATGTTAATTGCAAATAAAGAGGCTTTAATTATGGATTGATGTAAAGAGATGGCTATACTAGGCCATAACCTTGAGATTGTCATTCTCAAGGCATAATTTTCTCAAATATACCAAACTATATCAAACCCATTTAAGGATGAGCTATGTGGATTTAAAAGGAATCATCTTGAACTCATCTTGAGGACAATAGAAGGCTTTGACAGAGATAAGGCATTGAACCTCATGCATGTTGTTGTCTCCACATTCTAAATGAGATTGTCCAAATCTTATGATGCAAATCCATATGAACCTTAACAAATATGGAACTATGATAAAACTAGTATTCAAGTAGTGAGAAATGGTGCATGAGAGTGTTGGTGAAAAGACGTAAAAAAGTTGTATACTACATCATTTTGAAGTGTCATAAATAGATAACCATTTTGTGTTGTGTTAATGTTATTGGATAGAGCATATTATATTTTATTTGTTTAAGGGTAAAAAAATCTTAAATGTTATATTGGTGGTTGTGAACCAAGTGCTTACTATTTTCATGAGGATAGCACCTTAACCAGGTGTAAAACTTGGCTATCCTGTGAAACATGGGATCATCTAAGTCAAGTTGTGGGTTGCCTATGGTGAAGATGAACCTCCAGAGGGAGGTGGTTCCCTTGATGAACCACCTAAAACTATTGTCTTGATTATGAAAAGGGATAGAAGAACTAAAAATTAAAGATTACTAATCCAAGAGGTGATGCACCAAAAATATTAGACTCATACCTCTTGTTTCAACTCACAAATTCTCTAAAAAGATCAACTTTACCCTATGCACAACTCAGTTTTCACAAGTTTACACAATAATGTTTCATAAAAAGGTTATGTTCTAGGTTCTTGAAGGAAAACTAAAAGTTTTCACAACTACAACTATTGAAAGAAATAACACAATCCATAACCTATATAAGTTTTGCTTATTCTAGTATAAAATGCTTTGGAATGGGACATAATTTAAGGATCTTACATTCATAATCACAAAAATCAGATCAAATCACCCATAAAACACTTAATAAAAGAATTTAGTGAAGGAAAATATGTTTCTTTTATTGAAATAATAGAATCTTTTGCTAATACAAATCTGAAAATACCAATTGAAACTACATGAAATTGCTTCTCTAGAATCCTTCTCTTTTTCATAAAGCAATAAGAGGAACAAAAGAACTACTCTAAAAAGAGTTGAATTCTTTGTCTTATAGAAGACATCTTCAACTAACTAAGTCTAAACCTTGTGGAAGATGTCAAGCTTGCATGATGAGTTGAACTGTATATGAACTAGAAGCAAAATCATGCAAACTTTGGTGATGAGAGTTGACTTGACCTCTTTGACTTCTTTGACCTTTACATGCTCACTAAAGTGTGGCCCAACTCATCTTGAACTGATCTTCTAAAAAAGGCATGAAATTGATTAGAATTCATGTCATCAATCAATTTGCATGAAGTTTTCAACTTGTTGGGCGTACAAGGCAAAAAATCCTCTATTTTAGTGTAGTGCCCCTCCATCTGTGTTGTCCTTGAGTTGCTTACCAACTCGCTGTGAAGTCAGGTACTGATTGGTATGTTGTTGAATTGATTCAAATTTGTTTTATTTGTCCTTTTATGATGTTTGATTAATTGTATTTTGGAGTGTATAAATTTAATGGGCTTTATGATGTTGCTTGTTAGTAACAAATTAAATAATATAAAACAATAAATAATAAGTGGTATAAAAAATAATAATTTTAGTCATTGATAATAAAGAATAAATGAATTATTCAAAACAATTAGTTAGTTATTAAAGGGATGCATTTATTTGCATGGGTGGTTTTGTATATAAACTCCTTGCATGTAAGAAAGCATGTTGTGACAAGCGTGAGAGGACACCTTAATATGGGAATCTAAAACATAGTGGAGAGGAGGTGGAGGTGCGTAGTGGGCAGCATATTGTGGAAGGTCTCATTATGGCATTAGAGTACTGACAACTATCACGAGGGAAAGACAATTCAAAAGAAATAAAGAAGAATAAAAGAGGTTCTTTTATGCGTAACGGTTACAATAAAGGAAAGGAGGGAATCGTGGCATTGTGGAGAAGATGGGGACGATTGGGAGGAGGGAAAAAAATACCCCACCTCTCAATCAAGCTCGGTAGGGATCAACAGCGTTAGCCAAGCCAATGCTATGATCATTTTTTAGGCGAGACTATCATGCTCGTGAATACAGCAGGAGTGGCTCGTTAACCTGTTCTTGAAGATAGCGAGATTAGAACGTTTATGTGTTCGCATCATGGAAAAGGTGGCTTGCTTAGAAATCTCTGAAGCCTTTAACCAACGTTCTTATGCATATCCGTCAATAAGACCATGTTACCATGAGGCTATATGCCGATGGAACTTATGTATTTGTGTTAGTCCGCATTTTGCATGCATGTCAACCATGACCGTGACAACTGTAACTTGACACCACTCCTCTACTATGTGCTACGATGGATGCCCCAAATAGATCCTAAGCTCAGCATGAGCAACGTCCTTCTTCCACTATTTGCCTTGCTAGAAAGATTGTAGGGCCTTTATAACACATTAACTTTGTGTATATCTAATAATCGTGACACCCTCTGCTCGCAGCCGAGATTCCTCCTTAATAAGGTTGCAAATATCTTGTATCGAGCTCAATAATCTAGAAGCACTAAACCCAAATGTATTTTAGATAAGATTTTCATTTATTGTGAATAGACTGAAGCAGCAGCTGTAGAAAGATGAGTTGGCTTGGATCTCTTCCCTTTACAACTTCTGCTTGGCCGGGTCTTGGAACATTTTGCTTTCTTCTTCTTCCACGCTCATCTTCACCAGCTCGCACTTACCGACTGTTATGTTTCGATGGGAGCCCCTTCGTCATTCTTGGATATAGGGTTTGTGCGCATTATTATTTTTAGATTGTCCATTTTAGCATCACCAATCATTCCCAGAATGTTGTCCCATTTTTAAATGATGGAAACAGGGTCATATGTCGCAGAGCATGATCAAAGGCTCTTATCAAACTCTAACAATGCGCTAAGAGACTTAATTCAGAAAGTTTCCCTGCTCTGGGCGACAGTGAGAATCAAGTCATATCTGTAGATAGAAGTTCCATTGTTCTAGATCTTAGGTCTGCAGGCCTTAGACATGACCATGTGCGTAAACCGTGGCATTGATCATCATGGCATTCCATGAGACGCCACTTCTTTGAGGGAATTTTTGGAAATCCTAGTGGTGCAGTGGAGGGACTCGTTGAAGCAAAAAAAAGAAAGGACACTTTAGCACTGAGGGATCAAGGAAAAACGGATCAGGTCAGTCACATTAGAACTGCTACGATTCATTATCAAATTGCATAGAAGTATGTAAATAATTTTGAATGACTTACTTATAAGTTTGATAATCTGACTATATCATCTCACATTCCTAAGTATTGCAGTTTTCTAAGTTGTATATTTTGCATGCACGTACACCAGAGGGGCTGTAACCATAACTTCTGTCGAACCCTCCAGTCTTTACACTTAAAAGATGTCCATACCACAAATCCTTGGGGCTTATCATTCTGCCATCATAATCATTCAAGCACATTTCTTCAAACGTTATGTTAATAGTTGCATGGCTTGCTAGGGCGATTCCAGTATACTTGATTGTCGTCCTTAATCTTTCTCTATAGAGTTACAAGTTTCTTTGGCTCTACTCTTTACAGTTGTGGTCACTTTCTCCTCAACCTTTGTATTTCCAAGCTATAGACAACCTATTCAGAAGACACTTGAAACAAAATCCTTGGCACCTAACTTTTGATATATATATTACTTGGGATCTAAACCAAATTACCCTATTGTAAAATTGATATCGCTATAGTTGCAAGTTAACATTCCTATCGACTATTAAACACAATGAGCAATTTTCTCTGTCACACGTAATGAGCGGTTTTAGTTAAGCCTTTACTTCCTTGAATCCTCGACTCTCTAACTTGCGCTTTCTAACTTCCCTAATAATATTTTCCATGTCATCTTTGGTAACCGATCAGATTGAAACTGTAGTTATTAACTTAAGCTCTCCCTCTGCTGATTCAGAATTTTTTATTATTACAGACCGTCTGTGGGATTCAATCTTTTGTACCGCATGGTTGACTACCAATCGGTCTAAACAGTGAGTTCATCATGTATTTGTCCTGAACAAGCATCTCATCGTATTCAAAATTATGCCTTGAAGGCGTCTTTTAGTTGTATCATTCTCTGTTATTAGAGGTTAAAATTAAACGTTAGTTAATTTAGGGATTTGATCTGTAATCTCCAAGTTATGGATTATGTGTCGTAAATAAGGTCTTGATGCCAAACAATTAAACACTTTAATGTGGTGTTAGTTATTGTAAGTATGCATTGTTTAAATTTAACTCTAAGTGGCTGTGTTACAACAGTAGTTGGTCGCTTAATGTCTTTTTAGAATTAGGAAAAAGTATTCTAAGTGACTTGATTATATTGGGATGCCTTTTAATGTGTTTGCTTACAATATTTAGAGTTGAATAAATAATTTGGGCTTATATTTAAGTGGGGAAATGTTACTGAATAGGTTAGTAAAATTAATAGGGGAGATTACCTTAGTATATTCTTTGATTATTTGTGTAAAAATTGATGGTTTAGTTATTCTCAATTTGGATAGTTATAAGTGGGGTTATGCATGTTATGGTCACCTTGTCTTATTGTGTGCTTGCATTATGTACATGAATGAATTATGGAAAAAGGGTTTTAGGTTAGTGGTCTAATGAAATTGGTGAAACTTGTAGATTAAAATTAAATGAAAGAGTTTTATTCTTCTTGTAGAAAAACTGAATGAACTTATTGGTTATTTTAATCGTTCTAGATAAGGAATTGAGTAGGTGATTAAGTGAGTTGAATTTGTTTGGTTATTTAGATAATTGAATGAATTGTAGACTCCATAAATCATTTTGATTAATTATTTTAGATGAACGAAGGCTTATGTTAATTAGATGATCGTTAGAATGTTGATCTCTCTCTGGATGATTAGTAAATTCCCTATATGGATAGTTATTTAGAACACTTGTGTGGGTTGATTGTTTGTTGTCGTAATATTGTTTTCATGTAAGTCATTTACTAGCTGAATTATATGTTGAGTGAGTTATTAATGGTTGGGTATCTTGAGAGGAGAAAATAGAGGTCTCCCTTGGATGCCTGGTTGACCTTGTATCAAAATTGATTATGTTAGCTTTGGTTGAGTCTGAAGATTTCGTTGGAATGTTGCCACTCACAATTTTTATACTTGTTCACTCGTTGATTGTGGTTTGACCATAGTCTTTTGAGATCTTGTTGATGTTTTCATTTTGATGGAGGAAACTACTGTGTTAGTGATTGGGTCTTCCAGAGGTTGAGGGGTATGGTTTTAATAGCAAGATTTGGTATGGGGGTCGACGACCTAGGAGGATCCACCTTGGACAACCCATAACAAGCTTGAAGTATTTATTTGAATTTTGTGTTGTTTCACCTAAAAGTGGGTGGTTCCATGATTTTTTTATTTTGATGATGGTTGACCATTGTGTTTATGTGGGTTTGAGCCTTGCACTTGAATGTGGTTTTTGTTACTCTAAAGTTCTAGTGTGAGATGGTGCATGCCTCACTTGGTGCAATTATTTTGTTTGGATTTGGTATCTTGTGCAAGATGGCTTTCTTGTTTGTGATTTTGTGATTTTGTTGTTATTTAGGGGAGTGGCTCTCAGTGGGGGTTGGTGCCCAAAGTGGCTAGTCCAAGATAACCCATTGTGAGTTTAATCAAGTGATAACTTAATTAATTAATTAGAGGTTTTGGGTAGTTTCACACTTTAATTCAGATAATGTAGTCTCACTCATGGGCCCATGTGCTCGTTTAGGCTTGGGATGAGTGGGAAGGCCTGGAATGGGAAGATCAACTGCCTTGCATCTGTATAGTGATTTTGCAAGGTATGTTGATCCCGCATAGTGAGTATGGGGGTTCGGCGGCCGGTAGAGGTTACCAGGGAAACCTAGGATGGGGGTCGACAGTCTAGGAAGGTTACGCTAGGTTAACCCGTGACTACCTATGCAATGACACTCCACCCTTTAACAACTTTGTATGCTTTTTTTTTCCCCTCTTGTTGTTCTTGAGCTCTGGAAGCAGATGTTGTCATGTGTTCGTTGATGCTTGGTTATGTTGTCTTGGATTGGTTATTTGTGCTGAATATTATATTGTGTTATTGTTGTTCACATTGTGAAGTCTTGTAATCCTTGTATCATTTGATAGTATTCGTTGAGATCCTTCTTGTCTTCTCCAAGAATGGGGGGTGGGCCTTCGAGTCCACATGGTCAGGTGGAACGTGCTATGCACCCCATTGGGTCCCCAGTCGTTGATTGAGTTGTGCAGAGATACACCAGCTAAAGTGACACCAAAGATGTACCAGTGTTGGATCTTGATATGGAACTTTGTATTCATACGTTCCAGATGTATTCATCCATGTTGTTGCACTCTTCCCAGTTCATGTTGGGAAGTAGCATTGCAATATTGTAATCCTTGAGTAATGTATCTTCATGTTATTAATGTATTGTACATAATCATGTTATATCTTATGGATGTACTGGTATCTTTCGTGTAATGTAATGGATGTTGAACGAAAAGTAATGCAGTCATCTAACCCCAAGGGACTTTGTCATGTGTTGTACATGTATAGCTTCATTTCAAGTGTTGCATGTTAGTTACTTTTAAAATAAAATAAAAAATTGTGCCATAAGTGTTAGATGCATTAATTTCCTTTGGGGTTGCATAGCAGGGCGTTACATTTAGGACTTCAAATTACCTCAAAATGCATGATTTTAGCCTCAAACTCCTCTCAACTCTAGTTGTAAGAGATTCTTAAATAGGCCTAAACTACCTCTAAGTGCACCAAAAATGAGCATAATTAGGTCACTTAAATGGTAATCATCTTGTGAAACTCCTTGCATGATGATGGGCATGTGAGTTACTTGCAGATAACTAGGCCTTCAAAGGTTTGCATTCTTTTCATTATGCTTGTCTTTTGATTGAGTTGACTGTATTCAAGTAGTGATTGTCCTATTTTGGTCTTCCTTTGCATTGTTTCCTGAGATCTTCACTTCAAATTATAGTGAAAAGGGTCATTATTATAGTCATTAAGGATTAAATCACTATATTGTCATCCTTTGTCTAACTACAAAACTTCATTATTTTGATTGTCCTTTCATTGATTCTTTAATAATGTGATCATTTCCCTCCTTAATTGATCTACCCTTATGTCTTTATGAGCTTGATGATTGTCAATGCATGATTATTTACTATGTCCTCTTTAAAGAAGGCTGAGACTACCTACTTTTCATTGTAAGGATTGTCCTATCTCTAGGTTTGATTGTGATAGTCATGGATTCCCCTTATATGTTGTTATTTACCTTGGAAGCTCATGAATGATTGTCTTTACTTGCAAGATTACTTGAATTTCTAAGTCATAGGTCCTTATTCTTAATGCATTCATTTGTACCATAGATCAATTATCAACTAAGTTTGTGCTCCTTGACTATTCTAATTATGCATCAATGAAATGACTTCATTCATGAAAACCTACCTCTATGACTGCCACATTACCCTAAGTATTGTCCTCATAAGTACATCATTAATACTGACATAATATATGTAACAATGTAATCAAGCATGGTGATAGTATTCCTTATTAATAAGTCTATCTATGTAACTCATTCATGACTATTCATTTGTCATTATTCACTTCTCATCACTGCTCCTTCCTCAACTTTTTACCTTTGTTGGATCTTCAACTATGCATGGTTTGACCATTCTTCATGTGCTTTATGGTGACTATCCCTTGGTCAATGTTACCTCACTAATCATCAATTTACCCTTGATCTCACTTGAGGTATAGGAAATGGTGAATTTTGGCACTATGGTATTTATAACCTTTGTGATCTTCATGATTTACAATTTGTTACTGTCCTTTTATTTCCAAGGATTGTCCTTTAGGTTTGTGACCATCTATTGTGACATGACTACCCTACATTGAAAGATTGTTCTTCAAAAGAGATTGATGACTGTCTTTTTCTCTTTGATCCATGAACTTGACTACCTTTTATGGACATTTAAACCCTATTGTCCCTTCATGAGATAGTTGTCTTGTTGGACTATAATCATTCTTTTATGTATTATTATCCTTATATTAAAGTGACTGCCCTAGGTTTTGTGACCATTTGAATCTTTCATCTTGACAAAAATATGACTATTATGGTTTGTCATCTTCATTTAGGTTTTATGACTAAAATTTTAATTATTTTCTTCATATGCTAAGGTCTTTCCATCCTACCTTAACGGTCCTCTACTCATAATATTATATTAAAAATGAGTGTGAACTATCACAATGTTATCCTTCTAGCATGCATAACTTGTCCTTGGATTGTCCTTTATTTGCAAGGACTACCATCTATTTGTTGCAACCTTCTTGAAGGTCACTATCTTATCATATTTTGAATATCCTTTATTTTCATGTATTTAACTGTGATCTCTTTTTCATGATATTGATCTCTCTTTCATGAAAATAATCTCTGATTCTTGACTACCTCCATGTATTGACTTGCATTCTTTGCATGGCAGTGACCCTTTCTATGGACTATCTTGTATTCATGATTCCTTGTCCTATGTCATCATTGTCACATTATTTGTTTGAGTTTTCCATTTATGGAATGTTGACTGTTGACTGTTGAGATGTCCATTTATAGGTTGTTGATTGTGATCTTCACTAATTATTGTGATCCTTGCATTGACTTTCTTCTTGATATGGTTTTGTATGATGAATTCCAACCTTTTATTTATTACTATTGTTCAAAAGAAACCTTGGATCACACCTTGCAATATTCTTGAAGTGACTATCATTTCTCAACACTTGTGTGCATAGTCTTTCATATTATGAGATATTTGCTCTCTTGACTGCCCCCTTTGGTGATTTCTCATGACATGCACTATTTTTAATGAGACCACTCACCTTTTTGCACTCACACAATCTTTTAAATCTTTTCATACCACTTAATCTACAAACATGAATAAGAAAGGATTGTCCTTTATTTTCCCATTGCACCAACATCCCTCATGAGCCTTTGAGACTATCCATCTCTTGTATCTTGTGGGATCCATTGACTATTATCACATTGGCATCATTATTGCATGGTCTTGGGTTATATGAATGTCCTTCATGGTATGATGCATTCATTGTAGACTGTTCCTACTAACTCAATGACTGTCCTTCATACTTATTGATTTGTTGTCCTTTCTCTATTTAAAAAAGGGACTATCAATCTAATTTTAAGGTTTGTCCACTACCTCTTTCATGGCACAAGTCTGACCTCTTATGACTACCATGTTTTCAATAAAAAATTTCCTTTTTTGTAGCTAATCTTGACTATGTTCTTGCCAATACTTATGAATCTCTTGAGACATTCCTTCGCTCACTATCCAAAAAGTGTTTGAACCATTGTGCTTGTTCATTAATAAAGATTGTCCTCATTTGAAGTTTTTTTAAAACCTTTCTCATGACTATCCTTAAGATTGTTGATGGGGACTATCTTCATGCATGATATGTGTTGTCCTCTTTGATCTTCCCTACATGACTGGTGATTGGCATCTCTTTGCATTGTGTTATGTCTTGATATCACTGCCATAGTTATAGGTTATCAACTATCCTCAACTTGAAACTTTGATGGAAATTTAATGATATAAGGATTTCTCCATGACCAATAGATTAGCATGGGTTGATTACACTTGATCCATGAAGAATCAGAGCATAATGAAGCTGCTAACATCAATCTCAAAAGGATCAATCAAATGCAAATTAAACTAAACATTTATCAAAATTAAGCATAATAAACTACGAAAGCTTCAAAATGCCTACTCTAATCCATCTAAAACCTATCCCATTGTGGGAGTTGTTTTGTGTTGATGTGGAATAGTGACCCTTTCCCAATCTTGTGGATAAATGAGCTTTGTTTCACCCAGTTTTATTGAAGAAAACTAGTGAAACCTTTGTGAGATGTGTATGAAAACATGATTTTAATCTAAATGAGCATGATGCAAGCTAGTTTAACATGATTTTATGCTAAAATGATGAAGATATGCAAATGCTAAGCTAAATCTAAATGGATTTTAAACTAAAAGACCAAACCCTAATTAATAAAGAAGCTAAATGGATGCATTATGTGATCATGGAAGCTTAAAGTCATCTAATGCAATTAAAATGAACTAAAAGATGCTAAATGTGTGATAAATATGAGTGTGAGTGTGAGTGATTTTAATAGCATAACTCTGATGTTAAAAGATGGATGCATTTGTCTCCAAATAGTGACCTATTTATAGGAAAGCAAATAAAAAATGGAGCGTTGAGATAAAAAAAGGCTAATCAATAGTCAAGGATGGAGGAAGTTGGAGGCATAGATCATGGATTCTCATCAACGGATGAGAATCAATGATGAGATTTAATCAAGGGTTAACATTCCTTCAAACAAACATACTTTTGACTTGTACAAGAGGTCACAAGTTAGCTTGCACAAGATGTCACAAATTAACTTGCACATGAAGCTTTGTAAGAATATTCCCTTTTTCAAATGAGTGAGGAGAGAGAATATTCTTGGGAATATTCTCATGGGTGAGGGAAAAGGATAATTAGTTAATTAAAACAAATTTTTAATTGTGCAAAAGGGGGAGGAACATTCCTTGGGAATATTCCTTTTGGAGGAATGTGCAAAGGAGGAATATTCCCTTGCAAGTGGGGGGGAATTAGATTAATTAGATAATTGATAATTAAATAATGTTAATTATGCAATAAAGGGGAATTAGAAGAATTAAATGATATTCATTAAATAAAATGATTTAATGAATGGGGGAAAGATGGAATGGCATTTAATTAAATAACTTAGGTTTATTTAATTAAATAAGAGGATTTAGGGATTTAAATTAAATAGTTTGATTTATTTAATTTAATAGGAAGAAGTGTTAGCATGAAAGGGGATGAATTGACCCAATTAAATTAATTAGGTTAATAGATGCAAATGACATAATTAATTAAATGGCTAGGAAAATTTAATTAATTAAGTGAAAAGAGGATGGGTTCCAAGAAAAAATTATGTTAGTATACCTAATTCAAGTGTATGATATCATTCAAGACATTTTCCAGTGTCTACATTTTTCCCCTCTTTGGAAGCAAGGTACCTACTACTTCGATTCAAATACTAACGCTCTTCAGATTAAAAACAACTGCTTAAATCAAAAAATTAAAAAAATCTGATTTTTTACATGCCCCAATGTTGCCCCAGTGGAAGGAATAAGCTAGTTCCCTATCCCCTCGAGAAATTGGGAATTTTTTTTGAATTTTGGGTTGATTTCTCAACAAAGGTTAAAGGCTACCCTAGCGGTCCAAAAAGGCTCTGGGATGCAAGAAACATTCCAAAAACACAAAAAACGATGCAAAATAAGCTCCAGTTTGGAAAGATTGGTGAAAGTGATGAAAAACCCTAGCTTAATGGTTAAATTAGGGAAAAAAACCCTATTTTGCAAGCATAAATAGGAGAGGAAGGATCACTTTCAATTCATTTGTGCATTCACACCTTCCTGATTTCTTACATTTTGAGCTCTAACCCTCTAAAGAGATGGTGCAACGAGTGCTCCCCCGACACATTTCTGATTGGGTTCGCGAGTACCAAAGGCTTTTAGGTGCAGGACCATCGATATGTGATTTGAAACTTGATTTGAAAGTTGACTTTTAGGTGCATTTTAAAATTTTAAAATTTGAACTTTGGCGGCATCGCTATATGGTGACACTATTTCTAGAATTGATGACGCTATTTTGATTTATAGTGATGCATATGTGTTTAGCGATGTAATTCACGATTTAGATTTAGAGTTTTAGATTTTAAATCATGACGCATATGTAAATAGTGACGCAACTTGAGATTTTAAAATTAGGGTTAGGGTTTTCCTACGGTCAAATAGCAATGCATATGCATTTAGTGATGCAACTTGTGATTTTTAATTTAAATGCCTTGAGTGTCATAGTTTGGAATTTGAATTATAGCAATGTTATTGTCATTTTGGGGGATAAAAACTCCAAACTTAGCTATTTTTTTTAATTTTGACATCGTGTACTTCATGGGTGTAGGAGGTTATCCCACCTTTGATGTCTCGTGAACACCAGACGACTGTTTTATCCAGACTTGGTGATTTGTCCAAGTTGTGATAGGAGCACCTAGGGCAGATTGGTTTTTGGTACGTTGCTTACATGCCCATCTTTTGAACACATTTGGCAATGATGAAGACATTGTGCGAGTGATGGAATAGCAAGACCTCGATGTTCCACTTACCTACTGGCGAGGCAACAGTGACATTGGATGATGTATTGCGGATATTGCATTTTTTGATGCGTGGTGAGTGCATGATCTATGACATTGATGCCAACTATGATGCTTTCCATGAGGTTCTTGACTAGGAGGACATTGTCTTGGTCACTTCCCAGATTGACCTCGAGATGTATAGAGGTTGGGTGTCAACTTTCAAATTGATCATTGTGGAAATTATCTTAGGATTGGTTGCTCTAGATCAACATAGAAGAGGATTTAGTCTAAGATAGGGTTTGGCTTGGCACATGATGCTCTTTCAGAGGCCCTAGTATGCTCGGGGGCCAATGATGTTGGACTCCTTTACCATGATATGCATGACTTTATATACTACTATGGCAGGGCTATTGGCACAAGGGTCACTCTTCTCCACATTTGGACCTAGGAGCACATTGTTGTGCTTCAAACAATTGTTTAGATGGCAGATGTAGAGCCAGATGATCCAATTGTCTGGAGATATAGGGGTGCCATCACATTATAGCACATAGGGTAGCTCGACATTCCCTATTGATGCAAAGTGATCAATGATATGAGAGTATTCAAATGGTGGTCGTGGCTTGGTATGATGATTTGTAGCAGTTGTTCTTTGCTCAACAAACCCGATTCATGCAAGGTCGAGAGCACACAATCATTGAGAGGTACCTACCCAATAGGGTTTCCCAATAGTTTGGCGAGATGCAGGATAGGCCCGATGATGCATGCACCACCATCTTTTCTAGCTCAACTCAAGAGACAACATGGGGATTGAAAATCCCAGCCCACGAGGTTGTCGAGGGCTTTTGAAAGTTGGTTTCTAGGCCATGGGCCTATGATCAAGGATAGGCGGATGTATAGATGATCCCTGCTTATGATGCATGGTTTGTACCCCCTTGTCAATTGATAGATCCAATAGGTATACCTCCACAAGGGAGATTGAGAGGGAGAGGTGCAGGAAAAGGTAGAGGGAAGCTATATGATAGACAAGGCAAGGGATGGGGTAGAGGACAAGATGGAAAGGATGGCCAACATCAATAGGATGGACAAGTCCTAGGTGCACCACCAGTGCATCAACAACCTCCACAGCAGTCACTGATATAACATCAACCTCCACAGCAGTTATCGTCGGGACCAGATCCCTGTGATGCACAAATACAATAGTTGTAACAGTAGTTGCAGGTGGTGACGGGTGAGAGAGATCAAGCTCGTCAGTAGATTTTGGTTTACTAATAAGAGAGACTAGGCCAGGAAATAGATAGTGGCATTGACAGCTAAGAGGGATCAGGAGCGTTAGCTCAGGAAGACCACCGAGATGCAATTGGCACAGAAGGTCAGGCGGTACCAACAATTAGAGACCATGATAGTTGTATCCCAACTTGGGTAGATAGTGTCTGCCCATTTGTATAGGGAGGTTGTGACTGAGGTTTTTTATTATCGCATGCATTATCACTGAGATGTCCCACAGGTGCTTAGACAACCAGATTACTCATAGAGGAGTGAGGCACATCCTAGGGTAGAGGATAAGCTAGAGAGACAGCCTGGTGAGGGGAGTAGCCACCAAGGCTAGCTTGTGTGTACATAAACTTTTTGATTATTTCCCAATTCTTTATACAAATATACATTCATGGGCTCCTTTTTGATAGCCTTGTGGATATTTTATTTTTTATTGATATACATACACAAATTTAGATATTGTATTATGACAATCATTTTTTGATATATATGATACAGATTCAATATGATGTGATGTGTTCATTTTATTTCATACTTTATGAATTTATGGATGCACTTGATATGATGTGATGTGATGAGATGTAATGATATGAAATGGATGCAAAGTTATATTCTTTTTCAATATATTTTTATGCTATACGATGGATGATATGATATGCTTATGTGGTGCTTATCCAAATGATATGGATGCATTTATTTTTGTGCATTTTTCTATGCATTTTTATGACATGATGATGTATGTATATGGATGTATGGATGGATAATGCATATGTTCATGCTTATGAGATGATAATTCGATATATGTTAGTGATATGTGATGCAATGATTTAAGATGCTTAGAATAACAAATCTATATTATTCATCACAACTTAAATGATAATGATGATGCAGGATGTATGTTTTTAATGTGAGATGTATGCATGTTGATGACTTGTGGATGTAGGATGGATGCATTGATGATGTTTTTGTTGACTTTCATGATACCAGGTTAGCGCAGAGAGAAGATAGAAGAAACAAGATAAATGACCATTGATATTGATGATAGATTCAAAAGATCCAAGAAGTTTTGATCCACCAAGACTTTATTAGAGAAGGTGATGAGGAATGCATGATGATGATGATGATTTTCTCATATCTTGGGATTATTATTTTTCATCATTCCTTATTGTTTGATATAACACATAGACACGATGCATCAAGGTATTGATAACTAGGATGGCGTTGTATCTAGTGTAATGGAATTTTATTTTGCAAATAGATAGAATAGTTCTTGTTCACACCTTGACATATGAAAACCCCATTGGAATGTAAGTTAGAAGCTTAGAATATATTAGACCAAAGCATACACAATAGTCAACAATGCACCCCAAACAACTTTCCTACACACAAATAAGCAAGTATGCACCAAGATTATTTTACAAGAATACCCACAAGCATAGAAAATGAAAGATAATGATCAATGACCCATTCATTTCTCTCTAAATAATTTTGATAGACATCATTGAGAGGTCCTCAGAATGGGTCAATAAGATAAATCATAAGAAAAGATCAAAGACAAACAGTTAGTGTTATCTATATCTCTTGCCAGTTTCATTTTAGCTAAGGTGATTTTTGATGCTAATGTCCATCATAGGAAGGATAAATCCTAGGACATGTTGATCAAGTGGTTTGATTAGGATGGGGTGAGTGATAAGTCATTCATACAAACTTCACTGACACATTTACCTATTATTTAGACTTTAGAGTTTGACACTTACATTCTCACTTTACAATTTACTATACTTCCTTTCTATTTGTTTTGCCAAAGATTGAAGGTGACAATTGATTTATTATGGGTGAAGGTTTATTGCAGGTGAAAGTGAAGTGGGGATGGATTATTTTGGATTTTTTGGAATATTTCAATGTTTTTTTGGTATTTTTGAAAAATGTTTGAGGTTGTTTTTAGTTGTTTTGAAAGTTTATGTGAATGTTTTTGGTTTTTGATTTTTTGAGGTTGTTTTAAGGATTTCTCTAAGATATTTGAGGTTGTTTAGGTCTTTTGAATGTTTTCCAATGTTTTTGGATTTTCAATTTTTTTGTGTTTTTTGATATTTGAATGTTTAGAGGTTTTAAATTTTTTGAATGTTTAGGAATTTTCTATTTTTTGGATGTTTAGGGGTTTTCTAAGAGTTTCGACCAAGAACCTAACCTAAAATACCTATCCTAGGGTCCTCGAGGGCTGATCAAAGATTAGCCTTTCCTACACTATACACACAGGGACCACATAGTTTGACTGACTTGACTTATTTAACAAGGAGATATGAACAGTTGATGGATTGCCAATTTATTATGATGGACTCCTAAAAGACTGACCTAGGGTGTCTCAGGGGCACATCAATGATGGTATTTCCTACTGTGAGATGGGGTTAGAGAATCAAATAGAATAGATAAAGTGACAGCCAACACTTCTAAACTATTAACCTCATCTAAACAAGAGAATACAAACAAATGGAGATTTCAAAGTGAAAGCAAATAAAATAAAGTACTCCCCATATTGTAGTTGATTCCTTCTTTTGCTCTCCTTCTTCTTGTTATGCAACTTTTCCCTCAGATTTGTTGAAATACTTGTGCAAAACCTACAAATGGTAGCAAGAAAGTTGGAGAAGAATAGCTGTTAAGCTGAAAATGGAGAAGGAAGGTTGCTTTTATAGACAACCATTTGAATGGACGGTTGAGATTAATCTTCTAGAAAGATTCCAAGATCAATGGTCCAGAATTGATGCACCAAGAATATGCTATTCTTAGAGGAATCATGACAGGAAGACATGCAAAGACATGCAGGCCATGATAGACATGTAGGCTAGGATAGGCATGCAAGGACATGCAGGGACATGCAAGCTATGATAAGAAATGAATGTTATGACAGGGGATTATGACAGGGTATCTTTGACCAAGTGGTGCATAAATAATTTATTTTAAATTATTTATTCAAAAATGTTGGAAATGGACAAGTGGAAAATAAATTATTTATTCAAATTATTTATTTGAAAATAGAAGAAATGGACAAGTGGAAAATAAATAATTTATTCAAATTATTTATTTGAAAATAGAGGAAATGGACAAGTGAAAAATAAATAATTTATTCAAATAATTTATTTGAAAAAATGAAAAGAGGAGCATTTAATTAAATTTATTAATTTAATTAAATGGAGAGATAGAAATTAGACCTTAAATAATTAATTTAGATTAACTATTTAATTAGGAGAGGTGGCATGGGATAGTTAAATGATTTTAATAATTATTTAACTATGGAACAATTAAAGGACCATGAATAGATAAATAATTAATGGTAATTATTTAACTATAGATGAAAGATGACGAAATAATTAAATAAATAATAATTTATTTAACTATTGAAGAAGAGGAAGAAATTAGTGACACAATTAGTTTATTTAATCGGTCAAGATAGAATAAATATTAGAAAGTGAATTAATTAAATAATTATTAAAAATTATTTAATTAATAGAGGAATATAATCAAACATAATTAAATAACTAAAATTATTATCAAAGGATAAGGATGAAGAAAAATGACACTCGAAGGCTTAGGACATTTTTATGTGTCTACATTTTGCCCCTCTTTGTCATAATACAGCCTGTTGCATTGTGACAAAGAAAAATAAGTCAAAGTCATGCCCCAATGCAAAATAAGATGAAGAATGATGAGGAGGGTTATGATATGCCCCCTCGAGAGGACAGATGGGTTCCAAGAACACGGGTGTGCTCTCGAAATTGATGAGAAGACTAGATGATGAAAGACAGAAGAAATGTTAGCTTGGAAGGGGATGGATATTAGTGTGGAAGAGAAGGGAGGATGAAGATGGAAAGCTAGATGAAAAAAAAAGATAGGGGAACCAACTTTCATACTTACATTTTTATATTTATCATCATTGGGTAGATTATCGTGATGGCCAACAAACACCATGATATGACGTAAATCAAGGTGTGCAAGGTCATACCATCACTTGAATTAAACAATCACAAACAAGGATGATCATAACTCATACAAAAAAGGCACATTTGCCCCAGTCTTTTTGCCATAACCAACCGCAAGTAGAAAAAGGAAAGGACAAATCATGAAACGTCGTTGCTTCTCTAAATCCTGTTTCCAGGACATCCTTGAGAAACTAGCAACATGATTGCCAAAAAGGACAAAATAAAGCCAAAACCATCCTCATGATACGTCGCTGCTTTTCTAAATCCCATAGTCAGGACATCACTGAGAAACTAGTAACATGAGTGTCAAAAGACAAGACAAATGTCATGATACGTCGTTGCTTCTCTAAATCCTATTGTCGGGATCTCACTGAAAAACTAGTAACATGAGTGTCAAATGACAAGACAAACATCATGATACGTCATTGCTTCTCTAAATCCTATTTTTGGGATCTTGCTGAAAAACTAGTAACATGATGAAAAATCAAAAGACAAGTGCCAAGTGTTTGCCAAGTGTGTCTAGATTCCAAGAGTTTTAATGTCGAGATGTATGGTTTGATGACGAGATGCCAGGGTGTCAAGGTTTTGACGATGCTAAGATGACGAGTGTCGAAGATTTCCAAATTCAGGAAGGACACATCCTGAATAATGTTGATGTCAAGAGGAGAAACCCCCAAAAGTCAAGAGGATCCCTCAAGATGCCAGGTGACAGTGACGATGCCTAGGAAGGACACATCCTAAGGCATAAATGATGGGAGTTGTTCTTCAAAAGGACACATCTGAAAGAACATTGATGTCAAGAGGAGTGGTTCTTAAATGTCAAGAGGATTGCTCAAAATGTTGGATGATGATGACAATGCCTAGGAAGGACACATCCTAGGGAATGATTAAATGATGGGCTACCCTTCAAAAGGACACATCTGAAGAGTAAGCAAGATTTGACTAGCTTGACTAAGTTTGACTGAGATTGACTAATTTTGGATATGCCAAGATGATTGTCATGTTCCATTGATAGATTGTCGAAGTTCATTTGGGTAGATTGTTCATTCAAGTTTAAAGACCGTTTCATGTGTGTGCAAAAATTGTGCAATGAACCCTAATGGACTGACCTAGTGCGGCCTCGGGGCCCATCGATAGATGGCCTTGCCTACGTCATGCACTCAGAGACCTCATAGTTCGACACGACCAAAGACTTTGTCTTGTTGATGAAAGATTGAGTCATGATTTATTTTGACTAACCTAATAGGACTGACCTAATGTCTTGGGGGCTCAAAGATGAGCCTTGTCTATGTAGCAAATGTGCAGAGACAATGTAGTTTGACAATGACAAAGACTAATCAAGACTTGAATTGACGTGACTGTGTTGACTGACATGATTCCGTTTTGGAAGTTTGTGTTTTCATCAGGACATTTTTCAATTTTTAGGTCTGTTTTTTCTTTTTTTTAGGACTTTTTTCTGATTTTTAGGTCTTTTTTAAGGACATTTTCTGATTTTTAGGTCTTTTTCGGGACATTTTCTGATTTTTAGGTCTTTTTTAGGACATTTTCTGATTTTTAGGTCTTTTTTCAGGACATTTTCTGATTTTTAGGTCTTTTTTCAAAACATTTTCTAGTTTTTAGGTCTTTTTTAGGACATTTTCTAATTTTTAGGTCTTTTTTAAGGACATTTTCTAGTTTTTAGGTCTTTTTTCAGGACATTTTCTAATTTTTAGGTCTTTTTTCAGGGCATTTTCTAGTTTTTAGGTCTTTTTTAGGACATTTTTTGATTTTTAGGATCACGTGCGGTACCCACTGCAGTCTCATGATAAAAAATTTCCCCTAGTCAAGTTGAGTATGAGCCAGGGAAAAATGAAATGTAAAGAAAAGGCATGACTAGCATGGACAGTGGACAATATGCAAGACTTGATTTCAACTATTGTCAGCCATGGATAGAAATATCATGATATTAGGACAAAGTGTTATGGCGAATGTCGAAAAAGAGTATGTTCATTAGGGACAAAGGTAGATAGAGTGACAACAGATGACACAGCAATGACTGACTACACATGGCGCCTATTTGCCAGGTTTCACCATGGTACTTATCCAAAGCGCCTGTTTACCAGGTTTTCACTATTGGACGAATTATTTCTCTTTGTTTTTGTCATTTTATTCTTTTTTTTTTTTTTGGTATCACCAGGATGCCTGTTTGCCAGGTTTTCATCCAGGTGACGATTTTTTTATTTTCCAATTTTTTTGTATTTTTACTAGTTTTCAGATAGGCTTTTTGATGCTATGCATAGAATTTACACAAATGTAGACTGTTGATTGGCTCTGTCAACTATTCACCTTCAGGAGTAGCTAACTGATATGCTCCAGAACCAAATGATGCTATGATGACGTAAGGGCCCAGCCAATTGGGCTCAAATTTCCCTGGCTTCTCCCTATTTGACTAATTCTTGGGATTTTGCATGAGAACTAAGTCACCAATGTCAAACTGTCGAGTCATCACCCTTTTGTTATAGCTTCTGCAAAGACGATTTTGGTATGCTCGTAAATGATTCAATGCATTGTGTCTACATTCATCTAGCATTTCTAACTCATGTAGTCTTGATTGTCTGTATTCTTCATCAGTGATGAGGCCTTTCATGGAGACTCGCAAAGATGGAATTTCAACCTCTATGGGCAAGATGGCTTCGGCTCCAAAGACAAGGGAAAAAGGAGTGGCACCAGTGGGAGTACGAATGCTCGTGTGATATGCCCACAAAGCAAGGTTGAGTTGGATGTGCCAGTCACGACCAGCATCATTGACAGTCTTTTTAAAAAGTTTGATAATGGTTTTATTAGATGCCTCAGCTTGACCGTTTCCTTGTGGGTAATATGGCGTGGAAAAGTGGTGGCTAATATGGAAACATTGGCATAATTCACGGACTTCATGGTTTTTGAAGGGACGACCATTATCCGTGATGATGGATTGTGGAATGCCATACCGACAAATGATATAATTGAGGATGAATTTGGAGATTTGTTTGTCGGTAATGTAAGTGAGTGGAATGGCCTCGATCCACTTACTAAAATACTCAGTGGCGGTGATAATGAATTTGTGTCCATTGGAGGATGTAGGGTGAATCTTGCCCACGAGATCAAGTCCCCATTGTGTGAAAGGCCAAGGAGAAGTGATTTGCCTCAACTCTTGTGCTGGAGCGTGAATCAAATCACTATGAATCTGACATTGGCGACAAGTTCTTACAAATTCTAGTGCATCCTTTTCTAGTATTGGCCAATAGTAACCAAGTCTCATAATATTTTTAGCTTAGGTTGGGCCACTCGAATGGGACCCACATATGCCCTCATGCACTTCCTGTAAGGTCACTTTTGCTTCATTAGTGTTGAGACAATGAAGAAGGGTATTGTCAAAGCTACGACGATAAAGGGTGTTGTTGATGATGGTATAACGTGCAGCTTTGTAGATAAAGGACTTCCTTTGGTTATTGGAAAAGTTTTGGGGAAGGATCTATGAATGAAGGTAGTAAAAAATGTCCTTGTACCAGGGGGAACTGGAACCAACAAGCTCACAGACCGTTTCTGATTCGGGGACATCATAAGCCAGAACCAATAACTGCTCAACCAAAAACTCAAACTGTGGGACATTGCTGGGAATATCAAGCAAAGATCCAATAGTTGCCATAGCATCAGCAGCCTTATTCTATGTTCTTGGAATCAATTCAAAGGATAGTCTATGAAAATATGTCAGGAAACTATCAACCATTCATTTATAAGGAATTAGCTTCTCATCTTTGGTTTCATATTCATCATTGACTTGGTTTATAACTAGCTGAGAATCGCTGAGGACCTATAAATTCCTAATTTTCCACTTGATAGCCATTCAAAGTCTTGTAATTAGTGCTTCATACTCTGCCATGTTATTAGTGCATGGAAATGCTATGCGAAATGACCTTGGGATGGAGTCTCCTTGTGGGGTAATGAATAATATTCCAGCTTCTGATCCATGATTAGTGTGAGATCCATCAAAGTATAATTGCCAAGGTTGTTTAGATTCTGCGTGACATACAGACTCATCTGGAAATTCTATTGTAAGAGGATGGTTATCTAGTATTGGTGCATCTACGAGTTGGTCTGCTATTACCTGTCCCTTGATGGCTTTTTGTTCCACATATTGAATATCATATTCACTGAGGATTGTAATCCATTTTGCTAAACGTCCAGTCAATGTTGCTTGACTCAAGAGGTACTTCAAGGGATCGATCTTAGCTACCAAATGTGTCTTATGGTTTAACATGTAATGCCTTAATTTTTGGGCTGCAAATACAACTGCCAGACAAGAACGTTCAATGGGTGTGTAATTTAGCTCATACCCCACCAGTGTTCGACTGATATAATATATGGCCCTCTCTTTTTCTTCATAGTCATTTTGTGCTAGTAATGCCCCCAGTGCTGAAGTAGTTGCAGAGATGTACAAAATTAATGGTTTTCCTTGGATAGGAGGCATGAGAACTAGAGGTGACAATAAATATTGTTTGATCTGGTTGAATGCTTCCTAACACTTATCTGTCCACACAAAGGGGATCCCTTTGCGTAGAAGATACTGGAATGGTTGACACCTATCTGTGAGTTGAGCAATAAACAGTCTGATGGATTGAAGTCTACCTTGTAGCGTTCTTAGGTCACTGATTCCCTTAGGAGGAGGCATATCCAATATAGCTTTGACTTTAGCGGGATCAACTTCAATTCCTCTACGGGAGACTATGTATCCCAATAACTTGCCTGATGCTACACCAAAAACACACTTTTTCGGGTTTAACCGGACCTTATACTGTTCCAACCTCCTGAAAAATTTGTCCAATATTGAAAGGTGATCTTTTCTTGTCAATGAATTTTCCAAAAGGTCATCGACATAGTCCTCCATTAATGTGTGTATCATGTCGTGGAATATTGTTGTCATTGCCCTTTGATATGTAGCACCTGCATTTTTAAGACCAAACGGCATTACAGTCCAACAATATGTACCCCAAGGGCATGTGAAAGTAGTTTTGTGTTGATCTTCAGGGGCAATATGAATCTGATTATAACCCGAGAAACCATCCATAAGGGATAGCATCTCATATCTAGCTGTAAGGTCCACAATGATGTCAATGTTTGGCAGAGGAAAATCATCTTTAGGACATGCTTTATTGAGGTCTCGAAAGTCTGTGCATACATGAATCTGTCCAGTATACTTAGTGATAGGTACGAGGCTGGATATCCACTCAGCATAGTAAATTGATTTGATAAAACCCACATCCAACAACTTTTTGAGTTCAACTTTAACCAAAAATTCCACTTGCTGGTGCATTTTTCTTAGCTTTTGTTTTACTGGCTTGGCATCTAGCAATAATGGCAAGTGATGCAATACTAACTCAGGATCTAATCCTGGCATGTTGGCATAAGACCATGCAAAGTTTACCTTGCGTTATGAGAAGAACTTTTGAAATATTGGTTGTTCAACCTTTGTCAATGATGCCGCAAAGAGGACCATTTTGGGGTCTTCCACAATAGCTATATTAACTGGTATGGTGTCTTCTACAAGCATTGCTGATTTTTCTCTGTCCACGGGGAGAAAGTCCAATCCTCCACCCTTAGGTGCCTCAGGGAGGTTTTCACCCTCGGATACGTCCTTTATTTTTACTATTTTGTCATCAGAAGGTGCCTTTCGGTTTTCACCTAGAGACGTATTATTTTTTACTTTATTTTTCTTTTTAATTTTGTGACTAGAGGATGGCACAGTCTCCCCAAAATAAGCAGCACAATCCAAGTCAATGGAAAATCCAGCTTTGTGATCCCCATTTGGAATGCCCTCACGTAGTCCAAGAAATTCTGCTAAAGCCTCATCATTTTGAAAAGTGTCCATTACTGGTGGGCCTTGTTGGTTCCAGTCAATTAGGTCAGGGTAAACTAAAGATATCCCATCATTAGCATTTGCAAATTGAGGAGATGACAAGGAGAGAATGCAAATGGATGTCGAGACATTAAAAATGAAATTGTCATCGCCTGGCTTTATGTCAGATTCTATCCAGTATTCTCCTTCGCTTGTTTCATACTCACCAGCGAAATAAGGGACAAAGGGAATAGCATTAGAGTCAGGATCAGTAGTGGCAAGTGACGGTTCAAGTGGTTCTGAATGATTGTCATCAATTTGGAATGGTTGGGTTGGTATGTCAGGACTGGGATGAATGGGAATAGAACATGATCTAGACTTGACATCATTTGATGTTGTATCGATCTTAAACATTTTCCAGAATCGTTCCTCAAATGTAGGCTTGCTAGGTTCGAGGAATAATTCATCAAGGCAGTAGTCACTTAAGGATCGTTGAGAGCCAAATTCCCATTCGTGAGAGTCAGTTTCAGAGGAGGTGTCCTTAGTTGTCTCAACACAGTCTGAAGCATACACTAACTCACATGGAAGCACATTGGTACTCGGATCGCTAGATTCTCATGGACCTAACCCTAACCCAAGATGTTTTGGTCTTTCTGAAACTGATAGTGGCTCACGCCTTCCATTTTTATCCTTGTCAAGACCACTTTTTCCATCATAACCTTTTGCTTTTATCATGTTATATCCTTTTCCATATATTGTTACTGGCAAGGGAGTTAAGTCTCGTGGTTCTCTATAAATCCAGGATAGTATATCATCTGTGTCCTCTTGACTCATTTCACCCCACTTTATGAAAACTGTATTTGGAGGAACCCTGAAAGTTTCTTTTACTTGTATTCTAAAACAAGGTTGTCCATAGACTTGGGGAGACTTAGGCATCTTGGTTATGCAATAGGCCGTATTCAGCTTGTACTCTCCACATCCTTGATCCTGAATCTGGAACCTTGGGTCAACACTTGGGGTGATAAATGAAGTGGAAGGTGTTATGGAAGTGGTCATGGTGGTCAAAGAAGTAGGAGTGGAAACGATGGATGAAGAAGCAGAAGATTTCACAAGTGTTGAGGGATCAATGAATTTAGAAGGCAAAGATGTCAGAGCTTCCCTATTGATAGGGACTTGACGTTCTGAGACACCCCGTAAGTTGGTACAATATTGGAATGGATCAGGGTCTCCATATATAGTAATCTCAGTTCCTTCAAAAGGAAACTTCAAGCACTAGTGATATGTGGAGCGAATGGCTTTCAAAGCATGGATCCAAGGTCGATCGAGTAAAATGTTGTATGGCAGGTCCAAATCTAGAACTTGACAAGTGGTGTCAACAATGACTGGCCCGATCCCAATTGGGAGTGTAATTACACCCCGAGAGGAACGTTCTGCATCATCATATGCCTTAATAACAATGTTTCTTGTGGCGTCTACGCAAGCATCAGAAAAGCCTAGTGCCTTGACCAATTTTAAGGAACATATATTCAGTCCTGCTCCGCCATCTACTAAGACTCGTCTGACCTTATGTTTATGAACAAAGACTTCGATATGAAGGGCATCATTATGGTTGGATTTGGATGATGAATAGTCTTGGTCAGAAAAGGTGATATGGTGGGGTGTTATGAGATATCCTACCATGGCTTCAAATTGGTTGACATCAATATCTTGGGGAACAGAGGATTCTTGCAGTGTTTTGTCTAGGATGGCCTTATGGGCAGGCGAGATGCGTAAAAACTCAAGAATAGAGATTTGTGTGGGTGTTTTTCCAAGCTGGTCAATAAGATTAAAGTTTCCTTTAGGTTGGGATTGCTTGTTTTGTGGACGGGATTGCGACTGTGAAGTGGACGGGCCAGCTATTGTTACCTTTGGTTGTCTAGGGGGAGGAGGGCCGGCTATGGTGATCTTTCCACCGTGAGTGGTGACCTTGCATTCAGGGACCTTTCTAATGGTGACCGTGTAGACATGTTCCTCAGTTGTTCTAATGTGATGTATAATAGGTCCCCCGGAATAGTCGTATGCAATACGGGCATGGTTGGCTCGAGTATTGTTATTAAGGTTTGACATAGAAGGGTTTCCTAAACCATGATCCTACAGTGGGTTCTTGTGTATTGTATGATCCGCATTAGAGGCAAACTGTGGCCTTCCAACTTCAATGATACGTTTTTCAATAAGGTCTTGTACCAGATTTTTCAATTGTTTACAAGATGTTTTTTGTCCTTTTATTTGGTGATAGTCACAAAATGCATTATCATCCCACCAAGATGGTTTAAACTGTCCAGGGTCATATGGTTTGGGGTCTTGATGTGTGATGACACCATTTTGAATGCATTTCTTGAGTACTTCGTCAATAGGTTCACCCAAAGGGGTATATGTGCGATTTCTAAGGAATTGTCTTGGTTGTCTAGGCTGCCCTTGAATTTGATTGTTTTGATTGCCTTGGTTATTCTAATTTGTCTGGATAGCATTAGTAGCATAGTTTTGTGTCATCATTTGTGTATTTTGTGGTTGTGTCCCTTTTAGAGTAATCATAGGACCCATAGTGTTGACAGCCTTAGCATCGACTACACCATCGTTGGTAACATGTTTGTTCTTAACCCAGAATTTGGTTTTGTCAGCAGAAGGAGGGTTTGCATTTGTGTTTTTAGGACCGTATTTTAGTCTTCCTTTAGCTATGAGGGCTTGTTCAACTTGGATACCTCGTTCAACTAGGTCTGCAAAATTTGTGCAACAATGAACACACAAGCCATTTTTCAGTGGGCCCATTAACATTTGTACGAACATGTCAACTTTTTCCTTTTCAAGTATGTCTATATGACAACGACTCGCTAGGCCCCTCCATTTTTGAAAGAATGGTAAAAAGGTTTCACCCGAATCTTCTTGTGTGAGTTGGCATAAGTTGGTAATGGAGGTGTCTGTGTCAATGTTGTATGTGTAATTTTTCACAAATTTTTCAGCAAGTTCCTTCTGTGACTGTATTCCAGGTTGTAGTGTATAGAACCATTCTAGTGCCGGTCCTGTGAGGCTTTTAGGAAATAGTCGCATTAGATATGTGTGCTCATGAGCAATATCCACACAACTTGTTATGAACTCTCTGATGTGGTCAAGTGGATTTGTTTTACCCTTGTATTTGTTGAAGTTTAGAGCCACATAACCATGTGGAAATGGTGGCATGTACAAAGTTGTATCAAAAGGATATGGACATAAGTCGTATGGCATTTGTGTCTTCTTGTCAGAGGTTTTCATATTTTCCATCTGTTTTTGAAGGTCATCCACTTTTGCTAGCAAGGTGTGTACAATGGGATCATTGGTTGCCTGAAAGTAAGGTATGTCTTGCTAATATTGCCAGTTGTGATTGGGGATATGTTGTTGAGTATGAATCTGGGACGAGTATGTGGGAATATGTAACCCCGCCATGTTTGTCTGTATTTGAGGTCCTTGACTTATTTGATGTCCAAAGGTATGCATTTGCTATGTCATTTGAGTTCCTTGTCCTTGTTGAAAGAATTGTCTGTGTGGCATGGTAGTGTTTGGTCCTTGAAAGTGTCTGTGTGGTATATGTGTATTGTGCCCTTGTCCATGTGGGATGTTCATTTGTGATGATGTGTTAATGTTGTGTTGAGGGCCTTGAATGAAAACGCGTCGTGAGTTTCGCCCAAAGGGATTAAATGAGGTTCCACCATAAGGATGTGATGAAGATGCCCCCATTGTCATAGATGAAGAGCCGACCATAGGATTTGAAGAAGTGGTGCCTACTGATGTGGACGCAAAGGTGGCTCCTATTGTTTGTGAAGATGATGTGGAAGTTGTAGGCATGGACTGTGAAAAGGTAGCTCCTAGCATTTGTGTAGATGATGTGGACATTGTAGGCATGGTCATAGTGGATGTTCCTCCAGTTGCATTAGTTGAAGAGGAGGTGTTTTGATTTATGGTGCCACTAGATGTCACATTAATGGTGGTAGTAGCAACTTGCGTAGTAACAGCAGTGTGATTGGTCGAGGTATTGTTCATGTCATGTTGGGATGTTGTGTTTTGTGTCGTATGATTAGGAGAGACAGGTCGTATGGTATTAATGTCAAAGCCTTTTGGTAATCTTGTGCCTTGGTCTAAGAACATAGCGAGGTATCGTTCAAGATCATTTAAGACCAATACTTCTACAAGTGAAGCGAATTCCAGATTTTGGGCTGCTGCCTCTAAGTTTTCAATGTAAACTTGTCCATTTTGGTCTCTTTGTATGAATTGTTCAAAAAGTGGATTTTGAAAAGAATTTGACATGTTCATGGAAGATTGTGCATTTAAATTGCCAAATGGGTCATCAAAGATCCAGTCATTGGGATTGGTGTTGATGTTGGTGTGGTTGTCAAAGTCTTGTCCAAAATCTGCCATTTGTTTTTTGTTTCGTTGAAGTCTTGTCTCCACCATCAAAGGAAATTGCTCAAATGAAGATAATAACAATGCAAGTATGACACTAACCTATGTTTTTGTCTTTTTGTGTGATAAAGGATGACAATGCAACGAGATGATAATGTGTATCTAAGGAAATGTGTAATGTCGAAAAGTGAAAGTGATGATTAGGACTAGGATGATGAGGTGCAAAATAAGGACTAAGATGATTATGTCAACTAAAAAGGCAACTAATGCAAAAGCCTAGGTTCAAAATAACAACTAGGATGAAATAATGTTTTTGGATTTTTTGACAATAAGGAATACAATATGACAATGTTGTCTAAAGAAAATGACTAATGCCAAAGGACGATGAAGACTAAGATGACAAGTTATGACACTAATTTTTTTTTTTTTGTATTTTTGGAGGATGCCAATGCAAGGTGATAATGATGTTTTCCTAAGGAAAATGACCAATGCAAGGTGATAAATTGTTAAGAAAGGATGTCAAATGCCAAGGTGATAGTGAGGACTAATGTGAAAATGTTGGTTAAGGAAATGACCAATGCAAAGTTTAGATGCCAAATGAGGACTATGATGACAATATTTTGGATTTTAAAGATATGCAAGGTGAGGAATAAAATGATTTGAATATCTAAGGTATGCAAATGCAAAGGTCTAAAATGATTTGAAAGAAGGTTTCCTAACCACCCTATGCTTGATCTATGTCTCAATTTTGGAATATCAAAGGAATTGTTTGAAGGACAAAATGACAAGCGAGTCTTCCTAACTAGACTTTTGAGTTAGAAGGATCTCACAAAAGGACAATGAATAAAGAAGATAATGATGTCTAAGTCCAATGATAACCTAATTTCGAAATTCAAGATTTTGCAAAGTGAGGTAAGGTTGTCCTAATCCAAAATATGAAAAATGAGATGAGGACCTAAGTTTTTGGTTTATGACTGAAAATGCAAATGGTGAAGCCTAAGGATGAAGCTAAATATTTCTAAAGATGACCCTATGGTAAGATGCAAACTAAAATGCACAAGGAATGAGAGATTTGAGCAATTTCATGATTTGGTTTTGACAGAAGACTTCTAGGTTGAGATTGTTGTTTTGATGTTTTATTGAAAAGTCTGAGTTGGCTGAGGTTTTGTGTCCAAATTTATGAATGTTGTGTATATTGTTTGAAAATCTAGAAAACACTTGACAAGCACGATGTTTTGGTGTACGCAAACACATATGAGACAAGCACAATCCTAATAGGCCAAGGGTTTGTATACTTGATATAGCCCACTGATATACCCCGGATTGATGCTAAACACCTTTCCTTCTCAAGAGCGGATAGCTTAGAAGTTTGGTGGCACTGGCTCCCCTCCACGGCTCATTAACGTCATTCGGGCACACCAACTTCGGATTCTTGGGTCATCACTTCCCAAGAACTACTATCTCTACTCAAAGGAGTCAGTAGTGAGTATCTTCGGGCATGATACTATACCCTGCACTATACCAAGCAACGGCTGAAAATGGTTGGCTTATAAAACAAAAGGTGTCTAGTTAGGGCATTCGTTCGAGTGGCCACACATGGGGTGAGAGATTAATCACCAATTAGGTGGCACTTCAGCCTGAAGAGGTTACGCTCAACAGGGTTTATGGTAGTACTACTCTGTCTGTGTGACACATCCGCACTCGTGGTACTTGAACTTTCCTCAAGCACCCATTTTATATCCCAGCTGGAAGTGGCTTGGCTTTAGCCTATTACTGGTCGGGTCGTCCCTTAAGGTGAGTACTCTTTCCCTTAAGGCAGACCCATTTCTAGAAATAATAACCATTTCTCTTACACCCATGATCGCTCGAAAGTGCAAGGGGAGAGGATACTTCGATTATTAAGTTGTGAGGGTGACAAAAAATAAGGTGGGTCTAGTTTTCTGATCACCTAGTTGTCACAAGGTGAGAGCATAATCACCTACCACCTTCAAGCACAATCAGACAAAATCAAGCACATGTTCATTTTAATGCACCAATGGAAGTGTTTTCTAAACTAGAAATTGCAAACACATTGTTTGATAAATGAGTCTTCGACTAACGGGGCTGCAAAACCACAAATTAGTAGTTTCATAAATGTCTTGGACCAATGAGAAAGCTGCAAAAAACTAAGTTAGAACAAGAGATTAAAAAGCAAACTAAAAGTTAGTAAATAACTAAACTAGAAAACGAAAAGACTAAACTAAACTAAGAAAATGAAATCAAAGCAAACTAAAAAAATAAAAGCTCAATTTTTTTTGTTGCTCTAAAAGAAGCAATTTTTGGGAGCCCCATTCCAAAGCCACACACTACAAACAAAAGATTAGTCAATCGAAAAAAAACTTGAATGAAAATAGCAAACTAAAAATAGTGATAACTTTCTCAAAACTAAATAAAATTTTAAGCCGTATATATCTATGAAAAGCTAAGACATAGACCTTCAAAACCCAGAAAACATTTTGCAAAATCCTACAAGACAAAAATGTTATAAACAAAAGAAAATTCGGGTATGAACAACTAAATCTTAAAAGCTATGGTCACTAAAACGGCCATAACTTTCTCAATTCTTAACGAAATTTCAAACCATTTAAAGTTTTAGAAAGCTGAGAACGAGGCCTACAAAACTCATAAATTTTTTTAATCTATGTTATGCGCCTAGTTTTTTGTGCTCAAAGGAAGGTGATGGGATTTGATATGAATTCTTGGCTGTAACCTGCAAAATAGCAAAGACAAACAAGAACACACAAATTTCTATACTTCACGTCGGGTTCACCAAATGTGAGATGGGGTTAGAGAATCAAATAGAATAGATAAAGTGACAGCCAACACTTCTAAACTATTAACCTCATCTAAACAAGAGAATACAAACAAATGGAGATTTCAAAGTGAAAGCAAATAAAATAAAGTACTCCCCATATTCCAGTTGATTCTTTCTCTTGCTCTCCTTCTTCTTGTTATGCAACTTTGCCCTCAGATTTGTTGAAATACTTGTGCAAAACCTGCAAATGGTAGCAAGAAAGTTGAAGAAGAATAGTTGTTAAGTTGAAAATGGAGAAGGAAGGTTGCTTTTATAGACAACCATTCGAATGGACGGTTGAGATTAATCTTCTAGAAAGATTCCAAGATCAATGGTCCAGAATTGATGCACCAAGAATATGCTATTCTTGGAGGAATCATGACAGGAAGACATGCAAAGACATGCAAGCCATGACATACATGCAGGCTAGGATAGGCATGCAAGGACATGCTGGAACATGCAAGCTATGACAGGAAATGAATGTTATGACAGGGGATTATGACAGGGTATCTTTGACCAAGTGGTGCATAAATAATTTATTTTAAATTATTTATTCGAAAATATTGGAAATGGACAAGTGGAAAATAAATAATTTATTCAAATTATTTATTTGAAAATAGAAGAAATGGACAAGTGGAAAATAAATAATTTATTCAAATTATTTATTTGAAAATAGAGGAAATGGACAAGTGAAAAATAAATAATTTATTCAAATAATTTATTTGAAAAAATGAAAAGAGGAGCATTTAATTAAATTTATTAATTTAATTAAATGGAGAGATAGAAATTAGACCTTAAATAATTAATTTAGATTAACTATTTAATTAGGAGAGGTGGCATGGGATAGTTAAATGATTTTAATAATTATTTAATTATGGAAGAATTAAAGGACCATGAATAGATAAATAATTAATGGTAATTATTTAACTATAGATGAAAGATGACAAAATAATTAAATAAATAATAATTTATTTAACTATTGAAGAAGAGGAAGAAATTAGTGACACGATTAGTTTATTTAATCGGTCAGGATAGAATAAATATTAGAAAGTGAATTAATTAAATAATTATTAAAAATTATTTAATTAATAGAGGAATATAATCAAACATAATTAAATAACTAAAATTATTATCAAAGGACGAGGATGAAGAAAAATGACACTCGAAGGCTTAGGACATTTTTATGTGTCTACACCTACATTCAAGCTCAAAGACCCATAGTTCGACAACAGGTTACTATTTTTGGATTTTCGATGTTTGACCTTTTTAGGGATTTTGATGTGTTTTGGATGTTTTGGGTTTTGACTTTACAATTTTGCAAATGTTTTTGGATTTTCTAATGGAAATTTTATGAATGTTTTTGGAATTTTTTATTGTGATTTCCAATAACCTCAAGATATGCAAGAACTCAATATGATCCATAATGAATTTCCCCCAATGTGATATGATAGACTACCTCAATATAGGTAAGAAAATTTGACCTTTAGAATATGCCAAGTAGTACTAAAGGGATGCGATACTTCACAATATCAAGCTAGGATAATGACGCAGATGGGTGATGGAATAAATAGGATAAATGATGTGATGGGTGGATGGTGATGCAAAGAATGATAGGATAAAGAGCTAAAGAATAGATGGGGGTGTTTTATTTATGCAAGACACCTATTTTCCAGGTTCTCACCAAGGTACTTTCCCAAAGCACCTGATGCATGAGCATCCTTGGTTCATTACAATCCTACATCGACCAAAAATATTTTCATTTCAGTTTTGTTCTTGTTTGAATTCTTGTTCAGTTCAAGTTGGTAGATTCAACGTTTCATCATATTTGCTCACTGAACCCTAAGGATCTATGATTTCATTATGGACATGTTCATTTTCCTTATTCTAATATTTCAGATTGATTGGATCTTTTTCTGGAAAGTTACCGCTTCTGAATTAAGTAGTAGTTTCTAGAACAGAGCACCAGATTAGTTTCAAGCCTAATAGCTAGTTTTGTCTCTTTTGGATCCTTCTCGTAACTTGCGGAGTGTTTTAAATTGTTCTATGGAATGTCCCTGACCTTAATTTTGGTCCACACTTCATCCTATGCACCTACCAAGGAGAAATTCAAATTTAAGGCTGACCTATTTCACGCATTGGCCTCCTATAATGATCTCAATAACTAAGCCTTTATAGACATGATTCAGAGATTGGACATCTAACCTAAATAGCCATTTCAACCATCCTGAAGGTGCATTTAACTTTTCAACCCAAGGATGTGAACTTGAAATGGGTCAGCACAATATGTGCACTAGGAACTCAAAGTAGCTATTCTATTTTACAGCTGAGGAACACACAATACTAAAATTAAATTGCTTGAAAAGGAATGAAACAAATGTTGAACATCAACCAATGACTATACTAATCTGGAATGCATAACAGGAATAAAAATCTGAGCAACAGACAAGACACTACTCTGTCTGTAGGAACAGTTGGTGCCATATTTCTAACTAAGTACTTAATAGTAAGTAATATTAAACTAATGCTAAACTAAGAAGACAAATTACTCACCAAGTGGGCCCCCTTGGGCAAGTATCCTCTAAAACTAATGAGAACCCAAATGCTCGAACTCAAAAATTTATTTTATTCACTGTGAATCATGCATACAAAAGAGTAATGTATCTGTATTACTGAAAACTAGAGAATGAGAGTATAATATCAAATCATGCAACCTCTTGAAGAAGGAGCATCAAATCATTATTTATACTAATCAGCTAAATGTGGCATTCAACTCCACGACTGGGAGGACGCCATTTAGGGAAAATAGGGAAAGTGGAGCAATGGTGGTTATGCATGCATATAATCTGGTCAAACATGCAGGTCCAAATGCAGATCTAGCACAACAGTAACACCCACGCATGATCGGTCATTAAAGTCCACTACAAGGCGGTTACATTCAGTTGCATGAAGAATATTTTTCCACTGGTTTCCTTTGACTTGGAGAGATTCCTTTGCTAGTCGTTATGGTGTATGCCCAGCTGGCAGTGTCTTCCTCAACTTGGTGTAGTAAGTCTGCATGGCAAGGTTAGTACGTATAATAACTACACATCTATAACCACCTTAAGGAACATTCATTAACCACATGTAAAATCAATATAGATAATGCACATATTATGCCAAATTTCATTAAAGCTAATAGAGATAGGATTAAGTCCAATGTTAATGGTTTGAGGGAAATATTATGAAAATACCAACATTTAACATTAAATTCCGTGACATCTACCAACAAATAAACTATAGATTCTACCCAAGATTGGACCAAAAACTAGGCTCATCACTCCCCCCAACCTAACATTTTGTTGGTCCTTTAGCAAGGGAAGGGTTGTTCTTCTGCTTGGTCAAAGCTCTAATGTTTGCAACTGATAGTTGTCCAACATTAGTGGTTGCAATGCATGAATAAGGAACCCAGTAGAATCCTCCCAATCTGTCAAATTTGTTCCATCTTATCCTTTCTACAGCAATGTCAAGCTCGTAGAATCTGAAGTTTGGCATGGGCCACATGAGCATGGGTGGCTAGAAAGTTAGGGGAAGCCAAGACCGTCCATGAGTTCTCCCAATCTGAATATACCTATCAATCCTCCTTAGTGTTGCAACATAATTGTGGATAGAATGAGGCTCAACCTTCTTCAACTCATCAAATAGACTATTCCATCTTTGTGATAGATATCTTCTCATGGTTTCCTCCTTTGTTGTTTTTACCTCATACTCACTGTAAACTACCTCAATCCAAGGCATAATCTTGTTGCCATAACTAGGTCTGAGAAGTATTTTGTGCCATTCTCTGTAAACATCCCTTGGGTTACTTGATTCAACTCTAATAGGCAGAGAGATATCAGACTCCAACTGCTTATAAGCTTCATGTTGTTGTCCCCAACAAATCTCATTTTGTACCCAATACATGAATGCTCTAAATTGAACGTCCCCAACATACAACAAAGGGTTCCAATCATGGTCTTTTGTGACAGCATAATTATGCAAATAAAATTCACATAGAAAATTCTTCATTTCAAGGGAGGCAATCCTATAAGCATTGAAAAATTCCATAGGGGTGTCAATAGAAGGATTCAAACTTGAGGCAATCCTTGACAGCTTAAAAGAGAGATACTTCTCTTTCAGGAGCAGAGCATAGACCCTTGGATGGGTCCTACATTCCAAAATCTATGGTTCCAAAGTTGCCATATCATCCACCCTCTACTTTAGGGTGGCAATTTCTGCATATTTATCTTCTATCTCCTCATCCTTATTTTGAATTTTCTCCTTCAACTTCCATTTTTCCTTTCTCCATTCTTCCTCTCTTCTTTGTATTTCTCTCCATAAATTCAAGATTGTTGCATGTACTGTAAAACCAAGGGGATTATGAATGTCTACCAGTATTTTTGTTGATGGTGGCTCCTCATATGGCACTATCTGCATGGACTCGGGCTATCCAATTATGTCTGGCTGCAGGGGTACTATTTCTTCTTTTTCCTCTTGCTTCAAGGACTCTCATTCTTATTCTTGTTGTGGTTGTAGGAAATCCTGCTCTAGTTCTGGCTATTGCTGCAGGACTTCTTGTTGTAGGACTTCTTGCTCATGCTGCAGGAAGTCCTAACTTTCCTCAAACTCTTCTACAATGTTAGCAAGATTGGCCAGTGTTATATTTGCTACTCTCCCAAATATATCTTCTTCTTTGACATTCTGCTACCCCATTGGAGCTTCAAGGTCCTCATGTGTTGTCTCACCAAGCTTAGGGATTTCTTGCAGAGGCATACCAATCACAAGCCCAGTTGGTCTTGATTTCTTGGGAGGTTTCTCATGCTTTCCTTTGGCTGCAGAATGAACAATGTCATCCTTTCTCTTTTTAGAACTTGGAACCTTTCTTTCTATAGGCTTTGTTTTGTCCTTTCCTTTTCTCATTTCTACTTCTCTCTTTTGTGCCCTAGTTTTCATCAAGGTCTCAAGTGGAATGTCATCATCAAAATCAGAGGAAGAACTTTCTTTTTCTAAGTGCTCTATTTCAGAAGAACTATTTTCTATGGTTTCTTCGGTTGCAAGAGGATTCACACAAGAGCCAACACCAGAGGTTGAAGCACTAGGAATGGCTTCAGCCATGCTCAATCTCCTGCTAGACCTACGGGGTTGAGGTAAAGCCCTAGGTTGCAAGTGCTCAGGTTTAATTTGATCAACATTTATAAATTCTTCCCAGGTTATTGCAGATACATCATGCAAAGACTTTTCTACTAGAAATTTAATCAGGCAATGGTGGGAAACAAAATTATCCTACCTTTTTGGGTCTTGGCCACCATGATTGAGAGAAGATTGTATAGCACATTAGGCACATTCATCCTCCTTCTATTTCTAATGTGATTCAAAAGCTTGAAGTGTATAGAATGAAAATTTGACTGGCGACCCTCATAGGTGATGTATTTGATAACATACACAACTATCTGCTTTCATGGCTTGGACAGAGACATTCTCTTTGCACCCTGTTTGTCAATGCTCAATGGGGGGTTGTTTGGCTCTATAAATTTGGCCCTGGCTAATCTAGCGTCTCTGGAGGCAGGGTAATTTTTTCCATCAGTTGGTAACCCTGTGATCTTTGTAATTCATTCCTCCATTGCCATAGCTTCCAACCCTTTTATTGTGGCTTTCCCTTCTGAAAATGTATGGGATAATTCAAGGGCAATGCTTTCATCAAAGCCATCTAGTTTCAGGAAGTAGTCTGCCCATCTACAATTTCTAAATTCAGCCAAGCATTGTGCATCCTACAATAAAATGTCATGCATCATGGGTTCATTTCAAATTAACCCACCTCCCATTGTCTGCAATCAAACAAATGCTCTGCAACTTCTTTTCTACAATTCTTGTCTAAAAATCAAGCTCACTTTCCTGCAATACCTACTAAATTTCCAGTGCCAATATCAACTAAATTTTATTTTCTTTGTTTCACTTTTGTTTGCTTGCAACTCAATATTACGACAGGACAATAATGGCAAGAAAAGGAGCGATAAAAAAGGGAATTATGATGGGAAGAAATGGTGGTTGCAATTATTGTCACTTCACACATGCAATTCATCCTCTCATTCGGATTTCAAATCAGCTCATTTCAAATTTTCTGACGTGGCCTAGTATGAATTGACACATGGGCAATAAATTCACAAAATATTTGCATCTTTTTCTTTCCCCTCCCCCCAACCTAAATTTTAACATGTGTCCACACATGCAAGATGGGAGTGGTGATTTGACAGGGAATGATGGAATTTTATGTAAACTTATATACTAACGTATAGTGATTAAATAAATGAACTTAAAAGATAATTAAAGATAGAAATTAATGCACACGTCCCTAAATATGTGGAAGATTTTCTGCAAAGATCATGGAGAAAGTATCGCTCGCCTTGTGGGAATAAATTGAGCAATTAATGAAAATGAAGTGGAGCGAGGTGACATGGAATAAAGTGATGGAAGAGAGAGAAAGGTGGTGATGGATGGGTGGATGGGAAGATGGATGAAGAAATGGACTTCCACATAAGTGAAAGTCTTTATTATGAGAGAGTACATACCTTAGTTAGCTAGAAGAAGGGACACTAGGTCCACTCTCTTCAGCTACATGAACCTTGAGTGCTGACTGCTAGATGAATTGCTACAGGAACTCTTCTTTAGAAGCTAGCTTGTGGTATAATTTGAGGCGATGACCATTGACAATTAATTTAAACATGATAGAGTCAATGGTGGTAAGTTGAACAACACCATTAGGAAAGACCTCAACAACTTCATATGGTCCTAGCCACCTTGTCTGTAATTTTCTTGCATTGTCCTGGTATCTTGAGTCATAGAGCAGGGCCCAATCTCCTGGTTTGAATTTATTGTCCTTGATAAATTTGTCATGCCACCTGATTCTTTGATTCTGCACCACTTCTATATGTTGCAGGGCTGATCTTTTTATTTCATCCAAAGCATTTAGCTACAAGATTCTTTCTTTATGTACCTCAGAAATATCCATCCCCAAATCTATTGCGGTATGTAGAGTCTTATATTCAGATTCAATTGGCATCATAGTTGTTTTCCATACAACAAATCAAATGTGGTGATGCTTGTAGTCATTTTTTAGGTTGTCCTATAGGCCCAAACATCTTCTGGTAATCTATTTGCCTAATCCTTTCTATGAACATCTATTGTTTTTGTTAGAATGGCTTCAATCTCTCTGTTGGTCACCTCAACTTGGCCATTAGCCTATGGATGATAAGGAGTAGACTATATATGCCTTATGCTGTACTCATTAACTAGTGCTACAACAAGGGTTGATGTGAATTGTGCCCCTTGATCAGTCACTATTTCTCTTAGGACTCCATATCTTGTGAAAATATCTTCATAAAGAAATTCTACAACGTTGTTATCCCTTGCATGCTTCATAGCCTTGACTTCTACCCATTTTGTCACATAATCAGTGCATACCAATATATAATACTTACCATTTGGAGGGTCAATTGGTCCCACAAAATCCAATCCCCACTTGTCAAAGGGAGTGATTACTACCTGAGGGAATAGTGGCATCTCATCAGACTTGGTTGGCCTGCCCATTCTTTGACATCTATCACATTTTTTGGTATACCTTCTTGCATCCTTTTGGAGTGTTGGCCAGTAATACCCTGTGTTCAAAACCTTCATTGTTGTCCTCTTGGCTGCAAAGTGTCCTCCACATGGTTCATTTTGGAATGCATGCAAAATTTCATATGTCTCATCTTCTCTCACACACCTCCTCATGACATGGTTAGGTCCAGTATAAAACAAACATCCAACAATCCAAGAGAAAGGAAAAGATTTTTCAATGAGTGCCCTTTTCTCTTTTGGAGAAAAGTGAGAAGAAACTCTACCTGTGACCAAGTAATTGGCTATGTCAGCATACCAGGGTGTTTGTACACTGAGGGAGAATAGATGTTCATCAAGAAAAGAGTCATCTATGGGTTGATTGTCTTCTTATGTAGTTAGCCTTGAAAGAAAATCTGCAACAACATTGGCCTTCCTTGGCTTATCCACAATGGTTATATCAAACTCTTGTATCAACAATAACCATCTTGCCAATCTACCTGTGATCAAAGGTTTATTCATGAGATATCTAATGGCTGCATGATTAGTGTGTACAAATATTTTGGTAATCTGTTATGTAATGTCTGAATTTTTTCAACACATAGATGACTGCCAGCATTTCTTTTTTTGTCACTATATAATTGAATTCAGCTCCTTGTATTTTTTTGCTGACAAAGTAAATAGCATTTTCAATAACTCCTTTCTTTCCTAAGACTGCTCCTATGGCATAATCTGATGCATCTATGTGGATGTGGAAAGGAAGCTCCCAATTAGGCCCTTTGAGTACATGAGCATGATTCAAAGCTTCCTTCAAGTCAAAAAAGACCTTGTCATAGGCTTTAGTCCACTAAAATTCAACATCTTTAGTGAGAAGAGTATACAATGGTGTTGCTACCTTGTTGAAATCCTTGATGAAATGCCTATAATATCCTGCATGACTCAAAAAACTCCTAACATCCTTATGTTTTGCAAGTGTGGGAAGATTTGTGACTAACTCAATCTTTGCAGGATCTACTTGAATTCCTTTGTGGGAGATGTAGTGGCCAAGAACTACACCTTCCTACATCAGCATGAAGCACTTTTCACTGTTTAAGGACAAGTTTTGATCTTCACATCTCTACAAGACCCTTATGAGGTTTTCCAATGCTTGATTAAAATCAACACCATAAGTGGTGAAGTCATCCATATAAATTTCCATGCAATCATGAGAAATATTTGAGAAGATGCTAATGACTGCCCTTTGAAAAGTTGTAGGTGTGTTGCATAAGCCAAATGGGAGCACCGAATATGCATAGGCCCCACATGGATAGGTAAATGTAGTCTTCTCCTAGTCTTTTGGTGCAATTTGAATCTGGTTGTAGCTGTTGAATCCATCTAGAAAAGAGAAGTATTGCTTTCTTGCAAGTGTGTCCAAAACTTGATCAATGAAGGGTAAAGGAAAGTGGTCCTTCTTGGTGGCAGCATTAAGTTCCCTATAATCAACACAAACTTGTCATTTCCCTCCTTTCTTGGGCACAATCACCAATGGAGACACCCATTGACTATCTGAAATGGGGTAGATAAATCCTGCATCTAGTAATTTATGCAGTTCTCCTTTCACAATCTCTCTTAGTGCAGGGTTAATTCTTCTTTGTGACTATCTTACTGGGGTGAAATTATCTTTGATGTAAATTTTTTCTGTACAAAGTTTAGGATCCAATACCTTCATATCATGATAATCCCATACAAATGCATGTTGATGGGTCCTTAATAGGTTCACCAATAACAATTATTGTTCTTCATTCAATTTACTATTAACATTCAAATATTTTCCTTCTAACACCTGGACTTGTGTAGTTAACTCATCATGGCTACTTCATTAACACTTGGTACCTTTAGTTCATATGGCAGCAATGTATAAGACATACCTATTTTTGTAGGAAGTTTGTCTACAGGAAGAGTGGTTGCAGGAAGAGTGGCTATAGGAAGTCTGTCTGTAGGAACAATGGCTGCAAGAAGAGCATCTGTAGGAAGAATGTCTGCAGGAATAGTGGTTGCAGGAAGAGTAGGCAGAAGTGTCTTGACTAGAGTGCAAAATGAGAAGATGATGCTTCCTCCACTTCATAATGGTTGTGAATGATGTTAGCCAATACTTCATCCTCATCTTGGAGCTGCATGAAGGAGCTTCTACCTAGCATCATAAGTTGTGCCACAAAGTTAACTTTCTCAGCCTCTTCACCAACATGTGGCCATACGGGATTATCTTCATCATGAGATGGTTGAGCAAGTGGATAGAGAATAAACTTGTTAGTGCTCCTCCCATTTAAAAAGGTCATCTCACCTGACCGACATCCAATATATGCATCTGCAGTTGCTAACCATGGCCTTCCAAGAATAATGGGATACCTGCCTAGTGTGGCTTTAGGAGAGAGAATCATAAAGTCTACTGGGTACTCTCAGGGGTCTAAAACTACCACAAGATCCTCCACTACACCATCAGGCTTAACAGTAGAGCTATCAACAAGCTGCAGGACAGTAGGAGTGGACCTCATATTTGCGATATTTAGTTGTTGCAGGATGTCTTTGGTCATTACATTTATTGTTTCCCCTAAATCAATTAGAGCATTCTTTGCCCCCCATTTATGACAACTACTACCACAGGATTGTCTGGGTCATTATACTTGGGAATAGTCACTTTTCCTAGCATGATGCCAGCTAGCTATCCCACCACATGAACTATAGTTGGGTCTTTCTTTTTCCTACCTATCTTCTTGAGACAGGCTTCCTTGATTGCTTTGTCATAGATTGGAACATCCTTTATGGCCTGAAATAGAGGTATCTAGACACATATGCTTTAGCTGGTCCAAGATATCAAAGGTTGTATCCTCCTTTTCTTCCTTCTTCTTAGCAACTTCCAATCTATGCGGAAATGGTGGGTTTTGTTCAATCTGCTTGACTTAGACTGGTTCCGGATTTTTAGGTACACTAGGTTGAATGGGATCATTCAGAGGTCCTCTTCCTCTTTCACAGGGAGCTTAGTGATAATGGGCTTGGAAGGGGCCGATAGAGTAGTACTTGAATGCAAGTGGATATCACTTACACTCACAACATATACAGGAAATTGATTTGAATCGGCAAAGTAGCTAGGTTGTTGCGGTTTGTTATTTGGATTGGGTGTGAGTTGAGTTGGTAGTTGAGTAGGTTTAGGTGCATTTGAGTTGGGATTAGCAGGTGGAGGTATTATAGCAGGTTGTTAGGGATGAGAAGGTGGTTGCATGTAACTGGTTGTCTGAGTAGACCATTGTTTCCCTCCTCTCCATTGATTTGTTTGCTGCCAATTCCTTGGAGGTGGCTACCAATGTCCTTGAAATTGATGCCAATTCCCCTAACCTTGTTGCCACTAGGGTGGAGAACTCTGATGACTAGGCCAAGCATTTGGAGGGTTACTCCAAGGATGCGGTGGATATCCTCCATAATTGGGTGGATATGGGGGCTACCATTGGTTACCAAAGGAATAGGAATTAAAATATGGACCAACATAGAATAGTGGATCTAGTGGCATACCTTGTCTTGGAGCCCAAGGCTTCCTTTGTACAACATAGTAGACTTGGTCTTCTTCAATCTAGATTGGCTTGAACTCAGGTGGAACTTGCTTGCTTTCAAGGTTAACTACCATCTTGCATCTGCAGTCCTTCTTCTTTTGTCTACAGTGGGGGAAATACTCTGTCAACATTGCATTTTCCTCCTCTTGCTTCTTATTGGCATGAAGTGTATCTAGTTGAGTGGCTAGGTTATTGATAATGTCTTGCTTGAAGTCTACCATCATATAAGTAATCTCCATTCTTGAGACTCCACTAGTAGTTGACTTACCCATGGAAGATTGGTAAGCTCTCCCTTTCTTTGAAGCTTCCCTAGAGTAGTTCTGGCATATATCTTCCCAAGGAACTTGAGAAATATATCCTCCTCCAATGAGGTCCAAGGCATCAATGTAGCTATCATTGATTCCTCTTAAGAAAAGCAACTTTTTTGAGTCTTTATTAAGTGTATGGTGTGGAGATTTTTTTGGAAAAACAAAAACCTTGCAATCTAATCTTCTAGGCTCTCATCTTCCTTTTGTTGCATCCTAAAAATGTCACCTCCTATCATGTCACTGCCTCTACAACATTCCTTGTATTTCTCAAGGAATTTTATCTTCATATCTTCCCAGGTTTCCACAGTATCTCTGCCTAGGCTCATGAACCATCTTAATGTAGCCTCTTTCAAAGTGGTAGGAAATAACTTAAGCCTATGGGCATCGGTACTATAATCATAACTCCTACAGAGTATTTCAAACTCAAATAGAAAGGTGTTTGGATCTTCTGTGACAAGTCCATAAAACTTTGGGAGTGTTGAGGCAGGAATGTTCTTGATGTTGTCAACTTCATTCTGATGGGAAATAGGGAAAGGAAAATTTGGTCAGTTAGGTCTATTCCTATTTGCATCACCTAGACCTACTTGATGTTGTTCCAAAACAAAGGGGTTCTCAAGCTGATTTTGATCTTCAGGGAGACTTGAAAACTAGTTAGATCAGGATATGCATTAGCAAATGGGTGTGGATCTTCTTCTTCTTCTTCTGGTAGATTCTGATAGTCAACTAGCTAGAATGGATTAGGATTGTTAGGAAGGAATCTCCCATAAGCATCCCTTCTCCTTCTCTATGCATGTGGTATCACTCACTATCAGTCAACTCACACAAAAAATTGGTAAAGAACAAGGAGGGGTCATTACTTCCTAAATGAGGATATGCTAAGAACAACTTCCAAAAACACTACAGTAAGGAAAACTACTAATGACTCCAAAAGACTCCCTAGTTTGACGCCATCCCTGACAATGACGCCAAAAATGTTAGCCTCCTACAATGATCTCAATAACTAATCCTTTACAGACATGATTCAGAGATCGGACATCTAACCTGAATAGTCATTTCAACCATCATGAAGGTGCATTTAACTTTTCAACCCAGGGACGTGAACTTCAAATGGGTCAGCACAGTATGTGCACTAGGAACTCAAAGTAGCCATTCTATTCTACAGCTAAGGAACACACAATACTGAAAGTAAATTGCTTGAAAAGGAATGAAAAAAATGTTGAACATAAACCAATGACTATACTAATCTGGAATGCATAACATGAATGAAAATATGAGCAATAGACAGGACACTACTATGTCTACTTTGGTTGCAAGAATAGTCACAGAATGAAATTCTAGTGGCTGCAGGAATAGTCAGTGCCAAATTTCTAAGTACTTAACAGTAAGTAATACTAAACTAATGCTAAACTAAGAAGATGGATTTCTCACCAAGTGGGCCCCCTTGGGTAAGTATCCTCTAAAACTAATGAAAACTCAAATGCCCAAACTCATAACTTTATTTTATTCACTATGAATCATGCATACAAAAGAGTAATGTATTTGTATTACTGAAAATTGGAGAATGAGAGTACAATATCAAATCATGCAACCTCCTGAAGAAGGAGCATCAAATCATTATGTATACTAATCAGCTAAACATGGCATTAACCTCCATGACTAGGAGGATGCCATTTAGGGAAAATAGGGAAAGTGGAGTGATGGTGGTTATGCATGCATAGAATCTGGTTAGACATGAAGGTCCAAACACAAATCTAGCACAGCAGTAATGCCCGTGCATGCTTGGTCATTAAAGTCCACTACAAGGCAGTTACATTCAGTTGCATGAAGAATCTTATGTCATCGACTTCCTTTGACTTGAAGTGATTCCTTTACTAGTCGTTATGGTGCATGCCCAGCTGGCGGTGTCTTCCTCAACTTGGCGTATTAAATGTGCATGGAAAGGTCAGTACAATAATAACTACACATCTATAACCACCTTAAGGAACATTCATTAACCACATGCAAAATCAATATACATAATCCACATATTATGCCAAATGTCATTAAAGCTTGTAGAGATAGGATTAAGTCCAATATCAATGGTTTGAGGGAAATATTATGAAAATACCAACATTTAACATTAAAGTCCATGACATCTACCAGCAAATAAACTATAGTTTCTACCCAAAATTGGACCAAAAACTAGGCTCATCACTCACGTTACATTTCCTTCATCAGAGGTATTAATGATCTTTGATCAATGCATAGGCTCCGAATGTGATATAAATCATTGTAACAGATCATTAGGATGGCATGATGAGTAGAGAGATTAATATGGGATTTGATATGTAAGATTTTCTCTTGTATTAAGGAGCATATAGGAATATTGTATTCTCAGCATGTTGTTTAGGCCTATGAGCCCAATCTGTGAAACCAAATGTTGTCAGCTGATTGTAACTGAATTTTCTGATAATATGAATGTTTGAATCTCCATTTTCCTCCATATTATGAGTGGCTTCCATTGTGTAACTCTTATTGCATGATCCAGACTGTTCTCTTTGAGGACCCTCGTATCGTGGTTGTACCAGATTGGTATCAAAGCAAGGTTTGTTCTGTGAGAGATCGTCAGAGTTTGCAGAGTCATGTTGAAGATTTGTTGTGGGGTGGCAAGCTGAGGATCCTATCTACAGCTACAGAGGACTTGTGTAAAGATGGCAAGAAGAAGAAATAGTAGAGGAAATGGAGCATGCGAAAAATGTAGACCCATCTATAATGGAGATGTTGAGAGGAATTGCTGCCAGATTAGAAGTAGTCGAAACGACCCAGAGGAGAGGTCGACCAGTTGATGATGTGAGTGATGAAGAGGTAGAAGAACATGTAGAAGGGGAAAAACATGCAGAAGGGGAAAGAGAAAATCAACCTAGCCTTGATCAGGGATTAGAGAGGTTCATAAGAGCCCTAACTAGAGTAAATACTAAACCACATTTCAATCCATTGGATTATAGCGGTAAGTTGGATTTGGATGAATTGCTTGATTAGATAACGGAGATGGAGAAGTATTTTGATTTTGAAGGTACCACCGAAGACAAGAAGGTGAAATTTTCTTGTACAAAGTTGAAAGGACATGCATCCCTTTGGTGGGAACATTTGTAGATAGATAGGAAAAGAAGAGGAAAGGAGAAGATAAAATCATGTGATTGGATGGTGAATAAGTTAAAAATGAAATTCATGCCCACAGACTATCAGATCAGTTTGTTCCAAAAGTTGCACAATCTAAAGCAGGAGTCAAGTGTGACAGAGTATACTAAGGAGTTCTACAAGTTGAATATCAGATCTAGACATTCAGAGGATGAGGTCGAGCAAGTAGCCAGATATGTGAATGGCTTGAAGCTGTCTATATAGGATGAGATCAGTTTGATCAAGTTGTTAAGTGTGGAAGGGGCATATCAATGTTCCCTAAAAGCGTAAGAGAAGTTGAATAAAAGACATGAGCAAAGACAGAGAGGAAGAGGTGGAAGATTTCAAAAAGGAAGAACTTTTACTAGAGGAGGAAGAGGATCTTTTGTAGATCAAAATAAAGATAAGGAAGTCAATAAGAATGATAATTTGTATCATAGAGATAATGGAAACTCTTATTGGAGAGGAGGATATGGTTGTTACTAGAATGAGGATTATAGAAAAGATGATAGAGGACGGGAGAAAAGAGTATTTAGGGGAACTTGTTTTAAGTGTGGTGGAGAAGGACATAGAGCATTGAATGTAATCAGGGAGAGGCAAGAAAAAAGACAAAGAATAGTAAAAGAATAGCCTTTGTTGAGGAGGATCATGTTGAATCATCTAATAAACCGGAAGAGGGAGAAGTGTTGGTGAAAAAAAGAGTATTGCGTCAAAGTGAGATGGAACAAGAACCATTGCAGAGAAAGAATTTGTTTTGGACCAAATGCAAGGTAGCTGGTAAATGTTGCATAGTGATTGTTGATAGTGGAAGCTCTAAGAACCTAGTTTCTGAAGAGATGGTGACCAAATTAAAGTTGGAAAGATTGAAACACCTAAAGCCCTATCAGATAGCATGGATTCAAGATGAGCATAAGATACTGGTGAGTGAACAATGTTTGGTGAAATTGAAGATAGGAAATTATCATGATGAAGTTTTGTGTGATATCATGCCTATGGATGTATGCCATGTTTTGTTGGGAAGGCCTTGGTAGTATGATAAACAGGCTATTCATGATGGAAAGAAGAACACATATACCATTGTTGCTAATGGGATGAAGCAGACTTTGTTGTCATTGGAGGATGTTCCTAAAGTTGAGGTTTGTACGAATGCTAGAATTTGTTTGGTTGATGGAAGGATATTTCTGGATGAACTGAGACATGAGAACATGTGTTATACCTTGGTTCCTAAGAAGGCTAAAGACTTGAAGCATGTAGAAGAACAACCAGAGGAGATAAAGAAGATGTTGGTAGAATATGAAGAAATCATTTCATATAATGTACTTGATGGATTGCCATCTGTAAGGAGTATTAGTCATTGCATGGATCTGATTCCTGGAGCTAGTTTTCCTAATAAAGCAGCACACCGGATGACACCAACAAAGAATGAAGAGTTGAATAGACAAGTGCAAGATTTGTTGAGGAAGGGTTTGATCAGAGAAATCTTAATCCCTTGTGTAGTACTTGTTGTGCTAGCACCTAAGAAGGATGGAGAATGGAGGATGTGTACAGACTCTAGAGTCATAAACAAAATCATGATGAAGTATAGATTTCCTTTGCCTCGGATGGATGACATTATGGATTGTTTTAGTGGAGCTAAATACTTTACAAAGATAGATTTGAAGAGTGGATATCATCGTATCAGAATCAGAGAAGGGGATGAGTGGAAGGCAGCATTCAAGACAAATGAAGGATTGTATGAGTTGTCGTTGATGCCTTTTGGACTAACAAATGCACCGAGTACTTTCATGAGGCTGATGAATGAGATATTGAAGAAATTCTTGGGTAAGTTTGTGATTTTCTATTTGGATGACATCTTGATTTTCAGTAAGACTAGAGAAGAACATTTATTGCATATAAGACAAGTTTTGCAGAGGTTGAGAGAAGAGAAGTTGTTGATAAACATTAAGAAGTGTAGTTTCATGAAGGAAGAATTGGTATATCTAGGATTCGTGATATCTGTGGATGGATTGAAGATGGATCCTAAGAAGGTAAGAGCAATTGTTGAATGGCCTACACCAGAAAGCATTGGAGAGGTAAGATCATTTCATGGATTGGCTAGTTTCTACTAAAAATTCATTAGGAATTTTAGTTCTATTTGCAGTCCTATGACCAAAAAAATGAGAGGGGATAAGAAATATTTTAGGTGGACATATGGAGAAGACTGGAGTTTTGAGTTGTTGAAACAAAAGGTGACTGAGCAGCCTGTGTTTGCTTTTACCATACTTTAGTAAGGTATTTTAGGTAGACTGTGATGCAAGTGGAAATGCAATTGGAGTAGTATTAAGTCAAGAAGGAACACTAGTAGCTTATTTTAGTGAGAAATTGAATGATGCCAAGAGAAGGTATTCAATGTATGATCAGGAGTTTTATGCCATATTTCAAGCCTTGAAGAAGTGGAGACATTACTTATTGCCTAAGGATTTTGTGTTGTATACAGATCATTAGGCATTGTAGTATTTGAATAGTCAAGGTAAGTTGAATTAGAGACACATGAGATGGGTGGAATTCTTGCAAAGTTATACTTTTGTTTTGAAACATAGGAGTGGAAAGTCAAATAGAGTTTTTGATGCTTTGAGTAGGAGAAGGAATTTACTGGTAGAGATGAGAGTGGAGGTATTAGGCTTTGATAAATTGAAGAACATGTATGAGGAAGACCCAGATTTTGCAGAACCTTGGAGAGCTTGTAAAGAATCAGTCTTGGAGGATAGGAGTCAGTGGTTGGATTATTTCATTCAGGAGGATATATTTTTTAGAGGGAATCAATTGTGTATACCCCAAAGTTCAAGAAGGGATAACTTGGTGAAATAAAAACATAGTGGAGGATTGGCAAGACACTTTGGAATTGATAAAACAATAGCATTGGTAAGTGAGAATTACTTTTCACCGCGGATCCATAAGGATGTTAGGAAATTTGTGCAGAGTTGCATAGTTTGTCAAGCTGCCAAAGGGAGTAGTCAGAATGTTGGATTGTATAAGCCTTTGACAGTTCCAGAAAGACCTTGGGAGGATATTAGCATGGATTTCATACTTGGCTTGCCGAAGACACAGAGATGTAAAGATTCTATATTTTTGGTGGTGGATAGATTTTCCAAAATGGCACATTTCATACCTTGTAAGAAGACAACAGATGTAGTACATGTAGCTGACTTTTTTTTCAAGGAAGAGGTCAGACTGCATGGATTACCTAGGAGTATTGTTTTAGATAGAGATACAAATTTTGTTGGATACTTTTGGAGGACACTTTGGAAGAAGTTAAAGACAAATTTAAAGTTCAGTTCTACTTTTCACCCATAGATTGATGGATAGATAGAGGTAGTAAATGGGAGTTTGGGGAATCTACTGAGATGTTTGTTTGGGGAAAAGACTGGAAGTTGGGATTTAGTCCTTGCACAAGCAGTGTTTGTTTACAATAATTCAGTGAACAGGAGTACCGGAAAGACACCTTTTGAGATTGTTGCTAGAGTACATCCTAGAGGTATATCAAAGTTGTGAGACATCAGTAAGGAAGATAAAAGGAGTGCAAAAACAGAGGAATTTTTAGAACATATGAAGAAATTACATACTCAAGTAATGCAACAATTGGAAGATATGAACGGGAAGTATAAGGAGTGAGCAAATGAAAAGAGGAGACATAAGGAGTTCGAAGTTGGAAATGAAGTGATGGTGTATTTGAGGAAGGAAATATTTCTAGTTGGAACATACAATAAGCTCAAGATGAGTAAGTTTGGACCCTGTAATATTTTGAGGAAGCTTGATTCAGGAAATGCATTTGAAGTAGAGTTACCGGATGGTGTGGGTATATCACCTATATTCAACATTGCAGATCTACATCAGTACCATGAAGCAAAATTTAGTGAAGACAGTAAAACAAGGTTGGAAAAATGGTTTCCTAAACAACAATCAGATGAGATAGAAGAGATTTTGGATACCAGAGATGGGAGTAAAATGTGTGGAAGACAGTACAAAGAATATCTTGTGAAGTGGAAAGGTAGACCAGTGGAGGATTCTTCTTGGATTTCTTAGGTAGAGGTAGACTGTATTGTTTTTCCTTTAGCCCCAAAAAAGTGAGGGACTCACTTTTCAAATAACCCCGGATGTCTAATGCAAGAGCATCCTTGGTTCATTGAAATCCTACATCAACCAAAAATATTTTCATTTTAGTTTTGTTCTTGTTTCAATTCTTGTTCAGTTCAAGTTGGAAGATTCAGCGTTTCATCATATTTGCTCACCAGACCCTATGGATCTATGATTTCATCATGGAAATGTTCATTTTCCTTATTCTAAGATTTCAGAGCGATTGGATCTTTTTCAAAAAAATTATCGCTTCCTAATTAAGTGGCAGTTTCTAGAATAGAGCACTGGATTAGTTTCAAGCCTAATGACTAGTTTTGTCTCTTGTGGATCCTTCCTGTAACTTGTGGATCCTTGTGGTGTGTTTCAAATTTTTCTATGGAGTGTCCCCAACCTTAATTTTGGTCCACACCATCCTATCCACCTTCCAAGGAGAAATTCAAATTTAAGACCAACCTATTTCACGCTCACATTACGTTTCCTTCATTGGAGATTGTAATGATCTTTGGCCGACGCGGAGGATTCTAGATCTCTAAATGTGACATAAATCATTGTAACAGATCATTAAGATGGCATGATGAGTAGAGAGATGAATATGGGATTTGATATGTAATATTTCGGCTCGTATTAAGGAGCATATAGGAATATTGTATTCCGAGCATGTTGTATTAGGCCTATGAGCCCAATCTGTGAAACCAAATGTTGTTGGCTGATTGTAACTGAATTTTTTGGTAATATGAATGTTTGAATCTGTATTTGTCTCCATATTTTTAGTTTCTTCCATTGTGTAACTCTTGCTGCATGGTCTAGACTGTTCTCTTTGAGGACCCTCCTACCATAGGTGCACCAATGCCACCGAAGTGGTTTTCACTAGAGGATGATTTTTTTCTTTACTTTTTCAATCCTTTTTCTCATTTTTTTGGGTTTTGATCATTTTTTTATTTTTTTTGTATTTTTGGATTTATACCCTTCAAGACTAAACATAAAACTTTTTAAGATGTAAGTTGTTGGTTGGTTCTTGCAAGGGTTCACCTTCAGGTGTTGACAATTGATATGCTTCTAATCCATAGCTTGTGGTGATGACAAAAGGACCCAACCAGTTAGGCTCAAACTTTCCTTTATTGTCCTGATCTGGAAGATTCTTTTTATTCTTCATTAAGAAAAGATCCCCTACCTAGAAAGACCAACATTTGATCTTATTGTTATAGCTTTGTTTCAGTCAGTTTTGATATACTTGTAAGTGATTAAGAGTGACAAGATGACGCCCGTCTAGGAATTCTAGCTCATTCAACCGAGATATTTTGTATTCTTCTACAGTGACACTTGCAGTGAGGAGATCTCAACCTCAATAGGTAGAATGGCTTCTGATCCATAGACCAAGAAGAATGGTATTACACTTGTAGGTGTGCAGATACTAGTTCAATAGGCTTAGAGAGCAGGATTTAACTGTAGATGCTAGTCACGACCAGCTTCATTGATCGTTTTCTTTAGGATTTTCAAAATGGTCTTATTTGTAGCCTCAGCTTGACCGTTGCCTTGGGGGTAATGTAAGGTAGAGAATCGGTGTTGGATGTTGAATTTTTGACATACCTCTTTCACATCCTGATTCTTGAAGGGTGTTCCATTATCTAATATAAGGGTTTGTGAAACATCACAGTGGCAGATTAAGTAATTCAAGATAAATTTGGCAATTTACTTCCCCATTATGTAGGTCATAGGAATGGCTTCAACCCAATTGGTAAAGTACTCAGTGGTTGTTATGATAAACTTGTGGCCATTGGATGAGGTTGGAGTGATCTTTCCTATGAGGTCAAGCCCCCACTGTGAGAAAATACAAGGTGTAATCATTAGTTGCAATTCCTGAGTTGGAGCATGAATTAGATCTCCATGTTGTTGACATTGGACACATTTTTGCACATACTAATGGGCTTCTCTTTCCATGGTTGGCCAGTAGTACCCCCTACTCAACAGTTTCTTTGCCAAAGTCATACGACTACAATGGGAACCACATATTCCATCGTTTACTTTTGTTAAAGTGGTCAAGGCTTCCTCTTGGTTAAGACATCATAGTAATGTCCCTTTGATGCTTCAACAATAAAGTGTATCACCTAGGATCACAAATCGAGATGCCTTCTTGGAAAAGGTCTTTTTAAGGTTGTGATGGAGATTCCAAAAAAATTTGTAATTTCTGAGGATCCCATGGATTTGGTCTGCACTTTAAACCCTCATCCCCATGTTTGGATAGGGTTTTTCCTTTGAAATCCCTCTATCCTTCTAATTTCATGTTGACTTTCCCTGCTAGTTTCTAGTTCTTTAAGTCATCACTTGAGTCATCATGTGAATTCGGTCACCGACCGCTTTGGTTTAGAGCGTAAGTCACCTAGTTGGTCGTCGACTTTAATTGTTTCCTAAAGTCGGGTTTTAAATTTTTCCCAAATGACTTAAGCCTAAGTCATTCTTCTATGAGGATCAAATCATCATCCGCCTAACAATGGCCCCTTATTTAATGCTAACCTTGTCATGCATGTAGGTTTCGAGATTCGAGACCGTGGGAAATGATCTTGGCCATACCCCGCCAGCTTGCAGATGTTAAATGTCGGCCAGTTATGCAGTGTGAGGACAATGAGATGAGGAAACATGTCCTTATATAGATGTGGGGCCTGATCTCCACTATCTTTCCTACCACCAATGTTACCAAATTAATGATGGAGATCAAACACGAGAGTCAATCTCCATCATTCCCCGCTAGCTCACAAGGAAAAGGTGAGTGCTCGCTAAGGGTTGCAAGAGCAGTGAGATCTTGAAACGTGGATTAATCCACCAAGTTGGTGAGATGGATGGAACCTGCCGATGGAGGAGTTTCCATCTGATTTGGATCGATGTTATTGGCTAGAGACAAATGAATGAAACACTACTAGAATTCAAACCTAGTCAGCCCAATGTGAGTCATTTGATTTACCATTTCATCAAGGGATCAATGACTGACATTTAAATTTGATAAACAGGCATGTGATAGTCGTTTCATTCTACAACTAGTAGGCATTAATGATTTTCTCTCTGCAAGTGTGATCAAATTGATCTTTGTGCATGTGGAGACTTAATTGCTAGAAATCATGAAGTATGATATGCATATTTCCATGCACTTGGGAAATAAATGGTGATAATACTCATGCCAATGAATTGCCCATTTTGTGTGTGTGTTTTCATTGAGCATTGATGATTGTTGTCATCACATTGTTCAATAAATACAGGTTGAGAGTTGTTATGTTTTCCATCACAATTAGTCGTCAAGTCTTTTGAGTTTGTGCAGGAAGCCAAAATTACAAGTGCAGATTCTTTGAGTTGAAGAATGAATAATTCTGGCACTTCATTTGTTCCAGTGTGGAGGTCTCCTCGACTCAATTTGTAGAGGTCTCGTGGTGAAGACTCGGAGTATATATAGGGAACTCATAAGGATATCCATGGTGAGGAGTCTGCACCTGTTGTTACTAGGTGTAGTCACCATTTGAAGGGACAAGTCGTGAGCCCAGAGGTAATGGGAGAAAAAGGAAAACAATTTGTTGGGCCCCCCAACATAATTTAGAGGAAAATTCAATATGGTCATGGTTCTTTCGGATGGCAGAACTCTCCCATTGATGTTACGGATAGCTCATCTGAAAGTGAAATGGAGATAGAATTTGGCTATTGCCAGTATCTCGTGACTCTAGGCCGAGTTCCATCCCCTAGAGCGGAGGTATTATCTGTCCCGCCTTTAGCTGTCAAGACTCCAAGTGGGTGAGATGGTGTTGTGCTGAAATGGGACAAAGATGAATAGGGAATTGAGGTTTTGTCTCCATCTCTCGCGACAACACGAAGTGGGAGCATGTACCGTGGATTGTGTGTTGGTGTTGGAAAGTTTTATGGTTGCTGAAAAGGTGGTGTGGAATGGAAAATTTTTTGTTGTTTGATAATTTCTGTGGTGGTTGCTTTTCTTTGCATGTGTGGTTGGCATTTTTGAGGTGCTTGTTGTTGACTGTGCACTCTCATGGAAATGTGAACGTCAGATTTGTCGCTTACCTAGCAGCTGAGGAAAATTTTGGTGACACTTTACTTTTCCCTCTTTGGTGGCTATTGCAATTGTGGTTTCCTCGTTTCAACGTATTACTCTAGAATCAATATGTGGGGAATTTTGAAATGCAGATAAATTTGAAGTAAAATGAAATTTTGTAATGTGGTATGCCTTTTGAGTGGGAAGCTTGTATGCTCCCTTACATTATAAAAGGGAATTCAAGGCTCATTTGCAGGGGGTTCTAATCTTTTGAGTCTTTAGGTCTAATATATGAAAAGGGTAGAAATTAGAAGAATTCCAGTAAATGGAATAGTCAAATTGTCTTGGTATTTGAACTATGCATATGTAAATCTTAAATAGTTTTATAGAAATTACTGATATCAAAACAAATTTCATGCATAATCCATATACTCTTCTCTGTAAATCATCTTGCAAATTTTGAATACAATATCAAGCATATTTTGTTCATCTTCAAATGCTTTGTTTGAATGCATGTCTTTATCTCTGCTTTGGTTCAAAGAATCGATTAAATGCTTAAATGAGGTCATGAATTTGTGAGGATTTATAGAGGATTTGGTAAGAAGTGATGTGTTATGTAAAATGAGTTTTCATAATGCAAGGCCTTATGAAAATAGTCTAGAATTATCAGATTTAAAGAATTTCTATATGACTGATTGTAAGATGCGTGACTCCATCCCCTAATTGATGAAGACACTAGTATATTTGTCATGGTATTTTTCACTTGAATGATAATGATAGTATATCAAACTGTGGACTTGGGGTTAGAATAAGAATTTCTTAAAATTCATTTACTATGAGGCATGTGCATGAGATATTTCCTTGTTCCTAGTAAATTGATAGTTATTTGCTTAAAGATAAGCCAACCTTTGAGTGAATTATGTTATTTACCCCTCATAGGAACTGATCTATGATTTTCTATGTCATTCATTGAGATAGTCAAATGAAATGTTAAAAGGAACACCCTCCTAGGTCCCACAAAGCCTAAAGTGTAGAAGATTTCAGTCTTCGACTGAATCTTGTCAATTGGCCATTCATTTTAAGGGTCTTGAATATAGGAGTTGGCTACTCTTTAAAGATCCCTTAGGTGTACTAGAAAATGCACCAACAGAATGGTGACTCTGCTTGGGAATTCTCATTCTCCAAATGCAGATAAAATGTAGAATCAAGTGGTGAAGTGAATCTGAACGTCTTGTTCAGATATTGAAAAATTCTTTAACCTGGTATACAATTTGAGTGCAATAGATATTGAAGGATCTGAACGTGACTTTGTTGTGGAAGATAGCCCAGAATGTGTACTATTTGTAAAGAAAATTCATCTCATTTGAAGTTCAGTGCTCTATAAAGGAGGTGGTGACTCTGACTCAAATAACTTGACAAAGCATACATCAATTGGTCGGATCTACAGTTTTAGAGACAAAGGATGGTCAGCCACAGCAAATTACCAAGTACTTTCATAGAATTTGAAGAAATCAGAGCATATTATGGGTAAATCAAGATAAATTTCCTATTCTCAGCATGTAAATGAATCCCTAATAGGTGAATTATCACTAGATGAGGGAATATTAGTAATGATTTAGCATGATTTTGTGTATAAGTTGGAATTTATGCATTATGATGAAAGAAGCATGTTAAATTGTTAGATCTTAAGCAAAATTTGTAGGGAATATACATACCGAGAGCCTTAGGATCATATTTGTAAAAGGAATTGATGTAATATTGTATAATTGCATGGTATATTCTAAATTCCTTTTCAAGAATTAAAGGTGAGTTGTTGATTTATGTCATCTGGTGTAAATATGGACAAAAGCATGCAAGGTGAATAGTCATTGTCCCACCAAGGAAGTTTCAGTACTGATAGGTACAGGGCCATTAGCTTTGACAATATTTGTGGCTATCCAAATATTGTACCACCCAAGATCAAGGAAAAAATACCAAAATTTAGTGGTGAAAAGTCAGAATCAGAAAGTAAGCATGTGCAAGAATTTACTGATGTGATAGGTGATTACGAGTTAGATTCTAAAGATGTGGTTATGAAGCTATTTGTTCAATCACTAAAAGGAGATGCAAGAGATTGGTTCTCTTTCTTGCCAATGTCTTTTGTACATTTTTGGAATGAAATTAAGGTAGTCTTCATGGAACAATTTGGTGATAGGATAAATCCAAGTGTTGCAAGGAAGAATTTCATGGAGATCTCCAGGGATAAGGAAGAGTTGATCCCTGCTTTCAACCTTAGATTTGCAAAGGTCATAAGGGAAATCCCTGAACATATGAGACCAAATGATGTTGAATGTTTGGTTGTATATTTAGGAGCATTTTATAGTAAGATAAGCTTCTTATTAAGGGATAAAGAGCCTACTACCTTACAGTAAGCTTACCAAGAGGCTGTGAACATTGAGAACAATTTGAAGTACTCAATCATGAGAGGACCTATGATTGCTAGCACAAATAGCTCTAATAGAATTCATACTATTGAGCTAAACCAATCAAGAAGTAAAATTTTTAGTCAATAAAAGGAGCCTGTAGATGTTACATCTGCATTACTTCCACAAGGTGTGGAACAAGAGCAAGCATCAACCTCATATCAACCAAGATCGGGAAGGGCTGATTTAGTTCTCTCTGTTAGAAAGTAGTATGAAATGAAAATACACGTAAATGAGTCACCATATGACTTGTTTTCAAGATTCTTAGATGTACTGATGGAGATACCCAAGATTTTTAGACCTAATGATCTAATGTGCATTGATTTGTTTTGTGAAGCTTACAAATCAGGATTAAGCAAACTGCCTAAAAATTTGAAGCCTCATAGTTTTAATCAAGTAGTGGATTGGATAAACATTATGGAAGATATTGAGCATAGTTATATGCCCCTAGTTGTTTCCCAAAATGGGGGCAATAATTTCCATAGTGAAGATAATCAAAGGCTAAGATTGACAGATCAAGGAGAAGTATCAGAGTTTGAACAACTAACTGTTGAATGTTGTTATTTTACAAGCAACATAGAAGCAAATTCATGTAGTAGCAATGAGGATGAAGATACAGAGTGTGAGGAAAAGGAAATAATACCTGATTATCTTCCTTGGGAGGTTATAGATTGTGAGAAAGCACAAGAGGTACATGGTGAAACCTCACAAATTGATTTAGCTAGGAATAATGATGCACCAATCAAGGATGAGATCGATCTTGGTCAATCTTCTATTGAGTATGATTCTTCTTATGAAATGGATATGGAATATCTTTCTTCTAGTAGGGGGTATGTTAACAGCCTTGAAGGGGTGTGTCTCCTAGGCAGTGAGAAATTCTCTGAATGTGAAGAATTCTCTGAATGTGGATCAATTTTTATGAGTGCAAATGATGAAGAAGATATTGAAAGTGTTTCTCTCTGTTGTTCAAGTGATTACACTAATTTTGAATGCACAGATGATCAAAACTATTGGGATCCTGACACTGAGGAAGATGAGGTACATGTAACCATCATGAAGGTGTGGCATAATCCTTTATTTGATGAACCTGCATTGGACAATGAGGTCATAAATGATGATTCCTATTGGTGTAGAAGCAATCCTCTTTTTGAAGAAAATCCTGATGAGTACTTAGCAAGTACTACTAGTGCATGTGTTGTGGATGATACAAATAAGAACCAAGCTAATACTGAGGTAGGTGACTTTTCCTTTGAAATTTTCAACCCTGACTTAATAGTTTCCCAACTGAATGGAATATGTGGTGACACAAACACTGGTGAATTAGTTTACCAACATATGGTTGAGCAAATTGTACCTGACAAGCATCAAGAGGATGACTCAAAATTGTTGACATCTAAATGTGATAATGGCTCACATGATGAAAAGGTTTAGGACTGTGATGGCAGCTTTGAATGTAGTATTAAGGGACATGTAGATGATTATGCTGATTTTCCTATGGTATCTGGTAATGTGCTTGAAAAGATGGTTGAAGTGTCAACCACTCATGTTCCACATGATGGCATTTTCTTTAACATAAAAGGAAGTCCACTCTCAGGTGACCAAAAACAAAATTAGGATGAATGCATGAATGCTCGAGCAACATCATTTTATGTTGAGAAGAGGAATTATTTGATGATTCTATAGAATATGTTAATATTGCCAGATTATTTGATCGATGTGAAGAGCATTTCAAAGGTGTGGACACCCTGAGGAATGATGGTATTCAGTATGAAGTTGCATTGGAATTTTTTGTAGATGCTCCCTACCTTATGGAACTTCTTTCCTCCCATGAGGACATCATTTGTGACAAGCAAATTGAAGGTATGCTTGATTTGGTGCTTCTTTTCCCTGATTTTGTAAAAGATTGGCCAAGTATGAGCCAAAGTGTTTATGAGGTTTTCAAATTTTATGAACAAATGGGATGTGATCCTACACTTCATGAATATGTGGAATATGAGGGTTTTATTTTCTCATTTCAATTTTATGAGCCTATGGTGGAGAAGGTTGATGAATGGAGCAGCATTGCATTAATAAATGGCCTCAATCATGATCATGTTAACTATCAGGAATTGCACAATGTCCATGTGGACGCACTGCCAGCAAAACAAGACAAATTCTTTGACAGAGCAAAGAATTCCCCCTAAATTTTGAGGGTGAAGGGCATCCATTTTATGGATCAAAGAAAAGCATTTAAAAGTGGCTTCTTATGGAAGTGAACTACAATGTATATTCTTTGAATAGTGTACATAGGTTGGTCTGGTGTGTTTGGTTTATGTTGTGTCTAATTTCCTTGTCTGGGCAAGCTCTTGGGTTTTGGTCTTCTACCCTGGTCTGCTTCAACCTAAGATTTGGATTCTCGCTATACCCACTAGGGGTATATGTCCCTGAGCATGAGCCACTGATGGAGCTTCCTAAATTTTTTGTAATTTTTGAGGATCACATGGATTTGGTCTTCACTTTAAACCCTCACCCCCATGTTTGGATAGGTTTTTTCCTTTGAAATCCCTCTATCCTTCTAATTTCACATTGACTTGCCCTACTGGTTTCCAATTCTTTAAGTCATCACTTGAGTCATCATGTGCATTCAGCCACCGGCCCCTTTGGTTTAGAGGGTGGTCACCCAATTGGTTGAATTTAATTATTTCCTAAAGTTGGGTTTTAATTTTTTCCTAAATGACTTAAGCCTAAGTCATTCTTCTTCGATGGTCAAATTGTCATCAGCCTAACAATGGCCCCTTATTTAATGCTAACCTTGTCATGTGTGCAGGTTTAGAGATTTGAGACCGTGGGAAATGATCTTGGTTGTACCCCATGGATGTTAAATGTTGACTGGTTATGCAGTGCGAGGACAGGGAGATGAGGATGCGTGTCCTTATAAGGATGTGGGGCCCAATCTCCACTATCTTTCCTACTGCCAATGTTACCAAATTAACAATGGAGATCAAACACGGGAGTCAATCTCTGTCGTTCCCTGCTGGTTCACAAGGAAAAGGTGAGTGCTCATTAAAGGTTGTGAGAGCAGTGAGATCCTGACACATGGATTAATCCACCAAGTTGGTGAGATGGATGGAACCTACGGATAGAGGAGTTGCCATTTGATTTGGATCGATGTTATTTTCCAAAGACAAATGAACGAAACACTACTACAATTCAAACCTAGTCAGCCCAATGTGAGTCGTTTGATTTACCATCTCATCAAGGGATCAACGACTGGCATTTAAAATTGATAAAAAGGAATGTGATAACCATTTCATTTAGCAACCAATGGGCATTAATGATCTGCAATCTACAAGTGTGATCAAATTGATCTCTATGCATGTGGAGACTTAATTGTCGGCAATCATGAAGTATGATATGTAGATTTCCATGCACTTAGGAAATAAACAGTGATAATACACATGCCAATGAATTTCCTAGTTTGTGTGTGTGTTTTCATTGAGCATTGATGATTGTTATCATCACACTGTTCAATAAACATAGGTTGAGAGTTGCTATATTCACCATCACAATTAGTCATCAAGTCTTTTGAGTTATTGCAGGAAGCCGAAATTACAAGTACAAATTCTTTGAGTTGCAGGATGAATAAGTCTAGCGCTTCGTTTGTTCAAGTGTGGAGGTCTCTTCGACTCAATTTGTAGAGGTCTCATGGTGAAGACCCAAAACATATACAAGGGACTCATAAGGATATCCATGGAGAGGAGTCTACACCTGTTGTTACTAGGTGTAGTCACCATTTGAAGGGACAAGCCACAAGCTTAGAGGTAATGGGAGAAAAAGGAAAAGAATTTGTTGGGCCCTCCAACAGAATTCAGAGGAAAATTTGATATAGTCATGGTTCTTTCAGATGGCAGAACTCACCCATTGATGTTACAGATAGCTCACCTGAAAGTGAAATGGAGGACTCTAGCTATCACCAATATCTCACAACTCTGGGCCGAGTTCCATCCCTTGGAGCGGAGGTATTGTCTATCCCACCTTTAGCTGTCAAGACTCCAAGCGGGCAAGATGGTGTTGTGCTGAAACGGGACAAAGATGAAGAGGGATTTGATGTTTCTTCTCCATCTCTCATGATGGTGCGAAGTAGGTGCTTGTACCATGGATTGTGTCTTGGTGGTGGAAAGTCTTATGGTTGCTGAAAAGGTGGTGTGTGGAATGGAAAATTTTGTGTTGTTTGATAATTTTTGTGGTGGTTGCTTTTATCTGTGTGTGTGGCTGGTATTTTTGAGGTGCTTGTTGCTGACTGTGTGCTCTCATGGCAATGTGAATGTTGGATTTGTTGCTTACCTAGCAGCTGAGGAAAATTTTGGTGGCACTTTACTTTTCCCTCTTTGGTGGCTATTGCAATTGTGGTTTCCCTATTTCAACGTGTTACTGCAAAATCAGCATGTGGGGAATTTTGAAATGCAAATGAAATTTGAAGTGAAATAAAATTTTGTAATGTGGTATCTATTTCAAGTCAGAAGTTTGTATGCTCCCTTACATTATAAAAGGGAATTTAGGGCTCGTTTTCAAGGGGTTCTAATCTTTTGAGTCTTTAGGTCCAATATACGAAAAGGGTAGAAATTAGAAGAATACCAGTAAATGGAATAGTTGAATTGTCTTGGTCTTTGAACTGTGCATATGTAAATCTTAAATAGTTTTGTAGAAATTACGATATCAAAAAAAATTTCATGCATAATCCATATACTCTCCTCTGTAAATCATCTTACAAATTTTGAATACAATATCAAGCATATTTTGTTCATCTTCAAATGCTTTGTTTGAATGCATATCTTTATTTCTGCTTTGGTTCAAAGAATCAATTAAATGCTTAAATGAGGTCATGAATTTGTGAGGATTTATAGAGGATTTGGTAAGAAGTGATGTGTTATGTACAATGAGTTTTCATAATGCAAGGCCTTATGAAAATAGTCCAGAATTATCAAATTTAAAGAATTTCTATATGACCGATTGTAAGATGCATGACTCCATCGCCTAATTGATGAAGACACTAGTATATTTGTCATGGTATTTGTCACTTGAATGATAATGATAGTATATCAAACCGTGGACTTGGGGTTAGAATACAAATTTCTTAAAATTCATTTACTATGAGGCATGTGCATGAGATATTTCCTTGTTCCTGGTAAATTGATAGTTATTTGCTTAACGATTAGCCAACCTTTTAGTGAATTATGTTATTTTCCCCTCATAGGAACTGATATGTGATTTGTTATGTCATTCATTGAGATAGTCAAATGAAATGTTAAAAGGAACACCCTCCTTGGTCCCACAGAGCCTAAAGTGTAGAATATTTCAATCTTTGACTAAATCTTGTCAGTTGTCCATTCATTTTAAGGGTCTTGAATATAGGAGCTGGCTACTGTTTAGAGATCTCGTAGGTGTACTAGAAAAAACACCAACAGGTTGGAGGTGATATCACATGGGAGGATTCCTCTACTTAGGTAGATGAATATGTCATGGTACCATGTGGATCCAGGACCAACAATGACATACATGAATTCAAATTCAGGGATTTCAAAAGTCAATATGAGAAGTTGTTCTACCAAGAATTTGCATTGGAGGACATTGATCAGAATGTCTAATAGTGATTCGATTGTTGCCATGGTGTCTGTTGCTTTGTTGTTCATGTGAGGTATCTGCTCAAAAGTTATGTCAATGAAAAGGTCTTTGATACTTTCTACCATCTTTTTGTTAGGAATAAGCTTATCATCCTTAGTTTGGTAGTCATAATTGACTTGGTTGATAACCAGTTGTGAATCTCCAAAGACTTTCATCTCTTGTGCCTAACATTGAACTGCAATCCTTAGACCTGTGATTAGGGCTTCGTACTTAGCAATGTTGTTAGTACATGGAAATGATAGCCTATATGACTCTGGAATGCAATCACCTTGAGGGGTGATGAAAAGAATACCCGCCCCTGATCCATGTTGGATGACTGATCCATCGAAGTACATTTTCCACTAAACTGTGAGATTGACAAGGAACACTGATTCATCAGGAAATTCAAATATCAATGGATTCTTTGCATAGATAGGTGCATCTTCTATTTGGTCTATGATCACTTGTACTTTGATTACTCCATGTACTCTATGTCAAATTCAGTTAAGATCATTACCCATTTGGCCATTCACCTAGTGAGAGTCACTTTGGATAACAGGAATTTCAATGCGTTGAGCTTTGCAATAAGTTTGATTTGATGTGACAACATGTAATGTCTAAACTTTTTTGAAGAAAAAAATAGTGCTAAGCATACTTTCTCAATGGGTGAATAGTTCATTTTATATCCAACCAAGGTCCACTTGATGTAATAGATAGCCCTTTCCTTTTCATTTCATCATGTTGTGCTAGAAGAGCACCTAATACTACTAATGTTGTTAAGATATACAAGATCAATGGTTTGTTCGGTATTGGTGGCATGAGTACTAGAGGTGTCAATAGATATTCCTTGATCTATTGGAAAGCTTTATCACACTTCTCATCCCACTTTTAAGTTATTCCTTTATGGAAAAGATGCAAGAAAGGGTGGATTTTGTCTGATAGTTGCACTATGAACCTTCTAATGGACTACAATCTTCCTTGTAATCCTCTCATTTATTTTAGTGTTTGTGGTGGTTCCATGTCTAAGATGGCTTTTACCTTTTCTGGATCAATTTCTATCCCTCTTTGTGATATGATATAGCCAAGAAGTTTTCCTGATGTAACCCCAAAGACACTTTTTTGGATTTAGCCTTACTTTGCATTCTTCAAGTCTATCAAATATGGGTCCCAAGACTTTTATGTGCTTACTTCTTTTCTTTGATTTTTCTAAAATATCATCCACATAATCTTCAACTATTTTATGGATCATGTCATGAAAGATAAGGGTAATTTCTCTTTGATAGGTTTCTCTTGCATTCTTTAGCCCAAATGGCATCATGTTCCAACAATAAATTCCCAATGGACAAGTAAATGCAGTTTTGTGTTGATCATCCTTGGCGATCATGATTTTATTTTAGCCTGAAAAATCGTCCATGAGTGATCATTTCATGCCCAATTGTTAATTCCACAATGAGGCCAATGTTAGGAAGAGGAAAATTGTCCTTCAGGCATGCCTTGTTTAAGTCTATGAAATCAGTGCAGATTTTGATGCCCCCAATGGGTTTTGAGACTGGTACCAGGTTTGAAACCACTGAGGATAATCTATTGGTTAGATGAATCCAATGTCAAGAAGCTTTTGTAACTCAAGTTTCACCAAGAGTGTTATCTGAGGGTGAATCTTCCTTGATTTTTGCTTCACTACCTTGGCTTCAGGATAGACTGCTAAGTGATGCACAACCACTTCTAGATCAAGATCCGTCATATCAGTGTATGACCATGCAAAGTTGGTTCTTCAATCTTTTAGGAATGCTACTAGGTTTTTCTATTCTTCATCCAACAAGGATTTAGCATAGGAAGTGATCTTGGGTGCTTCTTTTGTTCCTATATTGACTAGAGTGGCCTTTTCTGCTAGCACAGTTGATTTCTTTGGATGTATTGTACTAATGGGGAGATTGAATCCCTCATCCTTGGGCACCTCAAAGAGGTTTTCACCCTCAAATATGTCCTTTCTCTTTACTATTTTAGAATCAAAGAGTTCCAAAGTGTGGTTTTCACTCAAAGATCTACATGTTAATTGCATTTCATCAATTTTGCAACTAAAGGATTCAATCATCTCCCTGTAGTATGCCTATGTGTTTAGCTCTATGTCAAAACATAGTTTATGATCTACCCATGGTAAGTTGTCACAGAGTCCCATGAATTCTGAGATTGCTTCATCATTTTCGAATAAATCAAGAATCGGTGGTCCTTGTTGGTCCATGTCAGTGAGTTGTGGGTATACTAGGCATATTTCAGCCATTTGATTGCTTGAAGTGAAGGATGTTATGGATGTCATGAAGAGGGATTTTTTCTCAAATAGAACGATAACATCAAGGGGGAAGTCATCTAGGGTTGTATCACATGATGTAGGTAACCAAGATGAAGCCTCAGCTTGTTTAATAGAAGTGCCTTTGCCAATTGACCTTGCTAGTATTACAACCTAAGCCAAGATTCTTTAGTCATTTCTTAGGAACAATGGGTACTAGCAAACCATTATCATTGTATCCCATTTTCTCATTCTTGTTATAATCCATTCCCTTCATTAGTTGCAATCCTTTGTTATCATCTTCCATGGGAAGAGAAAGGACAAGTCGTTCATCCTGATAGAATAGTTTAGAGCCATCCTCCTCATTGACATCTTCTTGGTTTAAAACCCCCCACTTGGTTAACCTTTTCCAATAAGGGTGACCTCACTAGTAGTACAACCTAGGCCAAGATTCTTTAGAGACATCCTCCTCATGACATCTTCTTGGTTTAACTCCCCCCACTTGGTGAACCTTTTCCAATAAGGGTGACCTTGCTAGGAGTACAACCTAGGCTAAGATTCTTTAGTCATTTCTCAGGAATGATGGGTTCCATCAAACCATTATCATTCTATCCCAATTTCTCATTCTTGTTATAACCCAATTCCTTCATTAGTTTCAAGCCTTTTTTATCATCTTTCATGGGAAGAGCGGGGATAGGTCGTTCATCCTGATGGAGCAGTTTAGAGACATCCTCCTCATTGACATATTCTTGGTTTAAATCCCCTACTTGGTGAAGGTAGTAGCTACCATCTTGATTGGCTCTTTATTGTTAGATGTGGGTTTCCCATGTGATTGAGGAGAAAGAGGTAGCTCTCCTAAGACAAAGGTATTCTTCATTAGCTTATACTTTCCACAACCATCATCTCAGATCACTACTTTGATGTCAGGTATACTTTGCACAAGGGGTGTTTTTGTTTCTGAGGTAGATGCAAGGGATGATGGGTCAACAAATGAAGTAGATGGTGTAGTCCCTTCATCATTCTTGGATATTTGTGGGATCTTATAGAACTTGGCCTCAAGATTTTTGTAGTAGTAAAAAGGCTCAAGATCTCCATGGATAGTAATTTCTCTGCCCTCAAAAGGAAAATTTACACACTAATAGTAGGATGAAGCTATAGCTTTTAGGGCATGGATCCAAGGTTGACCAAGCAAAATTTTGTAGAGAAGATCAAGGTCTAACACTTGGCATGTATTTTCTGCAATGAGGGGGCCCACTTGGATGGGTGGTGCAATGATGCCTTGGGATACTCATTCTTGGTCGTCATATGCCCTGATGGCGGTACTCTTTTCCTTCTCAATAGTATTCTCTTAATAGCCCAATTTTTTTATCAAATGAAGGGTACAAATGTTCAAACTAGCACCTCCATCTACTAAGACTCTTTTAACCTTGTTCTTATGAATGGTGACCTCATGGTGTAAAGCACAATTATGAGATGGTTGTGATGGTAGATCTTGTTCCAAGAAGGTAAGAAGATGATTAGTGATATGCCCTACCATAGCTTGAAATTGGTATGTATCAATATCCTCAGGGACAGATGACTCTGACAAAGCCTTCTTTAAGATTTCCCTATGTGCGAGGGATAGCTTTAACAGTTCTAAGATTGAAATCTGTGTGGGGATCTTCTTAAGTTGATCTAAGAGATTGTACTCGATGGGATTTGATGTTGGCAAAGTAGGTTGTGCCCTAGATTGAGATGAGACTCCTTGGATGGTGACTTTTCCATGTTGTGTGGTGACTCCACACTCCACACTAGGCCCTTTGATAGTGACAACAGTGATGATGCTATCACAGGAAGCGATCACATTGGAATAGGTATGTTGCACATTTACGTAATCTTTTTCCTTCTTGTTGTTCTTCCCTTTGCTATGATTTGGCATGGGGTTCTTGTATATCTTAAGATATTTGTTTCCAGTTGGTATTTCCATAGATATGGTGTCACTCTCTATAAGATCCTGGATAATATTTTTGAGTGGCATGCAATTCACTATTTTGTGTCCTTTGATTTTTTGAAAGTCACAAAGATCTTTTTCGTTGTACCATGGTGGTTTATCCTGTGGTTCTTGGTAGTTTTCAAAGTTGGGAAGAGTTATCAGGTTTGACTCTACCAATTTATTCATGATGGTCTTGATAGGTTCTAACAACTGTGTGTACTTGCATTTAGGATAGTTTTTCTTGTTAGGGGTTCGCCTTTGTTGGGTTTCATTTTGTTGATTTGATTGTTCTGAGGAGGTGTTGTTTACGGAAAATTTGGTTGAATGTTAGCAACTTGATTTTTTTTTAGCCTAGGAGCACTTAGGACTACCTTAGCATCTACCACACCATCATTTTTTACGTTCTTGTTCTTAGCCCAAACACGATGCTTGTCGTTTGAACTAGTTGATGGGTGATTGTCTCTATAAGCTTGAGTATTTCCCTGTGAGATTAGAGCTCTCTCGATGTTAAGGGCTCTAGGGACAAGCTCGTCATAAGATGTGATACATTGCATTTTTAAGTGGAAGGATAGATTCAGATCTAGGTTTGCTATGATGATCCCCATTTTTTGTTCATCAGGAAGAGGCCACTTTCTCTTACTAGCTCTTTGTCTCCATCATTGTAATAAATTAGCGAAAGATTCTCCTTTGTTTTGTCCAAGAGTGTACAATTCTTTTAGGCTTACATCCATTTCTAGATTAAAGGAGAAGTGATCAATGAATTTATCAATAATTTCTTGAAAATTTTTGATATTAGGAGGTAGTTGAGAAAACCAATCTATGGAAAGACCTATTAAACTTCGGGGAAAGAGGCGCATCAAATAAGAATCATTGTACGCCAACTCCATATACATGACTTTAAAATCTTTGACATGGTCCATAGGAATTCCTCTCCCTTTGTATTTATCGAATTTGTGGATTTCAAAGCTGGGAGGAAATGGCACCATTGTGATGTTTCAATCAAATGGATATGGACATAGATTATGTATATGGGGCTTCTTTGTCTTTCCCATCCAAAGGTTCTACATTTCTTGTGACAACGTCTTAACTTGTGATGCTAGATCGTCTTGCAGGTTTGGTGGAGGAATATATTTTTGGATGACATATAGGTTATATGTAGGATTCTGATAGGATAAGGTGTTGTATGGGGTGTATGATGGTGTGAGATTCTATGAAGGGGATTAAGGTGTTGATGTATATGTTCCTAATGTGTTTGTATTGATGATGTTATGTTGAGGATTTTAGTAGGAACTTTGTTGGGGTTGTTATTGTTGTTGTTGGGTATACTATTGAGCTAGTAAGGCTTGTTGTTGTTGTTGAGCCGCTAAAGCTACTTGTTGGACTTGTTGTTGCTGCACCACTAGGGCTTGTTGTTGGACCTGGTGTTGTTACTATGCTACTAAGATTGCTTGATGGGATTGATTTTGTTGTTGTGCTAAAGTTTCTTGTTGTTGTTGTGTTGCTAAGGCTACTTTTTGTGCTACTAAGGTTGCTTCTTGTTGTTGTTGTTGTTGTGATGCTTATTGTTCTACTAAGGCGACTTGTTGTTGTTGCTGCTATTGTTGTGCTGTTAGGGTTGCTTTTTGTTGTTGCTACTATTGGATAGGTTGATGATAAGCTTGTTGTGCTTGTTGTAAAGCTAAGGAATGCACTTGTAGTGTAGGATCAGTTGGTTGTTGGGACATCTATGATGGATTTTGAGCAGTGATGCTTTGAATGTGCAGCGAGTTGTTGATGAGTGGTTCAGGGTTCCCTTGGTTTAACATTCCTTGGAAGATAGTGTATTGGGATGGAGGAATGTAAGTTTGATGTCCCATTTGGTTTTGTGTGATTTGGGGGACAAATAGAAAAGATGAGGATGGCATCGTTAAGTTTTGTGATGTTAAGGTCACATTAGGATTATGGGTCCATTGATTGAAAGGATTCCCTTGACTGATATTTTGGAGATTTCCTTGTGTTTGAGATGTGGTCAAGGTATTACTTTGGTTGATGGGGTTTGTGATCAAGGGATTGTTTTTATGTGGTTTCATGATGGATGGGATAGGTTTGTTTTTGGCAACCGCTATGTTTGATGTATAAACAGGTGGATTGGATGAAAATGTTCCATGTTGCATTAAAGGATGATTTTGCATGAGGGTGTTTCCTTTCCCTTTTGGATCTAATTGTGACACTTTTTCTACACTACTTTGTGTGATGTTGGGCACACTTGTAGTACTCATTGGTATGGATGAAGATGGGTGTCCCTGATATGTTGAGGTGCTTGTGGAGTAATGAAGTGTAAGTGGTTTATATGGATGCTAGGGATCCTCATAAATGAGAGGAGCGCCAAATGTTGGTGTCCAAGTGGTTGTTTGGGATGAAGGATTGGTATTGAGGGTACCCACAATTGTGTTGATTTCAAATGGAAGAGTATGACCAAATTCTTTAGCAAGACTAGCTGCAATAGTAGGTGTTGATGTTTGATTTAGCTCTAGGGATAGAGTTGTTGGAATAGTAAATGAAGTCAAGCCTTGTGTCAATGATCATGCAACAAAAGATGGGAAATTAGGAATTATGTTTTTTGAGGCTTGATGCTCCATGATTTCTTCCCTAGTAAGTCCAAATGGATTGTTCATGATGTCTTCTATCTCATACGGCCCTGACAAAGATAAAGGTTGTTGTGATGGGGTAACCTGACTTCTTGGATCAAATTCTACAGGATTTGGATCACTTGAGGTAAATGTGACTTTGTTTTTCTCAATGATTCTCTTGTGTTGTGATCTTGTCTTTACCATAAATTTTGGTTCACCTCTAGGAGAGTTGTGTTGAGATTTCTAATCTTTAAACTCTCTAGTTGACCCAAATCTAGGTAAAAGGGATGCTCTAAGTCTTTTTCGAGCAATGATGATAATGGGAGATGAAAAGGTGGATGATATGGAAAGTGATCTTTGCAAACATTTTGGGACAACACTTTTGACTTAAATTTGATGTTTTGATGTTTGGATAAAGGATGTTGATGAACTTGGAAATCTTTAGGGTAGACTCTTGACCTTCAAGATGAACTAGTTCAAAAATGATAACTAACCTACCCAGATGCATGGAAAAGGATTCATTTCACATACAAGGTAATTAAGTTAGGGGTTGGTTTGATAGATGTTTTAAGTCAAAAATTATTGGTGTATTTAAATTTTTTGCAAAGTTTGGTGAAGTGAAGGGTGAATTTTGATGAAGGGGTGAATGAAATGTTTGACCCAATGTTGACCTAAAGTGAACCTTTGTTTGATAAGACCAAGGTAGTGAGAAATATGTTATACCTCTAAAGTTTTCAAATCCTAAAGACACAATGTTTTAGGTAGGTTTATTATCATGAAAAAGACCAGGATTTTGACCGAAAAAGAACATATACAAGTATGGATTATTCCTTGAAACACGTTTGTAGTAGTATAACAACTTGGTTATATTTTGGTGATGTGTTAAAAGGTGTTTTTTGAGAGATTTTGGACTAAGATGCCTAAGTTTGAAATGACGACCTAGAGACCTTCTCTTGGGGATTCTTATTTTGTGTGAGATCATTTAGAAAAGTTCAAGTTTATGGAAGAAAAGAGGATCTTTATTGTCATGCGGGTGGTGGGAATATGGGCCTTCCAGCCTCAATATCAGCTTGTTCTTCTTTTTCTATGATATTTGTTGTGTTTCTCCACTAGGTTGGCGTTTCTTTTGTTTTAAAGTGAAGCTTCTCAAATTACTAATGATATCGGTTTGTTCTCCTTTAATAAGTTCAAAGTTTGGTTGAATAATAGCAGGTGTAAGATTGAGTTGTTCAATGGGAGCGATCGGTCTCCAAATGGTCATGTGGGGTTCAATTTTTCAAGTTTATCTCGCTTAAGTGAATTTATTTTACCACAAACACTTGTCTTGATTATGTTTTCAAACTAAATTTCTATGTCAAAAACATCATAGATTTCACAATGTCTATTTTGTGAAAAGGATGAAATTCAATCCATAGTTTCCTATGTTAACTTTGGAAAATATGGATTGAGATATAAGTCAAGATATTTATAAATCTCTAAGGATAGAAATCCTTAGGATAGGCATTAATATCAAGGATATTTCAAAAGGTATCCATACTTAGACCAAAGGGTTTGAAATTTTGAGGAAGATTGTGAATGTTTGTTTGTAATGTTTTGGAACCAAGCAAAGTATTAAACTGAGTCACAAGAATTTACCATCCTAGGTTCAAAAGGTACTACTTACTAAATCCCAACTTGGATTTCTCCAAACACTAAGACAATGTGAACAACTAGATATTTGGAGACACTGGCTCCCCTCCATGACACACACTTCTCGAGACCACCAAATCTCAAATCCTGAAGATTTGAAGATCCTAAGAATTTTTCTATTTCAACAATTGAATATTAAAATGTGGGCCAGCTTCATAATGACCATTCCTTCACCAACAATCATAAAGGTTATTGGCTTCTAAACAGTGGTTCTTAGTAACGCTTTCGTTCAAGGTGGTCATACACGTAGCAATATTAGCTCAAGATTGTTTAAATCAAGAGGCCTCCCAGTCTCTTCCTAAGAAGAGATTTTAACGTATCACATGGATACTAAGGGTGACACTTGTTAATATGACACATCCGCACCTGTTGTTTATGACTTTCATCACAAGCATATTTTTATATAGCAACTTGAAAGAGCTTGGCTTTAGCTCATTACTGCTTGGGTCATTCCCTCCTTTCGAAGCGGGGAGGCAGGCCCTCTAAAGATTAAAAAAAAAGCAATGAAGTATGTTTGTAGTTCGATCTCCCACTTCACATGAAACAAGGAGAGAACACACACCATGCGTTTTCCCTACACTAGCATAGGGTTCATTTTTAATCCAAATTGAAAGATGTGGGTGATTATGCAAAATGTCAAGGAATATTTTTGATTCTCAAGATTCTCGAATGGTGCGAGAGAAGTGCATACGCATTCAATAACAAAGTTGTAAATCATAAAACACAACAAAAACTTGTTAATTTTAACCCTTAAAGCTAAGATGAATTTATTTTATGCACCAAATGAAGTGTTAAGTTATTTTGTTCAATTTTAAACCCAAAGTAAAATGATGAAATGAGGGTTCAATTTTAGTCCCGTTTGAGCGTTCCTCTTAAAAACCCAATTGAAAACTAGTGTGGTCCTACAACATAAAATGAAAAGCATGAAAAATGGGTTATAATTGCCCCAAAAACATTGAAATTCTTGTTACACTTATAATATTTTAAGATGAGAATGCTTCTTCACTTCAACTTTTATCGTCCAACTTGCAAAACCCAGTTAGCCTAAAAACTAGAACAAAGTCAGAGGCATGTTAACGATTAGATAAAGTAAAAAAAATTAAAGCACATGTTGAAAATTGACCATTATTCTACTTACCAGAGAAGGGCATCATTTTTCATGATAGTGTTACTATGAATCATTTGGGCATCGCTCTGGTGAATTTGGACATCACTCTATAGAAAACTAGTGATGATGATAGCATCACGATTTTGTAGTGTTGCAATTTGAAAATTTTGATACCTCTAAAAAGTATTAGTGTTGTCATTTATTTTAATCAGTTCCAGGATATTAAATTGGCATCGGTGTTTCTAATGATGATAGCGTTGCTATATGGCGACGCCCAATAAAGGCATCACTAAAATTATTTTGGGCATTGTTGTATCCTGCAAAAATTAGAAAAAATGGAATTCGAGATAGAAATTGATTAAATTTTATTGGTTAAGTCCTCCTTCTAGTACCAGAATGTGACCGATGGATTAGCACAGGCTAATTACGCTTGATCCATGAAGAATCGAAGCATAACGAAGCCGCCAATGTCAGTCTCAACAGGATCAATCAAATGCAAATTAAACTAAACATTTATCAAAACTAAGCATATTAAACTACAAAAGCTTCAAAATGCCTACTCTAATCCATTTGAAAACTATCCCATTATGGGAGTGGTGTCGCGTTCATGTGGAATGGCGACCCTTTCCCAATAACATGGATAAATGAGATTTGTTTCACCTAGTTTTATTAAAGAAAACTAGTGAAACCATTGTGAGATGTGTATGAAAACATGATTTTAATCTAAATGAGCAAGATGCAAGCTATTTTGACATTATTTTATGCTAAAATGATGAAGATATAAAAATTCTAAGCTAATTCTAAATGGATTTTAAACTAAAAGATTCAAATTGTAATTAATAAACAAGCTAAATGGAAGCATTATGTGATCATGGAAGCCATTAATGGAAGATTGAAAGTAACTAATGCAATTAAAATGAACTAAAAGATGCTAAATGTGTGCTAAATATGAGTGTGAGTGTGAGTTATTTTAACACCATAACTTTGATGTTAAAAGATGGATCCATTTGTCTCCAAATAGTGACCTATTTATAGGAAAGCAAATGAAAAATGGAAGGTTGAGATCAAAAAGGCTAATCAACAATCAAGGATAGAGGAAGTTGGAGGCATGGATCATGAATTCTCATCAACAGATGAGAATCAATAATGAGATTTAATTAAGGGTTAGCATTCCTTCAAACAAACACACTTTTGACCTGTAAAAGAGGTCACAAGTTAGCTTGCACAAGAAGTCACAAATTAACTTGCACATGAAGCTTTGTAAGTATATTCCCTTTTTCAAATGAGTGAGGAGAGAGAATATTCTTGGTAATATTCTCATGGGTGAGGGGAAAGGATAATTATTAATTAAAACAAATTTTTAATTATGTAAAAGGGGGAGGAACATTCCTTGGGAATATTCCTTTTGGAGGAATGTGCAGAGGAGGAATATTCCTTTTGGAGGAATGTGCAAAGGAGGAATATTCCCTTGGATAAATGAGCTTTGTTTCACCCAATTTTATTAAAGAAAACTAGTGAAACCATCGTGAGATGTGTATGAAAACATGATTTTAATCTAAATGAGTAGGATGCAAGCTATTTTAACATGATTTTATGCTAAAATGATGAAGATATAAAAATTCTAAGCTAATTCTAAATGGATTTTAAACTAAAAGATTCAAACCGTAATCAATAAACAAGCTAAATGGAAGCATTATGTGATCATGGAAGATTGAAAGTAACTAATGCAATTAAAATGAACTAAAAGATGCTAAATGTGTGCTAAATATGAGTGTGAGTGTGAGTGATTTTAACAGCATAACTCTGATGTTAAAATGGATCCATTTGTCTCCAAATAGTGACCTATTTATAGGAAAGCAAATGAAAAATGGAGGGTTGAGATCAAAAAGGCTAATCAACAATCAAGGATAGAGTAAGTTGGAGGCATGGATCATGAATTCTCATCAACAGATGAGAATCAATAATGAGATTTAATTAAGGGTTAGCATTCCTTCAAACAAACACACTTTTGACCTGTACAAGAGGTCACAGGTTAGCTTGCACAAGAAGTCACAAATTAACTTGCACATGAAGCTTTGTAAGTATATTCCCTTTTTCAAATGAGTGAGGAGAGAGAATATTCTTGGTAATATTCTCATGGGTGAGGGGAAAGGAAAATTATTAATTAAAACAAAGTTTTAATTATGTAAAAGGGGGAGGAACATTCCTTGGGAATATTCCTTTTGGAGGAATGTGCAAAGGAGGAATATTCCCTTGCAAGTGGGGGGAATTAGATTAATTAGATAATTGAGAATTAAATAATGTTAATTATGCAATAAAGAGGAAGTAGAAGAATTAGATTATATTAATTAAATAAAATGATTTAATGAATGGGGGAAAGATGGAATGTCATTTAATTAAATAACTTAGGTTTATTTAATTAAATAAGAGGACTTAGGGATTTAAATTAAATAGTTTGATTTATTTAATTTCACAAGAAGAAGTGTTACCACGAAAAGGGATGAATTAACTTGATTAAATTAATTAGGTTAACAGATGCAAATGACATAATTAATTAAATGGCTAGGAAAATTTAATTAATTAAGCAAAAAGAGGATGGATTCCAAGATGAAATGGTAATAGTATACCTAATTCGAGTGTATGATATCATTCAAGACATTTTTCAGTGTCTACATTCTCCTTTAAGGTATGTCCTTTACTCATATTTTCAATGTCCTCTATTTCATGATGGACTATATTTTCTTCCTCAACTTACACAATCTACCCTCACCATTGTCATCAATCATAAATCACTAGTTTTTCATAGGGTGGAATATTCATACAAACCTCTATACTAGGTCTTTAGATAGGGTTTGTCTTCTTATTTGTATGATGATTTCCTTAAGGATCCTTTAACACATGATTGTCCAAGGTTTTTGTGCTTCTAAAAAACCCTCATAATTGTGACCTTTATGGCAGTCTTCAAGAACAAACTATCCTATGTATTATGATCTTTATGGTAGTCTCTAATAACAAATTTCCCTCTACCCTTTCCAAAGTAATAAGGAACTAGCATCTTTTCAAAATGTTAAATGGGCCTCCTTTTGCTTTATCAATAACTTATTTCTCTCACATTGCTTCTTCACATTATGACAACTTTAAGAAAACTATTTTTATCACTTGAGACCCTCAAAACCTTAAAAACCTAGTCCAAGACACTTCTTCTCAGACACCCTAGGGTTCAATGCATAAGGTATTATTGTGACATTTCTTCAAAAGAATAATCTTTAAATCTTCACAAACATGACTATGATAAGACTATCTTTTCATAGATGAGGTCCTTTGATGAAAAGATATCCTATACCCTAGGTGAGCTACAGGAAGACAGTATGTTGGGCTCAACCCTTGAGGGAGCCATATTTTCCTCCACATACTACAATTTTGAGCATGGTTTTGACTTTTCATGCCTATTGTTCTTGCTTTCAACCCTCCTTTTCTTTTGCTCATGAAAACTAAATAAAGAAACACAAAACCTATTGTGTATGCATCCAAAAGTGTTGAATGAGAGTTAAAATGCAAGAAATAAAGGATTCATTGAGTGCACTTGTTAATATGAGCCCCTTATCAACAAGTTTACATGGTTGGGCATAGTTAAAAAGCTTGTGACCGAGCTAAAAAAAAAAAAAAAATTCTCTTCATGGCGAGATAGCTCTTGAAACTCCTCCAAATATTCATGCAAGATGCTTCTAACTCCACTTCTAGCAGCAAAACACAAACCCTATCTCCTCTCACATGAATTTTATTGTAGATTTCTCCTTTTCTCTATTATTGGTGTTCAAAACAAAGAGTTTTCTCCTTGATTTTTTAATACAACTTCACTTTCTCCCTTGATTTGGTGTGAAAAAACTCTTTTTCTTTTACCTTTGGTATGAGACATTGCTTTCATTTTTATTTTTCTCTTTCATGCAATCTCTTTAACTTGGAGTGGACCTTTTAGATTGCCTTTTAAATTTTTTAAACAAAAATATCAACCAATCTTTAAAACAATGAGAACATAAAAGTCCTTTTGTTGACCTAAGATCCCAAGAATTTATTTAAATGATATATTTAAATAATGCCAAGGGTTTTTAAATAAAAAATGGACTACACTTACATGACATATCAACCACATGCATGGATGACCAAAGAACTATTTATGAATTGGTTGCACCATTTTGTACTATAAATTCTAGGTGTGTGCCACCCATGAATGGGAACTTGCTATTTTTTTATGGCCATGGAAGCCATGTCACTATTACAACTATCTAAGAGGCAAGGATGTTCGGAATTGATTTGATTACATTGCTAGTGCATGTGTCACATAAACTACAACCCCTTGAAGTGAGTGTTTTTTCAAACTTTAAATCATAATTTGAATATGAAAGAGTAGCATAACTAGCAAGGTTTCCAAATATTGAGATAAAAAGAGAAAATTTGGTGAATTTGGGAACAAATCATTTAAAAAAGCATTGTGACAAACAACATAGAAAGATTCAAGAGGATAGGTATATGGCCCCTTAATCCAAAGGAACTTATGGAGGACATGCATCCCAATGACACATTTTAGTCCAATGTAAACAATGATGCTTTTGTAGTGCAAAATATCCTTAGTCTATCAAAGGTTTATATTTCACTAGCAGAAGTGGTGAACACATTATTATCTAATCTTACAGATATTGAATTGTATCCTACAGCAATAGAATCATTGGTAGAGGAAAATATTCATGATTCACCTAAAAGTACTCTATATGATTCAACTATACCATTGATGAGTGATTAAGTATATGATGACATGGTAGAAACTTGGCATGATGAAATGGAAGATAGACTAGTCTTTTGTCACAACTAAGCCAACCATCATGGTTGGTGGAGGGAGCCATGAATTTGGGTAATGATTTACATTGCCACAAATAATAGGGCACATTTTCCTTCACATATCTACCACCCACATTGATTGTACGTAAAATGGTACATTACTATATTAATTGTGGAGGTTGGGATGGTGGAGATAATGCAAAGTTCAACCAGGATATTGATACAGTTTATAATTAAGGCGAACATAATATTAATGTATAATTCAATCACTCATTGGATTCCCAAATTGATTCAACCATTAGTAAATTCCTTAAGTTTCCCATGTAGATTATCACAAAAAGTACTAGTAATGCAGATGATAATGAAATCCAGTTGAACCAAAGTCTCAGCTCTTAACAATAGATGAATATATGAATCTTTTAAATGAAAATTAGAGAGGAAAGTAAGAAATAAATTCAGGAATTGAAAATATGAAAGAGATAATAAATTAAGGATAGAAAGGAAACATGTTTTGTGGCAATATAATTGAAGGAAAAAGATAAATTGAAAAGGTAAATTCAATGTTAAGCAAGAGAGTAGTAGAAAGTATTACAAAGACAAGAAAAGGAGAAAAAAAGAGCAAGAGAGGATTCAAAGGGGTCAAGATAGAAAGGAAAAAGAGCATATGGTGGCAAGGAGAACTCTACAAAGATAAAGGCGTTTAAGCAATCCACTAAACCCTTTACCAAAAAATTATGCATTGTTTCAAGATATGATGAACATTAATTTCCCTCAATATTCTATTACAATGAATTGTGCAGGTCTCATCCCATCCCATGTAATCAACACTCCAATTCTAAGACTAACCCCTAATCAAGTAACTAGCACTCTAATTCTAACAAGGGACAAGAATGTGATTGGGATAACAAGCTCAAATTGCTAGGTAATAAAATTTGTCACAACAAGTCCACTTTATTTTCCCTCATGGTTTCAATGAGGTTGAGAGCAACCAATCATTGTACTAAAAAAAATTTGAAATTGAAACCTAGGTAGGCATCTATTTTTATTTTTGTATTTCAAGGATTTCATATTTATGATAAATATAAGTAAATATAGTTCAAGTTAAATTGATAATGAAAGTGTATTTCACATTTCTATTCACCATATAAAATTGGCATGCATTTTGTTTTGAGAGTTTTCTAACTCATCACCAAGTGAAAAAGGAGGAGAGGTGGAGTGAGGTGTTATCATGTCCATCTTGAAGGTTGAACAATGGTGGATCAAGAATAATGTAGCGAAGTGTTGGAAAATGTGCCTCAACTTGTTGGCTTCACCCTTTGTTAAAGACTTGGAATTTTTCTCTTTTTTGGCCTTCATTGTCGGCCTATTGCCAAAATCTTGAATCTAGAAACCTAAGTCGCGGGGTTCTGAAAGATCATAACTTGGCGACATTAAGTTGGTTGCAGAATCATTGGATTTGTGAACTTTGAAACACATGTTTTGAGGTTTGAAAGTTCCATAACTTTCCAACATGGCAATCTTCTTGTTGTTGCGGGTTTTAGGAATATCCTAACCTCCAACTGGAGGTTGTGAAGTTTAGGTTTCTCCCAACTTAGCGACATGACCGACGGATGGTGTGACCAGTCTGTGTGGATGGTGACGTCAACCATACGGCAGTGACATGGATTTCATGTGGATGTTGGAGACCACATGTGTCGAGCTAATAAGTTGTAAAGAGAATATCAGTGGGACTTTCGTTCATCAGAGGGAGAAGATATGTTGTCTCACAGACATGGTGATGGATGACTCACTGACCCATGGAGAATGCCATGGTGGAACCCAATTGGTGGCATGTGTATGTAGATGGTGATTATCGATAGGATGATTGTGCAATTCACATCCTTGGGAATTGTGTGGTTGTCATCAGTGTGAATGCGGGAAGCTCACCTGGGAACTGACATTGAAACAACTACTCCAGTGACAGAATTAAATGCAGATTTCACCTTCATGATAGCCGCACAATTTGTAGAGGTAATCAAGATCAAATTAGATCAGATGGACAGCAAGATGCATTGAATGAAAATTCATATTCTTTGTATTGAAATTAAATGGTGTGCAGCTTGATGAAGAAGGTAGTTGAGTGGTTTTTACATGGTATGCTTTTACGAGCATTATAACAGTGTGAGGTGAACTGTAGTCTGTGAGTGAGGTCAACCAAGGGGATTGTATTGTTGTTGTGACTTAACATTTGAGAGTGAAGTTTGTAACTCTATATGTAATCTATTTACTGTAATACAAAGTGACTTTACTTGGTGTGTGGGTTTTTCTCTCATAAGGGTTTTCCCATGTAAATTTGGTGTTATCTTTGTGTGTGATATTTTTTCTATCCTTTTTTTCTATGAATGTGCATCTCAAATGAATGTAACTTGTTAAATTGAAGTTTTTATGCACTTCTTTCCTAAGGATTTTGCATTAGGAAGGAATTTATGCACCGTCGCTTTCCTTACAAGTGGTATCAAAGCCTGGCCAGTTGTGTTATCCTTCTGAGTAGGGCTGGTTTTTTGTTCCAATCCTATTTAGTGGGAGTCTTGCAAAAGAAGGACTGATTGTCTCATTTATAGTTTGAGATGGAAAGTACATCAGGCAGACTAGAAATTGAAAAATTCAATGGTAGAAATTTTGAGTTGTGGAAACTCAAAATGGAAGATCTGTTGGTGGATAGAGACCTCTGGATTGTTGTGTCTATAACTATGCCAAAAAGTATGAAGCAAGAAGATTGGGACCTCACAAATAGAAAAGCTAGAGGGTTGATAAGACTTTTTCTAGCTGATTTTGTACTCTTAAACATCCATGAGGAGAAGACTACATCTTCATTATGGAAGAAACTTGGTGACATTTATTAGGGAAAGTCTCTAGTGAATAAGTTATTCCTAAGGGAGAATTTGTACTCCTTGAAGATGGAAGAAGGTGCATCTATAGAAAACCATCTGAATTCATTTAATATGATTATTGCTCAGTTGGTGTCTATGGGTGTGAAGATAGAGGAGGAGGATCGCTATATGCTTCTATTATGCTCCTTACCTGACACTTGGGACCATCTAGTAATGGCTATGCGAAGTACAACAACTACTTTCAAGATCGAAGACGTGGTTGCCTCACTGTTGTCAAAATAAATGTGAAGGAAGTCTTCTGAGATGGCCAAGGAGGCTCTTGTTGTTCGGGGTAGATCAAAGGAGAGAGGCAATAAGAAAGAAAAGAAGTCTAAATCCAAATCTAAAGGGAGATAAAAATCTCCTAATGAGAAGTCCAAAGTGAAATGTTGGAACTATGGGTAGACTGGTCATATCTAAAAGGATTGTAAGGAGGAGAAAAAGAAGAATAATAACTCTTCAAAAAATGACTCTTCTTAGAGTGATGTAGATGCCTTCATTGTAGCCTTGGAGACTCAGGCATCTGATGATGTTTGGCTGATTGACTCAGGTGCATCTTTTCACATGGCATTTCACAGAGATTGGTTCACTAAGTTTGAAAAGTATGCCGGTGGAAAGGTGTACTTGGCAAGTGATTCAACTCTAGAAATTGTTGGTCGTGGAAGATTCAGAATCCAATTCCTTGACGGAAGAATCAAAGGGATTGATGGTGTACTTCACATACCAGGTTTGGCTCGTAAGCTTCTTTCTTTCAGTAAGTTGAATGATGTTGGTGTGTAAGTTTCTTTCTTGAACAGAGGTTGTAAGATGACTAGAGGCTCAATGGTGTTGGCTAAGGGTGCATACATAGGCACTTTGTACAAGCTGGATGCACGTCTTGTTCAATGTAACAATGTCTTTGTAAAGTCAAGCAAAGCTACTCATGTAGAGAAGGAGAATGAAGCTCCTCTAGGTGAAAATTCCTTGGAGATGAAGCTCCTAGTAGAGAAGACCATGTTGTGGCATCATAGACTCGGTCACATAGGAGAGAAAGGATTAAAAGCCTTGAAAAATAAAAATCTTGTTGAAGGGCTTGTTGATTGTAACCTTGAGTTTGATTTTTGTGAATATTGTATTTATTGAAAGAAACATCATGTTTCATTTTATTCGAGTCCTCATATATCTTCTAGAATACTATATTATGTTCATTCTGATGTATTTGGTCTAGTGAATGTTCCTTCGTTATTGAAGTCTAGATATTATGTTTCTTTTATTGATGATTATTGGAGAAGGGTATTTGTGTACTTTCTTAAGAGTAAATTAGAAGTGTTCAATTGGTTTAAAGAGTTTAAAAACTTGGTAGAAAATCAGACTGGAAGGAAAATTAAATGTTTGAGGATGGATAATGGTTGTGAGTTCTATTCTGTAGATTTTAAAAGGTACTGCAAAGACCATGGGATTAAAAGGCATAAAACTATGCCTTATACTCCACAACAGAATGGAGTTGCTGAAAGGTTAAACAGGATGCTAGTGGAAAGAGTGAGAAGTATGCTGAGTAGTGTTGGTCTGGAGAAAAATTTTTGGCGAAGGTTGTGGCTATAGCATGTTACTTGATAAACAGTTCACCTTGTTCAGCTCTTGTTGACAAAACACCTTTCGAAGCATGGTCTGATAAGAAGCCCTCTCTGAGACATATTTGTATCTTTGGCTATGAGGCATATGCATATGTGTCGAATGAGAAGAGATCAAAGTTGGAGAACAAGGTTTTCAAATGTATCTTCATTGGCTATGGAAATTGTGTGAAAGGATACAAGCTTTGGAATCCTATTACTAAGAAGGTTTTGTACATTAGAAGTGTAATCTTTCGTGAGCTAAAGCCTTCAATAGTTGGTTCGTAGTTAGAGACAAATAAAAATGAAAAGAAGAATGATGTAGTTGAAATTCCTCAAAATCCAGAAAAAGAGGAACTACAAAGTGTACTTGAAACTAAGGAGAGTTCTAGTAGCTCTAAGAGTTCTAAAGAAGAAGAACCATGACCTTAGCCTCAGCCTGTGAGGAGGTCTACATGTGAAAAGCATCAACCTGATAGGTATGGATTTTCTATGTTGGATTTGAAGTGTGCCTATGCTTTGATTACTAGCACTGATGAGCCTAGGACTATGAAAGAGGAAATTAATATGTCTGACTCAAATTCCTAGTTGGAAGCCATGAATGAAGAAATGGAATCTTTGAAAAAGAAGGAAACCTAGGATTTGGTACATTTTCCTGAAGGGAAAAATCCTGTTGGCTATAAATGGGTATTTAAGAAGAAGACTGGTCTTGATGGCAGTGTTAAAAAGTATAAAGCCCGGTTGGTCACGAAAGGTTATTCCCAGGTGGAGGGAATTGATTATGGAGAAATATTTTTCCTGTAGCTAAGTTGACATCTATCAGATTTCTTTTGTCACTTGCAACTGCGTATAACTTAGAGATAGAAAAAATGGATGTGAAAACAACATTTCTTCATGGAGAGTTGGAAGAAGAAATTTATATGTCCCAGCCTAAGCACTTTGTTGAAAAAGGTAAAGAAAGAATGGTTTGAAAGTTAAAGAAAACTATGTATGGTTTGAAGCAATCACCTAGAAAAAGGTACCAAAAATTTGACACCTTTGTATTGTTGTTGGGATTTGTAAGATCAAAATTTGATCATTTTATGTATTACAAAACTAAAAATGATCAAGTTCTTATTATTTCCCTATACATGGATGACATGTTGTTCATAGGAAATAGTAAGACTATGATTTTTTATCTAAAGTATCAATTGTCTGCAAAGTTCGAAATGAAAGATCTAGGTGCAACAAGGTATATTCTGAGGATGGAAATAAAAAGGGATAGAGGAAGTAGAAAGCTTTGTCTCAACCAAAGTAATTATATCAACATTGTCCTAGAGAGATTTGGGATAACTGATTGCAAGCAGCTAGTTGTTCGAGTGTTGCAGGGAACGAAGCTATCCATTGAAGACTGTCCAAAGTCTCCTACTAAGATGGAGGACATGACTAGGGTTCCTTATGCAAGTGTTCTTGGTAGTTTAATGTATACAATGGTCTGTACAAGGCCAAAAATTTCCCAAGCAGTGGGACTTCTTAGTCAGTTTATGGAAAATCCAAGAAGGCTACATTGGGATGTTGCGAAGAGAGTTTTCAGATATTTGAAGGTACCTCAGAGTTTGCTTTGTGTTATCATGGAAACTCAGTTGGATCACAAATATCTCTTAGCATTCATGGATATGTGGATTCTGATTGGGCAGGGGACATTGAAAATAGAAGATCCACCAGTGGATACATCTTCATGTTATTTGGTGGTGCAGTGAGTTGGATGAGCAAGCGGTAGGCTATAATCGCTTTATCTGGTAATGAGGCAGAGTATATGGAAGCAACACATGCCTGCAAAGAATTCATTTGGCTTAGATGTTTGTGTTCAGATATTGGGTTTAATGCAGGTCAGATTACTATTTTTTGTGATAGTCAGAGTGTTATTTATTTGGAAAAGAATACCACTTTCCATGCCAGGATGAAGCACATTGATGTACAGTATCATTTCGTTTGTGATATGGTAGAAGATGGAAAGGTTAATCTAGAAAAGGTGGATACTCTAGAGAATTTCACTGATGTATTGACAAAGCCTATGAACACAGACAAGTATAGGTGGTGTGCTAGTTTGATGGGCCTTGGAGCCTATGACCTTCAATAACTTTGAGTTTAGAGGAAGCAAGTAAGCCTTCATTAAGTGGGAGCTTGTTGGAAAATGTGCCTCAACTTGTTGGCTTCAACCTTTGTTAAAGACTTGGCATTTTTCTCTTTGTTGGCCTTCATTATCGGCCTATCACCGAAATCTTGAACCTAGAAACCTAAGTCGTAGGGTTTTGAAAGATCATAACTTGGTGACATTGAGTTGGTCGCAGGATCGCTCGATTTCTGAACTTTGAAACACATGTCGCAAGGTTCGTGTTAGCTTTCTAAAACACAGGAAAAATACCTCTAGAGGTTGCCAATCTCTAGATACATCTTAGGGTAATAGACAAAGCCAAATGAATTGAACCTTCTACTCTTCAGGTGCTGCCAGGCCTAGGTGGGTGTACCTATAACAATGAGGCCGACTTGACCTTTGTTTATCTCCTAAAGCAATTTACCCACACTGGCAAATAGGAGTGGATAAATGAGTTTTAATTTGGTATAAATTGTATAAGCAATATCAAGGCAAAAATCTAATGTGTTTATATGAAAAAACTGAATAAAACTAACAAAATGGTAGACTAGTGCCTTATTGGGTGCACGGAGTCAAATGAAAATCTGAGATGAGTAACTTCTTTCTAGAAAACACTCAAATTGTTTGGCACATAGGTTCAAGTCTATAATTGGTATAAACATGCAAGAATGTGATTGTTGAGTTCTTCTTAATGATCCAAATGGGATTCACTAATTACTATGATTGATTAAAAGGACTTAATCTTTCTTTGAAAGAACCAATTAATCCAATGATACAGATACAACAAATGTGCCCTGATAAACTAAAGTATATCCTTGACATATCATTTTAAATAACTATAAAACACCAACTTTGGAGACAACATCAGCAATGCTTTCAATTAATACAACAAACAATTGAAACCAGAAAAATGTTGCAGAATCAAACGATTTCCATTTACATCTCCATTATTTCTTACATGCATCATAGTCTCATACAAAAACCATTCTATTTTTTGTCTCTTCTATTCGCTATCTATCTGACTCTTTATTCACTATCCAAAGTGGGTATTTATACATCAGTAACTCTAAAAGTCACGTCCCCTCATATTCGCATCTTCGGAAATCCTTTCATTCAGGCCTTTACCACTGTTCATTAGACTCCCGCGAAGACATCACGTAGTCTCCCTGACGTTCTGAGTCTCTCTGACCACCAATAGGTTACATATCACATTCATATCCTACAGCCATACCGACCCTTTGAGTCTTCCCGACAGTCAATGAATCTTATGTCGCTAGGGTGTCATGCAGTTACACCGATGGCTTAAGTCTCCCCGACGGTTATTCCTTCAGTCTGAGTGTATCGCTGAGATTCTCTCCAATGAAAACTATCGTTGTGACTTAAGGGGTCGGCAAAATGTTCTACAGGTCACTTTATGTCTTATCAAAATGTTTCTTTCAGTTTTCCTTTTGATCACTAAGACATACTAGTTTCTCCTGCCAATGGAACCTCATTCGGCACTACTCTCTTAGCTCTTGCCGATGAAACCTGTCTCGCCGAATGTATCTCCAAGTCTAAATCTTGTCGCTGTGCTATAGAGGTCGGTAAGACTCTCTGACTTCATTCTAATGGCAACAACGGGACCCACCTCCTTCTTTATTGGTGAGACCAAACAAATGCTATGGGACATTACACCGACGGCCTGAGTCTGGCCGATATAGTCTTTTGTGCTTCAATCGGTAAAACTCTTATGTGCTCGATATGACTCACTCTGAGGATTGTTGTCTAGGTGATAAGATCACTTTGTATTCTGATTGGTATGACTTACAATGGCTCGTTATGACATATACCGATAACCATTGTCTCGCCGATAGAATCCTTTTGTCGCTAAGACAGGGAACTGCATCATGCCAATATGAATTCTTTTATCGGTGAAACATTCCAACCTCCTGTCGATAGTCTACAAAAATAAAAACATTAGTAAAAAATTCTTCTTGGATCCGTGAGACCTGTATCATCTCTTGTTGATATGCTTCATACATTGAAATGCTTAGGGCCAGGTAAGTTCTATAGGACCAAATGACAGAATATGGGAAAAAATGATATGCAAAGTAGATTCTTATGTTTATGGTATGGGCATTTTTGGAAAATTATGAATATAAACAACTGTAAAAAAATTCAAAATTTTACAATTCTAACAATTTGAAAGTTCCATAACTTCCCAACATGGTGATCTTGTTGTCACAGGTTTCAGGAATATCCTAACCTCTGACTAGAAGTTGTGAAGTTTCGATTTCTCCTGACTTGGCGACATGACTTATGGATGGTGGGACTAGTCTGTGTAGATGGTGATGTCAATCATACGACAGTGACATGGATGCCACATGGATGTTGGGGATCACATGGGTCAAGCCGATAAGTTGTAAAGAGAATATCGGTGGGAATTTCTTTCATGGGAGGGAGAAGATATGTTGTCTCCCCGACATGGCGATGGATGACTCGTTGACCCATTGAGAATGTCATGGTGGGACCTGATTGGTGGTGTGGGTATGTAGATGGCGATTATCGATTGGATAATCATGCAATTCACATCATTGTTGTGAATTGTGTGGCTTTCATCAATGTGAATGCGGGAAGCTCGCCTAGGAACCGACATTGGAACAACTACTCTAGTGATAGAATTAAATGCAAATTTGACCTTCATGATGGCGAACCGATTTGTAGAGGTGATCAAGATCAAATCAGATCAATTGGACAATAGGATGCATTAAATAAAAATTCATATTCTTTGTATCAAAATTAAATGGTGTATGGCTTGATGAAGAAGGTGGTTGAGTGGTTTTTACATGGTATGTTTTTATGAGCATTGTAACAGTGTGAAGCAAACTATAGTCTATGAGTGAGGTTGACCAAGGGGATTGTATTGCTTCTATGAGTTAACATTTGAGAGTGAAGTTTATAACTCTATATGTAATCTATTTACTGTAATACAAAGTGACTTTACTTGGTGTGTGGGTTTTTCTCCCATAAGGGTTTTCCCACGTAAATCTGGTGTTATCTTTGTGTGTGATATTTTGTTTGTCCTTTTGTTCTATGAATGTGCATCTCAAATGAATGTAACTTGTTAAATTGAAATTTTTTTGCACTTCCTTCCTAAGGATTTTGCATTAGGAAGGTGTTTCTGCACTGTTGCTTTCGTTACAAGAAGGGATGATTTTTTCAAATCAATCACAATTCAATCAATCTTGAACAACCTTTTCACTTTTAAGACCCTAACTTGGTGTTTTCCCTCTATTTCCTCAAATTTTGCTTGTAGCACATCAAACAGTGAAATTTGAGCATATCTTTTAGAGAGGGCCTCAAACCCATGAACCAATCACCATTTAAGACACCCTTTATTCCCTTCTTTAACATATCCAACTTTTACATATGCTTGTTTCAGAACATTCACTCCTAAACTAGACTGTTACGCTACCCTTAAGCCCAATTAGGCCCCTTTTACAAAGCAAGTATGTGATATTATTTTCCCAATTCACCAATCTTCATTCCAAGACTTTTGAAAGATCATATGGGGTCTGAAACAATAGTTTTAATCACTTGGAACATCTACAAACTCACCAAATGTCAAAACCCTACCTCTACCTATCAATTATAGCCTAATACATTAAGATATTAGGCTAGGGCTTTCACAAACAGGGCCCTAACTCCATCCACTGCACCTACAATCACTCCCAAACTAAATAAAACCCTAAATAAAGCCATTCCACTGATTTGTAGAGAATTTCATTGGTGGAATAGTCTTTTATTCCATGTTTTGCTTACAAACCCTCAAAATCATGGTTTCTAACCTGTTTCCAGTAATTTGCTCACAAAATCCTTCAAAACTTATGAAAAAAAATCAAACCAAATCCAAGTTATTATTAACACATTCTTACATCAATCCAAATCAGATTCACATCATTACCAGGTCGTATAGGCCATACAAACTTTCATAGTAGTAGATTTTTGTGAAAACACACAAAAAAATGAAGTTTTATTATTGCTCGTGCACCAAATCTGTCTCTAGAAGATTGCCTCAAATTTTATGAGGAATATTTAAACTTATTCAACACCAAACCAAGGTTCATAACCACTTTTTAAACCACATGACTATTCAACTTCCAAAAGCAACAAAAAGTGCAAAGTTGCAATGCAACTTTTGACAACATTTGCAAAATATGCCAACATTAACTCAAACTAACCCCACTCAACATGAAAACATTATAAATGGTCTAAAAAAACCTTATTACATCCAAAATGACTTAAAACACCCATAAATATATCATGTGACCATATTTACAAAATTTGACTAGGTACCCCTGCACCATACACCCGGGGAAAAAATAATCTCAGGCTCCACCTGAGATCAGTTCTTGGAATATTGTGCGATGTATTTTAATGTCCTCATCTGTCATCCATGTTGCATCTTCATGAGGGATACCTTTCCATTTCACCAAATATTCATTATACACCTTGTTTCTTGTCCTCTTTGCTTCCTTTATGTCCAAAATACTTTCAAGCTTCAAAAGCTCACTTGGTGGTAGATCCTTGACCCAATATTCATCTTGATCTTTTGAGGTACCTACATCATCACCTATAATCATAGATCCTTTGAAAGGATAAAGGTCAAAAACATTAAATATTGGAGAGATAACAACTCCAGAAGGGAGTTCTATCTCATAAGCATTAGCACCAAATTTGTGGACCACCCTACATGGCCCAATCTTTTTCATTTGCAGCTTTGTGTATTTTCCCTTGGGTGGCCTTTCTTTCCTCAAATGTGCTAGAACCAAGTCTCCCACCTTAAACTGAACATCTCTTCTCTTGAAATTTGCATGTTGCTTATACTTTTCCACACTTTTTTGAAGGTTTTCTTTCACTTGCTGATGAATTTCCTTCATTACAATTGCAAACTCTTCACCCTCAACACTTCTTTTCTCCATACCACCCAAATCCCTAAGCTCAAACACTCCCCTTGGATTCAATCCATAGATTATCTCAAATGGGCTCTTTCCAACACTTCTATTGATAGAGTCATTATATGCAAACTCAGCTTGTGGAAGAATAAGATCCCATTGTTGTGAATGCTCTTTTTTCAAATGTCTAAGAAGGTTTCCAAGACTCCTATTGACAACTTCAATATTCCCATATGTTTATGGGTGATAGGCAGAGCTAAATGCCAAATTAGTTCCAAATTTCTTCTGGAGAGTCCTCCAAAAGTGACTTACAAACTTGCTATCCCTATCAGACACAATGGTCAATGGTAATCCATGAATTCTCACTACTTCCTTGAAAAATAACCCAACAATATATGAAGCATCATTTGTACATTTGCATGGTATGAAATGAGCCATTTTGCAAAATCTATCAACAACAACAAACACACTATCAAAGCCCCTTTGAGGTTTTGGTAAACCCAACACAAAATCCATGCTGATGGATTCCCATGGCCTATTAGGAATTGACAAAGGCTGATAAAGACCTGCATTAGTGCTTGAACCCTTTGCTTTTTGGAAAACTACACAATTTTCAACAAATTTTTTGATGTCACTTTGTATTTTTGGCCAATGGTAATATCTTCTTACCTGCTCCAATGTTTTATCTACACCAAAATGACCCCCTAAGCTGCCACAATGTTTCTCCTTAATCAGATTTGTCCTCGTAAAACATTTAGGTATCCACAACTGAGCACCCTTAAACAACAAGCCATCTTGCAACAAGAAATCAGAATATTCTTCATGGAAAGCACCATCAAACTAATTACAAACAGCATACACATCCTTGAAATCATCATCTCCTTCATACTTACCTTTCAAAGCCTCAATACCCACACTTTGAAGTTGAATTTCTTGCACCAACATTTGTCTTCTGCTCAAAGCATCTGCCACCTTGTTTGACTATCCTTTTTTGTGTGTTATGTTGAAAGTATAGCTTTGTAGGTACTCCACCCACTTCACATGTTTGTGGCTCAACTTGTACTAGCTGTTCAAGAAACTCAAAGCATGATTATCAATAAAAATAATAAATTCCTTTGGAAGGAGATAGTGTCTCCACTTTTTCAATGCTTGAACCATTGCATACAATTTTAAGTCATAAGAAGAGTATTTTTTCTTGGCCTCATTAAGTTTCTCACTAAAAATGCTACAGGTCTTCCCTCTTGACTCAAAATTGCACCAATTGCATACCCACTTGCATCACATTCTATGGTGAACACCTTATTGAAGTTGGGCAATGTTATTATGGGTTGTTGAGCTATCTTTTGTTTTAGAACTTGAAATATTATTTATGGCTCGTTAGACCACATGAACCACTTCCTTTTATCTCCTTTTATGGTATCAATGATGGGAGAAAAAATATGACTAAAATTCCTTACAAATTTTCTAAAGAAACTAGCAAAACCATGGAGGCTTCTTACCTCACTAACTGATTTTGGAGTAGGCCAATTCAAAATGGCTTCTACCTTGTTGGGGTCCATCTTCAAAGTGCCTTTTGAAATCAAAAAACCTAGGTAGACCAACTCTTCCTTAATGAATTCACACTTTTCAAGTTAATCATCAACTTTTCTTCATTCAGCCTCTTCAATACCATGTCCAAATGTTGCAAGTGCTCCTCTTTAGTCCTGTTAAACACAAGAATGTCATCCAATTACACAACAAAAAATTTACCTATGAAAGGCTTCAAAACCTCATTCATTAGTCCCATAAATGTGCTTGGTGTATTTGAAAGCCCAAATGGCATCACCATCCATTCATACAGCCCCTCATTGGTTTTAAAATTAGTTTTCCACTCATCCCCTTCTCTTATCCTAATCTGATGATAGCCACTTTTAAGGTCAATTTTTGAAAAGTAACAAGCTCCTCCTAAACAATCCATCAAATCCTCCATTCTAGGTATTGGAAACCTATACCTTATAGTGATTTTTTGATTTCCCTTTAATCGGTGCACATTCTCCAATCTCCACCTTATTTAGGTGCCAACATAGTAGGGACAACACATGGACTTAAACTTTCCCTTATGAGACCCTTATCTAACAATTCTTGTATTTTTTTCCTTATCTCTTCATTTTGTTGAGGATTCATTTTGTCTGCAGCCTTATTGGGTAAGTTTACACCTGGTATAAAGTCTATGTGGTGGCTCACATCCCTTATAGGTGGAAAAGAACTAGGGAGCTCATCAACAACTATGTCTTGATACTTATTCAACAAATTTTGCACTAAAAATGAGATTGAAAAGAGACATTGGAAAAAAAAATTCTAATTATCTAGTGTGGGAAGGATTGCAACCCAGGTGGAAAAGCTTCAAAGACTACCTTAATAATGTTCTTCTTAGGGGAAGCAGACAACAAAATTGGGATGCTGCTATTGACCTGCTTATATAACAAATAGGAAATCTCGACCTCTTCCCAAGAAATAGAAAGGATGAACGGATCTGGACAAAAAATGCTACTGGTAGGTTCTCAATTAAATTAGCCTATGACTCCATGATGCAACAAACTCAAGTTTTAGGAACTTTTGACTGGCTCTAGAAGAAGAATCTAATCCCAAAAATTAATTTCTTCTGGTGGACGGTTATACATGTTAAGATCCTCACTATAAACAACCTAAAGAAAAGAGGTTGGTACCTTGTCAATAGATGCAGTCTTTGTAATGAAGAAGAGGAAACTATCATGCATCTATTTTTTCAATGTTCTTATGCCCAAAAAGTCTAGGGTTTTTTTCTCAATATTTTGAAGGTGGAGTGGGTTTTTCTAGCCAATTTCCAAATGTTTGTGGAAGGATGGAGATTTTTCCATTATTCCCACAATATAATCAGTGATCTGTGGGGATAGATTCCCCTATTTATAGCTTGGGGCTTGTGGAAAGAGAGAAATAATAGGGTGTTTAGGGATACTGCAAGGACTAGTAAGGAGCTATGTTTATTTAAAGAAAAATTTAGGAAAATGTGGAAAGTTGCATGTACAATCAAGCTAAGAAAAATCCAACACAGCAAGAGCTAAGCATAAAACAACAATGGGAGCTTTTCCATGACTTAAATAATGTAAATTGGCTAAAATAGCTTATCAGAAGGAGTATTGTCTGGATCCCCCCAAATCTAGGATGGGTGAAATGCAACTTTGATGGTTGCTCAAAGGGGAATCCTAGATGGGCTGTTGCTGGTGGAGTAATAAGGGATGATAAGGGTTCCTATCTAACTGGATACAGCAAAGGATTAGGAATTGCAATGAACAACTTGTTGGGATTGTAAATTTCTACCTAATTTCACAAATTTTGATCCCCCTGAGTTCCCATATGAGTCCTCATCATAAGCACATCTTCCCTTCCATCATGAAATTTTGCTTACATTTTGCATTAATCCATCGTGTCATGCATTTTTCACATTCTGGTCTGTGTCGGCGTGACAGCATTAAGGTCTCCCCGATCCATTCTTCTGCTTGTAAACATCTGTGTTGCCTATCGGCAAGACGTTTCCTGTGTCACAACGATTGAAATTTATTCACTGGTAGTTATTGGCACGACATACATATTGTTTCAGCGATGGAGGAAAGGTATATCGGCGTAAGTATTTTCACCAGGGTGAGGTCTCCTCGAATGGGTTGGGTCTCACTGACTTGCGCGTATGAAGATTCATCGGCGTAGCTTGGAGTTATCGGCATTGTGTCTTGGCGAATCTCTTTAGTATTACCAACTTGTGCTCTATTGTTCGCTTCGGCCAAACAGGTTGTTTTCGGTGAGAGGTTATAATGAGATTCTATTGTCTCATCGACTGGCGGTGGATGTATTCATGTATCGGTAAGAGTTAGTGATATCGGCATAAGGTCTCAGCGAGTGACCTCCGGTCTTGCTGATGGAACACAAAGGGACTTTGTCGGCGAGAGTTTTCTCTTGTCTTAGCTACTCAGGAGATAAAGGAACTTTCAGTATGACATAAAGTAGTCTACAAGAGGTCCCCCCAAAGGTTGGAAGTTATAGCAACATGTATGAGATGTATGGACTCGTCGGCGAGAAAAACTTTAAGTCACAGTGACCAAAGTGTATCGTGTGGACTTTCGGTGAAACAATGGGTATTCTCTATAGCATCTCCCCGATGGTTGAATGTCACGGCGACACTGAATCAAGCAAGGAGCTCATTGGTGAGAGGGACTCTTGTGTCTCAGCGACTGAAACAAATATAATAGTAAGGTGCTCTCGGTATGACAAAGGGTTTTCAACATGATATCTCACTGATATCATAGGGTCATAGCGATACAAGTGATAAAGGTTTTTTCGGTGAGACATAGTGAAGGCTGTATGATATCTCCACGATTCAGATAGTCACGGCGATGAATAGAGGAACACGGGTAGACAGCGATAAGTGTTATATTTGCCTTCGGCATACCTTCTGTGTTATCCTGGTGACTATTCAGTGATGATTAACAAAGACTCTAACGATGTGGCCGACATAAAATTTGCTAAATACAGTTGCAGGCTGACATGGGGTTTGCCCTATTGTAACGGTTGGCCGACATGATTTGGAACTATTGTGATTTCTAATGCTGGTGTATAAATATGCACTTCCAGATGTAATATCGGAGGGGATTTTAGATTAGAGGCAGTAGGTAGAGATGGATACCCTAGAATAAATTTTTCAGAATAGAGGTTGTGTTGCATGCTTTCAAATGGCGATTCCAATGAAATTCAGCTGGTGTGGTAGTTTATTTATGGTGTCAATTGTCTGTTGAGTTTATTGAAAAGTATTGCTAAGTTGTCTCCAAGTTGATTCTTTCTGGTTGTTTAATATGATATAACAAGCTTATTTTCAGTTTATCAGTGCACATTTGTTGTATCTGTGTGATTAATCTATTGGTTCTCTCAAGCAGAGATTAAATCCTTTTTGTTAATCACAGTAATCAGGGGGAATTCATCTGGATTATTAAAGTAGAGTTTAGTGGTCATAATCTTGCATGTTTATACAAGTTATAAACAGTTCATATGCCATCAATTTGATTTTCTGCCAGAATAAGTTGCCCACTTATGTTTCATTTGACTCCGCATACCCAATAAGGCACTAGTCTCTGCACTTCATCATTTTGAATTTATTCAGTTTCTTTACATCTGTTAATTGAGCATTTTAGGATTTAGATTTAAAGATTGCTATTACTATTTGCATCAAGTTTGAATTCATTTGTTCACTTCCATCTGCCATTGTGGACAAATCATTGTGCAAGAAAGATAATCATAAGTCAAGTCTGCTTCATTCAGAAAGGTACACCCGCCTAGGTTTAGCATCACCTGAAGAGTAGAAGGTTGAGTTCTCTTGACCTTGTATGTTACCCTAAAGCATATCAAGAGATTGGCAGCCTCTTGAGGTATCTTTACCTACATTTTTGAGAGCTAACAAATTGGTGATTCTACTGGGGACAAACATCAGAAAATCCGGTTCCAGCCTGTCCATCCATAGAGTCAATACAGTTCTAAAATCGTTCTTTAACCAAAAGTTCACAATTGTTTCATTTCCACTCCCCATCCGAGTCACGCACTTAACAAATTGGCGACTCCGTTGGGGATTACATCAGAAAATTCAGTTGAAGACCATCATATAGAGTCAGTGAAGAAAAGATTTGTAATTTGAGAAATCTCAGAAAGAGTGATTCCGCTAGGAAAAAGATCAAAAATAATGCTTTTCCTACTTTTGGAAAAGTAGGTGGCGACTCTGAAAGAAATTTTGCAGCTGTTCAAACATGAATGGAGGAAGATCTCAGTTCTGGGGAGGTCATGCTGGAGCTCCTCATGGTCAGCAGTTTGTGCCATATTATCATACACAATGCAATGGTCTGCCGTACTAGTATCAGTACCCACCTAACACCCCCCTTCATCAATACACTACAATGATCAGACAGTTTGATTTGGAAGGGATTCAGTTATCCCCTTATCCAATGGATAGCAGTTGGAGAGGTATTGTTCCAAGGTTTACTAGGAGTGATGCAGTCACTGCTGAAGAGCATCTAAGAAGTTTCAATGCTTTCATCCAAGATTTGGATGTGCCATATGAAGATTTACGCATGAGGCTATTCATGATATCACTTATTGAAGATGTCAGGGATTGGCTCAATAGCCTACCAACAGCCTCTATTGATTCTCTCCAAATATTTCAAGACAGATTCTTAGAGCAATATGGGAATCCAAGTGTACCAGATGCTGCTCTTCATGAATTAATACGGATTCAGAAAGATCAAAGTGACACAATTTATGATTTTAATCGAAGGTTCAATAAGTTGTAGAATAAAATACCTCCTGGATCAAAGTTGCCAGAATCTGTAGCACTGAGTATTTATTTAAATGCTTTTGATCCTAAAACTGGGTATGAATTGAGAAATAGATTCCCAAGTGATTTGGCTCAAGCATAGAGGATGGCACAGACAATTGAAAACAATAGGAGGGCTACAGGGATAATTGATAAAAAAGACAATCCTAGGGTTCCTTAGCAAAGCAGCAATTATCAGCACAAGCAGGAGAACACATACAGGAGCGAAAGGCCAAGGTTGCATGACATGCCTTATAATACAGACTAGAAGGATAGAAAACCTATAATAGTTAGGCCTGGAAACAAGGAAGTTCCTGATCCATTGAGCAAGAAGGGAACCTATATGGTAAGTAACAATTACTTTTGTGAATTTTGTGATAAGCCACATTCCCCAGATTATTGTGTTGTAGCCTAGAAAATGCAAGAAGAGGGAATGTTGATGGGAAATAATGAAGAAGATCACACAGTATATTTGGCTTCAAATACTTTTCACCATGTTGAGGAAGATGAAGGTGCAAGGCATTTCTCTTGCATAACAGATTGTCATAGGGAAAGCAGTGCATATTGTGGGGAATCCAGTGAATATTCTGATTCTGATGATGAACCTGAGGATTTTGATCTGCATTCAAGGGATTTTTCTACCTCTTATGAAGATCAGGATGAAGTGGCAATGGGAGATGTTGATTCATCAGATAGTCAGTATACAATTCCTCTGGCTGCAGTTGAAAGTTATGAAGATACATTTGATTATGATGAGGTTTGTACATCTGAAAATGATTTCCAAGCTTTTTCAAACCCATTATATGATGAAGAGATAAATGAAGATCAGATGATTTTTTGCCAAGGTGTGTCCGTGAATGAGTTTCAGGTATTTTCAAATTCACTTTATGAGAAAGAGGAGGTAATTTCAAATAGGCAAAATGATGGAATAAATGATTGCACTGGTAATGTTTCTAATTTCCCATTCTCTGATGGTATTGGATTTCTTTTTGATGATGACAAAAGTGAGGAGTATAATTGTAGTGTTGAAAATGTTGAGACTTGTTCACTTGTCAGTGAACATATTTTAGATTTGTTAACTCCTAAATGCCAGGGATGTGCACATGAAGATGATCTTGAAGTTTTGTGTCCAACTTACATTTGTTTTGATAGTGAAGGATCTTTGTGTAAAGATTCTTATGACTCCCTGTGCATTTCTTGGAATGATGGTGATACTATTGGCGTTGATCAAAAGTCTGTGTCCATTCAACATGAGGTATGTGATTTTGAAGTTTCTAATTCATATGGAGCAGACTTTTATACCAAGGATGATAGATTTCCAGCTTTGTTTGGTTCACATATGCATAATAATGAAGACATGAATCATGATCCAGTGTTGTCTCCGAATAGAGATACTGAAGAGGTGCAAAAGGTTTCAGATTTGCTTGTTTCAGACAATGTTCGTTTGACAGTTTTGTTTGTTTCTCATGAGGAGCACTTTGATTGTGAATTTTTAATACAGCTAGGAGAATTCTTTATAATACATGACAATGAGAAAGATAATGAGAAATATTGTATTGAATATGCATGCATTTTTTATATTGAAGATAACAGGGGTTTTTCTGATGATGAAGAGTATAAACTACATAATGGTATAGGGATTTTGGGCCAAACTAAGCATGATGATTCTCTAGGAACTTGCAATAACAGTGACAGGAAAGATTGTATGAGTATCTTCAAGAGGAATCTGATGAACTCAAGAGAAAACTAGGTATTTGACAAGGGAAACTATGATTTGAGTTTCAGATTGTAACAACTCAGAACAGGTGAAATGAAAACATAGAGGATTTAGGGTTGCCAGTGCATGGACAACTCTTGCTCATCCTCTTTAAAATTCTTTTCCATGCATAGTAGTTTAGGGGTTTGGTTCATCTCCATTTTGCATTTGTTTTGCATTCATTCCATCATGCCCTGTGCCCATTTCCATTTTTCTCATTTTGTGTTTGGTCTGGTCTGCTCACCCAAAGATTCTGGATCCTTGCAATGATCTTACTCTCATTCATCCCCAGACAGAGCCACTGTTGGGACTGTAAATTTCTGCCTAATTTCACAAATTTTCATCCCCCTAAGTTCCCATATGAGTCCTCATCATAAGCACATCTTCCCTTCCATCATGACATTTTGCTTACATTTTGCATTAATCCATCGTGTCATGCATTTTTCAAATTCTGGTTTGTGTTGGCGTGACAGCATTAAGGTCTCCCTGATCCATTCTTCTGCTTGTAAACGTTAGTGTTGCCTATCGGCAAGACGTTTCCTGTGTCATAGCGATTGAAATTTATTCACTGGAAGTTATCGGCGATGGAGGAAAGGTATATTTGCGTAAGTATTTTCATCGGGGTGAGGTCTCCTTGAATGGGTCAAGTCTCACCGACTTGCGCGTATGAAGATTCATCAGCGTAGCTTGGAGTTATCGATATTGTTTCTTGGCGAATGTCTTTAGTCTTACCGATTTGTGCTCTATTGTTCACTTCGGCCAAACAGATTGTTTTTGGTGAGAGGTTATAACGAGATTCTATTGTCTCATCGACCAGCAGTGGATGTATTCATGTATCAGTAAGAGTTAGTGATATCGGCTTGAGGTCTCAGCGAGTGACCTCCAGTCTCGCTGATGGAACACAAAGGGACTTTGTTGGCGAGAGTTTTCTCTTGTCTCAGCGACTCAAGAGATAAAGGAACTTTTGGTATGACATAAAGTAGTCTACAAGAGGTCCCCCCGAAGGTTGGAAGCTATAGCGACATGTATGAGATGTATGGACTCGTTGGCGAGAAAAACTTTAAGTCACAATGACCAAAGTGTATCGTGTGGAATTTCGGTGAAACAATGGGTATTCTCTATAGCATCTCCCCGATGGTTGAATGTCATGGCGACACTGAATCAAGCAAGGAGCTCATCGATGAGAGGGACTCTTGTGTCTCAACAACTGAAACAAATATAACAGTAAGGTGCTCTCGATATGACAAAGGGTTTTCAACATGATATCTCACCGATATCATAGGTTCATAGCGATACAAGTGATAAAGATGTTTTCAGTGAGACATAGTGAAGGCTGTATGATATCTCCATGATTCGAATGGTCACGGTGATGAATAGAGGAACACGGGTAGACAGCGATAAGCGTTATATTTGCCTTCGGCATACCTTTTGTGTTATCCTGGCGACTGTTTAGTGATGATTAACAAAGAATCTAACACTGTGGCCGACATAAAATTTGCTAAATACAGTTGCAGGCTAACATGGGGTTTTCCTTATTGTAACGGTTGACTGACATGATTTGGAAGCGTTGTGATTTCTAATGTTGGTGTATAAATATGCACTTCCGGATGTAATATCAGAGGGGATTTTAGATTAGAGGCAGTAGGTAGAGATGGATACCCTAGAATAATTTTTTTAGAACAGAGGCTATGTTGCATGTTTTCAAATGGCGATTCCAATGAAATTCAGCCGGTGTGGTAGTTTATTTCTAGTGTCAATTGTCTGTTGAGTTTATTGAAAAGTATTGCTAAGTTGTCTCCTAGTTGATTCTTTCTGGTTGTTTAAATTGATATAACAAGCTTATTTTCAGTTTATCAGTGCACATTTGTTGTATCTGTGTGATTAATCTATTGGTTCTCTCAAGCAGAGATTAAATCCTTTTTGTTAATCACAGTAATCAGGGGGAATTCATCTAGATTATTAAAGTAGATTTTAGTGGTCATAATCTTGCATGTTTATACAAGTTATAACCAAATCATATGCCATCAATTTGATTTTCTACCAGAATAAGTTGCCCACTTCTGTTTCATTTGACTCTGCATACCCAATAAGGAACTGGTCTCTGCACTTCATCATTTTGAATTTATTCAGTTTCTTTACATCTGTTAATTGAGCATTTTAGGATTTAGATTTAAAGATTGCTATTACTATTTGCATCAAGTTTGAATTCATTTTTTCACTTCCATCTGCCATTGTGGACAAATCATTGTGCAAGAAATATAATCATAAGTCAAGTCTTCTTCATTCAGAAAGGTACACCCACCTAGGTTCAGTAGCACCTAAAGAGTAGAAGGTTGAGTTCTCTTGACCTTGTCTATTACCCTAAAGTGTATCAAGAGATTGGCAGCCTCTTGAGGTATCTTTACCTGCGTTTTTGAGATCTAACACAACTTCCCTAAGGAATCAACTATTTGGATAGGAGTTAGACTTCTCAAAGAGGAGGGGTACAACAAGGTAATTATAGAAGGATACTCAAAGTTGATAATAGATTATCTCAAAAACATGGTGAATATTCCTTGGGAAATCAAAGATCTATTAGATGATTGCAAAAGTATGTTGTAAGAGATTCAATGTGTTAAATTTTTTCACTCCTTGAGGGAAGGTAATAAGGTGGTGGATGTGATGGCCAACCTTGGAGTAAATCGGGAAATTTTAATAAATTGAGACTTCTCTAATCTTCCTAATCAAATTAAAGAATTCTTAGCGGCGGACAAACATAGAGAAAAATACTCAAGTAAGGGATTATGAGGATGGGAATTTTAATTATTAATAAGAGTGTTGGGGTGAGAAGGCTTACGAGGATGTGGACCCCATGGATGCAAGCTGGCAAGAAGACTAGATTTCGATGGAGGCACGTTGTGAAAGGATTGCCAATTCCTGATAAAAGGAAAAGCCAAAGATGGAAAGGATGATTGGATGGCAGAATTTTGTACCTTGACATGAAAGATTTAAATATGGAAATAAATTGTATGAGGAAAAATCTTAATTCCGATCTTCGATGTGACAGATGGACCTACGTTTGTAACAATAATAAAGAAGGAATAAAATTAGTGTTATCATTGCAAGAAAGGGAGGTGGTGTTGTCGTTAGCAATAATGATGATAGGTGAAAAGATAGTAATCGAGGAGTGAGCTCTTCTATGCATCGTAGAAAAAACCCTAAGTCAACTACATTTCAAATGAACACTCATAGAATCACCATTATAACTGAGAGTGTGGAATTACCTATTGCTAGTGTTGAGGATGCCAAAGATAATAGAAGTGATTTCCTTCTCATTCCTAAAAATTTCCATAGCCCAGATAGCACAATGGGAGGCCCAAGGAAGCATACTGAACCTCACAAATTTGATTCGCTCTGCAACAGTGAGGAGCCTTGGGGTCTATTTGAGCAGGTGAGTTTCACTCTGTATTTCATTGCAATGGAGGGATACAATGAAAAACTTAGCTACAAGTTTGCTAATGCATAGAGAGATGGTGAATTTAATTTGGGTTGGCTCTAGTTCAAGGTGGATGCGAAGTTGATTGCGGAAGTGATGGGTCTGGCTTATGAAGGAACATAGGTTGCTAAGGTTAGCAACAGTAAGTATCAAGACTATTTTGAGAATTTTTTTGAAGGAAAAGAAAAATCTGAAATATTTCAAAATGATTACTCTAGGGTTAAATTTTCATGTCTGTATCATAATGTATGTTTTATTGTTATGAAATATTTTACCCCCAAAGGGCGCTATCAATCCATCCATGGATACCACTTTCCCATCCTCAACCACATAAGACATCAAGAAAAAATTAATTTTCCTTTCTTTTTATTCTCTTCCCTGAGCCAGAGTCTTACACATGGGGCCAATCCACCATTACACCAAGGCCTCATAAGATCCATATGCAAATTTGTGCTATCTAAGACCCCATAGAAAAACCCTGTTCTCAAGTTGATTGAAGACCCAAAACCCCAAAGCTCGGTGAAAATTGAGCTTCTTGAAGACCTTCCCCACCCCATGCCTAAAAAATCCAGTAAGAAATCCCAAAGCCTTGATACTACTATGTGGAAGGACTTGCTTATGATTACACCTAAGAAAAGAAAGGATGTTTCAATGGAGATGGGGGCTAAAAAGAGGAGGAAATTGATTTTGCATGAACTTGGGGAATAGGTGGACATAATTACCATACCTAATGAAAATGAGATGGAAGAATCTAACCTTGGTGAAAGTAGGTCAAAGAGACTAGCTATGGCAGCATCGAAGGGATAGGAAAGTAACAAAAATTCACAGAGCCTTGAGGAGAAAAGTACCCACAATCTGCAAGATAGTGTGGAAAAGAAAGATGAAGATAATGACTCCTCAACTGAAGAGATTCTTGATAGTTTGGGTGGCGACTCGACTGAGGAGGAGGACTCGAAAGTGGAAAGTGAGGATGGTAATGGCGATGAAGAAAAGGTAGAGGATTCGTAGCATGAGATGGCTCAAGAGGAGGAAGGAAATGTTATAGAAAATCAAGAGAAGGAAGAAAAAATAGGAAAAGAGGAAGACAAGGCTGAGGATGACAGGAATGAGAGGATTAAAAGACTAGAAGAGAGGATGCAAGTCCTAGAAAAAAGGATACATGAGAAGGTGAAGGACAACAAACTTCAAGCCCTCAAAAATGTGGTGACAAATATAATTGAGGAAAGACTGTAGGTTCTAGAGAAAGGTATGCAAGAACAAGGAAACAACAATAGAATTCAAACCTTGGAAGAAGCAGTAAAGAGTGTGTGCTTGGTGTTCGATGTTTTCATGAAGAAGGTTGTTATGGCTACTGTTTCTGGCATGGGCAAAATCAAAAAGCAGCAAAAGAAAAAGTAGCGGGTGATGGTGCGGATTTGGTAGGCAAGATGGAGCTAAAGGAAATAGTGAATGACATTGTTGAAGACCTGATGAATGCATGGAAGCTGATCGAGGAAGCATAACATGGTTGCTTCACTGTGTTGTTTTTTCTTTTTGTTATGATGGTTATTTCAGATGTGTTTTCTAGGACTGTTATTACTGGTTATGGTCGTTGGTGCCGGAACTTAAATACTTGTAATGTTGTTTATATTTTAAGTAGGGACTTTATGATAGATGTTAATAAGTATTTTAGATGGATTGGGAAGGATGCTACTAATGCTAGGTTAAGGTATTTTGATTCTTATGATAGAACTGTCATGTTTAATCGTATGGGAATTGGTTAAGCATTTTGTTTGTGGGAGGGGGGAAGTTTGGTGGGCTTCCTATTTTTTTGTTTCTTACCACCTGTTTTCTTATCATGATGTACTAATTTGTTCGGGTTAGGGCCCTCTCCCTGCTTAACCAATCAAAAACAAATTTTGCACTTCCTTGGGCATATCCTCAAGTTTTACTACTGTCATAATAGATTTGGGTCTGATTATGATTGCATACCCTTGACCACCTTCTTATTTCATGGTCTTCAATAATTCTTTCTCCCCAACCAACATGACACTTGACCCAACCTGAGTATCTACATTTTGATCTTGCAAAGGAGTGAGTGTAAGGAAACCCCATCTTTTTCAATTACATATGTATTTTTCTTCCCATCGTGCTTGGCTTTTTTGTCATACTACCAGGGTCTTCCTAGTAGCAAGTGACAAACATCCATTGGGATGATTTCACACAAGATCTTGTCTTTATACCCCCAATGTTAAACTCAACCCATGTTTGTTCATTGACCAAGACTTTTTGACCCTTATTCAGCCAAGAAACCTTATAAGGTGTGGGGTGTGGAATCCTTTTCATCTTTAGTTTTTTAACCATGTCCAAAGAAACTAAATTATCAGTTGAACCAGAACCTACAACAACCTTACATACCTTGCCTTGTGATTTGCAAGTTGTTCAGAACAAGGAATTTCTTTGAGGAGGCTCCTTCACCACAGGAACCTTGAGTAGTGTTCTTCTCACATTAGATTTTCTCCAACCTCTAGAGTAACATGCTAAGAAGGAGAGTTAACACTCTCACAATCTTCCTCTTGCACCAACTATGTTCTCCTTTCAACACCATGTTATGTTGAAGGTTGTTTTCCGGGTACTTCCATGCTTGATGGCTAATTTGGTTACACTAATAGCATCTCCCTGAAAAGGTGTTTGAACCTATACCTTGTCCTCCAAATTTTCCTCTACCATTAGGTCTTCTACCTCTGAAACCACCTCTTGAATCCAAGCCTTGTTCTTGATTGCCACTTGACTTACCTTGTGATTTTTTATTGTCCTCTTCCACCAAAAGATCCTTTGCCTCTACTTTGTTTTTCCTACCTTTTTTTCAATTTCTCTTTTGCCCTAACAGCCAATTGGAATCACTCTTCCACCGTTCTATGGGTGCCTAGACTCAATTCATCCTGAATATTGAACCTTAGCCCATTCATATACCTTGCTATTTTCTCAACTTCATCTTCAACATGACCTTCTCTAAGGCTCAATTTTTGAAACTCCTCTGTGTAGGCCATAACATCCATCTCCTTTTTCTTTAGGTGTTGCAACTTCCTAAATGTTTGAATTGCATGGTCATGAGGAAAGAATTGGCTCTTAACCTTAGACACCATCCTATCCCATGAATTTATTTTTTCTTTTCCCTTTTTCACTCTTTCTTCCTATACATAGTTCCACCAAGTTAGGGCAGGGCCTTCCAATTTTGTTTTAGCAAACTTTACCTTTTGTTCTTCTGCTACCCATTTTCCCACTATACATGGGAAATTCCATTTTCACTTCAGTAGTCTCTCCTCTGCCTTCAACATCTTGACCATCCTTCTTTCATCAGGATCCAACTCATCATCACCTTGGACTCCTCTTTGAGGGTTTTCATTCTCACCCTCTTCCTCTTCCTCTTGATCACTCTCATCTTCAATGGACTTACCTCTTCTTTGTTTTGTTTCCAATGTTGCAAGTCTAGCTAAAATAGCTTCTTGAGACTCCTTCATCATCCTTATTTCTCTATAAATGACCGCACTACCCTTAGGAGGCATCTTGTCCTTTCAAATTACAACTTTTCTCTCTTCAAACTTCAACCTCTTTCCTTCAAAAGATAAAAACCTATGCTATGATATCAAGAATGACATAGAGAAGTGATTATTTTTTCAAATCAATCACAATTCAATCAAATCTTGAACAACCTTTTCACTTTGAAGACCCTAACTTGGTGTTTTCCCTCTATTTCCTCAATTTTGCTTGTAACACATCAAACAATAAAATTTGAGCATATATTTTAGAGAAGGCCTCAAACCCATGAACCAGTCACCATTTAAGACACCCTTTATTCCTTTCTTTAATATATCCAACTTGTGCATATGGTTGTTTTAGAACATTCCCTCCTAAACTAGACTACTACGCTGCCCTAAGCCCAATTAGGCCTCTTTTACAAAGCAAGTATGTGATATTCTTTTTTCCAAATCACCAACCTTAATTCCAAGACTTTGGAAAGATCATATGGGGTCTGAAACAATAGGTTTTATCACTTGGAACATCTACAAACTCACCAAATGTCAAAACCCTACCTCTACCTATCAATTCTAGCCTAATACATTGAGATACTAGGCTAGGGCTTGCACAAACAGGGCCCTAACTTCATCCCCTGAACCTACAATCACTACCAAACTAAAGAACACCCTAACTAAATCCATTCCACCGATTTGTAGAGAATTTCATAGGTGGAATGGTCTTTTATTCCATGTTTTTCTTACAAACCCTCAAAATCAGGGTTTCTAACCCATTTCCAGTAATTTGCTCACAAAATCCTTCAGACCTTATGAAAAAAACTCAAACAAAATAAAATTTATGCTTAACACATTCCTACATCAATCCAACTTAGATTCACATCATTATGAGGTTGTACAAGCCATACAAACTTTCTGTAGCAGCAATTTTTTGTGAAAACAAATAGAAAAATGAAGTTTTATTATTGCTTGTGCACCAAATTTTTGTCCAAAAGATAACATTAAAGTTTTTGAGGAATATTTAAACTTATTCAACACCAAACCAAAGGTTCATAACCACTTTTTCAACCAAATGACCATTCAACTTCCAAAAGCAACAAAAAGTGCAAAGTTGCAATGCTACTTTTGTCAACATTTGCAAAATATGACAACATTAACTCAAACCAACCCCACACAACATGAAAACATTAGAAATGGTATAAATAGACCTTATTACATCCAACATGACTCAAAACACCTAGAAATATAACATGTGACCATATTTACAAAAGTTGACTAAGTGCCCCTGCACCAAAGAAGACCCTAGGTCCCAATTTACCATCACAGTAGTACATTTTCTCCATACCATGGATAGCAGGAACAATGCCACTATGTTTTTAAACATGCTAACATTAAATTCACACAACCTCCTCATTCCTTCCCAGCCTACTATATTAACTTTACATTTATTCCCATATAAGTTTGTATGGGATGGTGCCAAATTTCCACCCTATGGAGCCTTCAATGATTCAATACCTCACATTTATCACTCATCGACACCCCACTACCAAGAGTCATCTTCCCAAAAAAATTGTTGCATTTGGAACCTAAACATGTATACTTCAACTTTGTATTGACTATGGCTTCTACAAAAAGAATGGTCGCCAACGATGGGTTGGTGCTCATTGCTTGTCTTCTAGGTCATCATTTGTATTAGTTCATACTAGTATGAAGTGTTTTCATTGGGAATAATTGATTATGCTAAATAATTTTTAGTGTTAAACCATGTTTCACTTATCCACATATCAATTTAAAATATAGATTACAACATAGCTTAACCCAAAATTCCTTTGGGAAGCTAGTCTCCCAAATTCTACCACCTCATACTAGCTAAGGCTTATTCATTTTTAACATTAGGTACTTGATATGTTTATTCATGTTTAACTTTAGGTACTTGATAGGTTTATCCATATATTGATGTTCTGCAACAGAATGTAGTCCTAGTTGATAGGTTTTTTCATCTGTATCTTCATGTTAGCATATTTTAAAAAGGTGGCAACAAATTTATATGTTAATTTGAGAGGTTGATTGATTTGGTTTAATGCTTTCTTGGGCTAAACTTTTAAATTTTTCATTTTATATGGTTTGAAATAGAAATTGAATTGTGTCTATTGATTCATGTGAGATGAAGGAATGGATTTTGACAAATGTAGGAAAAACTAAATTTGCTAATAATTGTGACAATTGATTGATTTATTTCCTCTTGTTTTAATTGCTTGATTGGTGAACCTCACAACTTCAAGTGTGTTTCTAGCATGTATGCATGGAGGAATTGATATGTATTAGAGCAATTATCTCTTGAAAAAATTTGTAGATAGCTAAAATTGTCCTAGCCTGTGAACTAGCATTTCAACACTAATATTCATCTTTTCCTAATGATTAAATAATTTTCAATTATTTAATTATTGTCTAAAATCATATTTCCACTATTAATTAAATGACTTTATGTTATTTAATTAATTCATTTCAATTAATCTTATTGATTAAATAAATAAATCATATTTATTTAATTACATCTTTAATTATTTTTTATTCCTTCTAATTAATTAAATAAATGTAAATTATTTAATTATGTCACTAACACTACTTATTCATCTAAATTAATTAATTAGTTATCTTTAATTATTTAATTAAACTACTTTCCCTTCTCTAAAGTTGAATAATTAAATCAATTATTCAATTTCCCTAAAATCACTCAACATGGTCAAATAAATAAATATACTTTATTTATTGAAGTCAAATACAACTTGCACGTTCCTCTCAAATATTACTTAATTATTAAATTAATTAATACATCCTCACATATCTTGATTGAATAAATCATGACCACTGGTTTCTCAATTCTGTCAATTATGCTAATCCCACTAAACACTCAACTTGATTTCTTCAATCCCACTAAACACTCAAGCTAACTCCTTCAATCCCACAAATCATTCAATCTAATCCCATTGATTATTCAATTAAAATTCTTAATTGGATCAATTAGAGGAGTTAACTGATAAATCTATTTCCTCTCAATGGTTCTCAACCGTTGATCATAATATTTCATTATTGCATCTCAATTTTTCATCTAAAAATTGAAAATCTATAAAAACAACCTTCTTCCTTCTCAAAAATATATCAAATAATCTAGAGAATTCATGAAGAGGTCATGTCAAACTGACTATTGAAGCACATTGAACAAACCCTTGCATTCGTGATCACCATTACTACTACTTTTGAAGATTTTTATAATGGAGGCTTCGTATTAATCCAACAAATACAACATCCATTATCAATAGAATACACTCTAACATGGGATGGTAAGGTTGTTTTTCTTGAGTTCATTTATGTTTCTTAATTGATTATTTAGTCTTATTTTTTTAATTCACAACTATGGCAGTCACATTTCATGATGTATGTTGGGACCAATCTTTGTTTTAATTTCATTGACATAATTCCATCTTTCTGAATTCCCTCTTACACATTCTAGTACACTTGGTTAATTTTTTGAGTGTTTTTTTAAGAATTTTGTAGGTTACGGCCAATAATTCGATTAAAACCAGTCATATTATTTTAATCATAAAAAATAGACATGCAGTTTTGTAAAACTATTTCTAGGTTTTGTAGATATCATTCTTAACTTTCTCAATTTTAGTCTGCTGTATTTTTTAAAAAAATTTGTTGCTAACCTTTACAAATTCATTTGTTTCATTCATCTCTAATAAATTCTACATGCTGAATTTTAGAAAAAGGTTTTTGGGTTTTGCAAATCTTCATTTTATCTTTCTAGAACAATTTATGATTTCAAATTTCATGAAAATTGGAGAAAGTTGTTGCTACTTGAAATTGCTGCAATAATTAGAAAGGTAAAAATTATCAATCTTTTTTCTTTTCTTTTTTTCATTTCTTTTTTTTTCAAGTCTTTGCAAGTTTATTTCAGTAGCATAAGGTTTTTCTTGTCACTAATATCTTTTTTTACAACTTGTGGCCATTAGAGGATTATCTTTCACAATTTATATTTAGTGCTTTTAAAATGAATTCACTTTCCTTTAGTGCACGAAAACTGAACAAGACAACTTGAACGTTTACATTTGGTGTTGTAAAATGAATTCACTTTTTTTTGGTGCAATAAAATTGAACAATGCAACTTGAAAAATTTACATTTGGTGTACTAAAACTGAACAAGACAACTTGAACATTTACATTTGGTGTTGTAAAATGAATTCACTTTCCTTTGGTGCAATAAAACTAAACAAGGCAACTTGAACATTTACATTTGGTTTTGTAAAATGAATTCACTTTCTTTTGGTGCAATAAAATTGAACAAGACAACTTGAACATTTACATTTGGTGCTCTTAAAATGAATTCACTTTCCTTTGCTTCATTAAAACTTGGTTACAATCTTCACATTTCATATTGGTGCATAAAATTGAACATTTCATCTTTTTTTATTGTAATGACAACCAATTGATTTATCACATTTCTTGTTTGAAAGTCTCAAATATTTAAAATTGGTGCATTTAAAACATGAATTGATATCTCTAAAACACCTCATTTTGGGATTAAAAATCAAATTACAATGAATTGTCTATTGTGTCCACTGTGATTGGTAAGCCAAGTGTGTATCCTCTTCCCCTATGTCTTTTGATGATCCTAGTTGATGAGAAACACTTTGGGCTCTTTGCACTTTTTTGTGGTCACCAATTTTTTAGGATAAGGACCTACCTATGAGACACATCCCATAATGGAGAACTCACATGCAACCCTAAAAGCACGTTTACCCGTGACCTATATAAATTTTGTGAAATCGAAAGAAAGTAGCTTATATCTAGGTGGGAATAGCATATCGTGCCTCATCCTCATACAAACGTAATGGGTTGTGCAAGAATGGATAAAGCCTTGAGTGGCTTATATATGAACTATGTGTCATAGTGTTCACAATTGTCATTAAAACACCTTGTTTTAGAAGCCCATCCAATTTTCTAAAATGTTCTTCAAAGTAGTGCATGAGAATAGCATCATTCCCAAAAATTACTTACCATGTTAGATTTATAGTTGAGGCATAAGGCTTAAAATTTAATCATACTTGGTCTAAAGTATCAAGACAATATATTCCTTGATATATCCTATTTGTTCCCTCTATAGATTCGATTTAAAATCACTCATTTTGGGGTGAGGTAAGCCTACAAAGAAGAGTGTACCTTTATTCCTTATGATGTATTGACTAATAATCTTTGAAATATATCATTGGATCTCAAATTATCTATTGTATGCATCACTTTCCATCAAAGTAGATCACCAAAACATCAAATTAATTCAGTCAAACTTGCAAACATTTCAAAAAATAGTCGCTATTGTCAATTTTCCCACTATTTTTTGAAAACATTATAGTTGTCAATCTAGAATCTTCTCTCTTTTTTTCATTTAGTCGTTATTTCTATCACTGGTTTATGACATTCACTATCAAAACAAAGTCGCTTCTAAAAAACTTTGCCTTAGTTTTCTTGAAATAGAACTGCTATTGTTGTAAAATCCTACCGCTATTGTCCTAAAATATTTCCACTATCATCCTACTTGAAAAATTGCCTCAAATTTATCAAAACAACTAATTTTTAAATATTAGTCTAAAAACTTCATTCAGTTATCAGATAACATCATTAGACCTGTCAGTCGAAATCCAACATCAGCATCCTTCACTTAGGTTTACATAGGGTTTGTAACTACCATCTTTTGAACATAGACATTTACACCATAGCTTATCAATTTCCTTCAACATAACCAAAATCATTAACCAAACGTCAGCCTAGTCTTGGACATGTATTGAACCCAAGAAATCAAACCATTATATTGCTAGTGTTCTTAGAACAACCTTTACTTGCAACCACATAACTAGTTCAAGTAAAGCAAGAACCATATCCTCTAAGACATAGCAAAACATCGATTTGAATCTTGTGAACTATTGTGTTCAAAATTGGCATCAAATCAAATATCAAATGTCATAGCTTCATTTATCCACCAACACCCAAAATTGGCTCATCTTCTTATCATAAGATTGAGTAGCAAAATCCTACCATCCAATCTCAAACTTGATAGTCCAACTATTACAACACCAATTGATAGAAAATAACCAACAAACTTTTTCCAAAAGTTATACACACATCCCCTTTATACATCATTCTATCAAAAAAAAATTCAAAACACAACATCATTCCACTTCCATAGGTTGTTATCCCAAACTTAACAAGGTTTTTTGAGCTCATTTATGACAACCACAAGATCACAACACACAACCATCTACTCCTAAAGTCAGTGAAGGCATGTCAATGTCAACCTATTGCCTGAATCCAATTCCACTTTATAAACCCATGGAGTAATCATACCCTATGAATTTCAATGATATATCAACATATGGATTCCTCTAATCAAGGTTTTGGAGAATCTTGTCACATGACAGGTTTCAATCAAGGTCAAAGCATACAAGTCTATGATAAAAGTATGAATCTTCCTCAATCCAACATCATATTGCCAAATCAATACATCCCAAACATAAACATATCAAATCCTCACATAGTGAATTACGGGATGGGTTCATTCACGCTTCAACAAATTCAAATACCACATAAAAATCAAATCCATCAACAATATCAACCCCCAAATCAGCAATATCTACATCAAATTCATCAAAACATGGATTCATATCATCAATAAAATGTTCAACATCAAGACATTACACATCAACGACCTCAAAAATCATTACAACAACAATTGTTGTCATACCATAACACCGCTAAACGTGAATACACTCCTTTAAGGAAGCCAATTGAGATGGTGTTAAACACATTAGTCCATACTAAACTAATCACACTTCCAAAATCATTATGCAATTTTGAACCTCGATTCAAAACTCTAGGGTACGATGATAAGGATTATTATGAATATCATAGAGAAAAAAGTCATGATGCATCAAAATGTATTAAAATCAAAAAGCTCATACAAAACCTTATTGATCAAGGAGAAATAATTGTTGAAGACAACACTCAAAGTTTGACCACTAATGATAACATTGACAATATCTCAACCTCAAATTTTGAAGAAAATGATCAAGATCCATCCACTAACGATCACCTTGAAGATGTCTTTACCTCACATAATGGGCTAGAAGACATAGATACTTTTTCAAAGAATGATCAAGCTAATCCATCAATATCTAACAATGATCCATTTCAAAAAGTCTTAACATCATTTGATCTCATGGTTGAAAATTTTGAAACTATCTCTACCTCAATCGTTGAAGACAACACTCAATATCCATCTACCAATGATCACGTTGACAATCTCTCTACATCATCTAAGGAGCAAGATGACATATCTAAATAATTTATCTCCAAGCATGATCAAAATCCTTCACCAAAGTCTAGAAATTGTCCTTTCCAAGACATATTGACATCATTTGACCTCATGGTTGTTGATATTGAAGAAATCCTTTATTCAACACTTGATCCAAATTCACTTGAAGACCAAGGGAAACTTAAACCAATACCCATTCCTAAGGAAGACATTCAAGAACCCTTTGAAATTAATCCATCCTTTGAAGTTAACCCATGTCAAGAACTTGATCCAAAGCATAGAAAAATTAGTTCTAAAATCAGTCAAGATCAAGGATCCAAGTATTCTCAAGGTCTAACAGGTCTATACCAATTCGATATTAAAGATAACTCAGATAAAATCCAAGATCAAAGATCCACATCTCCAAGATACTAAAATTATTTAATAAGTATCTTCCAAACCATACAAGACTTTGAAGATAATGATCATGTCCATATGTCACCCACTCCTACATCTACCCATGAGATGCTTACTCCTAAAGGACATGTAGATGATCATCTAAAAAAAGAGTCTCATACTCTTGATATCATTACCAAGGAACAAGAGTCTCTTACTCTCAACTTCATTAACAATGAACAAGAGTCTCCTACTCTTAACATCTTTATACATGATCAATGCATAGCATAATCCATAGACATATCAGAAATTGATCATGAAGAAGACTTCTACATGAATTGTGAATCAGAAACATTCTTTGAAGAACAAGTAGAAATGGATCATGAAGAAGTCTTCTACATGGATTGTGAATCAGAAACATCCTTTGAAGAACAAGTAGAAATGGATCATGAAGAAGACTTCTACATGGATTGTGAATCAGAAACATCCTTTAAAGATCAACTCAAAGATATCAATCAGGAATTTATCCCACATATTGAGGGTCCTATCACTTATAAACTTAGATCACTTACCTTTTTCAGAGCAAGTTATCTTACTAATGAAGAAGCTATAACCTTTCGAGACCCACAACAGAGAAGAGAAGGATTAGCACTTTGTTTCCAAGATGAAAAATATCCTATTGCAAACAAAATTTGTTAAATAATGCATTATCAAGGTATCCTAGAACTAGTGCAGATTATTGACAATCCTAAGCATCAAGGTCTTGGTTATTCAATAATTAAGGAATCTAAACATGCCAGTGTTACCTCTATAATATTGAGGGAAACTTTATCTAATACAAACACCAACATGGGGGGCATAAAGGGTCCTTATGATGAAATCACTACCAACACTACAACCATCTGTATCATGAATCATCATCCACACATTTTTTCACCCTTTAATTGGGACCAACAGCAAGGGGAAAAGCTATGTCAAAGAAAAGAGGAAATCATTGAAGCAAAAGAAACGGTAAAACAAAATAGACAAAGAAAATACATCTTATGGAAAACATCTTAACATGGGTCACTATCATTGATCCTATCCTAACTAGTATTATCTGAGCCAAGAGGCATTGTCCAAAGGGGCATACTCTATCCAAACATGTTATCCTATCACAAGATAATCCTTGCATTTTTTACATTACTTGACAATGGGGGTAGATTCTTACATCTTGCTTCAAAATAAATCTTGATCTATGTCAGCTTCTAGCTCACATTGAGATCTAGGAATTGTCCAAACAATTCAATCAATCCATATCAGTTGCATCATGTTGACGCTTCAACAAGGTATCAAAATATTCAACAATCTTGTTCCTAGCCTAGCTACAAACCTTGATCAATCATTATCTGATCAATCAATCATCATCTTGGTATGTATCCTTCCCAATCCTCATGTTGTTCCTATCTTGACAACACTATCTTTGTATTATTGTGTATCCTCAATAATTTTATCATTATCAGAAATTACTCAATCAAATCAATCAATTTTAGTCTGCCTATCAACAAGATCTCAAAATACTATTGATATCCCTACATATAGATATCTCTTCATCATTCATCCATATGATCAGCATCAAAACCCAAAAACATTTATAAAACCATCAAAATCCAAATCAAATTCACGATAATAAAATGTGCACCCAACCATGGCTCGATAAATGATCAAGTGATTGAACCTTGTTGCACCATTTCTATCCACCATCCATTTTATCCATCTATATTTAATAAAATGTAGTCCTATTCCAAACTGGGGGAAATTTCTTGAACCTGGAAGAGGAGTGGATCCTTGTTAATCCCATAACTCGTAGAAAACTATCAAAATAAAAAACATCTAGAAAACTATCAAAACAAAAAACATCTAGAAAATTGTCAAAATCCAAAACAAAGTTGAAAACATAAAAATCTCAAAAACATTTTTATGCTTTGAGTCAAATAGTCAAACTACATCGTCTTTGTGTATATAACATAGGCAAGGCTAATATTTCATCAACCCTTGAGGCCCTAGGAAATCCCTTTAGATGTCCCTCTTGGTCTTTGCACTTGGTAAAAAATTTACAAACATTCAAATATCCTATCAAAATCCAAAAACATTTGTAAAGAGTCAGAAAACTCCAAAAACAGTGTCATTCAACCTATGATGTCTTTCTGTTTGTCATGTAGGAAAGGCCATCATCGATGAGCCCCCGAGGCAGTAGTTCAGTCCCTTTAGGTCCCCCTTATTGTCTCTAAATCTCTCAAAAACAAAAAAAACAACATTATATAATTTAGAAAACCTTAAAAGTCCTATCTCCATTGTCACTTATTCACAATAGACTTTCCATGCATAATAAACAATCATTGCCTTCAACCTTTGAAAAAAAATTGACAAGAAAAGTAAACATCAAAATCTAAAACTTCCAAGCAAAAGATCATGAAGACTTGATTATCATCAGACTAAAACAATGCCTAAGTGTTAAACTACCTACCTATCGATAATTCATCATCAACATCCTGACATATGTCTTAATGGATAAATCATTCTTACAATAGACATCATCAATGGATAACATTTTGAAACATCAAACAACTATGGCAAGTGATACAACAACATTTTTTATCTTTTGTGATCTTATCTTTTGATTTATCTTATTGTCTCATTCCTAGGATCTCTTGAGGATGTCCATTAAGGATTTAGAGAAGAAGGAATTGGACATTGATCATTGATTTTTGTTTGCTCTATTTGTTGGATATTTTTGCAATACTACCATGGCGAATACTTGTCTTGTGTGTGTGGAAGTCATCTCAAGCAACTCAAGCAGCCTTGCATGTTTGGTTCCTCATACCTCTCTATGCACTGATCCAAAATGCTCTGAACTTCTCACCCATACACTCTAACAAGGTTTTCGTATGTCTGGTATGAGCAAGAATACTCCTTGTTTGTAGAGTCAAAGTCCACACAATAGATATAAATCCACCTTGGTCATTAATACTTAGGTGCATCATGTCTATTTGATATATCAATAAGGATTGATAAAAAATTACTTAGTCCTCCAATGAAAGCAAAAATATAGTAGTAACAGTGATCTAGAATGCATATCATCAATCATCAAATTTCTTTTATCTTCTAAATCCTACTAACATTTTCTTCTAGTTAGCTTTTCTTCTGTCAGACCTTGCACTTAAAATGCATCACATTAGCTTGTTGAAAAATTTGGCTCATTATCCAAAATTTTCACCAAATTTCTTGAGGGGGCACTATGCTATCCCACCTTCACCAAGACATACCAAGGCAACTCTTGAACATCATTTTGTTGAATTTTCTCTTATACAACACTTAAAATCACATTGTATCGAAGAGGGGCAAAATGTAGATACCTAAAATTGTCCTAATTTGTGAACTAGTATTTTAACACTAATATTTGTCTTGTCCTAATGATTAAATAATGTTCAATTATTTAATTATTGTCTAAAATCATATTTCCACTATTAATTAAATGACTTTATGTTATTTAATTAATCTATTTCAATTAATCTTATTGATTAAATAAATAAATCATATTTATTTAATTGTATCTTTAATTATTTCTTATTCCTTTTGATTAATTAAATAAACCTAAATTATTTAATTATGTCACTAACACTACTTATTCATCTAAATTAAGTAAATAATTATCTTTGATTATTTAATTAAACTACTTTCCCTTCTCCAAAGTTGAATAATTAAATCAATTATTCAATTTCCCCAAAATCACTCAACATGGTCAAACAAATAAATATACTTTATTTATTAAAATCAAATACAACTTTCACATTCCTCTTAAATATTAATTAATTAATTTAATTAATTAATACATCCTCACATATTTTGATTGAATAAATCATGACCATTGATTTCTCGATCTATTTTTCAATCCCACTAAACACTCAATCTAACTTCATTCCCATGAATCATTCAATCTAATCCCACTGATTATTCAATTAAAATATTTAATTGGATCAATTAGAGGAGTTAACTGATCAATCTATTTCCTCTCAACAGTTCTCAAATGTTGATCATAATCTTTCATTATTACATCTCAATCGTTCTTCTAAAATCTAAAAAACTATAAACAACATTCTTCCTTCTCAAAGATATATCGAATAATCTAGAGAATTTGTGGAGAGGTCATGTCAAACTAACTATTGAAGCACATTGAAAAATCCCTTACATTTATGATCACCATTACTACTACTTTTGAAGCTTTTTACAATGGAGGCTTCGTATTGATCCAGAAAATCCAACATTTGTTATCAATATGAATACACTCTGACATTGGATGGTAAGGTTGTTCTTTTTGAGTTCATTTACATTTCTTAATTGATTATTTAATCTTATTGTTTGAATTCACAACTATGGTAGTCACATTTCATGATGTAGGTTGGGACTAATCTTTTTTTATTTCATTCATTTGATTTAATTGTTGTAATTCCATTTTTATGAATTCCCTCTTACACAATTTCATTTTGATGATGATATATGGGACATATTAGTTTGTTTGATGAGACACATGGCCATGCAATTTTTTTAGAACACAATTAAAATTTGGAAAACAATATGTTATTATGTGTGGTTACTTCATATGTAGTTGGGACAATTATAGTGTCTCTTTTGAATATATAAACTTCAGAGTGGAAATTGGGTTTCATATTTGTTAAAGAGGGATTGTGTACAATATATTTTAGTTTAATCTTGGTGAATAATATTTTTCATGTCCACATAATTGTTACAACCCAAAATTTTAATGTTCTAAGCTTACAATGATATAAATTTATGAGACCTATCTTTCAAGTACCAAGGATTTTTATGAATTATGTGATTTTTGTGTGATCCACATGGACATTTTTTTATTATGGGGTGTTTTGTTATCATAGATTCTTCTTTTGGCACATTTTGATGTTACCATATACACATTACACTCATGCATGTATACTTATTCTCATCGAATATGGTTTTGTGGTAATATGCAAATGATCGAACTAATTTGATGATCTTGCTATTTATTATTTTATGAGTGGATGATTTTATGACTAGATGGATTATGATGTCATCACATGTAGTGAATTTATGTCCAATTATCTCTGAGGCTGATTTTATTGATAATATGATATTTATGGATGGAATGAACGTATGCAATAAGATGCTTAATTTTGAAATGTCATTATAGAGATATCATGTTAGTATATTTCATGCTTCAATTTTGATTATTGATGATTGATTAACTATTGCAATTGAGTATGCAGGTTTAGTCCATGACCAATGGACCCAGGGAACTTCAAGTTGACAAATATGCATTAAACCTGTGAAGACAACCTAAGCTATTTGGAGAGGTTAAGGTCTTCTATTTTGTGATTCCTTTATGATGCAGATATTGTTCATAATATACTAGCATGATCATCCTTGGTAGTGTTTAATGTTATGTCTTGTGTGAGATTAGGTGTCATGAAGTGGTAATGGGTCATTGTGTGAGTTGAATTTAATTGCATGTTAAACCCAAGTTTTAAAAGTTGATTTAATGTGCCTAATTTATGTATTAATGATTTTTCATGGCCCGATGTTATAGTGCTTGGACTTAAAGGAACATTTTATGGGCTTAGAGTTTATTTTTCATGTCATATGACCCCCTTTTTAGAGCCTTTTTTATTTGTGATGAGATTTAAATTTGGTTGTCATGTAGCTTTCAAGCATGCAAAAGAAACCTCACACCAAAGGTGTGAAGGGTTAAGTTAGTGGAAGATGGGAGATCAATTATGGAGGTGACACTTGTCACCTTCACAATTGAAGATGGAAGATTAGGGATTTTTGATGGGGTTTTGTTTTTGAGAGGATTTTGCATTGGGAGTCATTTATTCATTGATTTATTTTGCTATCAACTTTGAGGAGAGTGTAGAAGATTGTTGGGTGAAGAGAGGCTTGGAATTGTCAGTTTCTTCTTCAATTTGTTGCCAATTTGGGGTTAAATCAAGTTGGTGTTTCTCCCTTATGCTTATTTATGAAATATGTGAGAATATTCTTCTTATAAAGATGTGGTGTTTTATTTTGCTAGTTTATTGTGTGTTGTGTTTATATTTTATGAAATAGAAGAAAATCTACCATATTGTGGTGATTTTACTTCTTGTTTGGGGTTTTAGTAGGAGAGATTTCCCTTGGAGGGGAGTTGGTTTAAGGGGTATGAGTATCCATATTGTTCATGTATATGGAAATGTGTTAAATACTATGTGTTGAAGATCATGACATTGTGTTGAATGACATGTGATGGAGAATGGGTTGTGGGAGTATGATTTTAAAGGAGTTTATGTGAAAATTTGAAGGAGTTGTATGGCTTGTTATGCAAGAAATTTCTACTATTTTCCCCTCATGATTGATGTCCCTACTCCCCCTTTTCAAGTCTCTTAAAGAATATCCTTTGTGCCATGTCATTTGTGTTGTCAATGACCTATATATGTGGCTATTTGTATTAAGTTTGGTGTAAATGTGGCTGGAAAATATTCTTGTAGTGGTTTCCATATATATTACTATTGTAAAATTTGTGTGTTGAGTGTATGTCTATCACTCTTGGGTTTACCCTAGCTTTGGGGTGGGTTGTTTCAACCTATGGTTGGATGGTGAGCTCCCATTGGCTATGGAAAAAGTGTTATAATTGTGAAAAACATGATCCACATGATCAAACAAAGAAAAAAGATACCTTCCATCCAAGAGATCTACAAATAAAGATATGCAATATTCATCAACAAGAAAAAGTTATACAATGAACCTCAAAGAAACTTCAAGGAAAAAAAGAGTCCTCAAAATTTCCAAAGGTATGATAATATAATGAGGGTTGAGTGCTATGTAGGAGCAACCCTAAATGGTAAAGTGATTAGATCATGAAAAGTGTCAACATCTCATGCAATCAGATAAAATGATCTAATAATAGCTCTCTAGTCAACATAGTAAATCACTCCTAAGTTTAGCTTAAGCCTATGATAATAATTTAGACTAATAATTAATTAAAGACTAATTAATTATTAGCTAATACATGATTACTCTAACACCCCCCTTAAGATGAACTAAGGGCGTAGCTAAAAACCCTAAAAAGAGAATGCATGATGGGTCCCAACAAATAAGCCTTGGTGAGGTACACATGTACAAACAAAAGATCTCTCACAACTAGAGAAAAGGAGAAAACCACTTGGGAAAAACTCCTCTCCAAAAGAAAGAAAGGCAAATGAAGGACTGAAAAATCCTCCAAATCAAGGTGAAGGACTAAGAAGCCTCCAACTAAAATAATGTCCCAAAAAATAGGAAAATGCAGAACACCACTGAAGCACGAAGAAGTTGTAGGCAACTATCGAAAGATGACTAATATAGTGTTGAAATGAATAACCTCTAGAAACAAGAATGCAAGAGTGTCCATATGGTAAATGATCCATCTCATCGAAATTCATGGGTAACTAGTCACTGATGTACACCGTATCCAAAATTACACAGGAACAAGAACTAGATACATAGATCACTCAAATAAAAAAACAAGGAAGCATTAGCACCAATAGTAGAAACCCCCCCATAATACTGAAAATGGGGAATTGTGATAGCTACATTGAAAATTATGTGAAACCAAGAATTTCATGTAGGAGGAACAACCTATAAATAAAGGGTGTGAAAACTAAGACACACACGCATGAGGCAAGAATCACCAATATTCATTTTTGTCATGGAAGGGACACTCACTTGAGAAAGGTGTGATAGCAAACCAAAGGTGAACATCAACCCCCCATTGCACTTTATATCATAGTGTGAATACAAAAGGCACAATAAGATGTGAAAATCCTTAAAAAGTATACACCATAATGACACTTTATCTCAGTGCGTCTACAAAAGAGCTAAGATGTCAAGTAATTCACTAGGACAAAATACTAGAAATACATGAAGAACAGCTAAAAACAAGTCATCCCACGTAAACAAAAAGTTTCCAAGAGCTAAGATGTCCAAGTAATTCACTAGAATGTGAAAACACAAAAAATTGAATAAAATTTACCTTGAGAAATCTAGAAAAAATGGCATGGATGCTAGTGACAAACTCTGAAATACCATCCAACGTTGCTAGAATCACAAAAAATGGAGAAGATGGTCAAAATTTATGAGCTTGGGACTAAAAATAGCACCTTTGAATTCAACAGGTTGTAGAATGTACCAACAACAAAAACATGTGATGAGTCCCACACCACTACAAATTTGGTGGAACTAGCTTTCCAACAATATCTCGTTCTCCCAATTTTAATATCATATGTCTAAGTTATTGCTAAAAGAAAAGAAATGCTCCCTTAGGGCCAAAGAGGGGTCTTGAAGGGGCCTACACAAGTCCATATAGCTGACATCAGCATGATGTCATGTTGACATTAGAAGAAATATGCAGGGAATATTTCCCTACGGATGAAAAAAATCTAACTCCCTAAAAACAAAAAATCACCAAAATATTTTTCCAAACCTTCAGAATATTCCTAAATCACTGATAAAGAATGTGAGTCAAAGAGCAGCCAAAAAACAAGCCAAAAAAGGTGGAATATTCACCGAGAATTTGAAAAGATTACAACGCTACTAAGGAAATACCGCTGATGAGTGGTGTCACTGACGGTCGCCATCGCAAGGCCACTTCGGGTAGTATGGGGGCAGTCTGCTAGTGGAGCACTGACGACACTCCTTAAAATAGTGTTAAGTACTAAAAAAACACTTTTAAAACTATTTTTTTCATTTTTTGTGTTAAAGGAGCCATACAAGAGCCATACAACCCCTGAGGCAAATTTTTTTGTCTCAAAAACACCCAATGGTGAAATAAGAAAAATTTATAGTCAAAATTTGTTGAATCGGCCTCTTAAACGCAACTGTGAGGTTCTTTTTGGCTCAAAATGCTTTGAAATTATAGCTACCTTTTGGATCTGGAAAATAAAACAACTACTTCAAACCCTTGTAGATCTGACCTCAAGAATCCAAATCGAGCCAAATAAAAGGAAAATTTGACTTTTTCAATAGCTCTGAATCCAATGGGAGACTCTATTTTGGTCCCAAATGCACCAAAATTTCACCCACCTCTAAAATTTTCAAAAAGAAAGAAAAGGGGATTCTAGATCTAATGTGTGTAACCCTTATAAAGTCTAAACTAGTGTCTTGTAAACTTGGTAAAAACCACACAATTCAGAGGAATGACTAGCCGAACAGTCTAGTCAACACTGTAAAGACTTCATTAAATTGTTAACCAAGACTTGTAAACTTGTGATGGTGCTACACTATATGTGCCTTGAAAGACCTAAGGTTACCTATTTTATCCTATTAAAGATATTCTACTTGCTATAAAATCATAGAAATGCATAACAGCGAAAAAAGTAAACTGGCGCTAATGGCTACAGGTGCCCACAACATAACTTGTAGCTAAATTACTATTAACAAAGAATTACTGGAACCAACTCAAAACTATTCAGAAATGGAAACTAAACGTAATCTATCCTTTGGATTACTACAAGTCAATTGAATGCAGTCATACATATGAGAAATCATTATTGATAATCATAATATGAGAATCTATTTTAACTTCCATGCAATTTATGAAGTAATGACAACAAAATAACTACCAAATAGAAATAAACAACTATGAACGTAGTAAAGAACAATTACCTTGAGTGGCATGCTCAAGTGTATGTCTTCACTTAACTAAAACCAAATCTAAATCTTTAGATTCTATGCATCCATATGAACTTGAATTTCATTCATTATGCATTCCAAAAGATCACATAAAACATTGCTCAAAGACTGTATTCAAGAAAATCATTTCTGAACAATCAACATGTTTGTAGATTACAGCTAAAACTAAGAAGTAACTGACAACAAAATCCAGGAGTATGAGATTAACTAGCTAACTAACTAAAGAATCAACCACCAGTTATGCATAGGCACGTGGGATTTTGTTCTAAACACAACTCTTAACTAAAATTATTAACTACTTCCCAGATATTAGAGTATGTAATTAATATTGAATTATGGAAACTACAACTGAAAAGAAACAAGTGTTCAAATATAATTAAAACTCTACAAAATGGATCTTCACGTGGAACACATAATCAGTTATCTAGAATCATATCAACAAAAGAATTCTTCAGAAGAATGAATTGATGACTACTCCTAAATCTGGGAATAATAGCAATGATACTACTGTTGAAGACTATAGAATTGATTATCTAAAAATAAGACTAACCTATATGCAGGTGCAAATGGATGATATGGAAAAAGATTTGGTCACATTGATGAAGGTAACAAATGGCCTAATGCATAGAGCAATGGTTGGTGTTGTGTTTGGGCAAACTAAGATCACAAGGAAGCTGAAAAAGTGGGGAAAGATGAACAACTTGAAGGAACTAGATGAGACAAAGGGACCTGACTAGAGAGAATATATCTATCTAATTGGTGATTACTGGGACCTATTTGGAAAATCCAAGTAATGGCTTTTCATCTTGCTTTTTATTATGGTTGCCCTACTCTTTTTGTTGTTCAATTTTAATATCCCGAACTGCTATTTCCAAATAGCTCTATCATGGTTTCGGACGGGTTGGTATATGGTGGACCTAATAAATGGTTATGTATAATGGTTATATGGTTATTATTCTATTTTTGGCCTTTGTGCCACCTTGGACATGTTTTTTTATATGGGTTGGTGGTGCTATTTCGAGACCTATTTTATTTTTTGAGTTTTGGTTGTAACAATGAGATCAGGGCCCTTTCCCTGTTGATCTAATTGAAAAAAAAAGAATTCTTCTTCTTTAGCACCTTATTAATTGTCATAATGATGCACAACTAACTCCATTAGGTGTCTCCACATGATATTTATTACACTAAGCTTGTTCTGGCACTTCCATTGTTTCATTGTCCAAGACCTCCTTTGGTTGTGGGCTACAACTTCCAGTTGTTGCAAGATACAGTTTCTTCTTGGGCTGCAAGAGGTTAATTCAAAAAACATATACACAAAGCTAACTACCATGATTAAACACAAAATTCCAACCACATTTCATACATATCCAAATATAAATAATGCAATGCTACTATATCATAACTATGTTTCCATTACTCTAATCCAAATCCAAGGTTGTATAATAAGCATAAAAAGATAGCATAGCATAGGAATATGTCTGATAATGTTTGAAATCATGCATAAAAACATCAGGAAATGGACTATTAAATAGACTCATCACTCCCCACAACTATACTTTTGATTTCTCTCAAGAAAAAATGCACTAGGGGTACAGATTGTAATGCAATGTAATCTCCCTCAGGTACATGGTAGTATCTACTCCCTTGATCTGCTTTAGGTAGAACCCTCTGTAAATTACAAGTATCTTCATTTTGATTTTTTTATCCTCCTCGCATTCCTTCATCCTATCTCTTGTCCAATGTGGGATAGGTTAAAGGAGCATAGGTAGTTGGAACATGAGTGGTATCCATTTAGTAGCTTGATAAACAACAATATCCATGTACCTTTTCACTCTTTCAATCATGGATATGAAGCTATGTATTGAATGAGGTTCCTTCCTTTGCAGCTCTAGAGTCAAACTAACCCACCTTTCCTATACATATTTATAAAAATTTTGAACTAATGATATCAAGTTTCCACAATCCATATAGCTAATTTGAATTATCATTTTTGGATTTGATTGTGTTTGATATTTTTGCATCAATGTTTCAGATCACACTCTATGATCCATCATCAGGATGAAAGAGAGCTAGAGGAGAAGAAAAATGTAAAAGTCTCAGACACAATCAAATCCATAAATGATAATTCAAATTAATTTTGAACTAACCCAACTATCAATGTATTCCTTCTATTGAGTCATGTATACTTACCTTCATAATTTTCCTTCCTACACCTTTTTGTTTCAAGAGTTGTAACCACTCGTCTATTTTCTCTTCAGGATCTTTGGACTCTTTCCTCACTACAAGTGCAACTGACTTTTCTCTTTTTGCATACTCCTCCATGAGTTCACCTCTAAATTGTTCATTTCTAAAATAGGATGCTAAAGCTATTACTTGCAAATCCCCTACAAATATAAAGGGGTTTCATTGTGCATCCTCTAAAACCACATAATTGTGCAAATAGTACTCACATGGTTGGTCTTGCTCATCAAGGGTAGCACTAAAAAAAATATGAAGAAATTCAAACTTGTCACTCATAGAAACGGGTTTGTTGTTGATCAACATGCTAAATTGAAAACTTAAGAATTTTTCCCAAAGAAACAATGCATATGTTCTAGCTGGGGGTTTGCACCTGATAATTTGGGTAGCCGTATCTGCTATTTCTTCCATTCTAGCTGTCATTTTACTCAATTCAGTGTTCTTTCCCTCCAACACTTTGGTGATCTTTGCAATTAAAGTTTCTTTTTCCTTTCTCCACTTTTCTTTCTCCTGTGGGAACTCGTCAATGATCTTCCATAGTTGATAACCAAGAGACAAAGTTGTGTGGTGAATTTAGGTTTTTATGGTAGGAGATTTATGATTTGCTACTACAAGTTCTCCATCCCCTATTTTGGTCAAGGCAATTTGTGCCAATAGGTCCAGCTTTGCACCATGGCCATATTTTTGCAGCTTCTCTTCCAATTCTTGTATTTTTGTCTCTCTTTCTTTGTCTCTCTTCTCATAACTTTGCACTAGTTCTTCTAGATGTTTAATTATTTCTATTTTTTCTTAAAGCTCCTTTCTAACATTTCTATCCTCTATAAACATTTCCTCTATTTCTAAAAATTGTTCATTACCACCCCCTATACAATCATAGTATTCATGAGTAGGGTTATCTGGATTTTTCTTTTGTGTTTTCTTGGCAACAAATGCATCTTCTAAGTTTGCATCAGAAGTGGTGGATGCATACTTCTTCCTCTTTGCAAGTGTATGCACATTTCTAGGGGTATTTCCCTTTCCTTTTGATTTTTTTTCAACCAACATCACATCATTTTCCTACTATTCCTTGCCCTTTTTCTCTTCTTCTAGTGTTTCCACACTCCCCCTCATAACAACTTGCTTTTCAGGCGTCCTAACCACCTTGGTGGGGTAGGTTTCCCCTTTTGAATATCCTTCTTTTTCTTCTATTTTTTAGGTGTGGATGTTGTGGATGTACTACCTCTTCTTTTCTTGGATTTAGGTGGTTTGGAGGAAGATGGAATTTCTTCTACTACTAGTGGCCTTGATTCTGGAAAAAAATTTATTTGGTCTCACCTTGGCTATGGGTAGGTGAAGCCATAGGTGAAATAGGAGAACTTCCTCTTGTAGGTGCAGTTTGTGGATCTAGGGTTTTAGGTATTGTAGGTGCCTCAAGTAAATTGTTAATATCTTGACAACTCACAAAGTCTTCCTAGGAGATCTAGGGATATTGAATTCTCAAGCTCCTTTTTGCTAATAGGGCTATTAAGCAATGATGTGATAAAGCAATATCACTTTGTTTCCTCTAGTATTCAAATGTCATCCTTTTTAGCATATTGTAGAGGTAATTGGATACATTTACTAATATATTTTGGTGAAGCTGACTAAGTAATTTGAAATGTACAGTGCATAGAATATTTTGTCTATCATCACAAGTGTAACGCTCAAAAGATGATGTTCATTTAACCAAATAAGTTTCCATAACTCATTACATTTCAAGTATAGTAAAATTAAAGGATGCATAGATCAAGAGCTTCCCATAAGTGCTCAAAAGGAAAAATAGTAATATATTTCATTTCATGTATCCAAAAGAAGTAAATTGCATCAACAACAAGGATCTTTGCACTGATACATATGTAAAAGCCAATAGCATGTCAATGAGTTTCCATAAATTCATTCATTAACTTTCAAATTACATCATTAACTTTCAATCAATAAATCTATTTCAATGTTACATCAAAAAATTTCATTCTAATACATCTTTTTCAATGTTACAATAATGAATGTCAAATAGAGCTACATTTACAAGTGGGCTTTACAAGCCTTTCAAAAATAATGCATGAATACATTTAAGCATGTGAACCTTTGAACCTCAACCGCCGTGACACCACTGGTCTTCTTGCAAGTTGGGGCCAAGAGTGTGACTAAGGCGCCTTTTCCGCCCAACCATGAAGTACAAGACTTCCCCGGGTTTCTTCCTAACTCAGAAATCCCCAGCCCTGCATGAGGAGCCTAGCAACCTGAAACAACAAAGTAGGAGGGAACTCTCGATGCAAGCTTGATGCCTATATGCATTCCTAACATGATAATCACATATTTCTTGCAAATAGGAGGTGGCAGAGACCTATATACATTTATTTCTAGGCTTTTATTTCCATCTATTTCAATGGTGCATGTGCTTGGCCAAGCATAAATAAATAAATGATAGCTTTAGAAAAGGTAAAACTACCATCTCTATGGGTCGACCTTCGGCATCCTGTCCCAGTAGTTTCCCAAAAGAACAATAAATAATACACTTTCCATCTAAATTTTTCATTCAATTTTAGACATCTCTACTTCAAAGGAATTCTAATAATTACAAAGTACATACATGGTTCACAAATAACTTTACATTAGCACACTAACTTTCAATGATTTTAAAGCAATCTAAGTTTGGTCTTATGGAGAGAGTATATCTGTAAGTTCTCATTTCTATTTAAATAATTTGATCAAAGTAAGTAAATTATATAAGTCCAGAAAAAAAGATAAACTACTTTAATCAGCCTTATAAGTATGGGGTAAGAACCTAGCTTACAGTTTACTTTCCTATTTAATAGGAGTATGTCTACACTTTTATGAAAAGGAATAATAAATTAAATTTAGAGAAAAGAGAATAATTTCACTCACTTTCATTCACAATTTCTTATATCAAGAAATATCGTCTAGTCTAAAATGCCATAAAGTGTATGTATATATATATTTACATGTTTTATATTCCTAAAATTCACTAGTTTAAAGAAAATATATTTTCAGGAATTTCAGTTTTTCCCCAATTTGTAGCATGTAAAATACACCTAACATAATAAAGTTCCTCATTATGATAATAATTTTAATGCAATCAGCCAATTCTGTGTTTACCCATTTCTATTTTGTTGAACTTGTTTATTTTCAAATATAAGAAAGATATATATGTATATTTATATATGGACATATATATATATATATAATCATTTGGTTGCATTTACCTACATATAATTATATACATTCTCATAAGATTTTAGAGAAGAAAAAAATAAAGAAAAAAATAGAGAAATCTATACCACAATGAATTCAATTAGACTCAACTATGTATTCTTTTTCATACATATAAATAATCCAGATCTATGTTTCTCATATATATATATATTTAGTTCAGGAATCTTTTATACAAAATAATTTCTCAGAAAAATAAATGTATTTCATAGTTCAATGTATGTATATATATATAGCATATATATACACACACACATATATATATACAGTATGTGAATATATACCAAACTTGTATACTATTGTTTCCCATACGAAATCTACAAGCGAGGAAGCAGTTTTAAGATCTACTTACAGTTTAAAGAGAGAGAATTTAGTATTGATAGGGCTTACGCCCCCCCATATGGGGAGGCGCTGCTTGTGGAGAGCAGTGCCTCCTCCACAGGCCGTGGCCTATGGAGGGGTGTTGTCCCCCACAGTGCAGCCCTTCCCTTATGGAGAGGGCACGGCTAGGGAGAAATCCCAGCCCCCCTTTACCATGGAAAATAAAAGAAATCTGAATACAAATTCAGTAACATTTGAGTGCATTCCCTTCACAATTTCGAATTTGTTTTATGCAAAAATAGTTCAAATTTTTGAACATATGTATATGTATATGTTTAAATATATGTACTTACACAAATTATTGTATGTATATATATTTTAACATATAAATATATATATATAAACCAACAATCTAGCACAAGATTCATTCAGAGATTTATCCAAAAAGAATGATATTTCTGAGTAAAATACAGAGAAACGAAATTGTCTTTAAAATTTATAAAGAATTTTAAAAAAAATGTATAGATTTCACCGTAGTATTTTGCTCAACAAACTCAACAAACATAGAGGTTTTGTACAGACCAATCTTTGCACACACAGTAGATTTCTTTTCTCTCATTTGGAACCTTAAGGCAATAAAAGAGAATTAAGAAGAAGAACCTGGATAGTTTGTTGACAGCTGAAGATGCCTCCCTGCCAGTTCCTCTTCTTGTTTCCTCTGAAACTCCTTCTTGCAAAAACCTTCCTCTTCTCCTCTCATTTTTCCTTTTTCATGTTCTTCTATTTTCTCATCTATTGGAAACCAAAACCAAAACAAGAAACTATCTGGTAGCCATGAAAGTAAAGTTGCAGAGTAATTCCCGAAAACATCAAGAAAGGTTGGTTTTTCTATTACCCCTCTTTCCTTTTTAAAGTTTTCTTTTTCTTTATTTCAAACCTAATCTTGAAAATATTAGATTTTAAAATAAGAATAAGATATAACTTATCTTTTCCATTTCCCGTGCTTAGATGGAAAATATTTAAAATAAAATCATATTTAATTTAATTGCATATAAATCCCCTTTTTGGAAAATATTTACCCAATAATTAAATAAATATCTTCTAACTATTAGTTAACTTATTAACTCAAAAATTAACACAAGTTAAAAGAAGAATAGAATACTTACTCAGATTTTTATCATGCATAGGCATTTAAATCAAAATCTATAATTAATTATAATTAAAATTTAATTCTTTTACTTTATTATGCTTATATTTCACTATTTCTTTAATTCGAATAATCATTATTTATTTTACGAAAAATAAAAAACAATCAAGCCAAAATTATCATTCCTAAATGCAATCTATATGAATCTAAGTGCTTGTGTGTGATCGAGAGAACATCCTTCTTTATCCAGTCAAGAAGCTAACCTCATCTCCTTAATCACACCCTTGGTCTTCGACCTCTGCATCTCAAGTGCACTCAAGCACACAACAATAAACTGAATTAGTATCCCGTAAAGATATAAATCAAAACAATAGAATACATTAATTCAAATATTTTTATTCTATTTTGCTTCATCTTCAAAGTAAAACACATTCAATATTATTCAACTTTTCATAATTTAAGTAAACACTTTCATATCTCACCACACCAAAACACCATAATATTCATTATTATTCTACCACACACATCCAATCAGATAAAAAATCCACACAAAACCAAAAGCAACCTACATCAGGGTCTGAGATGTGACAACAAGGTATCTAATAACATAGGAAGCAAAGTTAGCCTAAATCCATGGAAAAGAAAGTATTTTTGTACCTTGGGATGACAAATCCAAGTTTTCTCCTCGCTCATAGAATTCCTCTCTTATAGCCATTGCATCTACTCAAACTAGAAACTCTACTCTAGTCCTAGGGAACCCGGATACTTGTGAAATTGCTCCTTCAGATGCATCTACTGACAACCCTTTCACCATGGCTTCATCATGCTCCAATGTGGTTGCAAATCTCCTTGTTATGTCATTGTCAAACTCTGTCAGCTTTAGAAAGTAATTAATCCAACCAACTCTTATGAAGATAGATAATACCAATGCATCTTCTAATATCTACTTGTGTGCCGACGGATCTCTCCTAATAATGTCACCTCCCATTGGTGAATCTCTTTACCTTTGCTCAATGTTCTTAACCTTAGAAATTTAGCTCAATTTTCACTTCACCACCCTCAAACCCTTCTTCTTACTCTGATATTTTCTCGTGCACTCTCATTACAACTATACTATAACTACAACTTCCCTTCTCCTTTATATGAGCTTAATTCAACTTTAAAATGGGTTCTAGGTTTGACTTAGCTCAAAATTACATATTTTAGGGAATTGGAAATTGAAATTAATAGCAAAATGAAGATGTTATTTAGGACAAAAAGGGTTTGCATGTCATGTTTGTTTGTTCACATTTAGCTTTAGGCGGTGAAAATTAAAAAAATTGGTTGTATTGTACCCTCCCCCCAACTTAAGGTTTGAGGTGACCTCACTTCAACTCATTATAGGTGAAGGTAGTGTTAGATAATATGGAAATAAATGTAATGAATATATCACATGCTTAACTTAATATAGAAATACATAATAAAAGCATTAAGAAATCCATAACAATTATGGTAATGTACTTTACGTACCTATCAGAGGTGATTAACTGAATGACACATGTGTGAGCTGAATAAAATGTATCTGCATGATGAATTGATGTGACAAGAAGTAATTTCAATTGAATGGATGATGAGGTGGTGGGTGTAAGGAAATGAAATAGAATAGATGAATGATGGTTAGTGATGTGGTAGTTCAAATGTTTAAAATTTGAATTGGTACCGTGAAATAAGATACGCATGTTGTGGGTACTTATTATGATAAGACTAATATTGCATGTGTGAGGAAAATAAGGTGAAAAAGGTGTGAACTATAATTAATGTGGCACCAATTTTTGAAATTTCCTGCTAGACGGTGTTGTAGGTACCTTCAACATTAGGTCTCGTCTGAATTGTGACAACTTTTGTGCTATAGGTCTCTACTACAACAGGGCCCTTTTTGAATGGTGATTGTTATATAGAAGACAAGTCCCTCTAGAAAAAGTATGTACATCATTTTGATTATGCTATGTGTGAATGTGAGGTGGAATAAGAAATTAGACCTAAGTGATCTCAGGGATTGAGTTATGTATCTTAATCACTGAGTCACTTCAAGAACTTGGTACATTTGCTACTAAGGCATCATTTTATGTTTTTGAACCTGTATCTAGATCATTGAGAGTTCCATATTACTAAATGAGAGAAAGAATGAAATCTTCCTTTTGTACTGATTTCTTATAAAGTTTTAGCCTGTGGCCATTAACTAGGAGAGAGAACCTTACTGCATCTATAGTGCACAACTTTACTGCTCCATTAGGAAAGACGTGGTTGATCTCATAAGGTCCCAACCAATTGGATAGGATTTTCCCTTTAAAATCCTTGTATCTTGAATCATATAATAAGGCTTAGTCTCCTACATTAAATTCCTTTGTCTTGATATATTGGTCATGCCACTTTGTCCTCTGATTTTGTACTATCTTGGTATGATGTATTGCCTCCATCCTAATTTCATCGAACCCATTTAAGTGGTATAACCTATCCTTTTGAGCTATTGTGAGATCCATGTCCAACTCCACTGTTGTTCTTAATTTCTTAAACTCTATTGGGAGGACTATTGTTTTTCCATATACTAGCTCATAGGTTGTGAAACCAGTTGTTTTTTTCCAGGTTGTTTTGTATGCCCATACTACTTCTAGTAATCTAGCAACCCAATCTCTTCTGTGTAATTGTATTGTCTTACTTAGAATATTGTCATTTTCTTTGATAGTAACCTCCACCTAGCCATTGTCTTGAGACTGATAAGGTGTTGACTTTTTGTGCTTGATTGCATATTCTTCAACCAATTTGGTAATTAGTTCTAGAGTAAATTGTTGACCCTGATCAGTCACTATCTCTCTAAGTACTCCATACCTAGTAAAAATGTCCTCAATCAAAAAATTAGCCACATTGTTGATGCATTAAGTTATTAGCCTATTTTTTGTTGTTTTTATGCATACTTTAGACACTATTAGATAAACCTTTCAGAAAATACTCCTATACTATGCCATCTTTTCATGTTTATTATATAACCTTAGACATAAATTATAGTAATGAAAATATGGTTATGATATAGTAGCATTGCATGGTTTATATGAGTATGCATGAAGAGTGGATGGAATTCTATGTTTAACTATGGTAGTTAGCTTTGTGTATATCTTTTGTGGATTAACCTCTTGCAGCTCAAAAAGAAAATGTATCCCATAGCAATTGGAAGTTGTAGCCTACAGCAAAAGGAAGACTTGGGCAATGAAATAGGGGAAGTGTCAGATCAAAGTTGAATGCAATAACTACCATATGAAGACACCTGATGGAGTTGGTTGTGCATCATTATGATAGCTAATAAAGCACTGGAGAAGAAGAATTATTTCTTTGATAGGATTCTAAATAATTTTTTGTGTGTTTTACATGCAAATCTATTTTATAGAGTTTCAATTCTATAAGAACTCTTCTTTCTTTTTAGTTATAGTTTGAACAATTCAATATTAACTATATACTATGATATCTAGTAGTGGTTGTTATGATTGCAGTTAGGAGTTATATTTAGAATAAATTCCCTCATGCTTGTATATAACCAATGGTTGAGACCTTAGATAAGTTAGTTGATTTCAGTATCTTGCTATCAGTTGCTTTTTAGTTTTAGTTATCATCTACAAACATGTTGGTTATTCAAAATGATTGCATTGAATACAATCTATGAAGAATATTTTGTGTAATATTTTGCGATGTGTAATGACTAAAGTTCAATTTCACATGGATGCGTAGAATCCGATATTTAGATTTGGTTCTAGTGAAGTGAAGACAACCACTTGAGTAGGACACTCAAGGTAACTGTTCTTCACTACATTTATAGATGTTATATTTTTGTTTAGTAGTTATTTTTGTTTATCATTGTTTCATAAATTGCATGTAAAGAAAAATATATTCTCATACTTTGATTATCAATAATGAATGTCCATGAGCATGCATGCATTTGGTTAATCTTTAGTACTCCACGGGTTAGAATAATTTTAATTGTCATTCTGAGTAGTTTTGAGTTAGTTCAGTAATTCTTTATTAGCTATAGTTCAATTATAGGTTAAGCTATAGGTACCCATAGCCATTAGATCTAGTTTGTTTCTTTCATTGTTATGCAATTCTATAAATTTCCAGCAATTAGAACACCTTGAATAGGATAACTCAGGAAGCTTCAAGCCTCTGAAGGCACATATAGTGCACCACCATCACAAGTTTACAAACCTTGGTTGATAATTTAATGAGGTCTTTACAATGTTGAGTGGACTGTTCAGCTAGTCATACCTCTGATTTGTGTAGCTTTTACCAAGTTTACAATACATTAGTTTAGATTCTACATTTTTGGTGCCATTGTTGGGGATGGTTCTATCTTCATAGACTTGTTTTCTAATCTTTCATGTTTTACACTTTGTTTTCAGCATTATGACTGTTAGAATTAATCTTTTTCACAACACTAGAAAGATATACTAACACTATGTAGGACTGCTACTATATAAATCCATATTTCATGTATGCGGAGGCAGAGAGACTCTTTCCATAGATTCCTCCTCTCTACATGCCAAGCTAATGGAACCGCTAAAAATGCTTCATGTTCCATCTCAAAATTTTGCAATATTTTGGTTAAATCCACTTCTCTGGGCTTAGGTTTTGTTCACTATCACTTTTTTAGGGTTTATGTTGCTAGAACCCTTCCTAAGTAGCCCTTTAGCCTATGTCCTTGCTAATGTTCTAATTCACTATTGACCCCTTATCGTTGGTACCTGATCATTTAAGTTATATCCTATGCCATCGGAACCCATGAAGTGACTAACCCCTCATACCTAGGTCGGAAACATATTTTATTTTGTAAGGTCAACTAATCGACCTTGTTTGGCCTTTACATACTTTGATTAAAATGGTTTTAAGTCTGTCAAGGCATTTTCTTATGTTGTCCTAGGTGGTCCCTTTTTAAGAAACAACAAATTGACATGTGTAGATTTATTACTTTATGAGGACCGTTTGATTGATGAGAACACATCTTGGCCATTCCCCGTGCCCCCATTTGATCTTGTTTCATACTAAAATATTGTCGTAGGTGGGCAGGCGAGTGCCACATGTCCTTTGCACGTAAGGGCCCAACATCGTTGAAAATTCAGAGGGTGATGAAGTGGAGATGATCAATGATGGTGGTAGAGTAACGCGGCTACATCAGGACCATTCCCTGCCTCCCCATTCAATTTCTTTTTGCATTTAAAACTTTTCATAGGGCAACTGGCAGATGACATCTGTCCATGCGACCCATATGTCTTTACAGAGGAAATTCTCTTCATTAGGTGAGATCAATGATCAAAGAGGGGTGGCGTGGGTCAATATTGACCAATCCTTGCTATTCCATGGGGGACCTACCTCTACCTCTCGTCTCTCAATGGGGAAGCGGGAGATTTCCACATGCCATCATGTAAGCTACCAAGGAAACATTAGGAAATGGAGGAATATTAATGAAATGTTTTGCCACATATTGAAAGTGTTAAAGCTCGGGTTACTAAAAGGGTTTTCAAAAGCATGTGTTGTAATGAACAGAGGATCTTTTGATTGCAGTCGTTGAGTGTACTTGAGGATTATGTGTATCAGCATGAGGGCTCATGTTAAGATGCACAAGTATTAAAGGTGAAATATTTAATCCCATCCCTTCCTTGTCTCCTCATGCATAAAAGTGGTACACAGGTTAAGACTCATGGGTGAGAGGGGAAGATGACACATGGTTTCTTTCTTCAGTGATGAAGTGATGGTGAAGCCCACAGATCACTAGCAAGTGACTCCATATGGCTTGTTTGGATTTGATGAAGGAAATGGTTGCACAGAGTTAGCTTATTCAAACTCTGTTGACTCAATCTGAAACGGTGATCATTTCATTTTGATGTAAGATCAATGGATGGAATTCGAAGTTGAGATCAAGGGCAAGTGAGCCATTTTGGTTCATGCGAGTGAGCCATAATGGTGGATAGGACGTCGAGCTATCGAATTAAGAGTTGTAAGGTCTTTAAAACTTGTTTTAAAGCACAATTGCATATTGATAAAAGCATTCTACATGTCCAGAGAAGCTCGTGCTGAAATTTTCAAGCCAGTTCAACGTTGAAGTTAGGGTTTTAAGCTTACGCCAAGCCAGTAAGTTGGTATACTATCCTGCCTTTGAAATTATTAAAACTCGCTCAATTGTACTTTCTCTATCATTCTGTCATTAGGGTTTTCTTGGTTTTGCATTTCTTTAAGGTTTGATGTTTGTTTAGGAACATTTAGTTGGTCCTACATTGCTATAATTTATGTCAAACCCTTGTTCAAGACATAGATTTTGAGCAACTAGAAACCTCAGTTTATAAAAAACCTTGAGTCATGGCTCCTAAAATAAGAACGTATTCATCAAAGGAGGAAGCTTCTACTTCCAAAATACCTTTGAGTAAGAACGTAGTTGACCAACTACCACCCTCGACCAATGTAAAACCCAAGGGTCAATTGCTTTTTTAGGGGTACATAGGTAGTTCAGGACCTGGTCAAAAAAAATTCTACTATTAGGGATGCCAAATTGCCCTACACTGGGTGGGAATTGTTTTGTGGCTAGTTTGGGAATAGGAATTGTTGTGTTCCAATTGGTAACCCTTGGAACCTCGATTTAGGAAAACTAATTGTATCAAATGTATACCTGGATATTGATTTGTTAAGAGAAATAGCTGTCAACTATGACCCAGTCACCAGAACTGTGAGGTTCTTTGATGGAATTGACATGGTTAAAGTCACCAAGGAAGAAATTGCTCGTGTTTTCAAACTCACTGAGTGGAGTGATGATATGACTAAAATTGATGAAAAGGCTCTTAGGGAAGAATATGATAAAACCAAACATGCATTCAAGGTCCATATGTTGCCAAAGTATCTAGTAGAGATTAGTGGTCATAGGGTTACATTGGGACCATTTGATAAAGAGCCTTATCCTATCAATTATTTTGTCCTTTACTTCCAAAGAACTTTCTACTCCATTTGTCAAATAATTGGCTATGACCCAGTTACTGGAATGCCCATGGCTTGGATGTATATGGTGGCACACATACAATACCCCCAGTATTGCACAATATATGATTATGCAGGGTTTCTTGCAGAAAAAATTCATGAGGGTTTGGTAAAGTTGAAGAAGGGTGAGATGGGGGAAAGATTCAATTGGTATTCACTGCTTATGCACATGTTTCTATTCAAAGGTGCATCTTACTTTGGGCAGAATATGACATTGGATAGGAAGGAGGGTAATTTAGAATTGCATGTCCAGTGTTGGACCACCGTCTTAGATATGAATGATAGAACATTTGATTATGTGATATTTGAAAATATGTTTGCATCCGAGTTGAGAAGAGCCTTGGTTATGAATGTGCCAAGAGTCCCCAAGGCCCTGCATGACTTCTTAAGACCTAAAGATACGTGGCCTAAATTGGAGGTTAGTCATAATTGGGGAGATGTTATCCCTTATCCTATATATACGGTTTTGAGAGTGTATGGTGCCACTGTCACACCTCACTTGTTGCCTAAATGTGTACTAGAAAGAATTGGGTTTCTTGAGGTGATGTATCAATTGGGAAGTGTGGAGAATAAATATTTGATGGATTAGGGAAAGGGAAATTTCTTCCCCTCGTATACATGCTTCTCTAATTTTGTAATGATTAAAGGGGGTTGGAATAAGGTAAATGATATGCTTAAAAAATTTAACATGAAGAGAGAAGTGACAAGATAATATTATGATCCTAAAGGTTTCATGGCCTAGTTGAAGGAAAGGAATAGGAGTTCCAAGTTTGTGCATATTTTCCAGATCCTTAAAGATATAATAAGGAACATCTTTGATCTTTTGGAGCAAGAGAATAGAAAAGTGAAGTGGATTGCTTTTAACAAAATGCAAAGAAAGGAAAAGGATCCAAAATTTGTTGCTCTTGCGAAAATCCCTAATATAATGTAGAGAGTGGAATATGTGTTCTATAACTTTAAGACAATGGTGGGTCATCTTGGAGGTGAAATAATGATTCAAGACAATGGGAAGAACCCTATGGAGGAGGAACACGATGGAGGATAAATCCCTTTTATGGAGGAAAGACTTACATACCAACCTCCTAAGGAATAAAAAATAAATATTTTCATAAGGAGAAAGAGCAAGGCAAACAGAGATGATGCAATAATTTCTCCCTCTCAACAAGAGGATCAAAGACCTCCTTCTCTAGTGCCAAAAATTCCACCACCATCTCCTCTGAGGTCAACTGCATCTAAAATTTTGGATATTGATACCCCATCGCAACATGCCTCACCACCAAAAGAGCCACCACTAAAGAGAAAAAAAGTCAAATCAACTGCTTTGGTGGATTATGATGATGATGAATCTGACGAAGAGATTTGGGTATTTGAGCATGAAATGCAACAGGGAATTCCCCCTGTACCTGCAGTGATTGTTCTGCAACAATTGGGTATGAGGTTGAGCAAGGCTAACCTCACTAGGATAAACAAATATGATGATCTTATAGTGGAGGCATGCACAAAATTCATGGATGATGATTCATTTGTAAAGTCTCAGGATTTCATGGAATTTTCCTATAGGGCTAAGAAGGATGAATATGTTACTAATGTAGCTAAGCAAAGAAGCCTTCATCCAGAATTGCTAAAGGAAACTATTCGAATTTCATAAAATGACTGCAGCAAAAGGCAGAGAATTGGTAAGAAATAGTGGTGTTTTGTTGTTACCAAAGTGGGATCTAGCCTCTACTATTGCTTTTGATACTATAAAGAGATGTGAAAGACCACTCTATAATTTAGAAGAAGAAGCCACAATTGCACTACAGGGATCATCTTTTAGTGAGCAATGGAATGCATTAGCTATATGTTCCATAGCCCCAAGCACAAGGAAACCTAACATTGCAGAGCCTACACCAGACTATAGGGGAGGCCTGATAATAAAGAGAGTGTCAAAGACATCAGCTCTTGAGGCAACAATAATGTCAGTACATGTTGCTCAATTCACAAAAGCCATAGTGGAATCAGTAACTGTAGAAAAAGAAAAAATTGGGAAGAAATACAATGACTTGCTAATTGAGTATGGGAAGACTGAACAACAAACAATGCAGATGCAAATAGAGATAACGTTATTGAGGGAGAAATTGCAAAAATTGCAACCAAGAGAGCAAAAGTAGATTGATGTTGCCTCCCCTACTGCTTCACCTAAACCAGCACCTACTGACTATACCCCTACCACAAGTTCCTCATGGGAAATTGTGCCATATAATATGGGAACTATACCGATTTCAACGGTAGAGACAGACACGCCTGAAGTACCATAGGCAGAGGAAGGTGCCAGCAAGGTTGAGTTGCTTAACCAACTAAGTGATTAAAAAGAAAAATGTGACAACCACAATAGGGAAATATTTTTCAATAATATGAAGATTGTCACTACAGTCTTGGAACACTTAAACAGGGGGGTAAATAGTAGATTAAACAACATTCATGATAGCTATTCCAACATGAAGTATGCTATAAATAATTTTGGCAATGATAAGAAGAGAGCTATTCCACTTATCGAGACATGGATCCCCAGGTTGCAAGAGTTGAGAATGATATCTATTGGATCCAAGTAGGATGTTGACCCCCCTAAGAAACATAAGCCCACCATTACTATTGTAAATGAGATTAAGGAATTCGGGAGAAATATTGAACCTTTGGAAACTAAGATAAGGGAATTGGTAAAGAACTTTCATGAAACACATCATGATCTCCTCCCATCTATTTTAAGGGATGATGGTAGTATAAAAACCTTACAGGAGTAGAGAAAGGAAACTAATGATGCCATTTCAAGTCAAGCTGCTTCAATTTCTCAGGAACATGATATGGGTACACTAAAGAGGAACATGGGCATGTTGTCCCATGCAGAGATTGTCTTGGTAGAGTTTGATAAGGAATCCAATAAAGTTGTTACCAAGTATTCACCTTACAAACAAAAGGTTGATAGTGTCATGAAATTCAGTTGGCCTATTGAAGAGGAATTCCAAGCTTGGAAGAGAAAATACTTGGATGTACTAGAGGATTGAATTGTAATGGTAGGGTGGCAAGTATAATTTTGGTCTTGAAGTTTGTAGCCATGATGATTAATGGATGGGAGAGAAACAATGCATAGCCTCGAAATAGTACAGATTAGGATTTTGTTGAAGTATTGCAAAAAATTATTATTCTCTCTCCAACATGGAAATTAGTGGCACAAGTGCTGACTTGGATGGGTCAGTTTTCTCTTTTTGTTGCTTTTCATACTTTTAAATTTCTACTAATGGGGCATGCACGTGGTTAATACTTTTGGCTTGTGAATAAGATATTTTTGAAGCTATTGCAACAATTGAGAGATTCCTTTTGGAAGGCGGGTGTATCTTCTTCAACATGTCCAAATAAGTTGTGTCTTATATGTTTCCCCCCACTTTCAAAGGATGCAAATTTAACTACCTGGGGAATGTTGAAATTGAAATTAAAATGTATGTCAAATGTAAATGTGACATTAATTTTAATTTGGCTCAATGCTTGTTGCTCCCATATTTTCTATAAATGGGAATTCATGGCCAATTACAAGGGTCTTTTGATGGTTAAGCAATTTTTGAGCTCATGTATGAGTAATTCTGATAATTTAAAGCACATAGAAATAGATTAGTGTTAAGTATTAGGAATGTATTCAGATCTATAATTGGCTTAATTGTTCTACAATAGAAAAGATATACGAATGATAATTGAAAGTTCATGGATTGGTTTCTCTCCTCTATAATTTTGGCTTTCAAATTATGAATAAAGGAATCAAGGTTCATTTATTTGTCTTCAATCACTCTAATTGGATGTGTGATTTCATATTTTGCTTTGGTTCAAAGAGCTAAGTGCTTAAATGAGATCATAGATTTGTAAGTGAAATTCAAGGATTTTTAAAAAGTTTCTAATTTTGGACATATCGAGTTGTGTGTTACAAAGTAATATACAATAGTCTACAAATACTTGTTTCCATTTGCTAATGTATTACAGTTTATTGCATATGTGAATATGTTTCCCTCAGATAAGGCACTAGTCCATTTGTTTGGTCAACTTTTATGTTAGTGAGCCACCTGTACCTGACAAAGAACATAAATATTTATATTAATTTTTGACACATCTGTAATTGCAGTTTAGTAGTATGAAGTATTTCTCATTCCTAGTTGTAGGTACAATTTGTTAAAGGGTCTACCAAATCCTTTAGGAATTTTGTCTATTTGCATCTAATAGGGATGTATTTGTTTGTTTCCAATGTTTGTGATAAAATGGCATGAGAGTATCATATAGACATTGTCAGGATCACACTCTTGGGTTTCATAGAGCCTAAAGAGTAGAGGTCTAGCCTATCAAGATAGCACCTGTTTGTTTTCAAATCCTTTCCATTACTTATCATTAGATTCTGGAAAGTTCATAGGTAGATGGGGAGATTAAGTTTGGTTCTAAAAAAACAACCAATAGATTGGCAACTCTATTGGGGACATTGCTAATTCCAACGTCTCTAGGTAGATCTGTTACAGTCAGAGTCAAGTGTTTTAATTGTTCTTCATTTCTTGGAGAATAATTGGTTCAAATTTTCATCATATAAGCTATGTCAAGTTTCATGCTTCAAAGTTTGGTTTGTTCCTCTAGCTTGTGTCGGTTTATGTTCAAAATATTCTCTAATATTGCAAGTGCAACCCCAAAGTGTGATAAAAAATTATTTCCTAGTATTTTGGGTGGCAACTCTAAAGTCTCTCATGCTAGTGCGAGAATAATTTCCAAGAGAGAAAGTGAGAAAGAGAATTTTGTGATCCAATTTGACTCCATGAGGAAGACTAGGAGCTACACAAAGAAGCATCCTAAACAAAAGATGGATTCTAAGCTTTCAAAGGACAAGCAACTCACATGGGTGAAGAAACATGTTGAATCAAGTAAGTCTACTAAACTTCCCATTGATGCATCTCCTACTTTTAATAATGAGGTAAATAGTGCATATATTCATGAAACAGCACGTGAAGTTGAGGTGCCTTATGTAAATCAAGGGGGTTTTCCCACTGAGGAAGTGTTTGATAATCAACTAGATGTCTCAAGAGAAGAAGATAGGTGGGAGTTCTGGGAAAATAATAAATAGTTTCCAAACCCTTCAACTCCTAGAGTTGGATCTACTTTAAATGGGGATAATTTTAAGCCAAGAGGTGAACTCGCTAATGTAGAAGTGCACCTTCCCCTTGAGGGAGAACCAGCTAATCTTGATTTCTTTACCCCTAAGCTAAGTGATTCTGTAGATATCCTGGAAGATGAGGAAGACATAGATAAAGATATGCGATCCTTAGAAGAGGAAGAACTTAATCTTAAAGAAGAAGAACGTAGGTTCATGGATTTGGAAGAGAAAAGAGTAAAGGACTTGAAAGAAAAGGAGGAAACAATTAAAGCTAAGATGCAAGAAAGAGATGCTCAAACACAAAAAATAGAAAAGATGAGGGAAGAAGCGAGGAAGAAAGAATTTCAAGAAAATGTTTCTAGGTTTGTTGCTAAAATAACCCCTAATCCACGTAAGGTGACCATTCAAATGGGAACCTTTGTTGCAAACACTTATACTACATCCATTGAAACTTCCAAAGCTTCAAATTCGTCTGTTGCTGCTAAGAAATCACAATATGTAGGTCATGGGAAGAAGCCCATTGATCAGTTAAAGAAAGCTACCTTTAATACCTTCAATACCAATACCAATACAAGCACCAATACTTCATCTGTTAATAATTCCACCCGAAATGTTAAGATTGATCCTACCCCATCAACTGCACCCCCAAACCCCGAGATCTTGAGATTGTAATTGGAAAATGACAAGTTATTGCAAGAGTCTAAGAAAACTAAAATGGAAGCTTCAAATGTAGAAATAGCTAGAAATATTTATTTTTTTAAGATCTCCATACCAAATCTAGAAGCTTCAAGCTCTGGACATACTGATAGTGAATCACAAAAGAATAAGTATGAGCGACATACTAGTAGTGGAGGTGGTGGTGGAGATCAAGGTGGTGGAGGTGGAGGAAATGATAAAAATAAGAACTCTTATTTTGAAGGTGATGAGGGAAAGAAGAAAGGAGGTGGTAGTAACAATGGAGATGGAAAAGCTAAGGATAAGACTCAATCTGATGACCAAAAAGATGATGAGCCTAGAAATTCTCATAGAGACTGGTGTAAGATGCTCCTTGGTTTGCTTGCACAATCAATTAAGAAGACCTTTTACTGTCTTCATCCAGGAACCTAATCCCTTTCTAGGTTCTTTCTAGGCTTAGTCTATACACTAAGTCATGTCTCAACTCTTCTCCAAGAGCCTCACTCCTTATGCTTCACCTTAGAGGACTGACACCACTTGATCTTGCAAAGCTCTCTCCTACACTTAGAAGAATCTAAGTGCCAACTTCAATCTCAACCTTGAACTGCTTGCAGGGGTGTTAGAGACACTGAAAAAATGCATTTCCCATCCACTTAGATCCATCTTTGAGGACCTCCAATCTGTTGTCTTACCGATTTCAAGATTTTGCTTTGAGAAGGCCTAATTGCTTGTAGCCCTTGACAGTGCCCTTTTTTCTTTTCTCGCCCAAACTCTCCAAACAACCTAGCAAAAAAATTGCACTTTTAGACACCCTTTTTAGTCCTTTAAAAGATGCTTAGGGTTTTAGACCCCTGACTCCTCCGTACAGTGGATTCCTACAATCTAGGGTAAATAGGGCTAATAGGCCTAATTCCTAGGGTTTCAATGATCTCTTACTAATCTCTCACACAAATGGATTGATTAAGCCTCAATCCTTCTAGCATTCTTAGGTAAGGTTATGCCCCACCTGGAACTGTACTTTTTCTATATAGTACCTCCTTCCCCTACCTATGTTCTTCAATTTTTCACCTTCAAACCTCTAACCAGGCAACTTTAGCTCGCCTAGGGTTTGTTAATACATCCTACTGCTCGACTCTTCAAGACTCCTACCACTACATATGTACAGAGCAATGACTCCCCTAGCAAATCCATCCATTCTCAAGAAATTCCCGTGGCTAGATTTCATGGGGGAGCCATGAAAAGATAAACTGTTCAAAACTGACCCAGAAAAACCTCAAGACTCTAACCTATGAATTCAAAACACTAATTTAGCACAAAACAACTTGACTACTGAATGAAAAAGACTTGAAACTTCACTATGAACACGAATACAATGCCAAATTAGTATATACAAAGCATTTGATATCACTGTTTCTCAAGATACTCAGGAAAAACACATAAATTCTAGAATTCTCTCTATTCCCATTAACCAAAAACTTGATTACAACAATACCACACCATGCATTCAAGCCACACCTTACATAGATGCCATTTTCCAAGTTTTAAGGGATGTTGGTCGATCCCACACTCCTAGCTTTTAGGGGATCTGAGATAACTAAGTTGCATGCAACCTGACAAATGTTGTCATGCAACTTTACAACAACTTTTTGCAACTTCCCATCATTGTGTCCTCTTCCTAACTTCTAGGACCTCTAACTCCTTGATTTCGAGCCATCAACTCCCTTAACTGCCTCTTGGCATCTTTCAAACAGTAAGGATGTGTTTAGAACACATTTAAGGCTCTATTCCAAACTTAAGCTATTTAAGGCTAAATAAAACAAGAATTAACAACAACGATTAAACTATGGTGACCTTAGTCCTAGTGACTAGCTCACCCATTCCACACACAAGCAAGACCTTCTAAGGTCCAAAATAAACACACCATTACCCTGACTTGGCTAAGGTCAGGTACAAGCCAAAATTGATCATTAACAAAATGGAGTTTAGCCTAGGTGCTCCTGCACCATCCTCCCCAAAACAAAAGATTTCAATCCACCCTTGGATTGAGTAGGTTGGGATCAATGCCCAACTTCTTGAACTTTGATTCCTTGATCCATACTACATTAGCATCAGGTTGACCATGCCTTTTAACTAGATATTCTTTGTATTCTTTGGTCCTAGTCCTCTTGTAGACCCTGGTATCCAGTATACTGTCAGCTTGTTTGACTGTGGCAGAAGGCAGGTTGAGCTCCTCCACATCTTGGATGACTTCATTGAGACTTTTATCCATGTCTGGTGGTGGTCCTTTGTAATGAACCAGATCTGCAATGTTAAAAACAGGGGACAGCCCACTGTCATCCGGTAGCTGCACCTTGAAAGCATTGTTTCCATATTTTGCTAGGATTGGACAAGGACCTATCCTCTTTATCTACAGCTTGTGAGGGACTCCTTTTTGCAATCTAGACTTGTTTAAATGCACCATCACTAAGTCTCCAACATGGAACTTCACTTCTCTTCTATGCTCATCCACCTTGGTCTTATGCTTCATGGTATTTTCTGCCAATGTCTTCCTGACTGTATCATGAATTTCCTGCATTGCATAGGCAAAATCATCAGCATATCCACTTCCCTTGACTCCATCCTTTAAGTCTCTCAGCTCATAGACACCTCTAGGATGTAATCCATAGATAATTTCAAAGGGACTCTTCCCTGTTGATCTGTTTACAATGTCATTGTAGGCATATTCAGCTTGCCCAATCAACTGATCCCATTGTTGACCATACTCCTTGGTCAAGCACCTTAAAAGATTTCCAAGACTTCTATTTACAACTTCGGTCTGACCATCAGTTTGGGGATGGTATGCAGATCCAAAGGATAAATTAGTGCCCAATCTCTGCCAAAGTGTCTTCCAAAAATGGCTCATGAACTTGGTGTCTCGGTCTGATACAATGTTGATTGGTAATCCATGTATCCTTACGATCTCTTTGAAGAAGAGAGAAGCTATTTGACTGACATCATTGGTAGTTTTACATGGCACAAAGTGAGCCATCTTGCTGAATCTGTCCACAACCACATAAACACTGTCCATGCCCTATCTTGTTTTGGGTAGCCCAACTACAAAATCCATACTCAAGCATTCCCATGGCCTAGTAGGAATAGGCAGTGGTTGGTATAGACCTGCATTTGAAGAAGTACCCTTGGCCTTTTGACACACTATACAACTCTCCACATACCTCCTAACATCTAGATTCATTCTTGGCCAATAGTAAAACCTTTGAACCAATTCTTGAGTCTTTTGATCCCAAAGTGACCACTCAATGCACCATTATGCTTTTCTTGTATCAAATTTTCTCTAATAGAGCCTCTAGGGACACATAACTGATTCCCCTTAAACAAAAGATCACTTTGCAAAGTGTATTCAGCATATTTACTATGAAAATGATTCTTTTACTCAGCACATACCTTATAAATGTCTGCAAAATCTTCATCATCTGCATATAGATCCTTGAAATGATCTATTCCCATGCTCTTCAACTGAATTTCTTGTATGGTGAGGACTCTTCTACTCAAGGCATCTGCCACCTTGTTGAGTACTCCTTTCCTGTGCTTGATATTGAAGGTGTAAGCTTGCAGGTACTCCACCCATTTCATGTGTCTGTGACTCAACTTCTCTTGTGAATTCAAGAAACTAAGTGCTTGGTTGTCTGAATACACTATGAATTCCTTGGGAAGCAAGTAGTGCCTCCATTTCCTTAGAGCCTGGACCAATGCATACATCTCAAGGTCATAAGAAGAATACTTCTTCTTGGCTTCACTTAACTTCTCTAAATGAAAAGCCACCGGTCTGCCCTCTTGACTGAGAATAGCCCCAATAGCCACATTGCTTGCATCACACTCTATAGTGAATAGCTTCTCAAAGCTTGGTAACACCAAAATAGGTTGGGTAGCTATCTTTTCTTTCAACAAGTCAAAGCTTTTATTAGCTTGCTCATTCCATACAAACTTAGTCTTCATTCCTCCTTTAATGGTATCCAACATAGGAGCACAAATAGCACTAAATTGCCTTATGAGCTTCCTATAATATTGAGCAAGACCATGAAAACTCCTTACCTCTGTTGTTGTCTTTGGAGTAGGCCAATTGAGGATGGATTCCACTTTGCTGTTGTCCATTTTCAAGTTGCCATGTGATAGCACAAATCCAAGGTACACCAGCTCTGTTTTGATGAATTCACACTTTTCCAAATTGATCATCAATTTCTCCTCCTACAGCTTCTTGAAAATCAACTCTATCTGTTTGAGGTGCTCTTCTCTTGTTTTGCTATAAATCAGTATATCATCAAGATACACTACTAAAAATTTTCCAATGTAGTCTTTGAGGATTTCATTCATGAGTCTCATGAATTTGGAGGGGGCATTAGACAATCCAAATGGCATGACTAGCCACTCATAAAGACCCTCATTGGTTTTGAAGGCTGTTTTCCACTCATCTCCCTCATGTATCCTAATTTGGTGATAGCCACTCTTTAAGTCTATCTTGGTATAGTACCTAGCTTCACCTAGACAATCCATGAGATCTTCAATCCTAGGGATAGGGAACCTATACCTAATGGTTATCTTGTTTATTGCCCTGGAGTCAGTACAAAGCCTCCATTCTCCTCCCTTTTTAGGTGCTAAGATAGTGGGTACTGCACATGGGCTGATGCTCTTCCTAATGAGACCTTGGTCTAGGAGTTCTTGAATCTGTCTAGCTATTTCCTCATTTTGTTGAGGGGTCATCTTGTAAGCTACTTTATTTGGTAGGGTAGCCCCTGGTATCAATTCTATCCTATGACTTATGGCTCTTTTAGGGGGTAATGCTACTGGTTGTCCACTGCTTACACTGCCTTCATAGGTCTGCAACATTTTCTGTATTTCCTTATATAGCTCTGGATTTTCAGCTACTTTCTCATCATTTACCTCTCTTGGCTTTAACATCACTGCATAGCCAACTCCTTCTCCTTCTTCCAAGGCTTCTAAGAACTCTTTTTCACCAACCATGAGAAATTTAGGACCTGCTGTCTGCACCTCTGTATCTTCTAGCAAAGACTGAATTTTGAAAATTACCTTATCCTTCTTGAAAGTGTAGGAGTTCTTTGCTCCATCATGCATAGCTTGGCGATCAAATTGCCATGGTTTACCTAGGAGCAAGTGACATGCATCCATAGGTAACACATCACACAACACTTTGTCTTTGTACCTTCCAATTGAAAACTCCACCCATGCTTGTTCATTCACCAAGACATGTTGACCTTTATTGAGCCATGTGACCTTGTAAGGATTGGTGTGGGGTATCCTTGTCAACTTCAGCTTGCTGACTGTCTCCTCTAACACAATATTGTCAGTAGACCCTGAGTCAATGATAACTCTACACACTTTTCCCATCATCTTACATTTTATCCTAAACAGGGACCTCCTTTGGCTTGGTTCTTCTTTAACTGGCTCCTTGATCAAAGTTCTCCTCATCATGAGGTTCTCACCTTCCTCTGAATTCAATGGTACTTCAGAATGTTTATCTGCTGCAGCTGTCTCATCATGAACCAGGTTAGTTCTCTTGTCATTTCCATTAGAGGTACCACCTTTCTCTAGGCATCTATAGGTCGGGTGTCCCATTTGATTGCAGTGGTAACACTTCATGTTGGTAAAGTAACTGCCCCTTCCTTGTCCACCACTCCTTCCTCTAGAGCTAGAGCCTCTTCCTCTACCACCTCTACTAGAGCTTCCTTCTTGCTACTCAGAATATCTGACTTCTCCTTGGGCCCTTGGTTCTGAACTCCTTCAACCATAGCCACCTCTTTGCCCTCTACTGTCTTTTCCTTTACCTCTACTTTTGGAGGTTTGCTCTTGCTTCTTTTTGCCTTTCTCTTCTATCTTTAAGGCCATTTGATAACATTGGCGGATGGTTTTGAAGTTCACTAGGCTCATGTCTTCTTGGATAGCCCATTTAAGCCCATTCAAATACCTTGCTAGCTTGATGCTTTCATCTTCAACCACCTTTGATCTGAGACACAATTTTTGGAACTCCTCTGTGTATGTTTGGACATCCATATCTTTTTGCCTAAGATTATGTCTCCTCCTATGCAACTGGACTTCATAGTCATCAGGTAGGTAGGTCTACTTAATCTTGGTTACCATGCCTCTCCATGTAACTATAGGACCCTTTCCTTCTTTCTCTCTTTCAGCTTGTACAAATTTCCACCATGTGAGAGCTACACCTCTCAACCTTGACTTGGCCACTTTTACTTTTTGGGCCTCTGTTATACCATCACATTCAAAGTGATTCTCTATACTTTCAATCCAGTCCACAACTGAATCAGGGTCCATTTGTCCACTGAATAGTGGCACACCTTCCAAAGCTTTGCCACTTAAGGCCTGCAATGCCTTCAAGAAGGGTTCTTCAGTGAGGACAGGGTCAGGTTTTGGAGCTTCCTCCTCCAAGTCCTCTTCATTTTCCTTTGCTTCCTGCTCTTCCTTCAGTTCTATCTTATCCTTTACTTTGTCTGTTGTTTCTTGGACTTCATCCAAGAGCTTCTCCATTCGAGACAACCTTTCTCTTACCAGCCAGTTGTCCTCTTCTTGCTCTTCTACCTTCTTGGCTAACTCAGCATTAGTCACCATGGTTCTTTCTTTCTCTGGTGTGTTCTCCCCTACTGATTCATTGGGTTGCAACATCAATCACAAGCCTGATCAAACAAAGGCTTTGATACCAATATGGTGTAAGATGCTCCTTGGTTTGCTTGCACAATCAATTAAGAAGACCTTTCACTGTCTTCATCCAGGAACCTGATCCCTTTCTAGGTTCTTGCTAGGCTTAGTCTATCAACTAAGTCATGTCTCAACTCTTCTCCAAGAGCCTCACTCCTTGTGCTTCACCTTAGAGGACTGATACCACTTGATCTTGCAAAGCTCTCCTACACTTAGAAGAATCTAAGTGCCAACTTCACTCTCAACCTTGAACTGCCTACAGGGGTGTTAGAGACACTAAAAACATGCATTTCCCATCCACTTAGATCCATCTTTGAGGACCTTCAATCTGTTGTCTTACCGATTTCAAGATTTTGCTTCGAGAAGGCCTAATTGCTTGTAGCCCTTGACAGTGCCCTTTTTGCTTTTCTCGCCCAAACTCTCCAAACAACCTGGCAAAAAAATTGCACTTTCAGACACCCTTTTTAGTCCTTTAAAAGATGCTCATGGTTTTAGACCCCTGACTCCTCCGTACAGTGGATTCCTACAATCTAGGGTAAATAGGGCTAATAGGCCTAATTCCTAGGGTTTCAATGATCTCTTGCTAATCTCTCACACAAATGGATTGATTAAGCCTCAATCCTTCTAGCATTCTTAGGTAAGGTTATGCCCCACCTGGAACTGTACTTTTTCCATATAGTACCTCCTTCCCCTGCCTATGTTCTTTAATTTTTCACCTTCAAACCTCTAACCAGGCAACTTTAGCTCGCCTAGGGTTTGTTAATACATCCTACTGCTCGACTCTTCAAGACTCCTACCACTACATATGTACAGAGCAATGACTCCCCTAGAAAATCCATCCATTCTTAGGAAATTCCCATGGCTACATTTCATGGGGGGGCCATGAAAAGATAAACTGTTCAAAACTGACCTAGAAAAACCTCAAGACTCTAACCTATGAATTCAAAACACTAATTTAGCACAAAACAACTTGACTACTGAATGAAAAAGACTTGAAACTTCACTATGAACATGAATACAATTCCAAATCAGTATATACAAAGCATTTGATATCACTATTTCTCAAGATACTTAGGAAAAACACAGAAATTCTAGAATTCTCTCTATTCCCATTAACCAAAAACTTGATTACAACAATACCACACCATGCATTCAAGCCACACCTTACATAGATGCCATTTTCCAAGTTTTAAAAACCTCCTAAGACTCTAACCTATGAATTCAAAACACTAATTTAGCACAAAACAACTTGACTACTGAATGAAAAAGACTTGAAACTTCACTATGAACATGAATACAATTCCAAATCAGTATATACAAAGCATTTGATATCACTATTTCTCAAGATACTTAGGAAAAACACAGAAATTCTAGAATTCTCTCTATTCCCATTAACCAAAAACTTGATTACAACAATACCACACCATGCATTCAAGCCACACCTTACATAGATGCCATTTTCCAAGTTTTAAGGGATGTTGGTCGATCCCACACTCCTAGCTTTTAGGGGATCCGAGATAACTAAGTTGCATGCAACCTGACAAATGTTGTCATGCAACTTTACAACAACTTTTTGCAACTTCCCATCATTGTGTCCTCTTCCTAACTTCTAGGACCTCTAACTCCTTGATTTCGAGCCATCAACTCCCTTAACTACCTCTTGGCATCTTTCAAATAGTAAGGATGTGTTTAGAACACATTTAAGGCTCTATTCCAAACTTAAGCTATTTAAGGCTAAATAAAACAAGAATTAACAACAACGATTAAACTATGGTGACCCTAGTCCTAGTGACTAGCTCACCCATTCCACACACAAGCAAGACCTTCTAAGGTCCAAAATAAACACACCATTACCCTGACTTGGCTAAGGTCAGGTACAAGCCAAAATTGATCATTAACAAAATGGAGTTTAGCCTAGGTGCTCCTGCACCAAAGACCGAGCTACCAGGAGACCAATGCAAGTTGAAAGATATCAGCAGTTGTGCTTTACTGGGATTCCTGGTTATCCTAACCCATTTCCTGAAGATTTCATGCCTCCATTGGTTAGATTCTCTAGAAACAATGCCTTGAGTGGTGAGGACCACCTCAAAGCATTTTCCAATGTCGTGGATGATTTTGAGGTAGAAGTGGAGGATTTCATGATGAAGTTATTCATGTAGTCATTTACTGAGGATGCCAGAGAATGGTATAGGAGTTTTCTTGCTAAGAGTATTGGGTCTTGGGAAGAGTTTAGAAGGTTGTTCAAAGAGCAGTATGGTGATACAACAAATTCAAGGTATTTGTTGAATCATTTTAATAATATTTCTAAAGGTTCCAATGAGTTTGTAGCTGATTTTAATATGAGATTCCAAAAGGCTTTGAAAAGGTTACCTCATTTACAATTGAATGATATTGTATGCCTAGTAAATTACTACAATTCCTTTGATGCAAAAATGAGCTATTGCTTACTGGATAAGGATCCTCAAATTTTAAGAGAGGCTTACAAGATGGTTTTCCATATTGATAATATCAGTAGAGCAACTGGTAAAGTTGGGAGGAGGGATGATGTAAAGATCCTCAAGAATCCAAAGAAAGAGGATAAAAACTTTGGTGCTAAGGGAGGTTCCTTGGATAATAATATTGATAAGGTTACTAGTACCATGAAGGATCTAAGCAAGAAAATATCTAGGAAAGAAATAGGTTTGTCAAATGAAAGGTCCAATTACCATAAGAGTGAGAGACCTCCTCAGTTGCAAGATCATCCATATAACACAAATTGGCATAATGGCAAGCCCATCCCTAACAATTAGAAAGGTGCTCAAAATAGATTTCCTTTGGATCCTCTACAAAAGAACTCAAGAAATTTTTCTGATGAGACCCCATGGTGCATGGTTTGTCAAATTCCACATTATCCTCATCAATATGCAGTTGCACAAATGGTTGAAGTGGAAGAAGATGTACCTAAAGACTAAGATCAGTCCAATGAGGATGATGTTGATGCTAATATGATCATGGATGGTTCTGATTTTGTTGACAATGAATGCTTGTCTAATATGGAGGCCCATGAAATGGATGTGGATGACTAAAGGAATATTGCTAGTACATATCACCAACAAGTTCTCTTTGATGAAGATGATAATAGTGATAATGAAGTGTACACAATGGAAGTAGTTGAAGATAATGTGTCCCTGAGGAGACCTTCAAATGAGGAAATTGCAAGATATACAGTGGCCTTGGCTGCTCAAGCCAGAAGCTCATATCACCTAAGGAACAAAATAGTAAGTGGTGACCAGGGTAGTCTTGCTGGTCTCTTTATCAAGGAGTAGAATGCCAAAGGTAAAGGGAAAAATTTTGATGGCAAAGCAGAAGAAATAAAAGCTAAGGAAAATAGGGGAGATAATATTTGGGCTAAGAAAGTTGACAAACCAAAATCAGATGGAGAGCTCAAGACCCCTGCTATGAAGACAAAGGCACAAAAGAAAAATTCTAAAGCAGTAAGAAAAGATGCCAATCCCAAGGCCGAAAAAATAAAGAATCAACAGAAGTAGAGTGGTATAGAACAAGGTATGATCCAAATTGATTTTCCCAAATATACTCCTATTGATATGTTTCAATTACTTAGTCAAGTAAAATTTTATGTTCCTTTACTTGAGATGATGAGAATTGATGAACACAAACAAAAGGCAATAGCCCTTATCAATGGTGCTACTACAGCCTATTCTAAATTAGAGGTGTCCACTCCACCCAAAGTGGTGAAAAGGAAAAGAAAGATAAAGAAGTTGAGGGAGTGATTACTAAGATCCCTCATATTTTTCTAGGAAATTCAGTCATACCCTATCCTAGAAAAATAGACCCATTCTTCCTCACACTAATTATTGAGGGAAATTTTTTGAAAATTTGCATTATTGATTATGGGGCATCCAACAATATAATGCCAGCCAAGATCATGGAGGCATTGGGACTAAAATTTGACAATACCCATGGAAAGTGCTATGCTATGGATTCAAGGGAAGTCCCTGTGATTGGTGTAATTAATGAGCTTCCTTATAGATTATTCGCTTATCCAAAGAAAGAGTTTAAGACAAGCGTGGTGGTAGTGGATATCCCACCCAATTATGGAATGTTGTTATCTAGGAAGTGGAGTGCTTCCATGGGAGGTAGTATGCAGTGTGACATGTCTTACACTACTTTTCCTATTGATGGTAAGGATGTCCAGGTGGTTAGAGAGCCAAAAGTGCCACATATGTTGGAGCATTCTATTGAAGATGATACAATTATATTTATAGATATTGATATTAATGAGTTTAAGGTGGAAGAACTACCAAGAGAATGTGACAGATACCCTACACCTATAGACCATGAAGTTACTATATTGTTTGATAAGGATGGACTCTGGAAGATGTAATTTGATGGTGCAAGTTCTAAGGAAGGGTCTGGTGCAGTAATATTGTTGGTGTCACCCAGTGGCAATACATACAAGCTTTCTTTTACTTTGTCATTTTTTTGCACAAAAAATGTGGTAGAGTATGAAGCATTGCTACTAGGATTGAGGTTAGCTAAAAATCATGGGATAAAGAAGTTAATGGTAATCGGTGACTCTAAGTTTGTGATATCCCAAGTAAGATCCAGATACGCATGCAAGAATAATAGATTGAAATAATATAGAAATGGTGTATGGGATTCCATTGAATAATTTGATGCATTTGGAATTGATTGGATGGTGAGAGGATAGACTAGAGTGGCAAACTTACTTGCAAACATTGAATTAAGATGAGATGATATAACTTTTGCAAGTATATCTAAGGTTGAGATACAAGCAAGTCCATCAATCCCTAACAATGTACATAATTAGAAAATCTTCAATGATGATGAAGATATTTTGAAATTTTTGAAATGTGTTGATGAATATGAAGGTTAGGAGATTGACTTTGGGGCATTTGTTGAAAATATAGATGGTAAGGATACAGTCTTTGGGAATGAGGTTATTCAGATGAAGATGAACAAGATTCCCAAGGGCTTTGTAGCACTAGAAAGGGTCTTTGATAGTCAAGACAAGAGTAAGGTCAAAACAACTGCCACCCATCCAGAGGACTTGGAAGAAGTGAATTTGGGGACTGAAAATACCCCTAAAATGGTACATGTAGGAAAGAAGATGAAACCTAAGATAAAGGAAATGTTGATTGCCTTATTGAGGAAATATAGACATGTCTTTGCTTGGTCATATGATGACCTAAAATCATATAGAGAGGAATTATTCCAACACGAGGTTCCTCTAAAAGAAGATATCAAGCCTTTCAGGAAAAAGCAGAGACCCATTAATCCAACCTTAGCTCCAAAAATGCAAGAGGAATTGGTTAAGCTAAGGGATGTTGGTATCATAAAGCCTATTAGACATTCATCATGGGTGTCTAATCTAGTGCTAGTCAGAAAGAAGAATGGTAATATAAGATTATGTGTAGATTTTAGAAATTTGAACATATCATCATTAAATGACAACTATCCATTTCCAAACATGGAAGCCATGTTGCAGAAGGTAAAGGAGTCTAACCAAGTGAAAGTAAAGGAGTCTGAGCAGTATAAGACTCCATTCACAACTCCATCAGGCACCTATCTGTATGTCAGGATGTCATTTGGCTTAACTAATGTAAGTGCTATTTTCCAAAGGGCTATGGATGTAGCCTTTTGTGATTTTATTGATTTGTTCATGGAAATTTACAAAGATGATTTGACAACTTACTCCAAGAAGGAAGATCACTGCATGCACTTGGACAAGATCTTTATCAGGGCATTGGAATATGGAATCTCACTAAACCCAAAAATGTGCACCTTTGGAGTTACTAAAGGCAAGTTGTTGGGGAAAGTTGTGTCCAAGGAGGGAGTGAGAATTCACCCTAAGAGAGTAGCTTCCATAGACAAGATTCTCCAACCAAAGAATGTAAAAGGCATTTAGTCATTCTTTGGCCAGATCAACTTCTTGAGGAGATTTGTAACCAACTTTGTTGAGATCACAAGACCTATCTCCAAGATGCTGAAGAAGGGAGAAAAGGTGGTTTGGAGTGAGGAGCCTAGTCAAGTATTCAAGAGTAAGGAGGCCCCAGTTTTGAGGACTCCTAACTTTTCTAGGCCATTACAAATCTTTTCATTTGTGTCATTTCATAATATTGTTATTGTTTTGTTGCAGAAAAATGAAGGTTTTGAAAAACCAATTGCTTTCTTTAGTAAATCACTTCAAGCTATAGAGTTAAAATATGACTTGATGGATAAGCAAGCATATGCACTTATTAAATCTATCAAGAAATTTAGGACTTACCTAATTGGAGCCACAGTCATTTCTTATGTCCCAACTACAACTATGAAGGACATCTTTACCCAAAAATAAGTCAGAAGTAGAAGATGCGGGTGGATAAACAAAATTCAGGAATTTAATATTGACATCTAGATAACCAAATTTGTGAGAGGTTAGGGATTGGCTAAGTTAATGGCTGAAGTAAATCTGGATGCTAATCAAATAAATATGGAGGATGATTCCAAAAGATCATACATTTGTGATATGGAGTGTTGTGATTGGTATAAGGGTGTTATTTATTACTTATAGAGAATGCAATGCCCTGAGGGATTGATAGAAAATGAGAAAAGAACTCTTAAGTTACATGCCATTAAATATGTGATCATAAGAGGTGAGTTGTGGTGGAGAAACTTGGAGGGTGTATTGTTGAAATGTGTTGATGAGACCAAGGCCTCTGAGTTATTAAAAGAAATACATGGTGGGGTATGTGGTGGACATTACATAGCTAAAACCATTTCCCACAAAGTATTGAGGGTTGGATTTTGGTGGCCCATAGTTTTTAAGGATGTATACAAGTTAGTAAGAACATGTGATGTGTCCTAAAGGTTTTCTGGGAAACTGAAATTCTCAAATAACTTGCCTCTTAGACCAATTACCGCGCAACCACCATTTTAACAATGGGGTATTGACTTCATTGGAGAAGTAGCTCAAAAGTCTAGTGGTGGGAATTCATGGATTCTTGTGGCCATGAACTACTTTACAAAGTGGGTGGAAGCCATCCCAACAAGAAGGGAAACAAGTAAAGTAGTCATAGATTTCCTTATGGAAAATATATTGACCAGATTTGGAGTACCTGAGAAAATTGTCTCAAATAATGCAATGTGCTTCATATTTGAGGAATTTATAAACTTTTTCCCAAAACATGGAATTTCCTTACTCTTCATCGTATCACCCTCAAGGAAACGGTCAAGCCGAATCAAGAAATAAAAGCTTGATGAAAATTATCAAAAGGATTCTTGAGAAGAATAAGAGAGCTTGGGATTCCAAGTTAAAGTTAGCCCTGTGGGTAGATCGGGTAACTATTAAGAAGGCCCCTGGATATGTACCTTTTGATCTATTATATGGAATTTCACCTAGGTTACCACAAAACAACCTCATGAGGATTGATGCATTAATGGAAGTAGATGAAACAAGAAGGGATGCTCAAAGAAGAAGTGCCAAGTTGCAATTGCAAGTCAAGAATTTGCATGACAAGAAAGCATCCTCAAGGAAATTTCAAGTACGAAACCTAGTGTTGATGTGGAATGCAAGATCTGAAGATTCAACAACACTCGTGGTGAGGATTCATATTTCTTACAAGAATTAATAGTTGAAAGTCTTGAGCTTTCAGTACATGGACAGTTCTTGAAACCATATTTCTCTTGAAATATGTTCTTTTCCATGTACATTATACAATCTTGTAAATTTTGTATATAGATTTGTTTGCTTTCATCTGGTTTTCCTACCGTGTCTGAGCAAGTCCTAGTTTTTGGTTTTCTATGTTTGGTTTGCTTAACTTGATATTATGGGATCTTTCTCTATTCTGGAAGAACAGATGTCCCCAATAGGATCCACTAATGGAACCCCTAAAAATGCTTCATGTACCATCTCAAAATTCTTTAAAATTTTGTTAAATCCACTTCTCTAGGCTTAGGGTTTTGTTCATTGTCACTATTTTAGGGTTTATGTTGCTAGAACCCTTCCTAAGTAGCCCTTTAGCCTGCATCATTGCCAATGTTCTAATTCATTGTTAACCCCTTATTTCCGGCACCCGGCCATTTAAGTTACATCTTATGCCATCGGAACCCATGAAGTGACCAACCCATCATACCTAGGTTTGAAACATATTTTATTTTGTAGGGTCAACCGATCAACCTTGTTTGGCCTTTACATCCTTTGGTTAAAATCGTTCTAAGTCTATTGAGGCCTTTTCTTGCATTGTCCTAGGCAGTCCCTTTTTAAGAACTAACAAATTGTCATGTGTAGATTTATTACTTTATGAGGATAGTTTGATCGATGAGAACACATTCTGGTTGTTCCCCACGCCCCTATTTGATTTTGTTTCATATTAAAATATTGTCATGGGTAGGCGGGTGAGTGTCACGTATCCTTTGCATGTAAGGGCCTAACATCGTTGAAAATTTAGAGGGTGATAAGGTGGAGCAAATCAACGATGGTGGTAGAGTAACACGGCTGCATTAGGACCATTCCCCACCTCCCCATTCAACTTCTTTTTGCATTTAAAAATTGTCATGGGGTAGCGGGCAGATGACATCTGTCCATGGGACCCAGCTAATTTTATAGAGGAAATGCTCTTCATTAGATGAGATCGATGGTCAAGGAGGGGTGACATGGGTCAATCTTGACCAATCCCTACCATCTCATAGGGAACCCACCTCTACCTCCCGTCTCTCAATGGGGAAGCGAGAGATTTCCACGTGTTGTCATTTGAGCTACCAAGAAAACATTAGGAAATGAGGAATATTAATGAAATATTTCACCACATATTGAAAGTCTTAAAGCTCAGGCCACTAAAAGGATTTTCAAAATCACGTGTTGTAATGAACAAAGGATCTATTGATCACAGTTGTTGAGTGTACCTAAGGATTATGTGTATGAGCATGAGGGCTCGTGTTAAGACCCACAAGTATTAAAGGTGAAATATTTAATCCCATCCCTTCCCCATCTCCCTGTGCATTAAATTTTGCATGGGTTAAGATTCACGGGAGAGAGGAAAAGATGACACATGGTTCCTTCCTTCAGTGACGAAGTAATGGTGGAGCCTATAGATCACTAGCAAGTGGCTTCACATGGCTTGTTTGGATTTGATGAAGGAAATGGTTGTGCACAGTCAGCTTATTCAAACTTGGTTAACTCAATATGAACCAGTGATCATTTCATTTTGTTGCAAGATCAACAGATGACATTCAAAGTTGAGATTGAGGGAAAGTGACCCATTTTGGTTAGTGCAAGAAAACCACAATGGCGAATAGGATGTTGAGCTACCGAATTAAGAGTTGTAAGGTCTTTAAAACTTGTTTTAAAGCACAATTGTAAATTGATAAAAGAATTCTACACATCCGAAGAAGCTTGTGCTGAAATTTTCAAGCCAATTCAATGTTAGAGTTAGGTTTTTAAGCTTACGCCAAGCCAATAAGTCGGTATACTATCCTACCTTTGAAATTATTAAAACTTTCTCAATTGTACTTTCTATATCATTCTATCATTTGGGTTTTCTTGGTTTTGCATTTCTTTTAAGGTTTGACGTTTGTTTAGGAACATTTAGTTGGTCCTACATTGCTATAATTTGTGTCAAACCCTTGTTCAAGCCGTAGATTTTGTGCAACCAGAAAACCTAGTTTATAAAAAACCTTGAGTCATGGCTCCTAAAATAAGAATGTTTTCATCAAAGGAGGAAGCTTCTACTTTCAAAATACCTTTGAGTAAGGACCTAACTGACTAGCTACCACCCTCGACCAATGCAAAACCCAAGGGTTAATTTCTTTTCAGGGTTACATAGGTAGTTGAGGGCTTGGTTGACAAAAATTGTACTATTAGGGATGCCAAAGTGCCCTACACTAGGTGGGAATTATAGTGTGGCTGGTTTGGAAATAGGAATTGTGTTGTTCCAGTTGGTATCCCTTGGAACCATGACTTAGGAAAATTGATTTTGCCAAATGTATACCTAGATATTGATTTGTTAAGAGCAATAGCTATCAATTATGACCCGGTCACCAAAATTGTGAGGTCCTTTGATGGAATTGACATGGTTAAAGTCACTAAGGAAGAAATTGCTCATGTTTTCAAACTCATCAAGTGGAGTGACGGTATGAATAAAAATGATGAAAAATTTCTTAGGGAAGAATATGATAAAACCAAAAATGCATTCAAGGTCCATATATTGCCAACGTATCTGGGAGTGATTAGTGGTCATAGGGTTACATTGTGACCATTTAATAAAGAGCCTCATACTATCAATTATTTTATCCCTTACTTCAAGAGAACTTTCTATTCCACTTTTCAAATAATTTTCTATGACCCAGTTACTAGAATTCCCATGGCTTGGATGTATATGGTGGCACACATACAGCACCCCCAATATTGCATAATATATGATTATGCAGTGTTTCTTGCAGAAAAAATTCATGAGGGTTTGGTAAAGTTGAAGAAGGGTGAGATGGCGGTAGATTCAATTGGTATTCAGGGGGTGAGATGGGGGCTAAACAAAGAAGTCTTCATCCAGAATTGCTAGAGGAAACTATTCAAGCATAGGTCCTAAAAGAAATGAAAGCCAAATTTCATAAAATGACTATAGCAGAAGGTAGAGAATTGGTAAGAAATAGTGGTGTTTTTTTGTTACCAAAGTGGTATCTAGCCTCTACTATTGCTTTTGATACTATAAAGAGATGTGAAAGACCACTCTAAAATTTAAAAGAAGAAGCCACAATTGCACTACAAGGATCAACTTTTAGTGAGCAGTGGGATGCATTAGTTATATTGTCCATAGCCCCAAGCACAAGGAAGACTAACATTGTTGAGCTTGCACTAGACCACAAGGGAGGCCTGATAATAAAGAGAGTTCCAAAGACATTAGCTCTTGAGGTAGCAACAATGTCAGTGCATATTGCTCAGTTCACAAAAGCCACAGTGGAATCAATAACTATAGAAAAAGAAAAATACAGGAAGCAATAAAATGACTTGTTGATTGACTATGGGAAGACTGAACAACAAAAGATGCATATGCAACATAGATAGCTATATTGAGGGAGAAATAACAAAAATTGCAACCAAGAGAGCAAAATAAAATTGATGTTGCCTCCCCTACTACTTCACTTGAACCAACACCTGCTGACTATACCCCTACCACAAGTTCCTCATGGGAAATTGTGCCATATAATATGGGAACTATACCCATTTCAATGGTATAGCCAAACATGTTTGAAGTACCACAGGCAGAGGAAGGTGCTAGCAAGGATGAGTTGCTTGAGTAACTAAGTGATTACAAAGAAAAATGTAACAATCACAATAGGGAGATCTTTGTCAATAATATGAAGATTGTCACTACAGTCTTGGAACACTTAAATAGGGGGGTAAATAACAGATTAAACAACATTCATGATAGTTATTCCTCCATGAATTCTGCTATAAATAATTTTGGCAATGATAAGGAGAGAGTTATTCTGCTTATGGAGACATGGATCCCCAAGTTGCAAGAGTTGAGAATGATGTCTATTGGAGCCAAGCAAGATACTGACCCCCCTAAGAAACGTAAGCCCACCATTACTATTGTAAATGAGATTAAGGAAATCAAGGGAAATATTGAGCCTTTGGAAACTAGGATAGGGGAATTGGTAAATAACTTTCATGAAACACATCATGGTCTCCTCCCATCTATTTTAAGGGATGATGGTAGTATAAAAACCCTATAGGAGTGGAGAAAGGAAACTAATGTTGTAATTTCAAGAAAAGCTACTTCAATTTGTTAGGAACATGATATGGGTACACTAAAGAAGAACATGGACATGTTGGCCCATGTAGAGATTGTACTGGTAGAGTTTGATAAGGAAGCCAATCAAGTTGTTACCAAGTATTCACCTTACACACAAAAGGCTGATAGTGTCATGAAATTTAGTTGGCCCACTAAAGAGGAGTTCCAAGCTTGGAAGAGAAAATACTTGGACGTACTGCAAGATTGAATTGCGATGGTAGGGTGGTGAGTATAATTTTGGTCTTGAAGTATTTAGCCATGATGATTAATGGATGGGACAGAAATAATGCATAGCCTAGAAATAGTACAGATTAGGCTTTTGTTGAAGTATTACAAAAAAAATATTGTTCTCTCTCCAACATGGAAATCAATGGCACAAGTGCTAACTTAGACGGGTCATTTTTTATCTTTTTGTTTCTTTTCATACTTTTAAAGTTTTGTTGATGAGGCATGCATGTGGTTAATACTTTTGGCTCGTGAAGAAGATATTTTAGAAGTTGTTGCAACAATTGAGAGATGCCTTTTGGATGGCGGGTGTATCTTCTTCAACATGTGCAAATAAGTTGTCTTATATGTTTTCCTCCTACTTTCAAAGGATGCAAATATAACTGCCTAGGGAACATTGAAATTGAAATTAAAATGTATGTCAAATGTAAATGTAACATTAATTGTAATTTGGCCTAATGCTTGTTGCTCCCATGTTTTCTATAAATGGGAATTCACGGCCAATTACAAGGGTTTTTTGATGGTTAGGAAATTTTTAAGCTCATGTATGAGTAATTATGATAATTTCAAGCACAAAGAAATAGATTGGTGTTAAGTCTTAGGAATGTATTTAGATCTATAATAGGCTTAAGTGTTCTACAATAGCAAAGATATATGAGCACTTGATAATTGCAAGTTCCTTGATTGGTTTCTCTCCTCTGTAATTTTGGCTTTTGAATTATGAATAAAGGAATCAAGGTTCATTTATTTGTCTCCAATCACTCTGATTGGATGTGTGATTTCATCTTTTGCTTTAGTTCAAAGAGATAAGTAAGTGTTTAAATAAGATCATAGATTTGTAAGTGAAATTCAAGGATTGTTAAGAAGTTTCTAATTATAGACATATCGAGTTTTTTGATACAAATTAATATACAATAGTATACAAATACATGTTTCCATTTCCTAACGTATTACAATTTATTGCATATGTAAATTTGTTACCCTCATATAAGGAACTAGTCCATTTGTTTTGTCACCTTTGATGTTAGTGAGTTTCCTGTACCTGAAAAAGAACATAAATCTTTACAACAATTTCTGACACATCTGTAATTGCAATATACTAGTATGAAGTACTAATCATTCCTAGTTGTAGGTATAATTCGTTAAAAGGTCTACCAAATCCTTCAGGAATTTTGTCTATTTGTGTCTGATAGGGATGTATTTGTTTGTTTCCAATGTTTGTGATAAAATGGCACAAGATTATCATATAGACATTGTCAGGATCACCCTCTTGGATTTCATAGAGACCGAAGAGTAGAGGTCTATCCTAGAAAGCTAGCACATGTTTGTTGTCCAATCCTTGTCATAAATTATCATTGGATTTTTTCAAGTTCATAGGTAGATGGTGAGATTAAGTTTGGTTCTAAAAAAAAACCAACATAATCCATTGTAGAAATTGATGAATCCAATACTCAAAGCGAGGGTAATACTAAAGAATAAATTTCTCTATCACCAATATCTAGCACACAGACAGAGGGGACATACAAAACTGTGGGTGATGCAGTGGATGATCCTTAACGTGCAACCTTTGAGTTCCCAATCACCAACCAAGAAAGGGCTACTATGTTGAAGAATATCCCTCCTTTAGCATTACTAGTCTTTATGGGTTGGTGATTGAAGACCCAGATACATTTATGTTTGAATTTGATGTCCTATGCAGAAGTTATGACTATACTTCTAATGCACATAGGCTCAAACTCTTCCCTGCCACTCTAAAAGATGCAACCCTAAGATGGTTTATGGGATTAGGCAAGGATTTTTTTTCTTCATTAGGATACCATGAAAACATTGTTCTTGGAGAAGTACCAAGACTATTGTAGAGGAATTGATAGGAGGAGAGATGACATTTTCAGAATTTCACAAAAGGAGGATGAGCCATTAGAAGATTATGTGCAGAGATTTCAATTTTCCTTGAAGAAAAACCCAAAAAACAAGTTGTTAGAAGAATCCTTCAAGTTATTATTTTTGAAGGGAGTCAATGAGGACTATATGGATGCCCTCAATCTTATTGCACAAGGGGATATCTCTCAAATACCATTTGAAGACATCTGTAAGGTCCATAGAAATTACTCTAGGACCTTCACTAAGAGAACAAGAGGAGAAAGGACATCGACTATTGGCAAATCATCCACAGGGGTTTCAAAGGTAGAGATAAGTAATTTTTTGTCCAACAAGAAGGAGGACATTATCATCCATTTAGAAACTTAGTTGGATACTCTCCACATTTAGAAGAATCAAGAGGAATTTGAAGCAATGCTCACTGAATAATGCCCCAGTTGTAGGAAAAGCAAAGCAAATTGTAAATGCAAGAGGGTGGCTAGTATTCAACAAGATAAGACTTAGAGACCTGATTTTTAGCCACTTGAAGGAGAGGATGGCCAACTATTTTACATAGCTCAAATAAGGCCATGGAAACAAATACAAGGTATGCCACAATACCCTCTTAACTTCAATTCATCTTTTCCCATTGCAAATTAAATTTTTTTGCTTAGAATCCTCAACCCTGGCCAGCTAATCAAAATAAATGGAAAAACACTCAACAATGGTCACAACCCTAGTAAAATTGGAACCAACAGCAACCAAATCCTTGCTCACAAAAAAAATTCTAAGGTTCTAATTACAATCCCCATTGGCCGACACAGCAGAACCAATGGCAGCCCCAATGGAAAAATGGTCACTAGTTGCAACAACAAAACATGAATTATTAGCAACCTATGTTTCCTCTTCAACCACAACAACAAGGCATTATGTCACCATCACCTCTTACATATCAGCCACCAAATCCACCACAATTACCTATCTAACGTGCACCTAACCCTAACAACAAGCCTATTCAATAGGCTTATACTAACGAGGATATGCAATACCCCACTTGTAGGGTAGAGTTGAGCAATGTCTACCTCAGATTAGGGAAACAACTAGTTGGACTTTCATCCCCTCAAATCACTAAGATGGAGGATGAGGAACCTACAGTAGAAGCTTTAAACAAATCACCTTTGGAACCTAAGTCAAATTAGGTACAATAGACTACCTCAAGTCCAAAGCCTCCTTTCCCTCAATGCTTAGCCATTCACAAGCATCACACACAAGCTGAGACAGACCTATTGGATGAACTTAGGGATGTCAATATTAAGATTCCTCTCATCCAAGCTATTAAGGACATTCCAATTTATGATAAAGTAAACAAGGACCTATGTCTTAAGAAACTAGGGAGGAAAAGGAAGGATCCTCATACAGTACATGTCCTAGGAAACCTTGCAGATATCATGTTAAGGAACATAATTGTCCCTAAATACAGAGACCTTGGTAGTCTAGTAGTGGACATTAAGATTAATGGGACCCTTATCAAGAATACCTTGATAGTTTTAGGGGTAGCAATCAATTTTATGACTAAAGAAAAAATACAATTACTTCAGTTAACCAGCCTTAGACCTACACGAATTGTTCTGCAGTTAGTTGATAGGTCAACAATTAAGCCTGAGGAATCATTTAAGATTTAGTTATTATATTATATTCTTGGGAATATCTTGTTGATTACATAGTTTTACAACCAAAGGTTAATCTTTCAAGATATCCACTCATCCTAGGCAAACTATGGTTAGCTATAGCTGATGTATTCATAGGTTGTAGGTTTGGAAATATGATATAATCTAATGAAAATATGACCAAGAAATTGGCCCTCTATCCTCTAGCCCAACCTTATGTTGATTTTGAGCAAACTATTTGGCCCACTTTGGATGAGGAATATAATTATTCCCTATAGACATTGATGACTATAGAATGGAACCCTCCATTGGATGATCGGGATGAAGATGAGCTGATTTTTCACATAATACAAAATGATTGTGGTAGGAGCCTACAACAATAGGACTGTATTGCATGCCTACAAGACCCCTTGCAAAGTATTATACCCACCAATTCCTTAGAAGAAATATCTCAGATCTTTCATTCCCTAATTCCACAACAGTGTGTACCAATTATTCCAAGCCTTGACCTCTCATATGTGCAAGAATCATCCAAGGAATTAGAAGTCATGCCAGGAAAAATGTTGAACATAAACAATACATTGGCTAAGGAGCAGAAAAATTCCCTAACCATTCTGTTGCGGGCACACAGAGCATCATATGCATGGGACTACCATGATATGAAAGGCATAGATATTGAATTATGTATGCATAGGATCTATATAAATAATGGTTATAGACCCATTCAATAGCCTCAAAGATGAGTGGACCCTGCCTTGAGAGAAATAGTCAAAGTTGAACTTCAAAAACTCCTTGACGCAGGCTTTATTTATCTTATATCTGATAGTGAATGGGTCTCACCTTTATTCATTGTTCCCAAGAAAGGTGACAAATGGAGAGTTTGTGTAGATTATAAGGAACTGAACACAACCACTAGGAAGAACCACTTTCCATTGCCCTTTATAGACCAAGTGCTTGAATCTTTAGCAGGGAAGAAGTAATTTTCATTCCTAGATGGTTTCAGTGGCTACAATCAAATAAAAATTGCTCCAGAGGATTAGGACAAGACAACATTTACCTGTCCTCAAGGTACTTATGCCTACTATGTTCTGCCCTTTGGTTTATGCAATGCTCCAACTACTTTTCAAAGGGAAATGCTTAACATCTTGTCTAATTATGCTCATGATGGTATGAAGATATATATGGATGACTTCACCACATATGGGGAAACTTATGAGGAATCCCTTAACAATCTGGAAAAGGTATTAAAGAGATGTAAAGAACACAACTTGTCCCTTAGTAATGAAAAGTAATTTATGATGATGACTCGGTGAATTATTTTAGGGCATTTCATATCCAGTGCAGGGATTCAAGTTGATCCACATAAAATAGAAATTATTTCTACATTACCTATTCCAAAGAAGCAAAGAGATGTCAAAAATTTTCTTGGCCATGCAGGCTACTATAGGAGCTTTATTAAAGACTTGAGTAAGATTTTTGCACCATTGTTTGTTTTACTAACTAAAGATATTGAATTTGATTAGGCAATAGAGTGCCAATATTCATTTGAAGAGTTGAAGAAGGCCTTAACCAAGGAATTGTTTTGAGGGGGCCAAATTGGACCTTACCCTTACATTTACATGTAGATGCTTCATATTTTTCAATTGGAGCATTTCTAGGTCAAAAAGAGGGTAACAAAGAGTATACAATTTACTACATTAGCAAGAATATTCATGGAGTAGAGTTAAATTATACTATTATAGAAAAGAGATGCTAGAAATAGTGTATGCCATCAATAAATTCAAGTATTATATCATTTTTTATTCAATTTTTGTCCATATAGACCAACAGGTATCAAATATTTGATGAACAAGCTTATAGTAGGGGGTAGACTAGTTAGATGGTTGCTCCTTGTACAAGAGTTTGATATTACAATAGTGGAAAAGCCTGGTAAAACTAATGTGGTGGCAGATTTCTATCAAAGTGACCAACACAATCAGTAGAAGGGGTAGTGGATGATTCATTTCTAGATGAACACTTATTTTCTCTTAATGTACATGTACCCCGGTATGTTGACATTGCAAATTATTTAGTGATGGGGAAAATTCCACCACACTTTTCTTCAAGGGAAAAGAGATGGTTGGTACATAAGTGTTTTCCATACTCTTTAATATCAGGTTATTTGTTTTACACTAACCCTAACATTTATTTCTAGATGAACACTTATTTTTCTCTTAATGTACATGTACCTTGGTATGCTGACATTGCAAATTATTTAGTGACAGGGCAGATTCCGCCACACTTTTCTCCAAGGGAAAAGAGATAGTTGGTACATAAGTGTTTTCCATACAAATAGATATCAGGTTATCTATTCTACACTATCCCTAACAACATCATGAGAAGGTGCATAAGGGAGGATGAAATCTATGATATCATGAATGGTTTCCATGATGAACCATGTGGGGGTCATTTTGCAACAAAAAGAACAACATACAAAATCCTCGCAACTAGTTACTATTGGCCAACACTACACAAAGATTCTATCAAGTATACAAGGAGTTGTGATAGGTGCCAAAGAATGGGTAAGCCAACAAGGAGTGATGATATGCCATTGTAGCCTTAGTTAACACTAGCTCTCTTTGAAAAATGGGGTCTAGAATTTATTGAACCAATCTCACCTACTTCCAACAACAAGGAATACATTCTAGTTTGCACTTACTATCTAACTAAATGGGTAGAAGTAAAGGCATTACAGTTTTCCAAAGATGGAAACATGGCTAAATTATTGTATGAGGATATTTTTACTAGGTATGGAGTACCTAAGGAAATAGTCACTGATCAGGGTCCACAGTTTACTTTAGACCTCATCACCAAATTGGTTGAAGAATACAAAATTAGGCACAAAATGTAAGGAAACTAAGGTAGAGGAACAACTTCCTACACTAATCTTGAGAGGAGAATAATGCAAAACTTTTGTATGTCTTTAATAGTTATAGAAAATTAAATAGAAATAGACATAAATATCATGCATACCACAACACAGTGATTTACGTGGAGAAAACCCTTTCAGGAGAAAAACCCCACACTCCAAAAGTTGCCTAATATAGTATTCAAAAATCAGAAAGATTACAATATACTTGCAGAGCAAGCTTCTCACAGGAGTATCACCACTTAGAGATCCATAGGCAACACAACCACTACCAGACTCTAAAAATACATCACAATACATAGTTTTAATACAATGCCCTCATAAAATAGGGTTTCCTTCTAGGGAAATTCAAGCTAATAAAATATTGGTTGTCAGATATGAGACATAATGATGAATAGTCTAGATTTACAATAATAAAATTTTCCTTTTGGGGGTGTTGCCCTCAACCCCACATTAGGGCATGCTACCCCTAGACCACAACCCCTCGAACCCCTCGTGGGAGGGGGGATCCCCCCCATGCCCCCCCCCCCACTCATCGTTGTTGGATGAACAGTACCTTATGTATCAATAGTAACTTATGTTATTGCAAGGTTGAGACACATTTTCTCAAAAAATCTCCCATTTTTCAAATACCTTACAAGGACAACGAAAGGGTGTCATCGTCATCTCTTAATTGTTAGGGGCCAAAAGGCCCATGGTCTCTGAACACCATCTAAATTTCTCTATGCTCACAAGCTTAGTTAAAGAATCAACAACATTCATCAAAGTATCTACCTTAACCAGCTTCACGCTACCATCTTTGACCATATCTCTAACAAAATGATATTGTACATCAATGTGCTTGGTCCTGGAATGAAATGTTGGGTTCTTGGCTAGATATATCGCACTCTAACTATCACAATAAATTGTCACTACACCTTGTTTTATTCTAATATCTAAACACGGTCTCTTAATCCAAATGGCTTCTTTACAAGCATGAGTAGCTTCCATATAATTTCCTTCAATAGTGGAAAAAGCAACCATAGCCAGTCGGTTACTCATCCAACTAATCACACGACCAAATAAAGTAAACACATACGCATTGGTGGATCTTCTACTATCAACATCACATGCCTAGTTTGAATCCACATAACCATGAATATCAAGGAAAATATCATCTTCAGTCATATTACTATGATAACACAAGGAATAATCTAAGGTACCACACAAATATTTGAATACTCTTTTAACTATATCCCAATGAACTCTACCAGGATTAGACATATATCTGGAAAGAACTCCCACTACTTGGGAAATGTTTGGTCTAGTACAAACCATAGCATACATCAAACTTCCAACTACACTCTAGTAAGGCACTCTACTCGTGTCTTCCATCTCCTATGGGGATGTTGGACAATCTAAAATAGATAACTTTGGTCCATCTGAAATAGGAACACACAATGGTCTACAATCCTATATATCAAACCTCTATAAAATTGAATTGACATACTTACTTTGGCAAGGCCATAGCTTTCTGTTCACTCTATCTCTTCTAATTTCCATCCCAAGAATGTGTTTAGCTGCACCAAGATCTTTCATTTCAAACTTAGCAACAAGTTGAGATTTCAATTCTGAAATCATACCTTTCCTTTTACCAATGAATAACATATCATCAACATATAATGTAATAAATAGGAAAGAATCACCATCAGTTTTATAATAATAACAATGATCTAATTTAGAACGCTCAAATACCAAACTCAACACATGTATCAAATTTCTAATACCACATCCTAAGACTTTTTTTTAAACCATACAAAAATTTCTTCAATTTGCAAACTAATTTACTTTTACCTTTCACCACATAGTGTGTTGGCTATGTCATATAAATATCCTCCTCCAAGTCACCATGAAGGAAAACATTTTTCACATCCATTTGCTCAACCTATAAATCATAAGCAGTAGTAATAGAAAGCAAAAATCTAATGGATGTCATTTTTGCAACAGAAGAAAATATCTCACCATAATCAACACCCTCCACTTGAGAGTAACCTTTTGCAACCAACCTTTCTTTTTACTTCTCAATACCTCCATCTAAACCAATTTTTTTCTTGAATACCCATTTACAACCAAAAAATTTTCTTCCTTCGGGAAATGGTACAAGTTCCCATGTAGCATTCATTTTCAGAGCTGCTATTCTTCATCCATTGCAATCTTCTAGGATTCTGCATCATTCATACCTGATGCCTCTTCTACAGATCTAGGTTCGTCCATGTTAGTATTCAAAGCAAGGATACATCTCCAATCATCAGGTGAATACCTTTTAGGTGGTTTTCTATGCCTTATAGACCTACAAACAAGCTAAGTTGGAGGTTCTTCCTCCTCTTTTGAAAATTCAAAGCTAGATGAGCTCTCCTCAACTTCTTTTCTATCCATAGGCCTTGATTCAACTTTCTCAGGTGTAGAAGGAAATTGAATCACATCTTCCTGTTTAATTTTTTTTTGCTGCAATATAACATAAGAAGGCTTAGTTTCTCTAAACATAACACTTCTACTATGTATTACCTTCTGAGCAACAGGATCCCAAAGCTTATATCCTCTCACACCATAACTATATCCGATGAAGATACATACACCCTTGTTCTCTAACTTTGTTTTCTTCTCCTTTGGCACATGTGCATATTCCTCACAACCAAAAACACTAAGATGTATTAATGAAGGATTGTGGTCCGACCATGCCTCTATAGGTGTCTTATCAACAAGAGTTGATGTAGGAGATCTATAATCAAGTAACAAGTAGTGGCAATAGCTTCAACCCAAAATCTTTGTTCTAGACCAGCACCACTCAACATACTCCTAGCCTTCTCCATCAATGTCCTATTCATTCTTTTTAAAACTCCATTCTATTCTGGAGAATACGGAGTTGTCTTTTGTCTATGAATACCACAATCCTTACAAAATATATCAAAATCATTAGAGAAAAATTCACCACCATTATCAATCCTTAAAAAAAAAAAATTCTTTCCAATTTTTAACTCAACCATTGCTTTAAATTCTTTAAATCGATTGAAAACTTCAAATTTACTCTTTAGAAAGTATACCCATATCCTACTATAATCATCAATAAACGAAACATAATATGTGGATTTACCAATTGAAGGAACATCTACAAGACCAAACACATTAGAATGAATAAGATCCAATACACCACAAGATTTATGAGAACATGAGTAAAACTAAACATGGTTTTGTTTTCCTTAAATGCAATGCTCACATAAATAAAATTCAAGATTATAATTAGACAACCTTCAACGAGGTTTTTATTTTTCAAGGTCCTTAGACCTTTTTCTCTAATGTGGCCAAGTCTTTGGTGTCATAATATAGTTTTCTCTGCAAGTAACTTTGATTTAGAAAAAAGAGCACCCTTGGGTACCCAAAATTCATGACCATCTACTGAAGGTGAAACCCTCACTTCTTTCGCAGAAGTACTATTGCGTTCAACAGTGCATGCATCAAGCTTATACAATGTGTCATATCTAACACTTCTAGCAATCACTATAGCACCTCTGACCATCTTGCATCCTGCATCAGAAAATACTACATGTACACCTACATCTATTAACTTTCTCACAGATAACAAATTTTGTGCTAAACCAGGGATATGCAACACACCATTAATCCTTCTTATTCTACCATTAGGAAAACCAGGGATATGCAACACACCATTCATCCTTCTTATTATTAACTTTACCACGTCCAACAATGTCTAAATGAGAATCATCACCCAAGTACACCTTACCTCCATCAAATTATTCATATTTAGAAAACCAATCTCTATTAAAGGTCATATAGAAAGATGCAGTTGAGTCAATTAACCATGCATCATTTCCTACACAAGTTGCCAAAGTTGCAATGGATGCATCACCATCTTCATTCTCGAACTCAAAATCAAAATCAAATTTCTTCTTTTTCTTCTTTTCTTCTTTGCAGTCCTTATGAACATTTCCAAGCTTACCATAGTTCTAGCAAATAACTTTGGACTTTCTAAGAGACTTAGATCTCCCTTTGGACTTGGATTTATCATGCTTCTCATTCTTCTTGCATTTTTCCTTAGGTCTTCCACAAACATTCATGGCCTCCTTGGTACTGATGGATACCTTCCTCCTCATCTCTTCAAAAAGCAAAGAACCCACCACATCTTCAGTCTTCAATATAATAGAAGTACTCCCAATAGCCATAACAATAAAATCCCATGAATTAGACAAAGAACAAAGTAGGATCTGACATTTCTCTTCCTCATCCATTTTGACACCAAATGATGCCAATTGAGCCACCAGGATATTGAATGCTTCCAGGTGGTCTGTAATTTGTCCACCCTCTTCCATTCTCGAGGAATACAATTTATTCCTCAAGAAAATCATGTTAAATAAATATTTGGCTTGATACATCTCACCAAGCTTCTTCCATAGTTTCTTTGCAAAGGTATTTTCATGGAAAATGATTAAAAAAGAGTCTTCCAAGCATAATCTGATTAGACCCTTGGCTTTACAATCCATAACATCATATTGAGCAGCTTGAGTAGGTTTTGCAGGCCTTGAAACATTCTCATCAATAGCATCCCATAGATCTTGATCTATCAACAGATCCTCCATCTTTAGCTTCCACATTTCAAAATTATTACCAAAAATATTATCCACCTCTATTCTCCCCAATGAACTTGCCATCTCAAAAATCCTGCAACAAGATCACAAAGTGTCTTTTACACAAGCTCCCACTTAAATCTAGATTAGTTCAAAAAACCCTACAACCCACAACTAAAGCCAAAGGTGATCAGGATCTGATAACACTTGTAAGGAAGCTAAGGTAGCGGAACAACTTCCTAAACTAATCTTGAGAGGAGAATAATGAAAAAAAATTAAATATCTTTAACAGTTACAGAAACTTAAATAGAAATAGACATAAATATCATGCATACCACAATAGTGATTTATGTGGAGAAAACCCTTTTGGGAGAAAAACCCCACGCTCCAAAAGTCGCCCAATCTATTATTCATAAATCACAAAGATTACAATATAATTGCAAAGCAAGCTTCTCATAGGATTATCACCACTTAGAGATCCAAAGGAAACACAACCGCTATCAGACTCTCAAAATACATCACAATACATAGTCATAATATAATGCGCTCATAAAATAGGGTTGTCTTCTAGGGAAAGTTAGGCTAATAAAGTATCGATCGTCAAATATGAGACATAATGATGAACAATCTAGATTTACAATAATAAAATATAAATAAAATTTTCCTTTCGAGGGTGCTACCCTCGAGCCCCCGCCAAGACACATTGCCCCTAGACCCCAGCAGGGGGGATGATCCCCTCGGACCCCTTGTGGGGGGTTCCCCCCACACCCCACCCCCCAGTTGTCATTGGATGAAAAATACCATATGTATCAACAGTAACTTATGTTATTGCAAGGTTGAGACACATTTTCTCAACAAAAAAATTCCACACCTTATCACCCTTGGGCCAATGGTTAGGTGGAGGTTACTCATAGAGAAATTGAAAGTATTCTCACCAAGATAGTGCAATTACATAGGAAATATTGGGTTGCAAGGTTACCAAAAGCAGTATGGGCATATAGAATAGCTTGGAAAACAACTATTTTACACCCTATGAGCTAGTATATGGAAAAACAACAGTCCTCCCAATTGAGTTTAAATAGAAGATATTAAGAATACCAGTAGAGCTGGAAATGGATTTAACAATAGCTCAAAAGGATAGGTTACACCATTTAAATGGGTTGGATGAAATCAGGATGGAGGCAATCCATCACACTAAGATAATACAATAGCAAAAGACAAAGTGGCATGACCAATATATCAAAACAAAAAAATAATGTAGGAGACTGGGCCTTATTATCTGATTCTAGATACAAGGATTTCAAAGGGAAGTTCCAATCCAAGTGGTTGGGACGTTATGAGATCAATCAAGTCTTTCCTAATGGATCAGTGAAGTTGCACACAATAGATGAAGTAAGGTTTTCACTTCTGGTCAATGGCCACATGATGAAGCTTTATAAGAAACTAGTACAAAAGGAAGATTTTATTTTCTCTCTATTTAAGTAGTATGGTGCTCTCAATGATCCAGATATGGGTTCAGAAACACAAATTGATATCCCAGTAGCACATGATATATTGAGTACTTCAAGTGACCCAGTGATTGAGCTACACAGCTCAATCCCTGAGATCATTCAGGATTGATTTCATATTCTACCTCACAAGCACACAACATGGTTATAATGATGTTCATACCATTTCCAAACGGACCTATTTTATATATAATTACTAAAAATTTAGAAAGGGTCCTATTGCAGTAGGGACCTGTAGCATAATAGTTGTCAACAATTAGACGAGACCTGATGTCAAAGGTACCTGTAGCACAATCTAGCAGAAAAAAATCAAATCACTTGGCGCCACATTAATTGCAGATCACACATTTTTACCTCAAAATTCTTGCATGCAATATCCATATTTTCATAAAAATTACCAACATGATTCTTTTATTTCCTGCTACCAATTCAAAATTTAAATGTTTGAACTATCACATAACCATCTATTATCCATTTATTTTGTTTCATTACCTTACATCTACCACCTCACCAATCATTCATCTGCAATTATTTTTGGTCACATCAAATCATTTTTGGATACATGTTATTCAGTTCACATGCACGACAATTAGTTAGTCTCTTCCAACAAGTATGCAAGGTACATTATCATAATTACCATAGATTTTTTAATGGTTTCATTATGTCTTTCATATTAAATTACGCATGTGATTATTCATAACATTAATTGCCATACTTTCTAATCATTCCCTTCCCAATCATGAGTTGAAGTGAGGTCACTTCAAACCTTAATTTGGGTGGACAGTACAATTCAACTAGTTTTTCAATTTTTTCCACCTAAAACCAAATGCAACAGATAGATTTGACATGCAAAACCCTCCTAAAATTACACCTATTTTTTGTTGACACTTTCAATTGCCAATTCCCTAATCTTGTGAACTTGAGCTAATTCAAACCCATAACCCATCTTTGAGCTCAATTAAGCTACTACTAAAAAGGGGAGTTGTAGTTACAGTATGGTAGTGACAGTGCATGAGGAAACAACATAATAAAAGAAGGGTTTGAATGTGGAATTGAGCTGAATTTTCAAGGTTAACACATTGACCAGAGTAATGAGATTCATAATGGGAGGCGATGTTATCAAGAGATAGTCGTCAGCCCACAAGAAAATACTAGAAGATGCAATGGTCTTACTTATCTTCACAAGAGTGGGTTGGCTTGATTATTTCCTGAAACTAATAGAATTCAAAAATGAAATAGCAAGAAGATTTGCAGCCACATTGGAGCATGATAAATCAATGGTGAAAGGGTTATCAGTAGATGCATCTGAAGTTGCCATAGCACAAGTTTCTAGTTTACCTAGAACTTGAGCAGAGTTTCCATCATGCACTGATGCAGAGGTTGCAAGAGAGGAATTCTATGAGTGAGGAAATAATTTGGATTCCTCGTCACAAGGTACAAAGAGGCTCTCTCTTCCATGTTTTTGGGCTAATTGCATTTCCTATTTCATTAGATATCTTACTTGTGACGGTAGAAAAAATATTTTGTATACTGTACATTTTAAATTTCTTAGTCACCTTCACCACAATAGGCTAGTTAATGTGCCAAATTTTCCTTATAATATGTTGAAAAGAATGGCATCAAAGTATTAGAGGAAACAAAGTGACACTACCTTATCACACCACTATTTGATTTCCCTATTAGTAAAAATAATCTTGAGAATTCAATACCCATAGGTAGACTAGGAATATTTTAAGAAATGTGAAGATATTAACAATTTACTTGAGGCACCTATAGTACCTAAAAATTTAGAGCCACAAACTGAACCTGTAAAATAAATTCCTCATGTCTCACCTATGGCTTCACCTACCTGTAGCCAAGGTGAGCATGAGGAGCACAATGTGCCAGAGTCTAGGTCACCAACAGTGCAAGAAAATCCATCTTCTACAAAACCACCAAAACCCAAGAGTAGAAGAGGCAATACATCCACAATATCCACACCTTCTAAAACAAAAAGGAAAAACAAGGATGCTGAGAAGGAGACACCTACACCTAGGCATTTAGGTAGATTAAAGAAACAAGGTGTCATGAGGGGGAGTACGGAAAATCCTAAACAAGAGGAAAAGGGAAAAGAACAACAGGAGGAAGATGTAATGTTAGTAGAGACAGACTTCGAAGGGAAGGGAAATATCCCTGAAAATGTACATACACCTATGAAGAGGAAGAGATATGTTTCTACCACTTCTTATTTAGAATCAAAAGATATTTTTGTTGCCAAGAAAACACAAAATAAAACCCTAGATAGTCCTACCTATGAAGACTTTGGGGGGGAGGTAATAAGAAACTTATGGAAATAGAGGAAATGTATATAGAAGATAGAAATGTCAAGAAGGAGATTCAAGAAGCATTGGATAGAATTAAACATTTGGAAGAGTTAGTGTAAAGCTATGAAAAGAAAGACAAGGAAAGGGAAACAAAAATACAAGAATTAGAAGAAAAAAAATTGCAAACATATGGCCATGGTGCTAAACTTGATTTATTGGCACAATTGGCCATTACTAAGATAGGGGATGGAGAACTTAAAGTACCAAATCAGAGACCTCCTCCCATAAGAACTCCAATTCACCATACAACCTTGTCACTTGGTTATCAACTATGGAGGGTGACTGATGAATTTTTACAAGAGAAAGAAAAGTGGAAGAAAGAAAAAGAAACTTTGATTGAAGAACATGGCAAATAGTTGGAAGGGAAAGAGATTGAGCTAAGAAAATTAGGATTTAGATTGGAAAAGTGGCAATTAAATTTGCACAAATCATAAGATGTAGGCCTCCAACAAGGACATATGCATTATTTTTGCAAGAAATTTTTTTGAGTTTTTAGTTTAGTAGGCTAATCAATAACCAGTCAGTTGGGATGAGCAGGGAATTTGAGTTTCTTAGTGTTTTTTCTAATTCTACACCAGAGGAGTAGGATCAACTATGTGAATACTATTTACACAACTATGTGGTGCCGAAAGAAATAGAGTGGAATCCTCGGATATTTTTAGGGGATCTTCAGGTAAGAGCACTAGCATCTTATTATAGTAATGAATAATTCAGGGAAATAATGGAAGAATATGAGGAGAGGGAGAAATTAGTTTCTCTCCCAATAAGAAAAGAATCTAAAGACCTTGCCACAATTATAGATGAATGGTTGAAACTCCTAGATCATAAAGGTGTAGGAAGAAAAATTATGAAACTAAAGACAAAGGATTACAAAAGAATGCAAACATTAGTTGTGGGCTTGGGTCAGCAATGTTACAGTTATATGCAGAGCAGATAGAACAACTTGACCCCAAAGTTGTAGAGAAAGGAACCTCACTCAGTGTACAATTTTACCACCATGCTTGAGAGGGTGTGCAAATACATGAAAATTGGCAGTGGCATGGGAATTCACTGGGCACCACTCACATTTCACCCACTTATGCTACTCTATCCAGTTCCATATTGGACTAGGGGAAAAGGTGAGGAGTGTGAGAAAGATGGGATCATTAGAATGAAACAACTTGTAGCTTATAAATGTTTCCACTTAAAGAAAATCATGGGAGTTGATGTTGTCATGGACCTGGTGGAACCCTAAAATTTCATCGTTCCACTGGTTTTATGCTCAAGCCTGTGACCTTTCCTTCCTCATTGTCACTAGGTTTTATTGCTCCATTCATTTATTCCCTTAATCCATTTATTGGCTTGTGTTTGCTCATTAACCATCTATACCAAGTCACCTTTTAATCAAATGATGTTTTATGGCCTCTGCATTCATCAGTTTGACCAGCCCCATTTGCTCAAGTTACTCGTTGTGCCTAGGAGGGCCCTCTTTTAAGAACAACTTTCGCCCACGTGCTTTTAAGCACCCTTTATGTTCATCATTAACGGTTTGTTTCCCATTGCGCGTTCTGTTTGAAATGCATGTGGTCATCCCACAATGAGTGATACACTGCTTTCTAAACCACCCATGTTCATTGCCTATCGCATGTTGTGTTTTCTCCACTGGAGAGTAACCAGTGACGAGCGATGCTCCATCCTTTTCACTACCTCGAGGTCTATCGCCGATCGCTAGTTTCAATCTCACCGCCAGAGGATAACCCGTGATGAGTGATGTGGTTAATTTCTTAACTTATCACTGGCTCTCAATCTATCATTAGTTATCTCATGTTATTTAAGGGAGAACCCGCAACCGCCAATGGGTGCGGTCTTTCCCATCACGCAAGTTTAGTTTATCGTCGTTTGAAGTTGCTCAAAAAAGGAGGAACTCATGATGAGTGATGTAAGGTGAGGACCTTCGGCTAGGATCTTCTCGTGGTCAAATCGGCAGCTAGTATCTCATTGCTACCTCTGAAGCCATTGCTTGATGGGATTTCAAAATGGAATGTGAACCCATGATGGGTGATGTGTTTTGAGATATGGTTAGGATTTTCTCACGATCATCAGGATCGACGACGGATGTTTTAAGGACGATAAATTAAGGATGTGAATGAGTATGTGGCAGTTTTAAAGCACTCCTTCATTGTTTCTAAGTACGATCAGTAAAGCAAGTGATGATTCTTAATGTGCCTCGTTGATCAAGTTTTAAATCCAAGGCAATCAACGATTGAGATGCGACATGTAGTAATTGATTTTTTGCTCATGTGAGCGAGCTAGGATGGCCATTAATTGTGACTGACCTCAAATTCTTCTATTTAATGAGGATTCTCTGCAGCCTGTTAAATCATTCTTAAATCACTAGGGCACAGAGTTGATTGTTGTGAGTACTAGAGAAGTAATTTTAAAGTTTGCAAAGGTGGTTGCATGGTGTCTTCTAGTTTGTAAGTGTGTGTGCTTATTGCATTACTGTTACAGTTTTCTTATTTTCTGTGTCTGGTGTGTGGTCGAAATTAACTGTATCAAATGTAGATTAAAAACAAATCAAACACACCAATAAGACATTATATTGAAGAAAACTAATTAAAAATTAAAGCAAACTCTTAATAATAGCAATTTCTTCAATGACGTCCTATTGTCCTCTATCTCCAGTGTTTTTTGTTGATTCCAGCTTGCTCTCAAATCGTGTGCTAGGCTCAACAAATGGTCTTCCTAGAGAATGAGATTGAAGATGAATGCATGCTATGCTAAGATATGATTAACATGCTTAAACTAAACATAATTGCTAGAATGTAAAATGACGAAATTATGAATACTAAAGCTGATAAAAATAATGCTACAATGCTAATCGTTTGTCTCTAATACATGTGTGTGTAACCAATGCTTGGATTCGTAGGGGTATTTATAGAGTTTTCTAAAGCTTCTGATTGGCTGATGCAATCAACGGCTGTGATAATCTTGGAAGATCGAACAGTCAAAGATGGAGAAGACTAGAGAGAAAAATAGAAGAAAAACAGAAAGCAGGATTTGATTCCTCTTTCATGGAAGAGATAAGATGAGATGATAAAAATTATCTTTTTAGAGGATTTTGGAAAGATTTTAAGAAGATAAATAATGAATTATAAATTCAATTATTTATTTATGGGTGACATGGAGATTTTTCTCAATTAAATAATCATTTAATTAAGATTTGAAGAATAATAAAAAGATTTCATAATTAAATAAAATATTTAATTATGATTTGAAAAGATATGAACGACATTAATTAAATAAAGATATTTAATCAAATTTTTAGGAAATGACAGGTAGATGAAATTAATTAAATAAAATATTTAATTAATTAGAAGAAAGATTTGAATAGGAGAAACGAAATATTTAAATTTAATTAAATTCAAAAGGTGATAATTAATTAAGATAAATAAAAGGGTGTTTATTTAATTAATTAAGTAGACATATGAATGTGAAATAATTAAATAAAGTGAATTTAATTAATTAAGGTGGAAGAATAAAGTGAATGAACAATATAATTAAATTAATTAAATTTAATCAAATGTAGAGGACTTTAGATAAATTAATTAAATAGTAAATATTTAATTTAAGTGTCAAGATTAATTAGACATGACCAATTTTATGCATATACATTTTTCCCCTCTTTGAAGTGATGTGTGAAACGCATTGCTTCAAAGAAAATATTCCTGCTTTTGAAATTTGTTGCATTTGATTTTGCCCCTGGTCAAAAAAATTTAACTGATATGCCCCTGATTAAAAAATGTGTCTGATATGCCTTTTAATTTGAATCTGATATGTTTCTGATTGAAAAATGTGGTTGATATTGATGATGCCCCCTCGGGAGGTAAATCACTGATGATGAGAAAAATGTTGAGTTGATGATGAAATTCAGATGATGAGAGGGATACAGTGATTTAGCTCTCGATAATTGATTAAAAAATGCCCCAGTTTGAAAAATAAGGTCAGAGTTTGAGAAAAAGATAAAAATAAAAATAAAATGCAACAAAAACCCACCTTGGTTGACCTTTAAAAGGTAAAAGGGGTAAAAAGACCTTTTGACTTTAGTGACTTTTTGCTCTGACGCTGACTTGGCGAGATGGATATTTTGTATCATAGACATAGATTCAAGTGGGCCCATTAATACCAGAGACCAGCCACGTATGGACCACTGGTGAGTCGATTCAACCCTCTTTGTGTTGAAAATTTGTGATTTTAATCGAATTTTGATGCATTTTAGCACAGATTTAGGGTTGAACATCCCGTTTTAGTGCATAGAGTAGGATTTTTAGCACTTTTGAAGTTTCTTTTAGCGCATCTAAAGTGCAGAATAGCACTTTTAGGAAATAGACAGTTTAGCGCATGTGATACCCGAAATAGCACATTTAGATGCCTATAGAAAATTGGTACTGTAGTGCATATAGGAAATAGAATAGTGCATTAGGTGGATGAAATGGCGTATAAGTGTAGGGCTTTAGCGCATACAGGGAAGTAGCGCATAGGGGAAAAACTTCAGCGCTTTTAAGGCATAGAATGGCACATAGGGGGATTTAGCACATTTGGGGGGAACTTTGGCACATTTGGGGTTTTAGCGCATAGAGGCCACAGATTAGCACATCCAAGAAATTTAGGCAGAATTCACTGTTTGATGAAAATGATGATGTATATTGCTTATTTGGTCAAGAGATAGATAAATTGTCTTGTCATCATGTTGATATGGATAAAAATGATAGAAAATCTGATGATGAATTGATAACTTTGTTTCCTAAAAATAAGAAAATAAAGAGTAGATAGCTGATAACTTTGTTTCCATTGAATGAAAAACAAAGAGTAGAATGATTGATGGATTGTCTGATAACTTTGCTTTAGAAAACAAAGAGTAGATGATTAATATGAATTTTAATAAATTTGATTTCTACGATAGAAAACAAATAGTAGACAATGTATTTGAAAACATATTTGCATTCATGATTGAAGTACAAATAGGAAGATGATTTGATTGTTGATAGATTTGCTCTCTTGAAAAAGAAAACAAATAGTAAATGATGATAAAGTAGATTGATTTGTTATTCAAATAGATTAATTTAGCATTGATTTCATGATATGAGTCACTTAGATAGAACACTTGATATGGTTCACTTGATATGATGCACTAATATGGGTCACTGATAGGGATCATTGATAGATAGATATGGGTTGTGATTGCATGATGTTTAAGTAGATAGATCACTTTGATATGAGTCTATGATATGAGTCTGATTGATTGTCTTGGAGATGACCAAAAATAGGAGGTTTTCAAAAACCTCTAGATCAAACACAGCAAATTTCGGAGCATAACACCTTTCATTTGCTAACGGGTGAGATGACTGTGACCCCTAAGGATGTATACAGGATTCTGGGGATTCCAGTGGTAGGTGCTCTTGTGGTTTATGACCACAAGGAGCTAGGTGGTACAGATGCACTTAGGAGGGTGTTTGGGGATGCTCAAATAGCAGGGTACTAGGTGCCATGGGCAGATTTGAGGGGATATCCAGCCTTACCTGCAATTTTGAGTGCATTTATTGGAGGCTTCCTTTTTTTGAACTGCTGGTCAAAGGGATTATCAGTTGGGTGGGGGAGGATCTTTGAGCTAATGATAGGTCAACAGTGGAGATATGCCTAGGGGAGTTGCATGTTAGCTCATTTATATCATGACTTCCATTAGGTAGTATACAAAGGATCGTCCAATTTGTCTTGTGGTGTTACCCTGCTCCAGATTTGGGCATGGGAGCATATTACTATTACAAGACCACTTTGTCCTAGAGCAAGGCCACCAAGCAGGCCATATGTATATGCATATTCTAGTGCACTTGTCCAGCCCAAGTTGGACAAGTTGGAGTATTGGTGATGGATTCTTGATGATATAGATTCAGTGATATGGAGGCCATACACGGATTATGATGCATGGGATACTGATCATCTAGAGATGCCATTTGTATGTATGTCTCAGTATCTGATAGGTCGGACCACATTCATTATAGAGATATTTTTGGCATTACGAGTGCAGAGAAAGTATGGCTACATGCAGGGGATCCCTCAAGGCGTTGTGCACTATGAGCGGTGCAAGGATGATACTGGATGGGGGCCATGCATTTCATATCAAGTGGCGTATACAGAGTATACCAATTTACAGCCCGAAGCATGGGTTTACAGGTCGGATATTACTGATGCAGGGATGTCAAATGAGTACTTTCCTTGTTTCCACACACACCCATTCCCTCCTTTTACATGTCCAGATGAGCCGACGCCCATTTTGATGGCACATCATTCAGGGGGTAGGAGATAGTTGGATGTGGCAGGGGGAGAGCAAGCGGTGGGTGGAGGGGATGAGGAAGAGAATAGTGGAGATGAGGAGGAGAGTGGAGATGGGGAGAGCTCAAATGATGGTGGAGATGGTGGAGGGGATGAGAAGAGGCCAGTGAGGTAGAGGACAGATATCTTGGGCAGTGCTTAGATCATGCGGAGGCTAAGGACTGGTACTAGACGGCAGACAGTGATCAGGGTCTCTTCTACATCACAGCAGGCGTAGATAGCTACTCTGCATGCCCAGGTACAGACGCTTCAGGGATAGCAGGTGTAGTTGCAGAGCCAATTAGCTCAGGCTCAGAGTTTGGTAGTGTAGTTACAGGCACAGCTTGCGCAAGCACAGGCACAAGCACCTCCTCCTGCCCTAGACCCACAAGTGGCCTATTTGATAGCAGAGAGAGATTCCTTCAGACGAAGGGTAGTAGACATAGAGGGTGTTGCTCAGAGACTCATGGGAACTGTTGAGAGTGCATCTTTGCGAGAGGTCATTGCAGAGGGATTCGATATTGTCAGGGAGGCTAAGCACTATCAGATTAGATACAAGGAGTTGTGCCCTTCCGACCGCAGAGAGCCTTACCCTCAGTCCCACAGTAGATCTAGGAGCATATCGCGGACTACGACACATAGAAGAGGGGTCATAGGGCCTCGACAAGATCCCGACGCAGGGGGTAGTGGCAGGCCACCATCTTCTAGACCAGCTCCATCAAGGGGCTCGACCAGCCAGCCTTGATATGTGATTTTGATTGATGCAGTATTATTGATGTACTTCACACATGTATATCATTTTTTTGGAGCATGTACATTGTTTTGTATCATATCTCATGTATCTCTCTATACTTTTTAGTTTCATTGGACATTGGACATTTGTATGTATTTTTGATGAGCGATGATATGCAGTGGTGATGAGTTTTGATGATGTGCATTTTTGATGTGATGAGGTGATATGCATGTATTTCTGCATGATGTAGTATGGATTTTGATATGCATTTTAATGATTTGATGACTAACATGATATGCAAGATGACTCATGATATGATGGCAGTTTGTGATGTGTACTAATGATGTTATGCAGGTGGATGACCTAGGATGAATTTATGCAATGGGATATATGATATGTGTATGAAAAATGATGTGGAAATGTAATTGATGAGGGCGCAACCCGAGACTTAGAAAATAACCCACAAACAAAAGAATAATTTTATTATTCAGAAAATGGAGCTTCTTACATGCAGAGGATCTCAAATCCTCAAGTTCTTACAACACACACAAGTTATAGAAAGCTACAGAATAACCCTTTCGCAATATGCGAGCTTGTCCCCAAAAAGTTACGCAAAAATTAGAAACCCACCCATAAATAGAACTCCTCTTTAGTTTGGAGCCAAACAAAGATTCAAATTTGAGTTTAGGCGGTTTGGCGCTGAAAAATTACAACTTGAAGTTCAAATTTCAAAAGAACATTGCAATTGTATCTTCTAGAAAGTGCGCCAACTTCCCGGGGCCATAACTTTTGATCTGGGACTCCGATTCGTGAACCGTTTGAACCGTTGGAAAGGTCTCAAAGTCAAGAACGCGCTTAAAGTTTGCTACACCAATTTCGGCAAGTTTCGGGGATGATCTAGGAACTCTAAGTGCCTCAAATCTAACTCAGAAGATTTTCAGGTGCAAATCTGGGAAACTAAAACTGCAATATCTTTCAACCCAGGAATAGAAAATAAAAACCATAAATTGGGAATTTCATTTTGACGAAAAGGGTATCCAAAAAAGTAAAAACATCTAAAAACTAAGAAACTTGAAATTTAACTATTTTTGGGTGATGCAAGATTGCTTACACCACTGGATGCTCCTGCATCAGACACCCAGGGTAATTTGAGAAATGACCCGTCCGTCCTCGAGATGGTGGAGGAAAACCAAATAGTCGACCTCCTTAGGCAACCAGGATGAATCTTCAACAGGTCTTCCTTTCCATTTCACTAGATATTCTTCATACTGCCTGTTCCTGGTACTCCTTCCCACACGACTATCCAGGATTTCTTCAATCTCCTCCTTTTCTGAAGTAGGTGTTGAAAATCAACATTCCATCATTGGTACTTCCCTCTGGCCACCTTCATGATACTCTGTCAAATTGAAATGTTGAACACGGAAATGTTGAATCCATCCGCAACTCTACCTCATAGCCATTCCACAGATCATGCCTCTTCAAAATTTTACGGGGACCCGAACTTCTTCATCTTCAATTTGTTATTCCCCTTTGGAAACCTTTCTTTTCCTCCCAGGTGGACCATCCTTCATCCGCAATCCCCGAAACTCCTTATACCTCCTCTTACGATGCACTTGGCGCTTATCGCATATTCATCTTGTTAATATGCTCTCTTAGCACTTCTCATGTATATCCTTGATGTGTTCACAAAATCTTGACTTCAACACTTATTTTCTTCTCTTGGTCCATCTTCCTCCAGTGCGGAGTTGTTCTAGGGCTACCTCCATACACACAATCTGGAATGGTGATCTACCGATTATACGTTAGCCGAGGAATTGTTGTAAGAAAATTCTACTTGGGGTGAGATCAAGTCCCATCCCTTGGGTTTATCTCCTACAAAACATCTAAGTAGGTTACCCAGACTCCTGTTAACAACCTTTTTCTGCCCATCTGTTTGTGGATGGTGTGCACAACTGAACTTCAACTCTGTCTTCAGCTTCTTCCACAAGGTCCTCCAAAATTACCCCACAAATTTGGTGTCACGATCTGAAACAATACTCTTTGGCAGACCATGTAGCCTCACCACCTCTTTGAAGAACAAGTCAACAATGTGGACTACATCATGGGTCTTCTGACATGGAATGAAATGTGCCATCTTCGAAAACCTATCAACCACCACAAAGATTGAATCATTGCCTCATTGTGTCCTTGGCAAACCAAGAACAAAGTCCATACTTATATCCTCTCATGGCCTCTCTGGTATAGGTAAGGGCTGGTATAAGCCTGTATTCTGGCTCACTCCTTTAGCCATCTGACATACCCTGCAGTTTTGTATAAACTTCTTCACATCCTGTGACAATTTGGGGCCAATAATAATGCTCGATAATGGCAGTGGTGCTTATCCCAACCAAAATGTCATGCCATTCCTCCACTATGCTTTTCCTTTATTAGGTTCTCCCTCATGGAACTCCTCAGGATAAACAATTGACTTCCCTTAAATAACATGCCATCCTAGATTATGAAATCCGACCACCTTGTCCTGTCAGCATGCTTGAGGTTCATACCAAGCTTTCCAAGCCTCTGCTTAATCGGGATCTTAGTACAATGTCTTGAGTTCAGTAAGACCCAACCCACTTCAATCTGCATCTTTGTCATCAATGTATGCCTCCAACTTAAGGCATCTGCAACCCTATTTGACTTCCCACTCCTATGTTTCAAAACAAGGTATAACTCTGCAAAAACTCTACCCATTTCATATGCCTCTGATTTAATTTTCCCTGACTATTTAGGTACTGCAAGGCCTGATGATCAGTATATAGAATAAATTCCTTCAACAACAAATAATGTATCCATTTCTTTAACGCTTGAACTATTGCATAAAGAGTGCGATCATATCTGAGAATGCACTTCTCTTGGCATCATTTAACTTCCTTTGAAGAATAGGCAATGGGCTTACCTTCTTGGCTGCTCTCTTGCTCCAATGGCACAACCAACGGCATCACAATCCACAGAAACACCTTGTTGAAATCTTTGGGAGGGCTAGAATGGGTTGCTTTGTCGCATACCTTCAACAGTTCAAAACTTTTTGCTGCTCCACTGCTCTACTTGAATTCTTTTCTATCCCCTCTCATTGTTTCAATCAAGGGTCCACAAATACTACTAAAGTTTCTAATGAACTTTCTATAAAAACTAGCCAAACCATAGAAAGATCTCACCTCGGTAGTAGTTTTTGGGGTAGGCCATTCCAGAATAGACTTCACCTTCTCTGGGTCCATCTTGAGACCTTCTGCTGAGACAACAAACCCCAAGTACACTAACTCCCTCTTCACAAAACTGCACTTCTTCAGATTAATCAACAGTTTCTCTTCTCTTAACTTCTCAAAGACTCTCTGAATATGCATCAGATGCTCATCCAGCGTCTTACTAAAAATAAAAATATCATCTAAATACACAATAACAAAACTTCCCATAAATTCTTTTAGTACCTCCTTCATGAGTCACATGAATGTGCTTGGTGCATTGGTTAGCCCAAAAGGCATGACCCCAAGCACTTATGCAGGGCCCTCTTTGGTCTTGAAGGCTGATCTTCCCATTCATCTCCCTCTCGAATCTAAATTTGGTGATATTCACTCTTCAGATCAATCTTTGTGAAGTACTGAGCTCCACTCAAATAGTCCATCAGGTCATCCATCCTTGGCAGGGGAAATATGTACTTGATTGTTATCTTGTTTATGGCTCGGGAATTTGTACACATCCTCCACTCCCCATCCTTCTTTGGAAGCTAGTACTCACAGTGCGCACATGGACTCAAACTCTCCCGTATCAAACCCTTTCTCAACAACTCTTGAACTTGTCTGTTCAACTCCTCATTTTCTGCTGGAGTCATTCTATGAGCTGCCTTATTTGGAAAAATGGCTCCAAGAATCAAGTCAATCTGATGACTAATCTTCCTTATTGGTGGTAAACCCTCAGGTACATTATCAGAAACAATATCCTGAAACTCATCCAACATCCCAGAAACTTCTTCGGAAACCTCTCACTATCCCCCTTACTCACTCTAGGAATCAATGCATAACACACACGCTCATGCTTCATACCTTCTAAAAAAATTATTCCATCTACATAACAAATTTTAGCACTACTGCATACCTTTTCTTCGGTCTCCTTCAGGGGTTTCAACTTGTGACGAACCCCATCCTTTGTCAAGGAATAAGTGTTTGCATTGCCATCATGTATAGCTCGCCTATCAAACTACCATGGCCTCCCCAACAACATGTGACATGCATCCATGGGGATGATATCATAGAGTACCTCATCATGGTAGCTCTCGATCTTCAACTTTACTAGGCACTGCTCATTGACCAAAACTTTGTGGTCTTTTTGCAACCAGGCAATCTGATACGGATGTGGGTGCCTTTCCCTCTTCAACTTCAACTTTATGACCATCTCTTCTGACACCAGATTATCGGTGCTCCCACCGTCAATAATGACATCACAACATTTTCCTTCACACTTGCACCTTGTGCAAAATAGATTCTTCCTCTGTTCCGGTTCCTTTTCCTCAGTCACCAAGGCTCTCATAATCACTAGAGCTTCTCCCCTTTTAGCATCATCTGAATGTTCAGATTGGGCCTCCTCATCTGCATGGGCAACCCTTCCACGACCTTCTGGCCTTTTGTCTACCCTTCCTTGGTGTTGTGGACATTCATAGGCTCGATGTCCTTCTTCACCACACTGGAAACACATTCCTTTGAAACCACCTCTTCCAGATCCTTGTCCATATCTCCCTCATCCTCTGCCTCTTTGATCACCACTATTTTGATCATGAGGGCGGTAGAAGTTGTCATTTCTTTGGCTTCGGCTGGTACCCACATGTTCACTTTTCTTTTCATCATCATTTCGGCTCCCTAAAGGTCTTCCACTGCCCCTTCCACTTTGACCTCCTCGTCCTTTTTGCTTGCCATCAAATCTTTTGTTCAACTTCTCTTCCACCTTCAGAGCAAACTGATACACATCCTCAATGGTGGTCATTCTGACTAGGCTTAACTCCTCCTGAATGCTCGATTAGTAACCCATTAAGATATCGGACTACCTTCTCCTTATTGGCTCTGTGTGACCCATTAATGATTATCTTGTGAAAATCTTCATATATTCTTTCACAGATCTACTTCCTTGCTTCAACCCTTGCAATTTCTTCAACAGATCTAACTTCGTAGTCCACGGTATGAACTGCTTCTTAGTTTCTCTACATGCGATCCCATCGTGATATTTCCTTTTCCTCTTTGATTTCTTTCCAACTGGACCTCTTTCCACCAAATCTGGCATGGCCCTTCAGCTTCATTTTCGCAAACTTAACCCAATCGGGTCCTCTATTTCCTCATACTCAAAATATTCTTCTAGCGATCCAGTCGATCAACTCTTTATTCAATTCATATTTGGTCTTGATCAATTGCTTCTTCTTCCTCTTCTACATTTGAACCTTCTTCCTCTCCTTCATCCTTACTTTCCTCCCCCAGGTTTAACCCTCTTCTCAACTGCTCTTGTAACGCGTCAATCTGTCTTTGGAGGGCTGCCAGTGCATCTCTTCCACCAACATTTCTGCTGCCTCGACCACCTCTGGCACCACCACGCCTACCAGGCATCACTCTTGGAGGAATCTTTCTTGACCTCAACCCACAACCACGGTCCTAGTGTGAACTGCCTCACGATCAACGATCTGTCCACACGCTCAAGAAAAACCTTGCTCGGATACCACTTGATGAGGGCGCAACCCGAGACTTAGAAAATAACCCACAAACAAAAGAATAATTTTATTATTCAGAAAATAGAGCTTCTTACATGCAGAGGATCTCAAATCCCCAAGTTCTTACAACACACACAAGTTACAAAAAGCTACAAAATAACCCTTTAGCAATATGTGAGCTTGTCCCCAAAAAGTTACCCAAAAATTAGAAACCCGCCCATAAATAGAACTCCTCTTTAGTTTGGAGCCAAAACAAGATTCAAATCTGAGTTTAGGCGGTTTGGCACCGAAAAATTACAACTTGAAGTTCAAATTTCAAAAGAACATTGCAATTGTATCTTCTAGAAAGTGCGCCAACTTCCTGGGGTCATAACTTTTGATCCGGGACTCTGATTCGCGAACCGTTTAACCGTTGGAAAGGTCTCAAAGTCAAGAATGCGCCCAAAATCCACTACGCCGATTTTGACAAGTTTCGAGGCCAATCTAGGAACTCTAAGTGCCTCAAATCTAACTCAGAAGATTTTCAGGTGCAAATCTGGGAAACTAAAATTGCAATATCTTTCAACCCAGGAATAGAAAATAAAAACCGAAATTGAAATTTTCATTTTGACGAAAAGGGTATCCAAAAAAGTAAAAACATCTAAAAACTGAGAAACTTGAAATTTAACTATTTTTGGGTGATGCAAGATTGCTCTTACACCACTGGATGCTCCTGCATCAGTAATGTATGCATGGGATGTTTTTTTTTTTTTTTTCAAATGCAATGAATAATGATGAGGTGATGGAAAATGGATGTTGTGTTTATGAAGTGCATCACGAATGTGTAGTATGTAAATGAATTAGAAAAATATTAGAAATGATATGTGAAATGGGTCAAATTTTATGCAAAAAATGACATGATATATAAATGATATGAAAATGATAGATGATTAAAGATATGATATGAATGTTATGTGACAAATGATAAATAATGGGATGAAATGAACATGATTAATAATAATGAGATGTATGATAAGATGATAAACGATATGTGATGAAATGATAACGATAAATAATAATGAGATGTATGATAAGATTATAAATGATATGAAATGAAATGAAATGATATGAAATGGATGAAATGATAATGATAAATGATAAGTGAAGTGAAATAGATTATGAAATGATGACACAAAGATAAAAGATGAAAATGAAATGGTAATGAAGATGATAAATGGTGTGCAACTATGTAGAATGAAAATGAAATGGATATAAAAATGATAAGTAAGATGTTAATAATATGAAGATGATAGATAATATGAAAATGAAAGTGATATGAAATAACTAATGGATAAATGAATGATATAAAATGATAAAGGATCTAAATGATATGCAATAAAATGAAGATGATATAAAATGAGAATGATCAATGGTATGCAATGAAATTATATGATATGAAAAAAATGATAAATGACCTGATAATGCATAATGATGGATAAATAAATGATAAAGTATCTAAATGATATGAAAATGAATGATAAATGATAAACTATATGATAGGTACAAGACCTAGATGAAATGATAATGATTAATGAAATGGTGATGAAGATGAAAGATGATAATGAAACAAATGTCTGAATGTCCTAAAATAGTCCAAAGAGACATGACAACCGTTGAAGTTTTTGTTCAGCCTTTCAAAACTCTGATGCAAATCCAGTATGCAGATATGTACAATGATCTAAATGAAATGCAACTAAATGAAACCAATTGTTTGTTGAGCCCTTTTTTAGCTTTCTTGAATCATCATAGAGTGTTTTTAAAATGTTGGAAGCATGTACAAGCATCAGAGGGGAAATTAGCACCAATGATGACCTGAGTATAACTTTCATGATTTTTGATATAGCAAGTGAACACAAGCATCGAAGTATAATTGAACTGAGATGACCTGAGTATTTCTTGCATAAACAAACAAATATTAACCACTTTCTAATACAAATTTGGAATTGTCATCAATGATATTCTTTGGAAATCATGTATCGCGACATATTTGCAACAGGTTGATAGTTATCTTCAAGATAGCAGACAAAGAAAAATCATTCTCTTTCCTCGCCACTCTCATTCAGTACATCATCGAGTGTGCTCTAGAGGGATGATATCAAAAATCAAACAACCATTGTTCAAAATATAATACTGCTATTCCAAACATTATTCAAATTTTAGATCATCCAGGTATGTGTTATGATATGGTACTTGTTGAAAACTATTATGATATGGATCAATGATTGGATATTTGTTCATGTGATTTCATTATTTGTTTGTATGATTGGGTTTTATGTCATTGTCTAGCTGTTTCAGAAACTCTGAAAGTTGGTTGACCCCAGTATTGTCAATTTTCGCCCCCAATACTGGCACAACTTGCTAAAATGAATATGTACAATGACCAAGCCATGGTAAGATGTTATCTCTCTAGGAAAATAGTGACCGTATGATGTTGTTATGGCCCTAAGATGATGGTGAAAAGATGCATGAAATGAAGGTTGAGAAGCTAAGTGCAGAACGTGAATTAATAGATGGAGAGCTAAAAATAGCGTCTGTTTTCTAGATTTTCACTATCTGTCTTTATTGCATTTTTCTGATTTTTTCTTTTTTCTTTTTTCTTTTTTTTTAGGACTTTTTTTGCTTTTTTTTTCTTTTTTTCCAGGACTTTTTCTACTATTTTTGTTATTTTTTTCAGGACTTTTTTTGTTGTTTTTGTTATTTTTTTCAGGACATTTTATGTTGTTTTTGTTATCTTTTTCAAGACTTTTTATGCTATTTTTGTTATCATTTTTCAAGACTTTTTATGGATGATGATAATTGATTTAGACATAATACTTCTTCAGGTGCATGTTGTTGATGGGTTTGTCAAACAAGTCCCCTTCTGACGTTGACAATTTGTATGCTCCTGAACTATATACTGCTATGACCACATATGGACCCAGCCAATTTAGTTCAAACTTTCCTTTCTTCTCTCTGTCTTGTTGATTTCATGGGTTTTCCTTCAAAACAAGATCACCAACCTGAAAGGTACATGGCTTGACTCTATGATTATAGTTGTGAGACATCATTTGTTGATATTATTTCAAATGATCAACTACTCATTATCTCTTCTCATCGAGGAGTTCCAGCGCTTGCAATCGGGAAACTTTGTATTCATCATTTGTTGTGAGACCCTTCAATGATACCCTGAGTGATGGAATTTCAACCTCTAGAGGTAATATGGCTTTTGCTCCATAGACATGAGCATACGGTGTTACTCTTGTTGGTGTTCTGATGCTAGTTCTATAGGCCCATAATTTGGGATTGATTTGAACGTGCCAATCTTTCCCTGCATCATTCACAGTTTTCTTCAAAATTTTCAATATAGTCTTATTTGAGGCCTCTGCTTGGCCATTCCCTTGTGGATAGTAAGGTGTTGAATATCTATGTTGGATATGGAATCTCTCACAAAGTTCGTCAACATCCTGATTCTTGAAGGGTCATCCAGTATCTGTGATGATGGAATTGGGAATGCCATATCGAAAAATGATATAGTTGAATATGAATGATGAGATTTTTTTTCGGTAACCTTAGTGAGAGGTACTGCCTCAATCCAGTTGGTAAAATACTTTGTCACTGCGATGATGAACTTGTGTCTATTCGATGATGAAGGATGAATCTTGCCAACTAGATCTAACCCCCATTGAGAGAATGGCCAGGTTGGCATGAATGGTTGAAGTTCTTGTGTAGGAGCACGAATGATATTCCCATGAATCTGACATTTTGAACACTTCTTCACAAAATTGAATGATTCTCTTTCCATTGTAGGCCAGTAGTAATCCATTCTAATCAATTTCTTGGATAAGGTCAGTCCACTTGAATGAGTGCCACAAATTCCACCATGAACTTCTTGTAAAGCCTTATCAGATTCATCATGTTCAAGACATCGAAGTAAAGTACCATCAAGATCGCGGCGATAAAGGGTGTCAGCGATAAAAGTATAGCAAGAGGATTGGTGGATAAAGTTGTGCTTTTGGTTTCGGGATAAGTCAGGTGGAAAGATGTCATCTTTTAAGTAGGCATAAATCTTACCATACCAAGGTGAATCAGATCCTACTAAATGGCAAATGATCTGGCTTTCAGTTGTGTCATAGGCAGGTGTAAATGATTGTTCCACCAGAAATTCATAGCGAGCCTATTTTTTGGGAGTTGTAGTAGTGATGCGATTGTGGCCATGGTGTCAGCTGCTTTTTTATCAAGTCTTGGAATCTATATGAACTTTATATCCACAAAGTATTTCTTGAAATAGTCAACCATCTTCTTATATGGCAACAATTTTTCATCTTTGGTCTGATAATCATCATTGATCTGATTAATGACTAACTATGAGTCACCATAGACTTGTAGCTCTGTGATCCTCCATTCCAATGCTATCTTGAGTCTAGTGATTAAAGCTTCATATTCGGCTATGTTGTTAGTGCATGGAAACATTAGCCTATATGACCAAGGAATGGTATGTCCTTGAGGGGTGACAAAGAGTATGCTTGCCCCCAATCCATGTTGAGTGAAAGAACCATCAAAGTATAATGACCATGGTTTTTTGGATTCTGTAGTGAAGACATCAGCATCTGGAAATTTGATATGCATGGGGTGCTCTGCTTGTAGTGGTGCGTCAGCTAGTTGATCGGTGATAACTTGTCCTTTGATTGCTTTGCAATCAACATAATGGATGTCAAACTAACTCAGGATCATAACCCATTTTGCTAACCTTCCTGCTAATGTAGCCTTGTTTAGCAGATACTTGAGTGGATCAATCTTTGCAACAAAATTGATTGTATGAGTTAACATGTAGTGCCAAAATTTTTGTGAGGCAAAGACTACTGCTAGACAAGCCTTCTTAATGAAAGTGTAGTTGAGTTCATGACTTGTTAGCATTTGGTTGATGTAATAAATTGTGTGTTCCTTTCCTGTAGAGTCCTCCTGTGCTAATAATGCCCCCAACGATGTCTCTATTGTTGAAATATACAAGATTAGTGGTTTGTCTAGATTTGGTGGTACTAGAACTGGTGGGTTCATTAGGTACTACTTGATCTGTTGAAAGGCCATTTCACACTTGTCATCCCATTTGAAAGGAACATTCTTATGTAATAGATGTGTGAAAGGTAGACTTTCATCTGCCAATTATGCAATGAAATTTCATCTGTAATGACCTCAACTGACTGATATTCCTTGGTGGAGGCATTTCCATGATTGCTTGTACCTTGGCAGGATCTACTTCAATTCCCTTTTCTGACATTATGTATCCCAAGATTTTTCCAGATGTGACCCCAAAAACACATTTCTTGGGGTTAAGGTGAACTTTGAACTTTTCCAACCTTGCAAATATTTTGGACAACACTTCAATATGTCCTTCTCTTGTGTATGACTTTTCCAATATGTCATCTACATAATCTTCCATGAATGTGTGCATCATGTCATGAAAAATTGTAGTCATAGCCCTTTGATATGTAGCTCCAGTGTTCTTTAGACCAAAAGGCATGGCGTTCCAAGAATAAGTCCCCCATGGACATGTGAAAGTTGTTTTGTCTTGGTCTTCAAGTGCAATCTTGATTTGGTTGTAACCAGAAAAACCATCTATTAGTGAATACATGGCATGGCCAGCCGTCAGATCAACTATAGTATCGATCTTTGGAAGTGGGAAGTCATCCTTAGGACATGATTTATTAAGATCTCTAAAATTTGTGCACACTCTAATACTTTCGTTTGGCTTGGATACAGGATCAATGTTGGAGATCCATTCTACATAGTTGATTGATCTTATAAATCCCACATCAAGGAGTTTTATGAGTTCTTCTTTAACCAGTAGTGCAACATGAGGATGCATATTTCTGAGTTTTTGTTTCACAGGTTTAACTCCTGGCTTGATGGACAAGTGATGCATTATGAGATTGGGATCAAGACCTAGCATGTTTGCATAAGACCAAGAAAAGTTCACTTGATTTTCTCTTAGAAATTTCATGAACTCGGGTACTTATTTATCTTTCATTGATGTAGCTAACTATAGAATCCTTGGTTTTTCTGTAGTTTCAAGATTTACCTCTTTTGTAGGCTCAATCAAGATAGGCAATTGCTCATGATAGTGCTTCAGGAGAGTGTCAAGTATCCCATCATCTGGTGCCTTAAAAAGGTTTTTACCATCTGACACACTCTTTGTTTTATCTTTTGTTTGATCTAACACTGCCAGATTCTAGTTTTCACCATTAGATCTTTCTTTTTTTTTCTTTTTTTTGCAACTAGGAGACTTGACACTCTCTTGATTAAAGATTCTATGCCAAAAATCGCTAGTGGAACAATCATTTGTGTCGTCCGCGAAAAGGAAGTTCACGATAGATTCATCGCTTGGAAACATAGGTATATCGATAGGTTCTGATAAATCCCAGTCAATGATATTGAGTTGGATCAGAGGTAGCAAGTCATTAGGCTATGTGAAATCGGCTATGGTTATGGTCATGATGGAGTTGTCTTTAGGATCTGAGGTATGAGGAAGATCGATGATGATATTGTTCTCATGATAGTCTTGTTTGTTTAAATCCAACTCAGTATCACTAGAATCATAGTTACCTTGTAGTTCAAATCCTTGCGGTTGGGACCCTAACCCTTCACCTTCAATTAGAGTTGGGGTATACTTGTGTACCACATCAACCTTTTTGTCCCTCCAGAACTCATCATTGTAGATGGTGTCCCATTCATATTCACCAGATTTTGTGTCATAGTTATTATCCACAAAATTCTGAATTGTTGTTAAACATGCTTCTCTTGTATCAGAACCTTCTTGCAATGTGAGGACAGTATCATGCAACTGCTTGGATGTTCTTTCTTTTGAGTTAGTATCATAGCCTAGTCATGTATTATCTTTTGCAATAAGTCCTAGAAGGTGAATAGGCTCAACTAATCCTTCTTTTCTCTTTCCGATAGGACCATTATCAAAGCCCATCTTCTGCATGATTGAATACCCTTTACCATATTGGTCAGTTGGTATTTTGACATTGAGGGCTATTTTGTCTTCATCTTTATCGAGCCAATTTAGAACCTCTTTATCCTCAGGATCTTCCATGGGGGATTTTTCTTTGATAAATCATCCATTACACTTTGTACTTGGCTCTGTTGGTGGTTGCGTTGAGGTTGATGCTACATATAGCTAATGTTGTGTGATAGAAGGTTGTCCATGTGACCAAAGTGATGTAGGTAGATTAGCATGACAGAGAGAGTACTCCCCTACTCCATTGTCCTTGAATCGTAATTGCTTGTCAAATATTTTGGTTAACTGACTGATTTGTGTATCAACCTTGGGAGAAGCACTAGTAAGAGCTTCCAGATTGTTGGGAACCAAAGTATCTTGACTAGCTTTGATGTTGGCACAAGTTTGATTGTTTGAATTATCAGTTGGTATTGTGATCTCCTATTCGTCATAAAGAAACTTAATACATTGATGATATGTGGATGGGACAACTTGCATTTCGTGGATCCATGGACGACCCAACAAGATGTTGTATGCAAGATCACGGTCTAATACTTGACAGAAAGTATTCTTGATAACAGGTCCCACTCTGATCAGTAGCATGATTAAACCCTTGGACGCTCTTTCCTCATCATCATAGGCTTTAATAGTAATATTTCTTCTGGGGTCAATGGAGTCCTTAGAAAATCCTAAAGCCTAAACTAACTTCATGGTACATATGTTCAAACCAGCACCTCCATCTATTAGGAGCTGTCTGACATGAAACTTGTGGATCATGACTTCTAAGTATAATGATGAATTATGGGGATGATTCATGGAAACGTCATCTTTCTCAGAGAATGAGAGGCATGCGGGTGAGGACAAGTGTCCCACCATGGCTTGAAATTGGTCCACATCCACATCAGTGGATACATTTTTTTCAACGAGGGCCTTTTCTATAATTTCCTTGTGTGTTGGGGAAATCCTTAAGAGTTCTAAGATAGAAATATGAGCACTAAGTCATATTGATGTTGAGGTGGGGAGACAGTGGATTTTGAAGAAGCGCCCTTTAAGACAACTTTAGCTTGTGCCCTTATTGTTGCATTGACTTGTCTATATTCCATCTTCTCCTTAACTTTTATAACATTGACCCATTCGTCATCAATGTAGATATGATTGATTATATTATCGTTGATATGATTCACACTTTTTCCAAAAGACTCACCCTTTTGATAGTTGGGAAAAGGGTTGCAAAATGCTTGGTGTTCTTTTTTTGATTGTTGGTTTCCCTCTATTGTGATGGTGCCATTTTCGATTAAGTCTTGGACGATATTTTTCAAGGCTTGACAATTATTTGTACGATGGACCTTGCACCGATGATAATCACAATAGTATGCATCATTCCATCATGGATGCTTCATGCTGGGTTCAAAGTTGTGTTGAGGTGGAAATTAAGAACATTTTTAGCCAAAAACTCTTTGAATGCAGACTCTAAAGATTGACCTAGTGGAGTAAAATTTCTTCTACTAGAGAAGAATGAAGATCGTTGTGGATTTGTGTTCGGGGTATTTCCTAAGGCATTGTTGTTGTTATTGTTTCCATGGTAACCTTGATTGCTGGCATTCCCTTGATTGGGAGTGAAATTTTGATTCACATTATTCCTTAGAGGAGGAGGATTGTTTCCTTGATTTGTGACCGAGTTGATGTTGTTATAGTTATTGTTGCGAGGAGCACTTGGAGTACTAAGAACAAATGGCTTAGTCGAGACATGATTTTCATCTTCAACACCATCATTTACCACATTTTTGTTGAGAGTCCAAAACTTAGATTTGTCATTGTTGTTGTGGTGATTTGAAGAGCTAGGATTGTCCTTATCAAGTTTTATTATCCCTCTGTAGATTGAGGCACCTTCAATGGTGATGGCATTTTCAATCAATTTCTGAAAAGTGGGGGGACAATTAAGATTAAGATGATAGCTTGTCTCTTGATCTAAGTTGTTTATGAAAGTGGTGATCTTTTCCTTTTCAGGAACATGACATGGGTATCTAGCAAACAATCTTATCCATCTATGAAGAAATGTAATGAATGGTTCACTAGGTTTCTATTTAGCCTTGAAAAGATCAATCATGGTTATTTAATGTTGTATGTTGTAGGAATATTGTGATATGAATTCGTTAATCAATTCCTCAAATGTCTTGACAGGCGGTGTGATTTTCGATAGCCATTCCATAGATTGGCCTCCAAGACTCCTAGGAAACAAACTCATCAAGTATGTATCCTCATGGGAAAACTCTAAAGTCATATTTCAGAAGTCTCTAATATGATCGATTGGATCTGATTTCCCATTATAATGATCAAACTTTGGAACTTCGCAATGTTTGGGAAATGGGATCATGTTGAGACGTCATTCAAAAGGATAAAGATAGATGTCATCCAGAGCATATGTCTTCGTTGTGGTTCCCCCTTGCATGTCTTTAATTTTTCCTTGAAGTGCCTTAATTTGTTGAGACAAGGCACTAAGATTAGACAAGGGTGCTTCATCAAGACTTCTCTTTAAGTTCTCAGTATCAAAATCATGAGGCAATTTAGCTCCTTTGTCAGCCAAATATAGGAAATATTTCTCTTTGTTGTGCTCTAAAATATTTTCTAAGGCTTTGTGAAATTTGGGATCTTGCTTGGCCTCTCTAAGGTGACGTTCTTCATCTCGTTCATCATCACTATCTATAGGAGTTTTTCTCATGTCTCTGTCGAAGGGGAACGAATTTTTTTTCCCTTTTATCCATGTTGTTGTTGAAAAGGGGATTATGACTCACACTATAAAGGGGATTACTACTCTCACCTTCTTGAGTTTTTAGGGTACAATCTTCTTGTTGAATATCATCTTTCAACTTATTGTATTGAGATCTTGTAAAAATAGGCATATGATTTTGAAATGTTCTTCTAAACTTAGATCACAGTTTGATAAGTGTGAAAAATGATGATGTTTTGATCCGATAAGATGAAGATATTATGATATGATCAAAAACATTCCTAATTCTTGATTGTGGCTTCCAATGATGAAGGATATCATAATCCTATTGGGGAAGTTGAATCAATAATCAAAAAAATTCTTGAAAGGTGCACTTTTAAGATTTGATCCTTGTTTTTGAAGAATGATTAAGTATATCAAATAAACTAGTTAAGATCACTGAAGGATTTGGCTGGGATGTGTTGGATATTCAATGGAAGGTTGTGGTAGATAATCGAAGTTGAGAGGTTGATTTTGATTGTGTCATTGTGATGGAGCTCTTCTTTGGAAATAGGCTCAAGAATATAAAGGCTCTACAGCATACTTGTCAGTAAATCCCCTAACAAAATCTTGGTACCTATGGAGAATCTCACAGTAATGGAGAAAGACATTTCGACTTTTATACGAAAACTCTCTTTGTTGCAAGGTTTTCTTGTAACCTAAATGTTTCTTGGGTTTCTTGATCCTATTGGAAATCAATTTCCTAACAAATTTAGTTGATTTCCACTCTCTAAGCATGGGAGAAATGTCAAGATGCTACTGGACCAAAGATGTTACAAACTCAGATCTGTCAAAAGTGAAAATTCTGGAAAAGTGACAGATGTGCTACTCTATGCCCTATATGTGTTGTATAAACAGGCATATGCACTAGAGAAATAGTCAAATGCACTATAGCAAACCTTGTATGTGCTACAATATGTCTCAGATGCGCTACAGAAAAATGTTTTGACAGTGACCAAAAATTGTTTACAGAATATTCAGCCTATGCCCTAAAACACTCAATACGCGAAAACAGGCTCTAAATGCATTGAACTAACTAGTGGATGCGCTAGAATAGACCTCGTATGCTCTAAGATATACCCTAGATGCGCTAAAATAGTTTTCCAAGGCAGTTTTCCAAACAGTTTTGAGTAGTTTCAGCTGAAATTTTGCATGTTCATTTTGGACGATCTTTTATCTGAATTAATGTGATTGAAAACACAACAAACACTCTGAAAACTATTGTTTTTAAGACCTATACTAAACATCAAGTGTATGTTCAAAAAAAATTTCAAAAAGTTTTTTCACAAGTTTTTGCACATAACAAACAATTCAGGCAAACTCAATCTTAGTACTCAAGTAAGTCATCATAATAACCACAACCCACATCTTAGAACTACATCGACTCACACAGCCATGTCACCCCCGAAGGGGCACCCATGTTTTTGTCTTTTCCAAGCATGTACTTAGAGTGACGAAACTGGATACCGGATCCCTTGAGCAAACGGTCCTTGGAAATTATATGGTGAGTGTCTTGGGGGCAGATTTTTCCCTCCCCTTGCACTGTGATTATTAGGATGTTCGGAGATTGACACGGTTGGCTACTACACTAGGTTCTTAGTAATGGTTTTTGCTCAGTGCGGCAATAATAAACTCCCTCAAGAGACCTCCCAACCTTTAGAACAAAGGCTTTGGGGATGGTTATCTTGCACACTGCCATCGAATTGCAAACTTTCCCCGAATTCGCTTTTGATTATAGTGGGTTGGAAAACTTGGCTTTAGTTGTTCCCACTTAGGTCGTTCCTCTTGGGTGAGTACTTTTACCCACAAGAGTAGGCCCTCTAAAGGATGTAATAAAGCATTAAAATTGTAGAAATTGAAAAGGCAAGTCTGGTATTCTGATCACCCAATTAAGGGGAGAGCATAGACCTATTTCCATAGACAAAGTAAACAATGTTCTGTTTAGGCCCAAAAGACAATGATTTAATCTATGTGAAGATATTTCTTCATAACAAGCATGGGATTCATTTTAACCAAAAAATCAATGTGTGGTGACTACCCTAGGATTGCTTCATTTTAAATTCCATGTCTATCCTAGGATTGGTTCATTTTAAATTGATGTGTCTACCCTAGGGTTGCTTCTTTTTAACTAGAAAAAAACTTTGTCTACAGAAGGCGTCAGACTCAAAACTTTTTTTAGTTACAACCTACATGCACTAAAATATCATACATATGTGCTAAAATAGACCCCATAAGCATTGTAGAAAACCTTAAATGCGCTAAAAGAAATCCTAAATGCGCTAATCTAAGAATGCAATTTTATTTTTTTTAGACAATTTTAAATGAAGTGAGCTAAATGGATGCACTATTTTGTTCCCTAGATGCGCTAAAGAAATTATCGGATGCACTGAAACAGTTCCTGGATGCGTTGAAAGACCTGCAAAAGCGCTGAAAGAAGTCCTAGATGCGCTAAAATAACCCACAAATGCGCTAAAACCCAAAATTTTCCGGAAAGCCGAACTCCAAAATGTGAAATCTTGTCAAAAAACCTACAAGTAGATGTCAAAAAACGGGGCGAGAGCCCCACAGTGGATGCCAAAAATGTGTGGTCAAAATTAAGTGTATCAAATGTAGATTAAAAACAAATCAAACACACCAATAAGACATTATATTGAAGAAAACTAATTAAAAATTAAAGCAAACTCTTAATAATAGCAGTTTCTTCAATGACATCCTATTGTCCTCTATCTCCAATGTTTTTGTCGATTCTAGCTTGCTCTCAGATCGTGTGCTAGGCTCAACAAATGGTCTTCCTAGAGAACGATATTGAAGATGAATGCATGCTATGCTAAGATATGATTAACATGCTTAAACTAAACACAATTGCTAGAATGTAAAATGACAAAATTATGAATACTAAAGCTCATAATAATAATGCTAAAATGCTAATCGCATGTCTCTAATGCGTGTGTATGTGTGTGTGTAACCAATGCTTGGATTCGCAGGGGTATTTATAGAGTTTTCTAAAGCTTCTAATTGGCTAATGAAATCAACGACTGTGATAAGACTAGAGAGAAAAATAGAAGAAAAATAGAAAGCAGGATTTGATTCCTCTTTCATGGAAGAGATAAGATGAGATGATAAAAATCATCTTTTCAAAGGATTTTGGAAAGATTTTAAGAAGATAAATAATGAATTATAAATTCAATTATTTATTTATGGGTGACATGGAGATTTTTCTCAATTAAATAATCATTTAATTAAGATTTGAAGAATTAAAAAAAAAATCATAATTAAATAAAATATTTAATTATCATTTGAAAAGATATGAAGGAAATTAATTAAATAAAGATATTTAATTAATTTTTTAAGAAATGACAGGTAGATGAAATTAATTAAATAAAATATTTAATTAATTAGAAGAAAGATTTGAATAGGAGAAAGGAAATATTTAAATTTAATTAAATCAAAAGACTTAATTAAATTCAAAAGGTGATAATTAATTAAGTAGACATATGAATGTGAAATAATTAAATGAAGTGAATTTATTTAATTAAGGTGGAAGAATAAAGTAAATGAACAATATAATTAAATTTAATCATATGTAGAGGACTTTAGAGAAATTAATTAACTAGTAAATATTTAATTAAGTGTCAGGATTAATTAGACATGACCAATTTTATGCATATACATCTGGTATTCCTAGTGGTTTCCATTGCTTATACGTGAAAATATTTTGGAAATTATGGTTTGTATTCTTCTGCATAATTGGCTCTGGTTGTTAGTATCTCCTAAGAATATAAGTGAGCCATGTGCTCCTGCTGCACAAGTCCATAGGTCTAGGAGATTGAGTATGCAGGAGCCGATGGCATATGCACCTGAAGCCAAACCTCTCCAGGCTGAGGTTCCAATTGTTCCTAAAGGAAAAAGGAGTGTACGTAAGAGAAGTGAGAAGGTTTCTGTTAAGAGAACCTATTCCCTGAGGAGTTGAATTGTGTCACAAGAATCGGTCGAAGTTGATGAGAAGGGGCCTGTGTTTGCGCAAGAATTAACGAGGTCTAGTGCGGGCCCTAGGGTTTTCTCGAAGAAGCCCGCTGCCCCTATTTTAATTTTTGATGATTCTTCAAGCGAAGAGAGAGTAGTTGGCCTTGGCCCTGACCAATGCCCTACTTCTCTTGTACCATATAGTGATTATGATGATGAGATTACCATTGCAACTCCACTCTCTATAAGGAAGCCCAATGAGGGTATTTACTCGACGGCTGACAAGGTCGGGTAACACTTGTGTCGTCCTCTTTTAATGGTGTTTGGTTTTTGGGTGCTGTGGTGATTGAATTTCTAGGTGGCTGGTTTGTGGGTTCTTGTTGTTAATGGGAATGGTGGTTACTTTGGTATTGGTAAACATGTTGATTTTGGTGATGCCTTTTGGAAGGCTTGCATGGTGGCTCTGACAAATGGCTCGGTGTTCTTTTTTCCTTTTTGCTTTCCCATGGCGATGGAATGATTGAAGATATAATGGTTCAGGAATCAACCCTAATGTAATGAAATGAATTGTGAAATTGTCACAAAATGTAATTACGTTTGATTTAGATGCTTGTTGCTCCCTTGCACTATAAAAGGAATTTCATGGCTCAAATGTAGGGGTTCTAATCAAAAATTTTGAGTCTAGTACGTGTAGGTAGAATTCGAGTATAGGAAGCAAATGATAATACAAAATGCTTGATAATTGGCTTGAAAATTGTCTTGGGTATAGGTATATATGTAACAGTCTTAAATGGTTTTACATAGATTACTGATATTGAAACAAATGTAAATTCTGAAACATACTCTCCTTTTGTACACTTTTACAGATCATAAATTAAATTATCAAAGATCTTTTTGTTTGTCATCGATGGTTCAATTGAATGTATGGCTTTATTTATTTGCTTTAACTCAAAGGGTTAATTAGAATGCTTGAGAAAATTCATGGGTCTCTGAGAACTTACAAGGATTTGATAAGAAGTAATGTTTTGGATAATTTGAGCTTTTGTATTGCAAGGCATTACAGAGATAGTCCATATATGTCAAAATTAAATAAATCGGTGTATTACTGGTTGTTTCATATTTTACTCCATTTACCCAATTGATGAGGCACTGGCTTGTTTATCAGGAGTTATTGCAACTAAATGAATGATGATTATACCTAGCCGTGGATTTAAAATAAGAACAACATTTCTTACAATTTTTCCAATTCTAAAATGTAAGTTTTAAATATGTCCACATTCCTAGCAAATAGACATTTATTTACTCAAAGACCTACTAAATCCTTGGTGAATTTTGTATATTTTCCTCGAGTAGGATCGAATCTATGTTGAAGTGTTTTTTAGGGATTGATATATCAGATGAACACAAGAAGGAATACCCTCCTTGGTCCCACAAAGCCTAAAGTATAGGTGTAGAGACCTTAGAATTCTCTATCTGTTGTGTTGGCCACTAGTTTGAGGCAATTTTTGAACATAAGGTTTGGCTACCCTTTAGAGGATTCCAAGGCTTAGCTGGAAAAAACACCAATAGGACCTTAGGGAGATCACCCTGCGATATAATTTGTACCCCTAGTGTTTTGCTTGAGGACAAGCAAAATTATAGTTGGGGGAAATGATGGGTTTAGTTATTGGCTATTTTCTATTGCTATTATGCATACTTCAGACACTATTAGATAAACCTTCAGATAATAATCCTATGCTATGCCAGCTTTCCATGTTCATTATACAACCTTGGACCTAAATTATAGTAATGGAAATTCAATTATGATATAGTAGCATTGTTTGGTTTATATGTGAGTATGCATGAAATGTGGATGGAATTTTGTGTTTAATTATGGTAGTTAGCTTTGTGTATATGTTTTTTGGATTAACCTCTTACAGCTCAAAAAAAAATTGTAGCCCGCAGCAACTGGAAATTGTAGCCCACAAAAAAAGGAAGACTTGGACAATGAAATAGGGGAAGTGCCACATCAAAATTGAATGCAATAGCTACCATATGAAGACATCTGATGGAGTTGGTTTTGCATCATTATGATAGCTAATAAAGTGTTAGATAAGAAGAATTCTTTTGTTGATAGGATTTTGAATAATTGTTTATGTGTTTTACATGCAATTTTATTTTATAGAGTTTCAATTCTATTAGAACTCTTCTTTATTTTCAGTTATAATTTGAGCAATTCAATCTTAACTATATACTCTGATATCTAGGAGTGGTAGTTAATGATTTTAGTTAGGAGTTATGTTTAGAATCCTTGTGGTTGTATATAGCTAGTGGTTGAGTCCTTAGATAAGTTAGTTGATTTCAATATCTTGTTATCAGTTGCTTTTTAGTTTTAGTTATCATCTAGATAAACATGTTGATTATTCATAATGATTCCATTGAATACAATCTATGAAGAATATTTTGTGTAATCTTTTGTGATGTGTAATGAATGAAGTTCAATTTCACATGGATGTGTAGAATTTGATATTTAGATTTGGTTCTAGTTAAGTGAAGACAACCACTTGAGTAAGCCACTCAAGGTAACTGTTCTTCACTACATTTATAGTTGTTCTATTTTTGTTTAGTAGTTATTTTTGTTTATCATTGTTTCATAAATTGCATGTAAAGAAAAATAGATTCTCATACTTTGATTAGCAGTAATGAATTTTCATGAGCATGCATGCATTTGGTTAATTTGTAGTATTTTGGAGGTTAGAATAATTTTAATTGTCAATTTGAGTAGTTTTGAGTTAGTTTAGTAATTCTTTATTAGCAGCAATTCAATTAGAGGTTAAGATGTAGGCACTCGTAGCCATTATCTCTAGTTTTTTCTTTCACTGTTATGTAATTATGTAAATTTCCAGTAAGTAGAGCACCTTGAATAGGATAACTTGGGAAGCTTCAAGTCTCTGAAGGCACATATAGTGCAACATGATCACAAGTTTACAAACCTTGGTTGATAATTTAATGAAGTCTTTACAATGTTGAGTGGACTATTTAGCTAGGCATGCCTCTGAATTGTGTAACTTTTACCAAGTTTACAATACATTAGTTTAGACTCTACAATTTCCATCTCTAGAAAATTTTAATGCCTTCACTTTTATCCACTTATTCAAATAATCAGTGCAAACCAAAATGTATTCTTTGTTGTTAGAAGTAGGTGATATTGGCCCAATAAATTCTAGACCCCATTTGTCAAAGGGAGCTAGTATTAACTATGGTTGTAATGGAATTTTATCACTCCTTGTCAGCTTACACATTCTTTGACACCTATCATAGCTCCTTGTATATTTGATAGAATCCTTTTGTAGAGTTGGCTAGTAGTATCTAGTTGTGAGGATTTTGAATGCTATTATTTTTACTACAAAATGACCCCCACACGATTCATCATGGGAAGCCTTCATCATATCAAATATTTCATCTTCCCTTATGCACCTTCTCATGATATTGTCTAGGTCAATGTAGAATGGGTAGCCAAATATCCAAGAATATGGAGAACACTTATGTACCAGTTATCTCATTTCCCTTGGAGAAAAGTGTGGTGGAATTTATCATGTTACTAAATAGTTTGCAATATCAACATACCAAGGTATGTGTATGTTAAGGGAAAACAAGTGCTCATCTAAAAATGAGCCATCCACTACTCCTTTTTATAATTGTGTTGGCAACCTTGACAGAAAATATGCTACTACATTATCCTTACCAATCTTGTCCACTATTGTAATATCAAACTCTTGTAGAAGGAGCAGCCATCTGACTAGTCTAACCCCTACTACGAGCTCGTTCATTAAATATTTGATAGTTGTATGGCCTTTGTGGACAAAAACTGCATAACCGATAATATAATTTTTGAATTTATTGATGGCATACACTACTGCTAGCATCTCCTTCTCTATAATAATATAATTTAGCTCCACTCCTTGGAGATTATTTCTAATGTAGCAAATAGAATATTCTTTGTTACCTTCTTTCTGACCCAAAACTGCTCCACTAGCAAAATCTGAAGCATCGGTGTGTCTATGAAAGGGTAAGGTCCAATTTGGACCTATCAAAATAGGTGCTTAAGTTAAGTCTTTCTTCAGCTCTTCAAAGGAATGTTGGAACTCTGATTTCCAATTAAATTCAATTTCCTTAGTTAGCAGAACAAATAATGGTGCAACAATCTTATTGAAGTCTATAATGAACCTCCTATAATAGCCCGCAAGGAAACTTCTAACATCTCTTTACCTCTTTGGAAGAGGTAATGTATAAATGATTTCTATCTTGTGTGGATCAACTTGAATCCTTGCACTGGATATGAAATTCCCTAAAACAATTCCCTGAGTCGTCATCATAAATCACTTTTCATTACTGAGGGACAAATTGTACTCTTTGCATCTCTTTAAAACCTTTCCTAGATTGTTAAGGGATTCCTCATAAGTTTCCCCATATTTATTGAAGTCATCCATATATCTCCATATAGTCATGAGCATAATTATAAAATATGCTAAGCACTATCCTCTGGAAAGTTGTTGGTGCATTGCATAAACCAAAGGGTAGAACAGAGTAAGCATAGGTACCCCAAGGACATGTAAATGTTGTTTTGTTGTAATCCTCTGGAGCAATTTTATTTGATTTAACCACTGAAACCATATAGTAATGAAAATTACTTCTTCCCTACTAAATATTCAAGCACTTGATCTATAAAGGGTAATGGAAAGTGATCCTTCCTAGTGGTTGTGTTCAGTTCCCTATAATTTACACATACCCTCTATTTTCCACCTTTCTTGGGAACAATGACTAAAGGTGATACCCATTCACTATCAAATATAGGATAAATGAAACCTGCAACAAGGAGCTTTTGAAGTTCAACTTTAACTATTTCTCTCAAGGTAGGGTTCATTCATCTTTGAGGCTATCTAATGGACCTATAACCATAATTTATATAGATCCTATGCATACATAAGTCAGGATCTATACCCTTCATATCATGGTAGTCCTATGTGAAGGCTGATGTGTGTGTTGCAACATAGTAGTTAGGGAATTCTACAGTTCTTCAGTCAATGCATTGTTTATATTCAACATTTTTCCTAGCGTGTCTTATAGTTCTTTGGATGATTCTTGAATAGATGAGAGGTCAAGGCTAGGAATGATTGGTACACACTATTGTAGTAGTAAGGAATGGAAGAGATAAGATATTTCTTCTAAGGAGTTGGTAGGTATAAAGCTCTACAAAGGATCTTATAAACATGAGAGACAGTCTTGTTGTTGTGGGCTCCAACTGTAGTCATTTTGTATTATATGAGCAATCATCTCATCTTCATCCTGATCATCCAATAAAGAGTTGTATTCTATTGTCAACAAATTATGTAGGGAATAGTGGTCTTCCTCATCCAAAGTATGCCAAATGGTTTGCTCAAGATCAACATAAGGTTGGGTTGGAGGATAGAGGATCAATTTCTTAATCACAATCCCATTAGATATTATCATATTGTCAGACCCATAGCCTATGAATACATCAGTTGTAGCTAACAACAGTTTGCCTAGAATGAATGGGTATCCTACAAGGTTAAACTTTTGATGCAATACTATGAAGTCTATAGGGTATTCACAAGAATCTAATGCAATAACTCAATCCTCAATGATTCCTTCAGGCTTGACTATTGACCTATCAACCAATTGTAGAATATTTTGTGTAGGTCTAAGGTTGGCTAACTAAAGTAATTGCATTGTCTCTTTAGTCATGGCATTGATTGTTGCCCTTAATTCTATCAAGTTGTTCTTTATAAGGGTCTCAGTAATCTTAACATCCACTACTAGGATACCAGGGTCTATTTATTTACGGACAGTTATATTCCCTATCATGATATCAACAAGGTTTCCTAGGACATGAATTGTCTAAGGATCCTTATGTTTCCTCCCTAGTTTCTTAAGAAAAAGGTCCTTGACTACCTTAGTATAGATTGGAATGTCCTTAATAGCCTGGATAAGGGGGGTCTTGATATTAACATCCTTAAGTTGACCTAGTAGGTTTGTCTCAACTTGAGTGTGATTTTTTTGAATGGTTAATCATTCAAGGAAAGGTGGCTTTGGACTTGAGGTAATATGGTGTACCTGATTTGAATCAGGTTCTAGAGGTGATTTTTTTGAAGATTCAAATTGTAGGTTCCTAATCCTCCATCTCAGTGATTTGAGGGGATGAAGCTAGTTGTTTCCTTGACCGGAGGTGTACATCACTAACCTCTATCTATAGGTGGGGTATTGCATAGCCTCATTAGTATAAGATTGTTGAACAGACTTGTTTCTAGGGTTAGATGTAGGTTGGGTAGGTAATTGTGGTGCTCCTAGTGGCTGGGGTGTTGTATTGGATGGATTAGGCATAATGGCTTGTTTTTGTGGTTGACGAGGAAGCATAGGCTGTTGATAATTCATGTTTTGTTGTTGCCACTGTTGACCTGTTTTCCATTGTGGTTTCCACTGGTTTTGTTGTGTTGGCCATTGAGGATTATAATTGGAACCTTGAAAAAAAAAATTGTGACCAAGGATTTAGTTGTTTTTGGTTCCAATTTTGTTGAGGTTGTTTCCATTGTTGAGGGTTTTTCCATTGATTTTGGTTATTTGGCTAAGGCTAGGAATTCCAAGGAGAAAAAATTTGATTTCTAATTGGAAAAGAGGAGTTGAAATTAAGAAGGTCTTGTGGCATACCTTGTCTTTTTTTTCCATGGCCTTCTTTGAGCTATGTAAAATAGCTATCCATCCTCTCCTTCAAGTGGCTGAAAATTGGGTTTCTCTATTTTTTCTTGTTGAATACTAGCCACCTACTTGCATTTACAATTTGTTTTCCTTTTCCTACAGTCGGGGCAATATTCAATGAGCATTGCTTCAACTTCCTCTTACTTCTTCTTTATATGGAGAGTGTCCAACTGAGTGGAAATATGATTGATAATGTCCTCCTTCATGTTGGACACCAAATTACTTAACTCAATCTTTGAAACCCCAATGGATGATTTACCAATGGTGGATGTCTTCTCTCTTTTTGGTCTCTTAGTGAAGGTCCTTAAATAATTTTTGCAGACCCTACAAATTTCTTCACATGGTATTTGAGAGATATCCCCTTGCCCAATAAGATTGAGGGCATCCATAAAGTCCTCATTGACTCCCCTCAAAATTACTAACTTGAGGGATTCTTTAGATAATATGTTTTGTGGATTTTTCTTCAAAGAAAAATGGAATCTCCCCACATAGTCCTCTAATGGCTCATCCTCCTTCTGTGACATTCTAAAAATGTCATCTCTCCTCCTATCAAGTCCTCTGCAATAGTCTTGGTACTTTTCCAAGAACATTGTTTTCATGGTATCCCAATCTGCAATAACATCCTTGCCTAATCACATGAACCATCTTAGGGTTACATCTTTTAGAGTGGTATGGAAGAGCTTGAGCCTATGAGCACCAGAGGTATAGTCATAGCTCCTACATAGGACATCAAATTCAAACAAAAATACATTTGGATCTCTAGTCACCAACCCATAAAATATTGGTAATGTTGAAGGAGGGATATTCTTCATCACAATAGCCCTTTCTTGGTGGGTGATTGGAAACTCAAAGATCACATATTTTGGATCATCCTCTGGTGCATCACCCATGGTTCAGTATGTCCCCTCTATAGGTGTGCTAGATGTTGGTGATAGGGAAGTTTCTTCTTTAGCATTACCCTCACTCTAAGTGTTGGAGTCACCAATTTTTGATATGGATTTTTGGAATGTAGAGGGGAGGAGTATTCCCAAAGAGTCTCTCTGCCTTTGCATACAATAAGTATGTATTTGTATAGTAGCAGTCTTGCACAATGTTAGTGTAACTTTTTGGTATGTTGAAGAAGATTAAATCTAATAGTCCTAATGCCAAAAACAAAATGTAAACTATGAAAGCTTGGAAAAAATTCTATGAAGATAGCACCATCCTTGACAATGGTGCCAAAAATGTAGAGTCTAAACTAGTGTCTTGTAAACTTGGTAAAAACCACACAATTTAGAGGAATGACTAGCTGAACAATCCACTCAACATTATAAATACTTCATTAAATTGTCAACCAAGGCTTGTAAACTTGTGATGGTGTTGCATTATATGTGCCTTTAAAGACTTGAAGTTACCTATTTTATCCTATTAAAGATATTCTACTTGTTGGAAAATCATAGAAATGCATAACAGTGAAAGAATTAAATTAACGCTAATGGCTACTAGTGCCTACATCATAACCTATAAGTAAATTACTGTTAACAAGGAATTACCAAAATTAACTCAAAACTATTCAAACTGGCAACTGAACTTAATCTATCCTATAGAGTACTACAAGTCAATTAAATGCATTCATGCATATGAGCAATCATTATTGATAATCATAATATGAGAATCTATTTTAACTTCCATGCAGTTTTTGAAGTAATGACAACAAAAATAACTACCAAATAGAAATAAACAGCTATGAATGTACTGAAGAATAGTTACCTTGAGTGGCTTGCTCAAGTGGTTGTCTTCACTTAACTAAAACCAAATCTAAATCTTTAGATTCTACACGTCCTTATGAACTTGAATTTCATTCATTATTCATTCCAAAAGATCATATAAAATCTTGCCCAAAGATTGTATTCAAGAAAATCATTTCTAAACAATCAACATGTCTGTAAATTACAACTGAAACTAAGAAGTAACTGACAAAAAAATCTAGGAGTATGAGATTAACCAACTAACTAACTAAAGACTCAACTACCGGCTATACATAGGCATGTGGGAGTTTATTCTAAACACAACTCTTAACTAAAATCATTAACTATAACTCCCTAGATATCAGAGTATGTAATTAATATTGAATTATTCAAACTACATCTAAAAAGAAGCAAGAGTTCAAATAGAATTAGAACTCTACAAAATAGATTTGCACATGGAACACATAATAAATTATCTAGAATCCTATCAACAAAAGAATTATTCTTCAATGCCTTATTATCTATCATAATGATGCATGACTAACTCAATTAGGTGTCTCCACATCATAGTTATTACACTCAGCTCTTGTTTTGGAACTTCCCCTATTTCATTGTCTAAGACATCCTTTGGTTGCAGGCTACACCTTCCAATTGATACAGGCTACAGTGTCTTTTTGGGATGCAAGAGGTTAATTCACAAAACATATACACAAATGCTAACTACCATGATTAAACACAAAATTCCAACCATATTTCATACATATCCACATATAAATCATGCAATACTACTATATCATAACTATATTTTCATTACGCTAATTTAGGTCTAAGGTTGTATAATAAGCATAAAAAGATAACATAGCATAGGACTATGTCTGAAAGGATTGTCTGATAATGTATGATTCAAGCATGCATAAAAACATTAGGAAATGGACTATTAAATAGATTCATCAGCCCTTGTTGAAGAAAAAAACCCTCATAAATTGAGAAAGGGTTCACTGAATCCACGCTCTGATACCATGTTAGAATTGTGAAAAACATGAGCCATAGGCTCAAATAATGAACAAAGATACCTTCCACGCAAGATATTTTTAAACAAAGATATGCAATATTCCTCAACAAGAAAAAGATGCAAAATGAACCTCAAAGAAACTTCAAGGAAAACAAGAGTTCTCAAAGGTTTCCAAAGGTATGATAATACAATGAGGGTTGAATGCTATATAGGAGCAACCCTAAATGGTAAAGAGATTAGATCATGACAAGTGTCAACATCTCATGCAATGAGGTAGAATGATCTAATAATAGCTCTCTAATTAACATGATAAATCACTCCTAAGTTTAGCTTAAGTGAATGATAATAAATTAAACTAATATTTAATTAAATATTAATTAATTATTAGCTAATGCATGATTACTCTAACAAAAAAAATTATCATTTATGTGTAGGAAATTATCTCAACAAAAAGGTTGTTATGAGGAGATTTTGGCTCTATTTTACACATTTCTACAGTTAGTGTTGCAACAAGATGTGTTGATATTGTTGGTTGTGTATGTGAAGGCTTCTATGAGTTTTCCTTGCAAACTTATCTACTGCTTTAAAGAGTTTCACTCAAGGAAAAATAGTAAAGAAAGTTTAATTTGTAGATTGTAAATGTGCATCAAGGGTAATTTCATTTAGTTGTATGAAGTCTCCTTGTTGCATGTGAAGTTTTATTGTTTAAAAAGGCTAAGAAATGATCACTCTGTAATGTATACATTCCAAGTGTAATCTCCATAGAAAATTTATAGAATAGTTGAAACCTACAAAATAAAGTGAATAAAATGTGTTAGTGCAAGGCAGAAAAATGTAATATAGGTCTTATTCTAAACTTGTATCTAATTATTTTCCTTGTAAGTAAATAAGGTGTATACAACCACATTTTGAACTAGTTATAGCAACCCAAAAACAAATGATATGTTACATCTTCATGTATGTACTTCAGCAATTATATAGTAGCAAAATGCATAGAATATAATGTTGTATCTATGCTTGGAAGTTTTTATGTTGTTTCAATGTCATTTTAAAATTTTATAAAATGAAATAAACATTAGATTAAGATTTCCATTCATGCAATAAAGGAAGCTAGTTTTTGATTGGTTATGTTGATGCAATGTAGAAGAAATGATTGAGTTTAAAAAAATAGAATCGGTAGAGCTTCTATTACTAGTACATCTATCAGTTTGGTTGAACATTGTAATTTGGTGATTAGAGTGTTTAAGAGCACGAACATATTACTTTTGGCTTCCGAATACCTATAGGACAGCATTAGACTTTCAGTGTTAAATAATTTGTATCAAACTGTGATTCTTATGTGTTCTTTATTGTTGTTGCAAAAAGAGAAATATAATCTCAAAAAAAATTGACTGTTGACTTTGGACCCATTTCCTGCATAGGACCTACAATAAGAGACCTATAACAATGAATACATTAGAAATTGGAATAAGATAAAACTAATAAAATAAACTTGTGACTAGTGCCCAGAGTTAAAAAGTGTAGAGATGGTATTTGTTTTATTTTATTTTGTGTATTTGACATATATTTTAAAGTTTTATTTAAAAGAAAAAAAATGTCCAGGGTTCACTACCCTTGAGAGGTCACAACTCCCTCAGGGTACAACCTTTTGGATGGTTGTGGCCACCATGGGGGTCATACCCCCTTAATGGGAGAAGCCTTGTGGTGGGCACAACCTACCACAATGTTGTCACGACCTAACGAAGGGGTTTTTCCCCTTTGAAAGCAAGTTAAAATATATGTATAACCTTCTAATGCTAACGTAAACAACAACAAAAAAACACCATGCATTTTGCATTGCCTCAATATGAACTACACAGGAGAGGAAATGGAAATAGAGAACCAAAATAAAATTTTGAAGAGGTGGTCGATGCAAAAGGAAGAAAAAAAGAATGGATCAAAAACCTGATAGTCTCCGCCATACACACCCCTGCCTCTGTAGTAAACAACCAAGTCAAAAGTGGAGTTAGGGTTGAAGAAAATGCCTAAGGCTGCATAAGAAAATAGGTGCCTAACTTTTAAGGTAAGGAGTATTTTATTAAACTTTAGAATACACGTTGACCTTACCACTCAAAACCCTTAGGAACCACCTCAATGATTTTAAAAAAGGACATGACATTTTAATTAAATTCTATAGCATGAATGTTTAGTTTTTATCAAACTTAGTTTAGAATTACCTTGCGTTATATAGCACATGGGTAAGTATTTTGTTTAAAATTTCTCATGGTAAGAACAATTATTAACAACGTTGTCTACATTTATGGGTTATCATTACATGTAGATGAGACAATATTTATTATTAAGTAATTAATAATTCTTGAAGAAAAGGAGATTCAGAACAATATTTAATGTAAGAAGTGTAATTATTAACTTTTACTTATATATCATATATCCAAGGACAAGATAAGAAAGGGGTTTATAAAAGGATAAAATAAATAATAATCTTTATTATAATGCATACCAATTGATATGTAGGAATTTAAGTATTAATTATCTCTTATTGAAGGGCGCTAAAATACATTGAAGAAAACCAACACCAATAAGTGATATCAAAATTAAGTTTAATATCAATATGGATGATACTTTGAATAATTTGCATTAGAGGTTATTAGTGATACTATGAAATAGGGTAATTGTTATTAATGCATTAATAAGCATAATAATGATATACGTTTCAACATTTTGGGAAAAGATTATACTAAAATAATACTAATGTTGATTATTAAGTTTAGTATTAATATTAACTTTATCAGTGAGAATAGTGCTAGCATTATTGGTGTATGGTATTTTATAATAATAGTAATATTAATTGGATAATAATGTCAATGCTAACTATTACACAATTCCACATGATGCTTATATAAATAATGATAAAATAAAGTGGTAAAAAGATTTAGCCTTACCTTGAACAAAATTAATTGATGGGCAATCAGTCAATGGAGCGTGGGTCTGCAAGTGGGAGCGGAAGTTTGAATGGTGAGGATGGCGGGAATACGGAGGACGCAGAAGATTCAGATCTGCAAGATGTCTGATGGTCTATGGTTTCTTCGACGGTTCTACTGGAGGTGATTCTTTTGGCCTGGTTGGAGTTTTCTAGAGAGGCGTCGGGTAGGGTTTCTGTTGGGTCTGCAGGCTTCTCTCTACAATTGACGTGAGTTGTGGGTTTTGTTGGTTGTTCTTTGCAGATGTCATGGGTTGTGGGGTGGATTTTGTTTTTGGGTGGCCTCTTTCCTTCACTATGCTATGGGTCGAGGCTCTTCTTTTTTTGTTGGTGGTGAGCTTGGTTGAGGGGGTTGGGGGTTCTGCGTGTTCTGCTCCCCTTCTTTTGTTCTTGATGAAGTCTGGTGGTGTGGCTCTCAGAGTGGGTGGAGGATGATTTCCTCTCTTTCTGCATATACCCATTCTACCTGGTGTTTTGTTTGTGTTGCTTTCCTTGTGACTGGTGGGTGTGTGCTCTGGGGTCTCTTGGGTGGATTAGTGGGTGGATGGGTCTTTTCTTGTTCCTATTTGGCATAAAAAGAAGGCTTGGTTGATATTTGTGCTAGTTTGTCTCCTTCTTGGTTCCTCTTGGTGTCCCTAAGCCCCTTTCGACTGCTGGTTTGGTGGTGCCCTATTGGGGGTTCTTGCTCTTGGAGAGTTTTGGCTTCTAATGTCCCTCTTGAGGAGTGGTGGTGTCTCTTTCAAGTTGGTTCTATGGTTTTGTTTCCTATTTGTGGCTCTAACCGACGTGTTAGGGTAGTTGGATGGTTTTATTGTTTGGCCTTCTCCATGTTTCCTTCCTGTCTAGGCTCCTCTTTCTCATTTGGGGCATTTTTGTTGTTGCTCTCTTTGGGTTTGGGTCTCTAGTGGTCCTTTAGCCTGTGCTTCTTTTTGAATTTTTTTGTTGCCTCCTCTTGGTCTAAGGAGGAGTTGTTTTTTGGGTTTCTCCTCTTGTTGGTTTTGTTTACCCAGCTAAGCTTCCTACTGTTTGGTGTTTTGGGGCCTTTTGGCGATTGTTTATGTTCCCCCTTTGTTGAGGGCTATAGATATTTATGGTTGGCTTTTTGGTTGTTAATTCCCTTAAGTTTGTAAAGTTTATCTTTATGCTAGGAGTTTGTTTTTTAATGATGGTTGATTTGGGGTTCTAGTGGAAGATGCCAGTGGTTTTCATGCTTTGTGTTCTAGCTGGTGTTGGTTTGTTGGTGGTTGGGTTTTCTCTATTGGCCCAACTTTATTTTCTCCTTGTTTTGTGTCTTGTTCCTTCCTGTCAGTTCCTAAGGCTCATGATGCTTAAGGAGGATATGGTTGCCCTTCCTACTAAAGTCAGTTACCGCCAGGTTTTTTAGCTTAAGTCTCCTATAGAGGGGGAGATTATTCCTTTTGAGGTGGAACCCTCTTCTATTGAGGTGAAGGTGGTAGTTGTCCTATTGAGGTGGAACTTTGGTGAGCGGGAGCATAGTGGTTTTGGTGGGAAGGTGCTCCATTTCTTTATCTCTACTAGAGGGGAGCCCTATCCTTTAGAGGAGGATGTTCGGATGGTTGATCGTGTGGGATGGTGCTGCAAGCAGGTGGACAAGTTCTTTGTTTCTCTAGACTCAGTTTTGGATAATGAGCATATGCTTTGTTGTAGATTGGTTGCTTGGATGCTTGACTATTTCAAGGGGTTACTATTGTTTGTGATTAGGGGTCTAATGGTGTCTTACACCATTATGTAGATTATCTTTCTTACCTCAAGGGTGTCTTCCATGAGTAGTTGGTTTATTGATGCCTAGCAAATGTAGGCAGATTATGTGAGTATCTAAGGGTTTCTAGTCTCGGTTAAAACTGGGTTGTTAAAGGGTCTTAGGCCCTTGCTTGTTTGTAAGATGTAGTGTGTGTAGTCATGAGTTATCTTTATTGGCTACTATGGGTTTGTTGTTTGTTTATGTTGTGTTTTAATTACAGCTTGATTTTCTTTGTATTGGGTTTCAGGCCCCATCAAAACCCATTTTTTACCCTTAATCAAAAATAAAATTAATTGATGTCAACACCATTATTACAAGTCAATAGTAATAACACGAATAGTAACACCATTAATTTTGATGTGATTAACGGATACTAAATCTATTAGGTAATAAATATATTGCCATAACATTATTACTCCTTAATTTGGTGGGGAATAATATGCATGACCAAATAAATACTAATGTTAGTATTTCCATTCAAACCTAGCAATAATTATAGTACACATCATTAAATCAATAAGGATAATAGTAATATAGCTAGATTTGTGATTAAATAAATAAGTTGATTGGAGACTTGATGGTAATAAAGATATTGTAGTACCAAAACTAGGCATTAATGGATAAATCAAGATGTACAGAATTGTTCCACATAGACAATAGTTTACCAATCAACCATTCACAAGGATTAAATGCCCAGACAATAATAATATTATGAGTAGAAGGAATAACCATTAGATGTAACTCCTCAATCTAACATAGTTACACTATTGCCTAGAATTAAATGTTGAATTGAATGAGCTCTATTTCCACACCTCGCCCTTGGGTGATGTGTCGAATCACGATGTTGCTTGTCCAACATCATTCGATTTGTATAGACTCACAACCATGTGTGTACATGGTCAATAGTGAATAGTGTTTTACGTAATTATTCAAAAAAAATTGGGTTGTGTTGCAAGGTGTGACCCTTGGTCTTCCTTGCAGCACTAAGCGCTTGGGTTTGTGACATGGTCTAACATCCTCCTGTGGTTCTTAACCAAAGCTTTTATCGAGCATTGATAGGTTGATCTTTTGGTGCAATGGTAACTCCAACAATTGGTATCAAAGTTGGTCACAGGTTCAAACCCCACGCTTGTGCTAGGGGGATTGTTGCAAGGTGTGACCCTTGGTCTTCCTTGTAGCACTAAGTGCTTGGGTTTGTGACATGGTCTAACCACCTCCTGTGGTTCTTAACCAAAGCTTGTATCGGGCTTTGATAGGTCAATCTTTTGGTGCAACAGAAAGTCCAACAGGTTGTGTTCATTTCCTAAGCATAAGATAAATAGGGCATGAAATTTGGTATTAGAGCCTAGGTTTTTTAAACACTAGGAACTTAAATTAAAAAATTAACTAATTGAGTTATACCTTCAAAATTGTAGGATGCCTCATAAAGTGAGGAGAGGTGCTCTAAGAGGAGCCCATGGTCATGAGGTTCCATAAGAGTCGCACCATATTAAGGATGATCATTAAGGTGGACAACCCAAGTTGGGATCGCAGATACTCCAGGTGCTATATAATTTAATACGAGTTATCGAGGTGAGACTATCGACAACAAAGGTGTCACACGAGGATCAACCTGAGATCGAGGTACCACATGAGGATTAGCTTGAGGGTGAGAGGCATAATGCAGGGTCATGTGAGTGCAACAAAAATCCCTCATGCCCATGAGGGGAACAAGTAGGGGAGGTGGTGGATGAGTTAGTGCATATTCCATCCCCACCTAGTCACAATCAAACACCATCAGTAGTAAGGATGGCATTGAGGGTCACTCGGGATGTACGAGACCAGATTCATGAGCTGCTTCACCTTAAGCCACCAAATTTTTTAAGATCCACCAATGGGGTGGAGGCAAAGCCTTGGTTGCTCAATCTTGATTGATGCTTTTGGTTGTAGACATATGGGAGCAACCTTAAGGCTAGGTTTGAAGTTCACATGTTGAGAGGACTAGCTTCTACTTGGTAGCGCCAAGAGGAGTGGAAGTATCATTTTTCTATGGATACGATCACATGAGACACCTTCTTAGAGTGCTTCAAAGCATGATACATTTTAGAGAATTTCCATTAGAGGTGCATTGATGAGTTCCATGATTTGCAATAGAGGAGCCTTATAGTGGCCCAATATGAGAGCTAATTTCTAGAGCTTCTGCAATATGTGGATTACATTCAAGATGAGAATTTTCTCATCAATCAATTTATTAGGGGGTTGAACCATAAAATTTCAGTGCCCATGCACATGGCTAATCCCAAGGACCTTAGGGTCATCATGGAGAAGCAATATATAGTAGATGAGATGCATAGTAGGACACAGGAGTCACAAGAGTGGTTTTGAAACCGTAATCAAGGCCATCGTGAGCAGAGCTTTTTTAGACCAAGCTCACATGAGGAGTGGAAGTATCATTTTTCTATGGATACGATCACATGAGACACCTTCTTAGAGTGCTTCAAAGCATGATACATTTTAGAGAATTTCCATCAGAGGTGCATTGATGAGTTCCATGATTTGCAATAGAGGAGCCTTATAGTGGCCCAATATGAGAGCTAATTTCTAGAGCTTCTGCAATATGTGGATTACATTCAAGATGAGAATTTTCTCATCAATCAATTTATTAGGGGGTTGAACCATAGAATTTTAGGGCCCATGCACATGGCTAATCCTGAGGACCTTAGGGTCATCATGGAGAAGCAATATATAGTAGATGAGATGCATAGTAGGACACAGGAGTCACAAGAGTGGTTTCAAAACCGTAATCAAGGCCATCATGAGCAGAGCTTTTTTAGACCAAGCTCACATGAGGAGTGGAAGTATCATTTTTCTATGGATACGATCACATGAGACACCTTCTTAGAGTGCTTCAAAGCATGATACATTTTAGAGAATTTCCATCAGAGGTGCATTGATGAGTTCCATGATTTTCAATAGAGGAGCCTTATAGTGGCCCAATATGAGAGCTAATTTCTAGAGCTTCTACAATATGTGGATTACATTCAAGATGAGAATTTTCTCATCAATCAATTTATTAGGGGGTTGAACCATAGAATTTCAGGGCCCATGCGCATGGCTAATCCCGAGGACCTTAGGGTCATCATGGAGAAGCAATATATAGTAGATGAGATGCATAGTAGGACACAGGAGTCACAAGAGTGGTTTTGAAACCGTAATCAAGGCCATCATGAGCAGAGCTTTTTTAGACCACCTCTTTTTGTGAAAGGGGGATTTAGAACTTCACTTGTGTCTCATAGATGGAAATGGCAGTAGTAGAATCAAGCATAGAGTTATAGGCCACAATAGGGTGCACAGAGTGGACATCCTAAGGCATGGCATATACAGAACCCACGTAGAGATTCAAGACTACAAGGTCGGCATGCAACACCTCCTCAATCTCAATACTCTTTCAAAGGTGGACATAGTAGTTTTGGGAGACTTGGATCATCTCAGTTTAATAGGATCTAGCCAACATAGGTGTAGTTGAGAGGACCTTGTTATGTATGTGGTGGTGCGAGTCATTTAGCTAGGGAGTGTCCACAGGGTTTTGCAATAGGAAGACACAGTCTTAGAGCTTCTAAGTTGATAGTTGGTGATGTGAGCAAGTCCCACAGGGTCTTTGTGGTAGTTGAGAATTGCTAGACTAAGCATCGGGCCACCATCATTGAGGCAGCAAGTATGATTGGTGATGTTCCAATTAGTGTTTTATTTGATTCTAGAGCATAATATTATTTTATTTCCCCAACCATAGTGGATCGTTGCAGGCTAGTGGCATCTAGGAAAGATGATATGTGGGAGGTAGAGTTAGCTTCTAAGCCAAGGTGTTCATGGATTCAGTGGTACATGGTTGTCAATTGGGTCTTGGTACTATCACCACTATAGTGGATCTTCGTATTACTCCATTGGAATTCTATTACATAGTGTTGGGTATGGATTGGCTTGAAACACATCAAGCTAAGATTGATTGTTGTCATAAGACGATCAAGTGTATTAATGTTCAGGTCATGTATCAGTGGTGATCTCAGGAGTGCATAGGCCCATTTCTCTTTGCATGATATCCGCTATGCAGTTGAATCGATGCATGAGAAGAGGATGCTAGATGTTTGCTATCACTATTAGTCATAAGTCAGAAGACTCAACAAAGGTGTCACTAGATGATTATTCAATCCTCAAGGAGTTTTTAGATGTCTTTCCTTTAGATTTATTGGGGATGCCTTCCCATAGAGAGGTGGATTTTCACATTGATTTAGTTCCAGGAGCTTAGCCAATTTCAAGGGCACCTTATAGGATGACAATATAGAAGCTCAATGAGCTTAATATTTAGTTGGAGGAGCTATTAGATAAAGGGAACATTCAACCTAGAATCTTTCCCTGGGACACACTTGCCATCTTTGTTAAGGATGGGTCCCTTCGTCTATGCATTAACTATAGATAGTTGAACAAGTTGACAATTAAGAATCACTACCTCTTCTTTAGGATTGATGATTTGTTTTATCAGATGAGGGGAGCCAAGGTGTTCTCCAAGATTGACTTGAATTCTAGATACCATCATTTGAGAATTGTAGAGTCAAACATTCATAAGAAAAAATTCAAGACTCGTTATGGGCATTATTATTTTATAGTGGTGCCATTTGGGTTGACGAATGCCTCCAAAGTGGTGTCATCATGAGCTTAATGAATGAGGTGTTTCATACCTTCTTGGATTAGTTTGTATTAGTATTCTTGGATGATATTTTGATTTACTCGTAGGTAGTGGAGGAGCATGAGGAGCATTTGAGACGGGTTTTATAGTGTTTGAGATTGCATCAACTTTATGCTAATTAGGCTAAGTGTTCATTCTTCCAGAAAGAGGTCCAATATTTGGGTCACATTATTTTAGGTGATGGTATCTTAGTAGATCCATCAAATATTAGTTCCATCAAGGATTGGTCGGCACCCACCAGTGTTCTAGAGGTCAAGAGTTTTATGGAGTTAGTTGGTTACTATCATCAGTTTGTAGAGGCATTTTCTAGGATAACACATCACATTACTTCCCTTCAGTGAAAAGGGAAGAGGTTTGCATGGACAAAGTAGTGTGAGAGGTAATTTGAGACCCTCAAGGAGCATCTCACTAGTGCTCCCATCCTAGAAGTACCTCACATAGCTTTAGATTTTATGGTTTATATAGATGCATCATTGGATGGTATTGGAGTAATACTTATGTAGGAGGGTTGAGTGATTGTGTATGAATCATGAGAAATCAAGGCCAATGAGCTGAACTACCCCACACATGACTTAAAGCTTGCAATAGTAGTTCATTCTCTCACTAGATGAAGACATTTTCTTCTTGGCCACTATTTTGAGCTTCATTCTAATTTTTGGCCTCCTAAAATGATTTAACAACTAAGCTCTTACAACTGTGATTCAGAGATTGGACATCTAAACTGAATAACCATTCAATCATCATGAAGGTGCATTTAACTTGTCAACCCAGGGACGTGAACTTGAAATGGATCACCACAGTATGTGCACTAAGGATCCCAAGTAGCCATATTCATTCCACAACTAAGAAAAACATAATGCTGAAGGTAAATTTCTTAGAAGGAAATAACATAAGTACTGAACATCAACCAACAACTATGCTAAGCTGAAATGCATGACAAAAATGAAAATTTGAGCAAACAAATAGGAAACTACTCTTTCTACTTTGACTGCAGGAACAGTCACAGAATGTAATTCTAGTGGCTATAAGAACAGTCAGTGCCAGATTCTTAACTAATTACTGAACAAAAAATAATAACTAAACTAAACTAAACTAAGGACGAAATGCTCACCAAGTTCCCCCCCTTGGATGAGTATCCTCTAAAACTAATGTAAACTCAGATGCACGAACTTATAACTTCATCTTATTCATTGTAAAACATGAGTACAATAGAGCAGTGTAAATTGTATTGCTGAAAACTAATAATGCAAGTACATCATTAGATCATGCAACCTTCTCAGAAGGAGCATCTGACTCTTATTTATAGGAAAAGAAGCAACTAACTAAGCAAGGCAGTCAACTCCATGAACTGGGAGGATGCCACTTTAGGGAAGCAGAGAAAGTAGAGGGGTGGTTATGCGTGCATGGAATCTGGTCAGACGTGCCTACCTCAACACATATTTAGCACAACAGTAATGCCTATATTCGCTCAACATCAATAAAGATCATTTACAAGGTGGTTACAATTCAGTTTACATGAGGAATCTCTCGCCATCGATCTCTTTGAATGATTTCCTTCATTGACCTTTGCATGACCACTTTGTTAGTCATTATGGTGAATGACGAACTGGTAGAATCTTCTCAATCTAGAGGCCTCAAATCATATCTACATGGCAATATTAGTACGCATAATAATCGCATATCTACAACTATCTTAAAGAACATTCATTAATCCACATTTATAATTAACACAGATAGTCCATATAACATGTCAATGTCATTAAAGATTTGCAGAGATAAAATTAGGCCCAATGTCTATGGTTTCGAGGAAATATCAACATTCAAACATCAAGGTTCATGACAATTTCAACAAATAGATCATAAATTCTACCAAAATTAAACCATAAAATAGACTCATCATCCCCCCCAACCTAAGGTTTTGTTGGTCCTCTAGTAGAGGAAGGGTTGTTCTTCTGCTTAGTCAAAGCCCTGAAATTTGCAACTGCCAACTGTCCCACATTAGTGGTTGTTGTGTGTGAATTAGGATCCCAATAGAACCCTTGTTATATGTCCAATTTGCTCCATCTTTGTCTCTTTGCAGCAATATCATAGTTGTAAGACTTGTAATTTGGCACAGGTCACATCAGAAGGGGTGGCTAAAAAGTTAGTGGAAGCCAAAATCATCCTTTTGTCCTCCCAATCTGTATATATCTGTCAATTCTTTTAAGTGTTGCAGCATAGTTATGTATAGAGTGGAGCTCAGATTGCTTTAGCTCATTAGTTAGGTTGTTCCATCTTTGTGACAAGTATCTCTTCATAGTTTCCTCTTTTTGCTTTTTCCACCACCTCATATTCACTGTAAACTACTTATATCCAAGGCATAATCCTATTACCATAGCTAGGTCTGAGAAGCGTTATGCGCTACTCCCAGTAAATGTCCCCTAGATTTCCTGATTCAACCCTGATGGGTAGAGGGATGTTGGATTCCAATTGCTTATAAGCCCCATATTGTTGTCCCCAACTGATCTCATTTTGTACCAAGGACATAAATTCCCTTAATTGGACATCCCCCACATATAATAGTGGATTCCAATCATGGTCTTGAGTTACAACATAATTGTACAAATAAAATTCACATAACAAATTCTTCATCTCACAGGAAGCAATCCGATAAGCATTGAAAAATTCAATAGGATTCTCAATAGAAGGGTTCAAACCTGAGACAATTCTTGCTAGCTTAAAAGAAAGATATTTCTCCTTCAAATGCAAAGCAGAGACCCTTGGAGTGGCCCTACATTCTACTATTTGGGGTACCAAGGTTGCCATATCATCCACCTTCTTCTTTAAAGTAGCAATTTTTGCATCCTTGTCTACAATCTCCTCATCTTTCTTTTGAATTTCCTTCTTTCGCCTACATTTCTCTTCTTTGCATCTCTTTCCATAAATGCATAGCTACCATGTGCATTGAAAAATTAGGGGGGTTATGTATTCCTACCAGCATTTTTCCAAGCACTGATGCTTGCTCTTCATATAGTACCAGCTGCAGTGATTCAAGTTGTTCAGTCAAGTCCAGCTACAGGGCCTCTTGTTCCTATTTTTTCTCATGCTTCAGGATCTCTTGTTGTAGGAAATTCTGATTTTCCTCATACCCTTAATTCTCAACTTGTTCTACAATATTACCAAGATCTTCTAGTGTTATGTTTGTTGCTTTCTCAAATATATCCTCTTCCTCGACATTCACCTGCCCCATTAGAGCTTTTGTGTCCCCCTATGATATTTCTCTAGACTTAGGGATTTCTTGTGGAGGCATATCAAAGGCTGGACCGGTTGGTCTTGATTTCCTGGGAGGGCTTTCACATTTTTCTTTAGCTGCAGGATGAATAGTGTCAGTCTTTCGCTTCCTAGAGCTTGGTACTTCTTTTTCTGCCGACTGCCTTTTAGCTTTTCCTTTTCTTATTTCCAGTTCTCTCTTTTGTGCCCTAGTTTTCATTAGGATTCCAAGTGGAACATCATCATCAGAATCTAGGGAGCAACTTTCTTTGTCTGAGTGCTCTGTCTCAGAAGAGCTAATCTCTATGGTTTGTTCTATTGCAGGAGGGTTTGCACTAGAACCTATGCCAGAGGTTGAAGCACCAAGAGTGGCTTCAGTCATGCTCAATCTCCTGCTAGACCTACAAGGTTGAGGTAAAACCCTAGGTCACAAATGCTCATGTCTAATTTGATCAATATTTATGAATTATTCCCAATTCATCTCAGATACATCATGCAAAGACTTCTCAACTAACAATTTAATCAAACAATGGTGGGAAACAAAATTGTCCCTACCTTTCTAAGTCTCGATGACCATGATTGAAAGAAGGTGGTAAACATGTTTGGCACATTCATCCTCCTCCCGTGCCTCATGTGATTCAAGAGTTTAAAATGCATGGAATGTAGATTTGACTGGTGTCCTTCACAGGTGATATATTTTCTGACATGAACAATTATTTTCTTCCATGGCTTGGGTAGAGAGGTTCTTTTTGTACCTTGTTTATCCATGCTCAATGGAGGGTCGCCAAGTTTTGTAAATTTGGCCCTAGCTAACCTGGCATCTCTGGAAATAAGGTAATATTCACCATCGAACGGCAACCCTGTAACCTCTACAATTCTTTCTTCAGTAGCCAATACTTCCAGCCCTTTTACCGTGGCTTTTCCCTCAAACAATGTCTGGGAAAATTCTAATGCAATGTCTTCATTAAAACCATTCAGCTTCATGAAATAGTCTAACCAGCCATAGTTTTTGAATTCAGCTTATGAAGGTGCTTCCTATAGTAATACGTCATGAACCATGGGCTCATTCCTAATTAACCCACCTCCCATTGTCTACAATCAACAATCACTCTGCAAATTTTCCTTCTTGCAACACTGCCAAGTTTCCAAAGCCAATGTCGCCTGATTTTTTCTTTTCTGTTTTACCTTTTCTTTCTTTCTATTTTACCTTTTGGTGACTTAAGATTATGATAGGATCAATAATGGCAGTAAATGAGTAATTAAGGAAGGTTATGGTGGAGAAAAATGGCGGCAGCAGTTGGTGTCACCTCACATGTACGAGTCGTCATCTTACTCAGAATTCAAATTAGCTCGATTTAAATTTTGTTGACATAGACCAATATGGATTGACATGTGGGAAAAGTACTCACATATTTTTCCCCACCCAACCTAAATTTTAGCATGTGTCCTTACATGTGAGGTGGTAAGGATGATTTGATAGGGACAGGGAATAATGACATGTTATGGTGAACGTCCATATTAATTCACAACAATTAAATGAATGCACTAAAGACAATTAATAAATAGAAATTAGTGTGCACATACCTGGGTTCATTGCAAAGATTCGTTGCAAAGATTGTGGAGAAAGTATCGGTCTCCTTTTAAGAAATAAGTTGAGAAATTAATGAAAATGAGGTGGAATGAGGTGGAGTTGAATGAATTGAAGTGATGGAAGAGAAAAAAAGTGGAGATGGATGGGTAGATGGGTGGATGGGTGAAGAAGTGGACTCCCATAGAATTGGAAGTATTTATTAAGAAAAGTACATACCTTAATTAGCCAGAAGGAGGGACACTAGGTCTACTTCCTTCGGCTGCAGGAAGCTCAGGTGTTGCATGTTGAGTGAATTGCTAGAGGAAATCCTCTTTGGATGTTGTCTTGAGATACAATCTAAGGCGATGACCATTGACAAGTAGGTTAAATCTGACTGGGTCAATAGTGGTGAGCTAAACAACACCATTTGGGTATACTTTAGCAACCTCATAGGGTCCTAGACACCTTTTCTGCAATTTTCCTACATTATCTTGATATATGGAATCATAAAGCAAGGCCCAATCTCCTAGTCAGAATTTCTTGTCCTTGATGAATTTATCATGCCACCTGATTCTCTGATTTTACACTACCTCTGTGTGATGCAAGGCTACTCTCCTCATCTCATCCAAAGCATTCAGCTGCAGGATTCTTTCTCTTTGTGCCTCAGAGATATCCATCCCCAAGTCTACTGCAATCTTAAGAGTCTTATGTTCAAATTCAATGGGCATCATGGCTATTTTTCCATACAGCAACTCAAAATGAGTGAAGCCTGTAGTTGTCTTCCAGGTTGTCCTATAGGCCCAGACAGCTTCTAGCAGCCTATTTGCCCAATCCTTTTTATGAACAGCCACTATTTTGGTCAAGATGGCTTCAATCTCCCTATTAGTCACCTTAACTTGGCCATTGGCCCGAGGGTGATAAGGAGTAGACTTCATGTGTCTTATGTTGTACTCATTGACCAGTGTTGCAACAAGGGTTGATGCGAATTCAGCCCCTTGATTAGTCACTATCTCTCTTGGAATTCCATACCTTGTGAAAATCTCCTCATAAAGAAATTCAACAACCTTATTATCTCTTGCATGCTTCATGGCCTTAGCTTCTACCCACTTAGTTACATAATCAATGCAAACTTAGATATAAGACTTACCATTTGATGGAGGATCAATGGGTCCTACAAAATCTAGTGCCCATTTGTCAAATGGAGTGATTACTACCTTAGGGAAAAGTGGCATCTCATCAGATTTGGTTGGTCTTCCCATCCTTTGGCATCGATCACATTTTCTTATATACCTTCATGCATCCTTATGGAGTGTTGGCCAATAATATCATGTGTTCAAGATCTTCATTGATGTCCTCTTGGCTACAAAATGCCCTCCACATGGTTCATTGTGGCATGCATGCAAAATATCATATGTCTCATCTTCTCTCACACATCTCCTCATGACATGGTCTAGTCCAATATAAAACAAACATCTAGAAATCCATGAAAAAGGAAAATATCTTTCAATGAGCACCCTTTTCTCTTTTGGAGAGAAGTGAGGAGGAACTCTCCCTGTGACCAAATAATTAGCTATGTCAGCATACCAGGGTGTTTGCATGCTGATGGAGAATAGATGCTCGTCAGGAAAGGAGTCATCTATGGCTTGATTGTCTTCTGATGTAGCCAGCCTTGAAAGAAAATTTGCAACAACATTGGCCTTCCCTAGTTTATCCACAATGGTTATGTCAAACTCCTGCATCAACAATAACCATCTTGTCAGCCTACCTGTGATCAGGGGTTTATTCATGAGATATCTAATGGTTGCATGATCGGTGTGCACAAAGATTTGATAGTCTATTATGTAGTGCCTGAATTTGTTCAGGGCATAGATCACTGCCAACATTTCTTTTTCTGTCACTGTATAGTTGAATTCAACTCCTTGCAAGTTTTTGTTGACAAAATAAATGGAATTTTCAATAGATCCTTCTTTCTTCCCTAAAACTGCTCCTATGGAATACTCTAATGCATCTGTATGGATGTGAAAAGGAAGATCCCAATTAGGTCCTTTGAGTACAGGGGCATGAGTCAAAGCTATCTTCAAATCAAAAAATGCTTTGTCACAGTCTTCTGTTCGTTGAAATTTAGCATCTTTGGTGAGAAAAGTATACAATGGTACTATTATTTTGCTTAAATCCTTGATGAACTACCTATAATAGTCTGCATGTCCCAAGAAACTCCTAACATCTTTTTTTTTTGCAGGTGTGGGTAGATTTGTGATTACCTCAATCTTTGCAGGGTCTACTTGAATTCCTTTGTGAGAGATGTAGTGTCCAAGAACTACACCTTCCTGTATCATCATGAAACACTTTTCACTATTTAAAAAGAGATTGTGATCTTCACATCTTTGTAGGACTTTCCTAAGATTCTCCAATGCTTCATTGAAATCAGCACCATAGGTGGTGAAATCATCCATATAAATTTCCATTTAATCATGAGAGATGTTTGACAATATGCCAATGACTGCCCTCTAAAAAGTTACAGGTGCATTGCATAAGCCAAATGGGAGTATCAAGTAGGAATAGGTCCCCCATGGATAGGTAAAAGTGGTCTTCTCTTAGTCCTCAGGTGCAATTTGGATCTGGTTATAGCCACTGAAGCCATCTAGAAAAGAAAAGTATTTCTTTCCTACAAGTGAGTCCAAAACTTGATCTATGAAGGGTAAAGGAAAATGGTCCTTTTTGGTGGTAGCATTGAGTTCCCTGTAATCAACACAAACTCGCCATTTCCCTCCTTTCTTGGGCACAATCACCAATTGAGACACTCACTGGCTATCTGAAATGGGGTAGATAAATCTCGCATCTAGCAATTTCTGCAGTTCTCCTTTTACAATTTCTCTTAGTGCAAGGTTGATTCATCTTTATGGCTATCTAACCGGGGTGCAATCATCTCTGATATAAATTCTATGAGTGCAAAGCTTAGGATCAAATCCCTTCATCTCATGATAGTCCTGCGCAAATACATGTTGGTGGGTTCTCAGCAAGTTTGCCAACAACAACTATTGTTCTTCATTCAGTTTGTTGTTAATATTCAAATATTTTCCTTCTCACACATGTACTTGTGTAGTTGACTCTATCATAGCTGCTTCATTAACACATGGTACCTTGAGTTCATATGGCAGTAATGTATGGGACATACCTATTGCTGCAGGAAGTCCAGCTGCAAGAAGAGTGGCTGCAGGAAGTGCGTCTACAAGAAGAACGGCTACAGGAAGAGTAGGAAGAAATGTCCTGACTGGAGCAGTAGAATGAGAAGATGATGCTTCCTCCACTTTACAATGATTCTGAATGATGTTAGCCAATACTTCATCTTCATCTTGAAGCTGCATGAAATATCTTCTACCTAACATCATAAGCTGCACCACAGAATTAACTTCCTCGGCCTGTTCACCAACATGTGGCCATACGGGATTATCCTCATCATGGGATGGCTGAGTAGGAGGATAAAGAGCAAGCTATTTGGTGCTCTTTCCATCAAAAATGGTCATGTCTCTTGTACTGCATCCAATATATGCATTTGTTGTTGCTAACCATGGTCTTCCAAGAATAATGGGATACCCGCCTAGTGTGGATTTAGGATAAAGAATCATGAAATATGTTGGGTACTCCCATGAGTCTAGAATTACCACAAGATCTATACCATCAGGCTTAACAGTAGGAGTAGGTCTCATGCTTGCAACATTTAGTTGTTGTAGAATATCCTTAGTCATTACATGTATTGTTGCCCTCAAGTCAATCAGAGCATTCTTTATTTGGATCTCATTTATAACAAGTCCCACCACAAGACTACCTGGGTCATTGTACTTAGGGACAGTCACTTTCCCAAGCATCATGTTAGCTAGTTGTCCCACCACATGGACCATAGTCGGGTCTTTCTTCTTCCTGCCTGGCTTCTTAAGGCATGCTTCTTTGATTGTCTTGCCATACATTGGAACATCTTTAATGCCCTGAAATAGGGGTATCTAGACACATATATGCTTCAACTGATCTATAATGTCAAAATTTGTGTCCTTTTCTTCCTTCTTCTTGGCAACTTCCAATCTCTTAGGAAATGGTGGTTCTTGTTCAGTCTACTTGACTAGGACTAGTTCAATATCTTTAGGTGCACTGGGCTAAATGGAGGTATTCAGAGGATCCTCTTCTTCCATAGGAAGCTCAATGATAATGGGTGTGGAAGGAGCTGGTATAGTAGTTCCTAAACACAAGTGGATGTCACTCACACTCAAAGCATATGCAGGGAATTGATTTGAATCAGCAGAGTATATAGGCTTTTGTTGTGGTTTGTTAGTTGGATTGGGTGTGGGCTGAGCTGGTAGCTGAGTAGGTTTAGGTGGATTTGAGCTTGAATTAGTAGGTGGAGGCATTATAGCAAGTTGTTGGGGATGAGAGGGTGGTTGCATGTAGCTATTGGGCTGATTTGGCCATTGTTTTCCTCCCCTCCATTGATTTGTTTGCTACCAATTTCCTAGGGGTGGTTGCCAATTTCCTTGAAATTGCTACCAATTCCCCTAAGGTTGCTACCACTGGGGTGGAGAGTTTTGATGATTAGGCCAAGTAATTGGAGGGTTACTCCAAGGTTGTGGTGGATATCCTCCATATTTGGATGGATATGGGGGCTGCCATTGGCTACCAGGTGAATAAGAATTAAAATATGGCCCAGCAAAAGAGAATGGATCTAGTCGCATACCTTTTCTTGGAGCCCAAAGCCTCCTTTGTGCAACATAATAGACTTGATCTTCTTCAATCTAAATTGGCTTGAACTCAGGTGCAATCTGCTTGCTCTCAATATTAGCTACCATCTTACATCTGCAGTCCATCTTCTTTTGTTTGCAATGGGGGCAATACTCTGCCAATGTTGCCTCTGCCTCCTCATGTTTCTTCTTGGCCTGAAGTGCATCCAACTGAGTAGCTAGATTATTTATAATGTCTTGCTTGAAGTCTTCCAACAAATGAGTAATCTCCATTCTTGTGACTCCACTAGTAGATGACTTACCCATGGAAGATTGGTAAGCTCTCCCTTTCTTTGAAGCTGCCCTAGAGTAGTTCTAGAATATCTTCTTGATATCCACCCAAGGAACTTGGGAGATATCTCCTCCTCCCATTAGGTCCAAGGCATCATGCAACTGTCATTAATTCCTCTTAGGAAAAGCAACTTTTTTGGATCTTCATTAAGTGTATGGTGTGGAGATTTTTGTAGGAAAAATAGAAACCTTGCAATGTAATCCTCCAGGCTCTCATCTTCCTTTTGTTGCATCCTAAAAATGTCACCTCCTCTCATGTCACTTCCCCTGCAATACTCCTTGTATTTCTCAAGGAATTTTGTCTTCATGTCATCCCATGTCTCCACAATATCTCTTCCTAGGCTCATGAACCATCTTAATGTAGCTTCTTTCAAAGTGGTAGGAAATAGCTTAAGCCTATGGGCATCGGTGGTATATTCATAACTTCTACAGAGTATGTCAAACTCAAAAAAGAAGGTATCAGGATCTTCTGTGACAAGTCCATAAAACTTGGGAAGGACTGAAGCAGGGATATTTTTGAGGTTGTCTACTTCATTCTAATGAGCAATGGGGAAAGGAAAATCCAGTTGGTTAGGTCTGTTTCTATTTACATCGCCCATGCCTTCTTGATGTAGTTCCAAAGCAAAGGGATTCTCAAGTTGATTTCGGTCTTCAAAGGAAACTTCAGAGCCAGTCAGATCAGGAAATGCATCAGCAAAGGGGTGTGGATATTCTTCTTCTTCTCTTGGCAGGTTCTCATATTCAACTAGCTGGAATGGATTAGGATTGTTAGGAAGGAATCTCCAATAAGCATCTCTTCTCCTTCCTCTATGCATGTGGCATCAACTCACTATTAGCCAGCTCACATAAAAAAATGGTAAAGAATAAGGGTGTTCATTACTTCCTAAATGAGGGGTATACTAAGAACAGAATTTCAGAAATACTATAGCAAGAAAAACTACCAATGACTCCAAAGAACTCCCTAGTTTGACACCATCCCTGGCAATGGTGCCAAAAATGTTGGCCTCCTACAATGATTTAACAACTAAGCTCTTATAGCTATGATTCAAAGATTGGACATCTAAACTAAATAGTCATTCAATCATCATGAAGGTGCATTTAACTTGTCAACCCAGGGACGTGAACTTGAAATGGGTCAGCACAGTATGTGCACTAAGGATCCCAAGTAGCCATATTCATTCTACAACCAAGAAAAACATAATGTTGAAGGTAAATTGCTTAGAAGGAAATAACATAAGTACTAAACGTCAACCAACAACTATGATAAGTTGAAATGCATGACATAAATGAAAATCTAAGCAAACAAACAGGAAACTACTCTATCTGCTTTGGTTGCAAGAACAATCAGTGTCAAATTCTTAACTAATTACTGAACAGAAAGTAATAACTAAACTAAACTAAACTAAGGATGGAATGCTCACCAAGTGGGCCCCCTTGGATGAGTATCCTCTAAAACTAATGTAAATTCAAATGCATAGACTTATAACTTCATCTTATTCATTGGAAAACATGAGTACAATAGAGCAGTGTAAATTGTATTGCTAAAAACTAAGAATGCAAGTACATCATCAGATTGTGCAACCTTCTGAGAAGGAGCATCTGACTCTTATTTATAGGAAAAGAAGTGACTAACTAAGCAAGGCAGTCAACTCCAAAAATTGGGAGGATGCCACTTTAGTGAAAGCAGAGAAAGTGGAGGGGCGGTTACGCGTGCATGGAATCTGGTCAAACATGTCTGCCTCAACGCAGATTTAGCACAACAGTAATGCCTATATTCGCTCAACATCAATAAAGACCATTTACAAGGTAGTTACAATTCATTTTTCATGAACAATCTCCCATCATCGACCTCTTTGAATGATTCCCTTCGTTGACCTTTGCATGACCACTTTGTTAGCTATTATGGTGAATGACCAGTTGGCAGAATCTTCTCAATCTAGTGGCCTCGAATCATATCTGCATGGCAATATTAGTACGCATAATAATCACATATCTATAACTATCTTAAAGAACATTCATTAATCCACATGTAGAATTAACACATGTAGTACATATAACATGTCAATGTCATTAAATATTTGCAGAGATAAAATTAGGCCCAATTTCTATGGTTTCGAGGAAATATCAACATTCAAACATCAAGGTTCATGAAAATTTCAGCAAATGGATCATAAATTCTACCAAAATTAAACCATAAACTAGACTCATCACCGATCATTGCAGTTTACAATATATCTTCACGCAGTCCAACTAGAATGCTCAAAAAACGCATTGGATGGAGTTCTTATTTTAGTATGACTTTTATGTACATTACATCAAAGTAAAATAGAATGTAGTGGTAGATTCATTGAGTAGGTGATGATATGAGGTGATGGACATGACGCTAGGTACATATTTGAGTACTCACATTTTATAGCTATTTCGAGGGGATGATTGGTACTATGAGGTTTAAAGTGATATATAGTCTCAACGGGCCCTTAAGAGAAAATATTTAGGATACACCTTGGATTCAGATGGGTTGTTGCATCATCGAGGTCATATATGTGTTCCATAGATTAGGGATCTATGGAAGATGATCTTGTTAGGTACTCATAGAGCTCCATATGTAGCACATCAAGCGATAAAAAAGATGCATGCAAATCTTCGTTAGCTTTACCATTGGGAAGGGATGCATCGAGACATAGCAGAGTTTGTTGTTTGGTGCCTTGAGTGTCAGAGATTCAAGGCCGACCATCAACACCCAGTAGGACTCCTTTACCCCCATGAGATTCTAGAGTGGAAATGGGATACTATTTTTATGCACTTCATTATTGGTCTAACCTTTGTCTTCTAGATGCCATGATGCCATTATAGTGATGGTTCACAAGTTGACCAAGATGGCTCACTTTTCTCCAATTCGCACTACCTAAACAATACCAGCAGTAGTGAGGGTTTTCTTGGACGATATTGTTTGGTTACATGGGATCCCTTGTAGGATCATATCAGATAAAGTTTCAATTTTCACCTCAGCATTTTGACGAGCATTACAATAGGCTTTGGGTACTCGGCTCAATTTCAGTATCACATATCATCCAAAGAAAAATGGCCAAATAGAGAGGGCTAATTACGTATTAGAGGATATGTTATGTATGTATGTGATGGATTGTCAGTATAGTGGGAAGAGTACCTCTACTAAGTCATGTTTACTTACAACAACAGTCATCACAGTTCATTAGGTATGGAACATTATTAGGCATTGTATGGTAGGCCATGCAATACTCCATTGAGTTGGGACAAGATTGAGGACAGAGTAGTCATTGGACCTGAGTTGGTACAGAATATGGAGTGACAAGTAGTTTTGATCATGTAGTGATTACAAGAGGCTTAGGATCATCAAAATATGATTGTAGATGCTAAGAGGATATATCAAAGTTTTGCAATGGGTGATTAAGTATTCCTAAGAGTGCGACCATGTAAGATTCCAATTCATTATGGAAAGGGCTCTAAGATTGCACCTTGGTTTGTGGGTCCCTTTGAGATTTTAGAGTGGATGGGACCAATCGCTTATCATTTAGCCTTGCCACCTAGCCTATCATGTATCCATGATGTCGTTCATGTTTTTGTATTGTGACATTATGTGTTTTTCTCATCTCATGTTTTGGATTGGGGTGCCTTACAAGTGGAGTCGGACAAGCAGTTGGCATTGGAGCCCATTCACATCTTGGCTCATCAAATGTTGGCCCTATGAGGATGAGAGTTGGACCAAGCTAGGGTCCAGTGTGACAGATATGATGAGGTTGTTGCCACATGGGAGGAAACTTCACAGATGAGGACATTATATCCTCACCTCTTTGAGGACTTCAAGGAGGAATTCCAAACCTAAGGGGGAGAATGTGAGACCTATCTTTCTAGTACAAGGGATTTTTATGACTTATGTGATTTTTGTGTGATCCACATGGACAGTATTTTATTATGGGATGTATCATAGATTTTGGCTTTGGAACATTTTTATGTTACCATAACACATTACAGCCGTGCATGTATTCTTATCCTCATTGAATATGGTTTTATGGTAATATGTAATGATCGAACTAATTTGATGATCTTGCTATTTTTTATTTTATGAGTGGATGATTTTATGACTAGATGAATTATGATGTTATCACATGTAGTGAATTTATATCCAATTATCTCTGAGGTTGATTTTATTAATGATATGATATTTATGGATGGAATGAATGTATGCAATAAGATGCTTAATTTTGAAATATCATTATAGAGATATCATGTTAGTATATTTCATGCTTTGATTTTGATTATTGATGATGGATTACTTATTGTAATTTAATGTGCAAGTTTAGTCCATGACCAGTGGACCCAGGGAAACTTTAAGGTGACAAATGTGCATTACTTGTTAAGCTAACCTAACCTATTTGGAGAGGTTAAAGTCTTATGTGTTGTGATTCCTTTATGATGTGGATATTGTTCATAATGTACTAACTTGATTGTCCTTGGTAGTATTCAGTGATATGTCTTATGTGAGCTTGGATGTCATGAAGTGGTAATGGGTCATTGTGTGAGTTGAATTTAGTTGCATGTTAAACCCAAGTTTTAAAAGTTGATTTAATGTGCCTAAATTATGTATTAATAATTATTCATAGCCCAATATTATAGTTCTTGGACTTAGGAACATTTTTATGGGATTAGAGTTTATTTTTCATGTCATATGACCCCCTTTTTGGAGCCTTTTTATTTGTGATGAGATTCAAATTTGGCTAAGTCGTGTAGCTTTCAAGCATGCAAAAGAACCCTCACACTAGAAGTGTGAAAGGTTGATTTTGTGGGATATGGGAGATCAATTATGGAGGTGACACTTGTCACCTTTGCAATTGAAGATGGAGAGTTAGAGCTTCTTAATGGGGTTTTGTTTTTTAGAGGATTTTGCATTGGGATTCATTCATTCTCATTGATTTTCTTTTGTTATCAACTTTCAGGAGAGTGTAGAATATTGTTGTGTAAAGAGAGGATTGGAATTGTTGGTTTCTTCTTCAATTTGTTGTCAATTTGGGGTTAAATTAGGTTGGTGTTTCTCCCTTATGATTCTTTATATAATATGTGTTTTATTTTGCTGGTTTATTGTGTGTTGTGTTTATGTTTTGTGAAATAGAAGAAAATGTACCATATTATGGTGATTTTGCATCTTGTTTGGGGTTTGAGTAGGAGAGATATCCCTTGGAGGGTAGTTGGTTTAAGAGGTATGAGTACCCATATTTTTCATGTATATTTAAATGTGTTAAATACTATGCATTAAAGATCATGACATTGTGTTGAATGATGTATGATCGAGAATGGGTTGTGGGAGTATGACTTTAGAGGAGTTTATCTAAAAATTTGAAGGAATTGTATGGTTGGTTATGCAAGAATTTTTTGCTATTCTCTCCTCATGGTTGATGTGCCTACTCCGCCTTTTCAAGGCTCTTGAAGAAGAGCCTTTGTGCTATGTCATTTGTGTTGTCAATGACTTGTATATGTGGCTATTTGTGTTAAGTTTGGTGTAAATATGGTTGGGAAATGTTCTTGTAGTGGTTGTCATGTATGTGACTATTGTAAAATTTGTGCGTTGAGTGTATGCCTATCACTCTTAGGTTTACCTTGACTGAGGCATGGGTTGTTTCAGCCCTATGGTTGGGAGGTGAGCTCCCATTATTTATAGAAAAAAAATTATTATTTATGTGTAGGAAATTAGCTCAACAAGAAGGTTGTTTATGGGGAGATTTCAGCTCTATTGTACACATTTCTACAATTAGTGTTGCAACAAGATGTGTTATTATTGTTGGTTGTGTATGTGAAGGCTTCTATGAGTTTTCCTTGCAAACTTGTCTACTATTGTAAAGAGTTTCACTCAAGGAAAAATAGTAAAGAAAGTTTAATATGTAGATTGTAAATGTGCATCAAGGGTAATTGAATTTAGCTATATGAAGTCTCCTTACTGTATGTGAAGTTGTATTTTTAAAAAAGGTTGAGAAATGTCCACCTTGTAATGTATATATTCTAAGTGTAATCTCCATAAAAAAATTATAGAATAGCTAGAAACTACAAAATAAAGTGATTAAAATGTGTTAGTGGAAAGTAGAACATTATAATAAATAGGTGTGTGAGGGGGAAGGAATCCATCAGGAAAACAATTCGAAATCAGGATCAAAATGCAAGATTGAAATCAAAAACTAATCTAATTCAAAACACTTAATCTATCCCATTCCATCACTCATGAAATGTAAAAATCTAAGCTATTTGAATGAAATGAGATCCTAAGATATTCAAAACCAATTCAAACAAAAAAATAAGATATTACCATCCCATGTTGGAGTGTATTTGCATGATGTTGGGTTGTTTGTATCACTACAAAGCCTCCATTGCTTACGTGTAAAAGCTTGATGATCGATGCTTGCTTGACTGAAAAGGTTGAAGCTCTATCAATGGTGATTGCGACAGCACTTCGTTGTATAAGGTAAGTTGAAATTATTATGCTTATTTGTGAAGAGAAAAGCTTGTTATATAGAAAAAGCAATTTTGAATCGACGGTCAAGATCGCGTTGGAGAATATCTAGATCAATGGTCAAAATGAGTTGAGAGGATTTAGACATGAGGAAATTGTGCAAAGTTGATTGCACAATTAGGGTGATTGAAGAATAGATTGGCTAGCTAGGATTTTGATTGCTTAGTTAGCAATTAATTGATTAGTTAAGGTTGAGTTAGGAATTAGATGGTTGAGTTAGCAAAATTAGATTGCTTTGTTACTAAAATAGATTACTTAGTTAGCAATCCATGATTTTCTCAATCAAAAAGTGGGTGAGGAATATTAATTAATTAATTTAATTAATTAATTCCATTTTGATTTTAATTTTGATTTTTGCTAATTTTGAATAGTTTGATTTAATTATTCAAATTTTGGAAGTGTGATAATTAAATTATTATGATTTAATAATTCAATTAATTTTGAAGAATAAGGTGAATTAGTGACAATCAAATAGTCGGTGTCATTGACTAATCAGGACGAAATAAGATAAGATTAGGACCTTATTAAATAAATGTAATTTATTTAATTGGTTGAAAATGATGAAATGTGAATTAATCAAATAACATTGTATTATTCAATTAATAGTAGAATTAGGGTTTTTCAAGACTTTATTAAATAAATGGTATTTATTTAATTTGTCGAGAATGATGAAAAAGTGAATTAATTAAATAATGTTGTATTATTCAATTAATAGAAGAAATAGGGTTTTGGATGTCGTTCAATGTCATTCGATGCGTTGTGAGATGTTGTGGGATGAGTTCAAGATGATCTAAGATGTTTTAGAGATGTTCAGAGATGTTTCAAGTTAATTCAAAGATATTCTGAGTTGATTCAAAGTTGTTCTGAGTTGATTCAGAGTCTTTCCAAATTGTTCAAGGTTGATTCAGATTTGTTCTGAGTTGATTCGGGGTCATTTTGAGATGTTTCGAGTTGACTTAGAGTTGTTTTGAATCATTTTGGGGTTGTTCTGAGACATTCCAAATTGATTCAGGGTTAATCTGAGTCATTTCAGGGTCATTCTGAGACATTTTGAGTTGATTCAGAGTTGTTCTGAGTCATTTCAAGGTCGTTCTGAGACATTTTGAGTTGATTCAGAGTTGTTTTGAGTCGCTTCGGGGTCATTCTGAGACATTTTGAGTTGATTCAAAGTTGTTCTGAGTCATTTTGGGGTTGTTCTGAGACGTTCCAAGTTGATTTAGAGTTGTTTTGAGTCGTTTAAGGGTTGTTCTGAGACATTCTGAATTTGTGATAAGTGCTAAGTCATTTTTACATGGCTACATTTTTCCCCTCTTTGATACAAAGTACTGGTTGCTTTGTTTCAAAGATTTTGTTTTTAAGATCAAGTTTTATGAAAAAAAAATTATGCCCCACTGTGCCCCGGTGTTTCGTGGAATGATGGTAAGACTCTATGTTGCCCCCTCGAGAGGTTGACCGAAAATTTCAAGTTTTGAGGTCAGGTTCACGACTTTGTTCTATTTCCGTTCTGATGTGCTTAGGTCACAGAACTAGGTGTATAGGTCCTTTGTTTCTTGTTTTGATGTTTCTTTCAGCTTCTATTTTGAAAGTAGAAAGTTTTCCTAAGTAGAAATTAGGGTTTGTTGGAGTTATGGACAGACACTGAGAGGGGGGGTGAATCAGTGTCTCAACTTTTTCAATTTTGACCAAGACTTTTAATTCTCATTTCCTTTTCTATCAATAATAGAGTAGAGTAATCACTTTGAAAGCACAAAGATATGACAACATTAACTCAGTCTATTAGACAACTTATGCAAATATGATTTGAGTGAGATATCTTACATTTTCCAAAACAATTATGACTGACATTGATTAACAATCAAAGCATGATGACAGTGCAGGTGCAACTCATAAGATTGTGCAAATGATGATCAACATTATTGACTCACTTCTTAAACAATTGATTTGAATGCAGCTTTAAAGACAAGAAAGGTATTGAGACAACAAACACCTTTACCAAATTATAACTATTCTTGAGCAATGAATCAAATCAGAACTTTTAAGCTTCCTTTTGAATTAGACTCTTCAACAATGACTTGTGCAAGATATTTGAACTAAATATTTGCAGATATGAAGGAACTAACATTCAACAATGTTTAGACTAATAAAAATTATCACAATCAAGAAACATTATGACATCAAAACAAAGAGACCATAAGACAAAGGATTTTTCGAGTGGAAAACCTTCCTGGGGTAGAAAAACCACTCCTAAACTACCTTACTAGCTTAATCTTTTATTCAACTATTCACGATGCCTTATAGGCTAATTTTTTAGCACCTACTCAAGGAGCACGAACCCCTCATTTAGAGATATCATTCTCAAGGAGTACCAACCCCTCAAATTATTTTCTGAACAATAATAATATCAGAGGATCTCTTTGTTTTCAAGTAAGCTCATAAAACTCAGTTTTCTCATCTACCTAATACCCTAAGAATCCAAATGTTGAATCCTTAAAATATTACATAGAGAAGAATTACAATATATCTCTGCACCTTTCTTTATCAGATTTTTTTTGCAGATTTTTTCAATACATTTCTTGATACAACCAAAGAACAAAGTTTCAGAATTACAACCAGAAGTATTACAGTGTTCACAACACTATTTTTATACATCTTTTCAAGTATGTAGTCTTCAAAGAAATTCAAGGTCAAAGGAGAGTTGAAACCTCCTTTCTATTTTCAGGAAAAGGATGCCAAATAATAAATGTCTGCAAGAGTAACACTTGTGCAATAGGCTGTAACAACTTTGATTGGTTTATCAATGCTTTGACAAGAATAAGTCACAAAGCTTCTTCAAATCTGCACTTACTATTACAAAACCCTAATCAAATGCAATAATCTTCAATAGAAACAAATTTTTTGGAATACCCAAATGATCAAACATATATTTTTGAATACCCAATAGGCTGAAACTTTAATTTATGCGCTGAAAGAAGAGATTTCAAATTGTAATTGATAGATTCTTCATCAAGCATGACTACCCATTGTTAGAAACTCATTAACCCTCAAAGAAAAAATGATTGGACAGCTTTTAAGAGTCATCAAAAATGGTTTTGAGGTAAAGCAAACGTGTTTTCAACAAGATTCCCAATACACAAATATTCAATTTAATATTGCAGCTGAAAGATAACTGAAAAATGAATAAAGCCAAGATTTTCAGATATACCCACTAATTTCCTCATTATTATAAGCCCATAAACTATCTCAGTTGTAACTTCAATATAATAATTTATGACAGTCAAAAGATGCCAATACTTGTTGATTCGCACTTGAAAAGACCAGAAACTTATCATTTTCTGAGAGCAACCATTTAAAGACAAAGGAGTTACCTGATAAAGATGAGAGTAACTGAAATATGCGACCATAAGAGAGGCATTTACCAACCAGCATGATGAGCCATCTAAACTTCTTTCTTATTTGAGTTTCTGACCAAACATACTCAACAACCAAGTAGAATATCCTCCCTAATACAATCGTTACAATAGGCAAGGTAAAGAAAGATGTCTGATTCCAATCCATCATGGCGGCGGCATGGCTAGGGTTCCATACCCAGCCATAAAGAAAACAAAAAGAAAAACGCATCTTCCCTAACCTTCTTCCCTTTGCATTGATGACTTTGTTGGATTGAATGATCATTTGAAATCCACTCAAAGTCAAAATAGAAACATAATAATAATCAAATCAAATGTGATAAGTTCGTTGTCCAAAAGGAGGCTGACCAAATCATTTTTTAATGATGCTATCAACACATGGTAAATATTAACCAAGCTGAGCCAAGTGAAAAATCCTTTGATAAATGCTAAGTGGAACTCATTAGAGATAGGTCGATGCAATATCAAGTGAAGAATTCAAGATGCTGACAAAGATTCACTCCAAGTGACTTTTGAATAAAACAATAATTCTTATAAGGCCAACTGGAATAAAGTGATGGACCAAAGCCATGTTATTTTAAAATGACCTTTAAAGTAATGCAAATAAAATATGATTTTAAATAAAATCATCTACCAATGGTATCTCCATCAAATTATGCCCAAAACGATCATTAAAGGAAATGCCATAAATATGGCTTTTACCAAGTCATGAAATGTAAAACAAATCTTCAGAAAAATTAACCAAGACCAAGTGAAGGCTGCAAATGGTGATATCTTAATGAAGAGAAGTATGAAACTTATGCCAAGTTAATTGAATATGAAGGCATTGAAGTAATAAACAAAACTGTCTGAAGTGATGTAGAGTATCGAAGTATTGAACCACATGTGTCATGATCATCAATAAAATACCAACTCAAATATTACTGAGCAACCCATGAATAAATATACCTGAATGAGTGAAGACCAAGATCATAAATCTGAAACTAAAAAGCAATACCTCAAACCAATTTCTTGTACAAATAAGATAACGTGTATCTGCAAGAAGCTCAAACTGATCAGAACAAGAAGATATGAAAATTCCAAATGTAAATTGAATCTGAATGTAACCCAAGGCCATAAAACTATCCACTGTCCACTGATAGCCAAAACATGAAATAAACCAAGAACAAGCCAGAACATAGCCATATTATCAATTTTGTCATCAAATCTGGACTATGATCATCTGAAAGAGATTTTTTCATCAACAACAAACTATTTGACACAACTGAGATCCAATAGGGTTTTCTTGAGGCTTATATAGGAAATTTGTCTTGTAGATAGCTCATTTTTGTTTTGACTTATAGCTAATTCTTGTCTCTAGTTCTCTTGTTCTATCAGTTTTCAAGGAGCAATGTCACATTTTGATGGATCCCCACATCATTTTGAGCTCGTTCGAGAGGTTGGATGGCCTTTAGACGTTGGTGGCCCAGTATGTACCTTCTCGCTTTTTTGATCCATCTTGTTTCGTTCTCGTTTTTCGTGTACAAAATTTTCTAGGTCAAAAGCAAAGCTTCTTGTTTTCCATGCCTTTGCTTGCTAAGAATTTGTGCTTTTGCCATATTTCCACGCCTTTGCTTAGGATCTTCACCTTTGTTTCTGAACATTTGCTTTAAAAGCTTGCCTTTGACTGTTTGAGGTCCTGAAAGCTCACCTTTGCCATATTTCCTCGCCTTTTCCATATTTCCATGCCTTTGTTTCCTCGCCTTTTCCTGAAAAGCTCACTTTTGTTTTGTGTTTTCTGAGCATTTGCTCTAAACCCTTGTTTTTTACTTCTTTTACAGTGTTTTACTTTAGCTTTTTCTTGGAACCCTAGCATGTGTTCGTTTGTGATCCTAAATGTCATTTTTCATCATGTTTTTTGTTATATTGTGTCTCCCATTTGTTTAGAGTGAAACCCTAACATTGTAGTTTGAAAACGATTGTAGGTTGGCATTAGCGTACAACAACCGAGGGAGAGACATTCGCTACATTTGTTCGATCCCATTGCCTGTTTTGGTGTGTTAGAGTGGTACTTTCTTGATGTTATGGGACTACTACACATTTTTTATATGCCTCCTATTAGGACTCATACTGCCATGATGACCGCATTGGTGGAACGATGGCATTCAGAGACATCCTCATTTCATCTACCAATAAGAGAAGCGACCATCACCCTTGAGGATGTATGGAGGATACTTCATCTTCCTATTCATGGGGATTTGGTTACGTATCATATTTAACATGGTATCCCTGCTATGCAACATGTGTTAGGTGCTCGACACTTGACGATACATCAGTCGGAGATTGATCTGTCTTATTTTTCTAACAGTGTAGATCCTATCTCACTTGTCCTATGTGGCTTGATTTTAGGACTTGTTGTTCCTGATAGTCGAGGTTGTCAGTTTCCTGTAGGTTGGGGTGTATGTATTGATAATATGCTTGATCATGGTACAAGATATGCTTGGGATCCATGTCTTCTCGCCCACTTGTACAAAGATATGCATGAGGTTGTGTATCGAGGCGGGAAATCTATTTCTGCAAGTGTTTCAATTTTTCATGTCTAGGCGTGGGAGCATATTGTAGTTACTCATCCATATGGGATACAGGATCGTCACCCCGATGATCCATACTCATATCGTTATGGGAATTTTGTGCTCTACACCCTACCTAGAGATCTTCCTTATTGGCGTCAATTTTTTGATGATATTCTCAACTTTGTGTGGAGACCATATTTGGGGTGTGATGCTTGGCTAGAGGATGCAAATCACCTTTTCTATTGTCAACAGACCCATTTGTTGCTTGGTCATTCTAATATTGTGCTAGAGCATTATCTACCAGACTAAGTATGTCGTCAGTTTGGGGAGAGACAGGGCCGAGTTCTTGATACTTATGAGGCTCGTTTTGGTTGGATGATATGGGAGGTTTGTGTATGGGGTCTTTAGACAAATATAGATATTACTATTGCTGAGTTCAGAGCACTTTCCCTAGTTGATTGGGCTTGGTCGATTGGTCTCGCAGATCCAGGTACCTCTAATGGCTATGATGAGTGGTGGTCTTGTCGTAGGCCTTTGAGACTCACAATTCCTGGGGGTACTCTCGTTTCACGTATATCATGTATTACAGGTCATCGTAGGGAGTGATAACGTATTGAGGTCCTTGCAAAGCAGTTGGATAGATCTCAAGGTAGAGCTCGTCTTGATGGAGCGCAGGGTGATTAGGATGAGAAGCCACCTCAGGTGCAAGGTCGTAGGCAGGTTCTGGGTCCTCCACCAGCTAGGGATGGAGACATATTGTTAGCTCAGATGACTACTGCTAGAGATGCAAAGATAGTGAGACGATAGGCTACAGAGGCTCAGATAGATATTTTGAGGGCCGAGCGGGATAGCGAGAATGGTCGATGGCATGCTACAGAGGCTTTTGTACAGTTGTTGACCACAGGGAGAGATACTCTCAGGGAAAAATGTGATCATTATTTGTAGAGGTCTACCTACTATCAAACTTTATATGAGGTTGTTGTTCCCAGGGGTGCTCGGCGTCCATAGTTTGGAGAGCCTAGTTCTATGGGAAGTGATGGTGCAGTTGGTGGTGGAGGTGATCAGTTTGTGAAATAGCCAGATCATTTTGGTTAGGGTTTCATCTTTTCCCATTGGGGTCTTACTTTGGTACTTGATCTTTATGTTGTTCATTGTTCAGAGGCATTTTGTAGACATGTATTTTGTATGCCTATACTCATCGGCCCAATCGAGTCCTCGTATAGATATTATGATTTTGTATATCTTATCACATTGATGTACTCTCCTTTTTCATGATGATATATATGATATATACCTTCTTCGATTCATTCTCGTTTTATGCTCATGTGATATGATATATGATGATGTATGTTTATATGATGTTGATATGAATATGTACGTTTATATGATGATATGAATGAATGCCCCATACATGATGTTTTTATTGATTTAATATCATCATAATGTATGTTGTCGATATTGTGGATGTAGAATGGTACTAATGATATTGCTATGCATATTTCACTTTTTAGAAGAAATGTTGATGATAGATAGAAATGTGATGGTAATTAGATGAAATGTTGATGATAGATAGAAATGTGATGTTAATTTAGAAGAAAAATTGATGATAGATAGAAATATGATGTTAATTTAGAAGAAATATGGATGATAGATAGAAATGTGATGTTAATTAGTAGTTGATGAGTTTCTTTTGCTTTTCTTCAGAGACTTTGCAGTTTGGACAATCCATTTTGATATAGCAAATAAATATGATGCACCAAGGTATTAATGACCAAGGTGACTTTGTATTTTATTGCATGGACTTTGACTCTACAAACAAGGAGTATTCTTGCTCATACCAGACATACGGAAACCCTGTTAGAGTATATGGGTGAGAAGCCTTAAAAACATGTCGGACCAGTAACACAAGAGGTATTAAGAACCTAATATGTCACTGTTACACAAAATATTTCAAAGATGACTTCCACACACAGAACAAAGCAAGTATTCACCATGGTAGTATAACAAGACTATCCATAAACAACAAATCGAAATGACGCTCAATTGCCCCCATTCCTTCTTCTCTAAATCCTTATGGACATCCTTGAGAGATCCTAGGAATGGGTCAATAATGTAAATCACATAAAAAAATAAGACAACAAAATATAAAACAATGTCATTATATCACTTGCCATATCTGTTTGGGGTGGGTCTATTATTTGGTGTTGATCATGTCTATCGTAGGAATGGATTTGTTAAGACATATCTCATGATGTTGTTGGGTCTTGTCAAAAAAAATATGTATTTGATACTTGGCTTTTGTTTTAGTTCAATTTGTGATCAAATTCTTTCATGATTGTCTACTTGAAGGTTCCAACTGTTGATGCTTGCTTTTTTTGTTTTGTTTGTTTTTTCAAAGGGTGAGTGTGATGATCCATTTATTATGGATGATGTCTTATTGTGAATTGTGATAGCAGACATGGGTGTTTTTTATTTTTCTAAGTTTTATGATGTTTTGACATTTTTTGGGACTAACCTAGGGCCTCGAGGGCTCATCAAAGATAAGCCTTGCCTACGTTGTACATGCAAAGGCTCATTGTTCACTTGGTTTGTGTGTTTTTGACCTTTTATGTTTTGTGAATGTTTTTGGCTTTTGTATGTTTTGACTCTTTTTTTTGGATTTTGTGTTTTTTGACTAAGTTGAAATAAAGCATGTTGAAAACCTAAGGGGACTGACCTAGGATCTCAGGGGATAATAAGCCTTGCCTACATTGTACACACAAAGACCACGTAGTTCAACCATTTGACTCAAATCATAAACTATTTTTGGGTAAACAACAATGATAATTTGGATTGATATTCCACTTCTGTGTCTAGAGGATATGTTGCGGGAAATCTACTTGAACCAGCTGTGAGGTTCAAGCAAATGTTGATATCTTAGACTATTTGAGTGTTGGAATACCCCCACGATGTTTTTTTTTTTTATGTTTTTCAAATGTTTTTGTCTTTTTTGTTGTTTTGTATGTTTTTGGCTTTTGTATCTTTTGACTGTTTTTGGCTTTTTGACTTTTTGATGTTTTTGATCTTTTATCTTTTTTGATGTTTTTGATCTTTTGTTGTTTTCCATGACCATGATAGGATACTCAAAGATCCAACCCATGACCAACATTTTGACATTTCCCCTAGTTGTGGACAAGATGACTTTCCTTAATCAGTGACAAGCCATGGTTAGATATCATGTTTTGAAATGAATGGGTGGATGTTGTGGATAGTACCAATAGATATTGATGCAAGTTTATTCAACATAGCACCTGTTTGCCAATTTTTCACTATGGTACCTATTTTAAGAGCGCCACAAAGTGGTTTTCCCTCAGAGAACATTTTATTTCTCTTTACTATTTTCCTTTCTCTTTTACTTTTTTGTATTTTTTATCCTTTTTTCTTTCTTTTTTTTGGATTTTTACCCTTTTTCCTGGGGTATTCTGACATACTTCATGTGTAGAACTTTTTGAAGTGTCTGCTATTCAGCAATTCAACTAAAGGTTCTCTTTTAGGAGTAGCTAACTGATATTCCCCAGAGCCATAGCTTGATTTAGTTGTACTTTTTGATTCTCTTTGAGGTTCACCAACTTGAAAGTTCTTGTCCTTGATCCTTTTGTCATAGTTTCGCTTGAGCTGATTCTGATAAACCTGTAGATGATTTAACACACTCAAACATCTTTCATCTAGGAGTTCTAATTCATTCATCCTAGATACCATGTATTCTTCATTATTGACCATGTTTTTTAATGAAACTCGCAATGAAGGGATTTCAACCTCAATAGGCAAGACGGCCTCTAATCCATAGACCAAGAAAAATGGTGTGGTGCCAGTAGGTGTGTGAATGCTAGTTCGGTAGGCCCATAAGGTTGGGCTTAGTTGCAAATTCCAATCATGGTCGGCTTCATTAACATTTTTTTTGAGTATTTTCAGTATGATTTTTTTAGATTCCTCGACCTGACCATTTCCTTGGGGGTAATAGGGCATGGAGAATTGATGGTGGATAGAAAATTGGGAACAAAGCTCTTGAACATCCTAATTTTTCAATAGGGTTCCATTGTCTGTTATTATTGTTTGGAGAATTCCATACCTGCAGATGAGATAATTCAAAATAAATTTTGGTATCTACTTGTCAATGATATAGGTCAATGGAATTGCCTCTATCCATTTAGTGAAGTACTTTGTTGTTGTGATAATGAATTTGTGCCCATTGGATGAAGCGAGTGATATCTTGCCTGCCAAGTCTAATCCCCATTCTGAAAAAGGCCATGGTGTGGTTATGGGTCTCAATTCATGTGTTGGTGCATGAACAAGGTCATTGTGTTGCTAAAATTTTTGACACTTTCTAAAATACTGTATGCATTCTTGTTCCATGAAGGGCCAGTAGTATCTAGTTCTGAGCAGTTTCTGGACTAGGTTAAGTCCGCTAGAGTTGGATCCGCAAATACCTTTGTGAACCTCTTGTAATGTTGTTTGTGCTTCTTCTGCATCAAGGAATTGGAGTAACATACCATCTAGACTACGATGGTATAGGGCATCTCCTAGGATTGTAAAACGAGAAGTTCTACGGGTAAAGGTTTTCTTTTGAGTGGTCGTTAAGTCAATGGGTATGGTACCATGTTGGATGTAGTCAAAGGTATCTTGGTACCATGGGGAATTGGGACCAACAACAACACATACCAATTCTAATTTTGGGATGTCGAATGTTGGTACCAACAACTATTCCACGAGGAACTCATGCTTAGGTATGTTCTATGGAATATCAAGCAGTGAGCCTATTGTTGCCATTGTATCGGCAGCTTTGTTATTGATTCAGGGGAATTGCTCAAAGGTTATTTTGACGAAGTATTCCTTGAAGCTATCCACCATCCTTTTATATGGCAAAAAAAATTCATCTTTTGTCTGGTATTCATCATTCACTTGTCTAATCACTAGTTGAGAGTCTCCAAAGACCTGTAGTTCTTTTATTCACCATTCAATAGCCATTTTCAACCCTATGATAAGATCTTCATATTCTAAGATGTTGTTTGTTCACGGGAATACAATCCTATAGGCCTTCGGTATACTATCTCCTTGTGGTGTGAGAAATAGAATACCAGCTCCAAATCCATGTTGAGTGTTGGACCCATCAAAGTATAGAGTCCATTGATCTATCTGTTATGTCATCAAAATACTCTCATCTAGAAAATCCACTATGAGAGGTTTATGATCCTCTAATGGTGCTTCAGCCATTGGTTTGCTATAATATGTCCTTTGATAGCTCTCCTATCCACATATTCTATATAAAACTCACTTAGGATCATTACCCATTTGGCTATTCGGACTGTTAGGGTTGCCTTTGCTAGTAAGTACTTGAGTGGGTCTATCTTAGAAATCATCTTGACCTTTCTGTTCAGGATGTAGTGTCTCAACTTTTGTGTTGAAAATATGACTGAGAGACACACTCTTTCAATGGGCGAGTAGTTTAGTTCATATCCCACCAATGTTCAGTTGATATAGTAGACTTCCCTTTCTTTATTGTTATCATCTAGTTGGGCCAAGAGAGCTTCTATTGCTTCCTGTGTGGTAGATACGTAAAGTATCATATCCTTTTCTAGGATAGGCAGCATGAGTATAGGAGGGGTAAGTAGGTATTCCTTGACTTGTTGGAATGCTTGGTCACATCTTCCATCTCACTTGAAGGTGATGTCCTTATGTAGGAGATGAGTAAAAGGGTGACACTTGTTTGCCAATTGTGTGATAAATCTCCTGATGGATTGCAGTTTCCCTTGTAGGCTCCTTAACTATTTTAGTGTCTTTGGTGGAGGCATTTCTATTATTGCTTTTACTTTGGTTGGATCTACCTCAATCCCTCTTCTTGATACTATGTACCCCAACAGCTTTCCAGATGTTACCCCAAATACACATTTCTTAGGATTGAGTCTCATATTGTACTATTCAAGACGATCAAATACCTTGGCCAAGTTTGTCAAGTGGTGTGGCCTTTTGACTAATTTTCTAGAATGTCATCCACATAGTCCTCAATGATTGTGTGTAGCATATCATGAAATATTGTCGTCATTGCTCTTTGATATGTTGCTCCTGCATTCTTTAGACCAAAGCGCATTACATTCCAACAAAATGTTCCCCAAGCACAAGTAAATGTTGTTTTGTGTTGATCATCTAGAGAGTTCTTTATTTGGTTGTATCCGAAGAAACCATCCATTAAGGATAGCATCTCATGCCCTATTGTTAGATCTACAATCATTTCAATACTCAACAATGGAAAGTCGTCCTTCAAACAGGCTTTGTTCAAGTCTCTAAAGTATGTGCATATCCTTATGCCCATAGTAGGTTTGGACACTGGTACTAAATATGATATCCATTATGGATAGTCGATGGGTCTGATGAAACCCACATCTAGTAGTTTCTTTAGTTCCACCTTTATCAGTAATGCTATTTGTGGATGCATTTTTCTAAGTTTTTGCTTGATAGGCTTTGCTCCATGCATTATAGCTAGATGATGTACCACTAATGTTGGATCTAGTCTATGCATGTCAGCATAGGTCCATGCAAAATTTATCTTTTGGGCATTGATGAAAGTTGTGAAATTGTCCTTTTCTTCCGGGTCTAGTGATGCAGCATGGTAGGTTATCTTGGGGTCTTCTACTATGCCAACATTTATGGGGTTTGCTTCTACTAGCAGTGTTGATATTTCCTAATATTCTAATATGGGGAGATTGAATCTTCCATCCTCAGGTGCCTCTAAGAGGTTTCCAGCTTCGGATGTGTCCTTTATTTTTCTCTTTTCAGGATCTGATAGAGCCACTAGGTGGTTTTCTCTAGGGGATCGTAATTTTATGTTCTTTCTTTCATTTTTGTGACTGAAAGATTCAATCTCTCCACCAAAGTATGCCTCATGTTCCAGTTCCATGATGAACCCTTCCTTGTGGTCTCCTATTGGTATGTCCGTTCGAAGTCCCATGAACTCCGCAATTGCCTCACCATTCTGGAATTGATCCAAAATAGGTGCATGTTGTTGTTGATCCCAATCTATGAGTTGTGGGTACCAGAGTGGGAGGTTATCATCTTGATATGCAAAGCCTATGGAAGTGGATGAAAGGGTCAGTATGGCTTGGGTGTCTTTTTCCCACTGAGTGTCTAGGTCATCACTGCTAGAAGTGGGAGAATCATATCTGATGATGAAGGAAGGGGAATCCCACTCGTATTCATTAGAGTATGTACCGAAATTGTAGTAGATGTTGGGAATGGTTTGAATATGTTGGAGAGGGAACCTATGAATGCTAAAGTTATCAAATAAGTCTTCAACGGGTAAATCGTTGTCTGAGGTATGAAAGGTATCTAGTGCCTTGATGCTAGCAAAAGTTTCTCACTTCTTCCAAGAGGTTCGTCCAATTTTTGGAATAACCACATCCTTTGGTTTATAACCTAGCCTCATATTCTTCTTCCTTTGTTCTACTATAATAGGCTATGACCGGCCTTGTTTGTGTAGCCCAAGACCACCTTTTCCATTATATCACATCTATTTAACTAATTGATAACCTCTAGTAGTAGGGTCTAAATTAGGTTGTGGCTTTTCTAGTTCTTCTTTGTCCTCCTTATAGATCATAGATAAAAAGTCCTCAAATATTTCTTCATCTTGCATGTCTCCCCACCTAGTGAAAATAGGGCTTGGCAATCATTTCTACTATCTTGATCTCTTTTGGAATTCCATATACTTTGGGTGTTGGTGGAAGCATGTCGATGAAGAATGCTTGGTTGAAAAATTAATTCCCATTACCCTTGTCAAGTACCTAAATCTTGGCTTCCATTTTTGGTTGGTCACTTGAGATGTTCCTGGTTGAGGTGGATGGAAGTGTTGAAAGGTCAACATAAGAAAAGGAGTGGAATTTTATGTCATTGCTAGGAACACGTTGGATTTTATTGTATTTTTCCTCTAACTTGGCACATAAATGAAAAGGCTCAGGATCGGCATATAGTGTTACCTCTTTTCCTTCATGGGGGAATTTTAGGCATTGATGAAAAGTGGAAGGGATTGCTTATAATGCATGGATCCAAGGGCATCCCAGGAGAAGGTTGTATGGAAACTCAAGGTCCAATACTTCACAAGTAGTTTCTGTTAGGGTTGGCCCTATCTGCACTGGTAACCTGATTGTTCCTTCAGAATTTATTTCTAGATCATCGTAAGCCCTTATTGTGATACTTTTTCCTTTGTCAATCATATCATCAGAATACCCCAGCTATTTGAAAAAATTTAAGGTACAGATGTTTAAACCTACACCATTATCTATCAGTACCCGTTTGACCATGGTTTTATGAACACCAACCTCTATGTAGAGGGCTTGGTTATGGAATGTTCTTTGGGGTAGATCTTTCTCAAAAAATATTAGGTGATTACTTGTGTGATTTTACCAACCATAGCTTGAAACTAATTAGGATTGAGGTCATCAGGGACTATATTTTCCAATTCCTTTTCAAGTATTTCCCTATGGGAAAGTGATAGTTTTAACAACTCTAAAATTGAGATTAAGGCAGGTGTTTTCTTTAATTGCTCCACAACACTATAGTCATTGGGTGACTTGATTGCAGGTTTGGGTGGTGCTCCTTGAATTGTAACTCTTCCTTGATGGGTGGTTACATTACAGTTATTGTCTCCTCCTCATAGAGTTACTACGTTTTCCCTATTATTATCAACTTGTGAGAGGGTTCCTAAAACTGTGTCCCCATAAGTGTGATTGGTGCTATGGTACTTTTGTTTCTTTCCTTTGTCATTCCCTTTGGCATGGTTTACGATTCAATTTGTGTATATTTGCAAGTCCTTATTCCCACGATGATGTTCGACATTACCTCCCCTTTGTCTATTAAATCTTGGATAAGTTGCTTGAGTCTCATGTAGTTGTTTGTGGTGTGTCCTTTGATCATATGGAAGTCACACAAGTCCTCATTATACCACGGTGTTTTGAAACTAGGTTGCTCATAATTTGGATGATCATTAGTTTTGAGGAGGTTTTGTTGCACTAGTTTTTGCATGAATCTTTCTAATGACTCACCTAGAACTATGAATTTCCTTCTTGGTTGATCATACTACCTCTGTTGTCCTCCCTGATTCATTTGTGGGTTCACAACCTGATTGTTCTTAGGATAGGTATTTTGGTTGTTTTGTGCATTGTTTGGAACATAGCTTGTTTGTGCTACCTATGGTTTGTTTTGAATTGTGTTCTATGACGGCCATAGTGTTCTAGCATCGACCACTCCATCATTTGTGATGTTTTTTTTTTTAGCCTAGACTTTAGGTTTCTCATTTGAAGTAGACGGACTGTCTTTTGAGCTATTTATTTTAAGGGCACCTCTTGCAATGAGGGTTCTTTCAATATTCAAACCCTTCTCAATGGTTTCTTCAAAGTCTATTGGACATAACATTGTGAGTCGATAATTGATCTTAGGTAAGAAGTTGGTAATGAATATGTCTACCAATTCCTTATCGGGAATGGACCATTTACATCTACTAGCCTTGTGTCTCCATCGTTGTAGGTAGGAGATAAAATATTCTCCTTGATTTTGTTTGATCGTGGATAAGCTTGTAATGGTGACATCTTGTTCAATGTTGAAGGAGAAGTGACTTATGAATTTGTTAGAAAATTCATCGAAGGTTTTGATTGTTGGTGTCAAATAGGTGAACCATTCCATAGCATGGCACGTAAGGCTACATGGAAACAGTCTCATGAGGTATGAGTCATTGTGTTGTACTTCCATGCATGATACCGAGAAATCTCATATATGCTCTACTGGATCCCCTACTCCTTTATATTTTTTTATCAAACCTAGGTATTTCAAAATTCTTTGGAAAGGGTATTGTAGTGACAGATTGATCAAACGAGAATGGGCATATCTCTTGGATAGTATAGGTTTTCTTTTGTTTTCTAGCTTGCATGCCTACTACTTTTTGGGTGACTACTTCTAGCTTCATTTCCATGTCCATTTTTGGCATGTTTGTTTGTGAGTTCTGTGTATAATAGCCTTGTTGTCTCACCATGTTTGGGTTGTATATCAGATATTGCGAAGGTATGAGACCTTGGTAACTATTTTGGTCATATATTGGGTTAGGTCCATGATGGGTGTAAGGAGGGTTAGCTCCTTGTTGCTGAGATAAAGTGTATTGAAGGTTACCCTGTTGATGTGTTATCGGGGCACCTTGTTGGTAGGACGATTGAGGAAGGGCGCTCTATGGCACACCTTGTTTTTGGGTAGGACTAAATTGAAGGTTACCCTGTTGATGTGTTATCGGGACACCTTGTTGGTAGGAAGACTGAGGAAGGGCACTTTGTGGCACACCTTGCTACTGGGTAGGACTAAACTGAAGGTTACCTTGTTGATGCGTTATTGGGACACCTTGTTGGTAGGACGACTGGGGAAGGGCGCTCTATGGCACACCTTGTTGTTGGGTAGGACTAAACTGAAGGTTACCCTATTGATAAGTTATGATGATTTGACTAAGGAAGGGCACTATGTGGCACACCTTGCTGTTGGGTAGGACTAAACTGAAGGTTACCCTATTGATGCATTATCGGGACACCTTGTTGGTAGGATGACAAAGGAAGGGCACTCTGTGGCACACCTTGTGTTTGGTATTGTTGGTTCAAAAGGGGACCATATGGTCCACCTTGTTGGTGGTACTAATTGTTCGAAGGGGGACCTTGTGTTCCACCCTGTTGAAGGTATTGACTGTTGGGAGGGGGGCCCTGTGTTCCACCCTGTTGAAGGTATTGAATGATTTGGGATGGGTCAATGTTTGAGGTATTCTGAGGTATATACTATTTGAGAGGAGGATTTTTTTTTGGTGGTTCATACTGTGATGGTCCTCCTTGATATAGTTGTGCTACTACTGCTTGTTCAACCTGAGTTGGTTTTCTGAATAAGGGATTCTCTTTGGGTTGACCATCATGTTTTGAGAACATAGGTGGCATGTTTGGCATCTTTAGAGGATTAGTTATATGTCTTACAACCAAGTTATCCCCTAAGGGAATAAGGTTGGCATCCTTGCTATGTTTAAATCCACCGGTAATTTGTCACCACTTTGTGCTAACTTGAAGAAATAGGAGTTTGGATCCTTTCTCAACAGCCTATCCATTAGTTTAAGAACCTTGGGGTTGTTGGAATGTTCGAACAGTTCATCCTCATTTATTTCTTCCTCTGTGTCTACCTCCTCTATGACCACTCTGTTAGGGTCTTGGTCATTTTGTTCAATTACCTCCTTCTGTTTGTGATTTAATTCCTCTTCACTAAAGGTATTTCTATACATAGGCCTCTTTTGTGGTGTTTCAAGATCAATTGGCCTATATCCCCAAGGGCTACTTTCATTGCCTATGGTGTTGGTTGGTGGGGTACTAGTGTTGGTTTTGTTTTCTTCCATTTTTTTCTGTGTTGTGACCTCATGGTTGTCATAAACAATTTGGATCTCAAGGTAGGGAAAATGGTGCTAAACGTCTAAAGTTTTTTTAAATCCAATGTTCACCTAAATAAGAGGGTAGATTTAGGTATGTGAATTTGGTTTGCCTCTCTAGAGAAGTTCAGTATCTTGAAAAAAACCTAGGTTTTGACCAAAAAAGAACATGTACAAATTTTGATTGTTCCTGGAAGCATGTCTATAAAATTTTTCCACTAGTTTGTTTATGTTTGCAAGGTGTTTCATGAAAGCTTTTGGTTTAATACATCTAAGTCAAGAATAACAACCTGTAATCTTTACTTTGGGGATCCTAACTCTGTGTGAGATCATGGATGAATAAGGATGTTTATTTCCAAGCAGGGGGTGGTAATACAGGTCTCTCAGCTGCTATGTCTTCTTTCTCTTCTTCTTCGTCTAAGATGATGGATGTAGTGAGAAATTGGTGGGGTGTTTCATTTTTCTCAAAAATGAACATTCTCAAACTGCTGATGATGTCGGTTTGGGCACCTTCAATATGTGTGTTACCTGGTTGAAAGATTGGTGCAGCTAGCCCTAGTTGTTGTATGGGAGTTGTGGGTCTCCAAATGGTCATAAGTATGAGGGTGTTGTGAGGTGGTTTATGGTGTTCAATACCTTATCATAAGGTCACTCAATACCTATTGCCAAGCGGGAGGTAGTAATATGGGTCTTCCAACTGCTATGTTTTCCTTTTCTTCCTCTTTGTTTAAGATGATGGATGCAGTGAGAAATTGGTGTGGTGTTTCATTTTTCTCAAAAATGAATGTTCTCAAACTGATGATGATTTCGGTTTGTGCACCTTCAATATGTGTAAGGCTAGGTTGAATAATAGGTGCTACAAGGCCTGGTTGTTGAACAGGAGTTGTGGGTTGCCAAATGGTCATAAGGTGTGGTGGTATGGGGTGGTTTGTTATGAAACTCAAAAAACCTAAAGTTTGAGTGTTGTTTTGGAATGTAGCTACTTTTCAAAAATCAAAATACTAAAGAACTAGGGTCGATATTCCATTTCTTGATCTTGAGGATATGTTGTGGGAAAGATACTTGAACTATCTGTGAGTTCCAAGTAACTGTTGATATCATAGACTTTTGAGTGGAGGAATGATCCTAACATTTTGTTGGATTTTGATTTCAAATAAGTAGTATGAGAATAATGGGTGATAGAATTTTGTGACAAATTTGGTTTTTCAAGTATCTTGTTCAAGTAATGACCTTATAAGCAATTTAAGTGTTTTAGCAAAAATATTGTAAGTTGGAATGGCAATTTGTAACCTCTTTGTGTTTTTTTCCTTTGTGTTCTTGAGTATGGAAAATGATATAATAGCACTAGACTGACTCACAAGCATGGACTTTATGTGACCTGAATGTCTATAGCTCAAGTTGTGAAATCATGACACCCAAGCCATAGTTACCAAAGTGTTTACTTTGATCAATGCAACCTAAAAATAAAAAATTGAAATGTTCAAAAACCTTTTAAGGATAAATCATTTCAAGGAGTGCAAACATAAGGCTTCTTTCACAAGTATACACTAACTCAAAGGGTTTGTGGTTTTGACCATTTTGTTCAATGTTTGTTTTGATGTGTTCTTTTTCTTTAAGTCAAACACAAAATTTGATGTCACAATTATTTTTTAATGTAATTGGGCAAGTTTAACATTAACAAACAATTACAACCCTAGTGGAGAGAAACCATCCTCCTAGGTGGGCTTGCCTCATGCTCCAAAGAGATGATTTTACATGCGACTTATGGCATGGGCCTATAGTCGGACTTGGCAAGAAACTTCTCAGAAGTAAATTTTGATGCACCACTTTTAGAGAATGTTTTTGATAATAGGGTGGCTTCTAAAACAATTGGCTCTTAGTCATGTTCTAGGATATTATTTTTGGGCACCTACACATGTGGCATTTTGTTCAATTAATAACCTCCCAGCCCTTTCGGGTTTTTAACATCACAAGGATACTGAGGAAGAATGCGCTGGTATAGGACATCCACACCCGGCGAGTGATGAACTTTCCTCACACTCACAAAAGATTTATATAGCGGTCCAGAATGAAAGTACCGCTTAGGTCACCTATGAGTTCTCCAATGTGGATGTCTCAATAAGCAAGCCCTCTAAGAAGGTAAAATTTTAAAATAAATGTGAAGCTCAAAAATGTTCTTCGCTCACCCAAGATTGCCAAAATGGTGCGAGGGGAGAAGACAAAACACTTCAGCTTGCCAATCAACGCATGCAGAGAAGACAATTCATTGCAAATTGATTCATTTTAAACACCTCGAGTGGTGTTATCCCCAAGAATATGTGAGTAAAAATGAAATGTTCTTTTTATCTTTGCACCAATTGAAGTGTTCAATACATCAAGCAGTTAAGATAGAAATGGTGTGAAAATAACAAAAACATTTTTTTCATTTTAAGCACCAAAGTTGAAATGTTTCTAAGAAAATCAAGCCTAGTCATTAAATGGTCAACAAATGTAAATCATACGTGCATCAACAAAATAAAAAACATTTTGCGCTCTTTTTATGCACCAAATTTAAAGGTTCCTAATTATGAAAACATGAAATGTGTTCATTTTTAGAGCCCAAAATTGAAGTGTTTTATATTCTTTTTATGAGCACCAAAAAAAGAGAATTCCTACTTTAGAAAGCTTTGAAAATGTTTATTTTAACAACACCAAATTGGAAATGTGAGAGTTGTGTTGTTCATTTTTAAGCACCAAATGGAGATTCCTACTTTAGAAAGCTTTGAAAAATGTTTATTTTAACAACACCAAATTGGAAATGTGAGAGTTGTGTTGTTCATTTTTAAGCACCAAATGGAGATTCCTAATTTAGAAAGCTTTGAAAAATGTTTATTTTAACAACACAAAATGTGAGAGTTGTGTTCATTTTTAAGCACCAAATGGAAATTCCTTCTTTAGAAAGCTTCCAAATGTTCATTTTAAAAACACCAAATTTGAAATGTGAGAGTTGTGTTGTTCATTTTTAAGCACCAAATGGAGATTCCTAATTTAATAAACAAAATTAAATGGTATCTCCAAAAATCTTGGACTGATCGTCTTCTCTACACGAAACAAGTTAGTATCTTTCACAATCCTGCATAAAAATCCATTGATTCCTACAAAAAAACCAATATGTTAGCAAGAAGGGTCATTAAAATAGTGCAAGATCCATGCACTTGTCTTCCAAAGAAAATGCTCAAAAGAAAAATCAAAAGCTCAAAAAAAAATTGCAAAAGCTCAGAATTCTGGCAAAAGCTCAATTTTTTCGTACAGGTGCAAACCCAAAAAAAAACAATAGCTCAGAAAAAATGCAAAAGCGAGGTTTTTAGAAGCAAAAGCACAGTTCACATGGCAAAGGCATTGATCTTTTGCAAATGCTTAGAATTTTTGCAAGCCAAAAGCAATTTTTTGTTGGGCAGTTCGTGAAATGTCTCTAAAAGCTCCCAGAACCCTGTAACTTTCAACTTAGCTCATAAAAATGTTAGTAAGGAGGACCTAGGTCCCATCGGGCGTGCTAGAATGTGTGAGGGGGAAGGAATCCATCAAGAAAATGATTCAAAATCAAGATCAAAATGCAAGATTGAAATCAAAAACTAATCTAATTCAAAACACTTAATCTATCCCATTCCATCACTCATGAAATGTGAAAATCTAAGCTATTTGAATGAAATGAGATCCTAAGATATTCAAAACCAATTCAAACAACAAAATAAGAGATTACCATCCCATGTCAGAGTGTATTTGCATGATTTTGGGTTGTTCATATCATTGCAAAGCCTCCATTGCTTACATGCAAAATTTTGATGATCGATGCTTGGTTGACTGAAAAGGTTGAAGCTCTATCAATGGTGATTGCAACAGCACTTCGTTGCATAAGGTAAGTTGAAATTATTATGCTTATTTGTGAAGAGAAAGGCTTGTTATATAGAAAAAGCAATTTTGAATCGATGGTCAAGATCACATTGGAGAATATCTAGATCAACGGTCAAAATGAGTTGAGAGGATTTAGACATGAGCAAATTGTGCAAAGTTGATTGCACAATTAGGGTGATTGAAGAATACATTGGCTAGTTAGGATTTTGATTGCTTAGTTAGCAATTGATTGATCAGTTAGGGTTGAGCTAGGAATTAGATGGTTGGGTTAGCAAAATTAGATTGCTTTTTTAGCAAAATAGATTGTTTAGTTGGGTGAGGAATATTAATTAGTTTAATTAATTAATTCCATTTTGATTTTGATTTTGTTTTTTGCTAATTTTGAATAGTTTGATTTAATTATTCAAATTTTGGAGGGAAGTGTGATAATTAAATTATTATGATTTAATAATTCAATTAATTTTGAGGAATAAGGTGAATTAGTGACATAATCAAATAGTCGGTGTCATTTGACTAATCAAGATGAAATAAGATAAGATTAGGACCTTATTAAATAAATGTAATTTATTTAATTGGTTGAAAATGATGAAATGCGAATTAATCAAATCACGTTGTATTATTTGATTAATAGTAGAATTAGGGTTTTTCAAGACTTTATTAAGTAAACAGTATTTATTTAATTTGTCTAGAATCATGAAAAAGTGAATTAATTAAATAATGTTGTATTATTCAATTAATATAGGAAATAGGGTTTTGGATGTCGTTCAATGTCGTTCGATGCGTTGTGAGATGTTGTGGGATGATTTCGAGATGATCTGAGATGTTTCAAAGATGTTCAAAGATGTTCCAAGTTAATTTAGAGATATTCCAAGTTGTTTCAGAGTCGTTCTGAGTTGATTTAGAGTCATTCCAAATTGTTCCTTCAAAGTTGTTTCAAGTCAATTTGACGTCGTTCTGAGACATTCCGAGTTGATTCAGAGTTGTTTCGAGTCGTTTTGGGGTTTTTCTGAGACGTTCTGAATTGATTCAGGGTTGTTCCAAATCATTTTAGGGTCATTCTGAGACGTTCTGAGTTGATTCGAAGTTGTTCTAAGTCATTTCAAGGTCATTCTAAGACGTTCCGAGTTGATTCAGAGTTGTTCTGAGTCATTTTGGGGTCATTCTGAGACATTCTGAGTTGATTCAAAGTTGTTTTGAGTCGTTCCAGGATCGTTCTGAGTTGATTCAGGGTTGTTCTGACTCATTTTGGGGTCGTTATAAGATGTTTCGAGCTGATTCAGAGTTGTTCTGAGTCGTTTTGGGGTCGTTTCGAGACATTATGAATTTGTGATAAGTGTTAAGTCAATTTTACATGTCTACAATAGGTATGATTTTAAACTTGTATCTGATTTTTTTCCTTGTAAGAAAAGGTGTATATAGTCACATTGGGAATTGGTTATATCAACCCAAAAACAAATGATGTGTTACATCTTCATGTATTTACTTTAGTAGTTATATAGTAGCAAAAATGCATGGAATATAATGTTGTATCTATGCTTGGAAGTTTTTATGTTGTTCCAATGTCGTTTTAAAATTTTATGAAATGAAATAAACATTAGATTAAGATTTCTATTTTGCATAAAAGGAAGCTAGTTTTTGATTGGTTCTATTGATGCAATATAAAAGAAATGATTGAGTTTTAAAATAATAGAATGGGTAGAGCTTTCATTACTACTATATCTATCAGTTTGGTTGAACATTGTAATTTGTTGATTAGGGTGTTTAAGAGCATGAACATATTACTTTTGGATTTTGAATACCTATATGACAACATTACACTTTTAGTGTTAAATAATTTGTATCAAACTGTGATTCTTATGTGGTCTTCATTGTTGTTGTAGAAAGAGAAATATAATCTTAAGAAAAAAAATTGAACCCTTGACGTTGGACCCATTTCCTACATAGGACCTGCAATAAGAGACCTACAACAATGAATACATTAGAGACTAGAATAAGATAAAAATAATAAAATTAAATACAATGAATCAGTGACTCCCTGAGTTAAAAAGTGTAGAAATGGTATTTAATTTAATTTATTTTTATATTTAATATATACTTTAAAGTATTATTTAAAATGCAAAAAAAAAGTCTAGGCTCGCTGCCCTTAAGGGTCGTAGCCCCCTCAGGGCACGGCCCTGTGGATGGTTGTAGTCATTGCAAGGGCTGACCCCCTTAATGGGAGCAGCCCTGTGGTGGGTGCAGCCTACCACAGTGTTGTTGCGGCTTGGGGAAGGGATTTTCCCCTTTGAAAGCAAGTTATATATATAATATATAATTTGTAAATGCTAACGAAAACAACAACAAAAAAATTCTCTGCATTTTATGTTGCCTCGGTATGAATCATGTAAGGAAGCTAAGGTAATGGAACAACTTCCTACACTAATATTGAGAGGAGAACAAAGCAAAACTTTATAGATTTTTTCAATTACAAAAATTTAAACATAAATATCATGCATACCACAACATGGTGATTTATATTGGGAAAACCCTTTCAGGAGAAAAAGCCCACACTCCACAAGTTGCCCAATATATTATTCAAAAATCACGAAGATTACAATATACTTGCAAAGCAAGCTTCTCACAGGAGTATCACCAACTAGAGATCCAGAGGAAACATGACCGCTATCAGAATCTCAAAATACATCACAATACATAGCTATAATACAACACCCTCATAAAATAGGGTTGCCTTCTAGGGCAAGTCAAGCCAACAAAATATTGACCGTCAGATCAAAAACCTAATGATGAACGGTCTAGATTTACAATAATAAAATATACATAAAATTTGGCTTTAGGGGGAGCTTCGCCCGAACCCCTGCTAGGGTGCAAGGCCCCTGGACCCCCATAGGGGGGTACCCCTTGCACCCCCATGCGCTGAGGTATCAATAGTACCTTATGTATTTGCAAGGTTGAGACACATTTTACCAACAAACTGCACATGAGAGAAAATGGAAATGGAGAACTAAAAGAAAATTCTAAAGAGGTGGTCGATGGAGAAGGAAGAAAGAAAAAAAGGGATTAGTAGCTTGATAGTTGTCTCCATACACACCCCTACCTTTGCAGTAAACAACCAAGTCAAAAGTGGAGTTAGGGTTGAAGAAAATGCTTGAGGCTACATAAAAAAATGCGTGCCTAAATTTTAGGGCAAGGAGTATTTTATTAAAGTTTAGAATACATGTTGTCCTTACCACTCAAAACCCGTAGGCGCCACCTCAATGATTTTCAAAATGGATGACAGTTTAATTAAATTTCATAGTGTAAGTATAATGAATTCAATTGATCAAAGATAATTAAACAAAGCAATTAAACAAGAAATTGATCAACAAAATACAATACTCCAATGAAATTAGTCTTAAAACACTAAGAAAGATTCAACTAACATCAAATGAACCTAACTAATTGTTGATGGCCAAATTGACACAGCAACGTTTAAACAGAATATTTCTACTCTATTTCTCCTGAAAAAGATAACTGATCTAAAACCACCTATCTTCCAAGGTCTATGTAGTTGGTTCTCAATTGTGTTGTTTTGTTGAGCGATCAATGAGGTTGTAATGTTCAGGGGGCCTGCTGGTTATTGAGCTTCTTGATTGTTGCAAGATCGAACTCCTATCTAAACCTACTCTAACTAGGGGGTATAAAAAAAAGGCAAAAGATAGATCAAGGACACAAGAGAGAAAAGAATGTTGATTCATTCAGTTAACTAGACCTGTTTCTCTTCAAGGAATTCCTAAATTAGAACTACAAAAAAAATCAACCTATAATCAATACAAAGTCATTCATTCACAATGCAAATATTAATAGCAGATTTCAAATCACAGCTCGAACAAAAGAAAAAGAAAAAGATTAAATTCCATTCATTCCTTGAAAGTTTCAAATCAAACAATTAACCAAATAAATATCATTCCAGAGCATAAATCAAGACAGGCTTGAATCTGACTATTTCTACTGTTGTAAAACAGATAAACAGTATTTACAATTCTAGCAAATTCACCAGTGTACGGAAACCAATATCCTCAAATTACCTCACTAAACTAAGAAAAATAAAAAAAATGCATCATCTATCCTACTATAATCAGCTAACCTGCAAAATGTCTAACTAACTTTCCCAAGTGCCTAACCCTTGCTACTGAGTAGATATTACAATTAATAGCTCATAATTACATAATTTTCACTCCAAACTGAGACATCAAAAAGTTGTAGCCTTCATATGCATCCAACTCTTCACCAAGACAACTTTCAGTTTTAGCTCTACTCTCTAGTTTGATCTTAGTCCACAATTGCAAATTTTAGCTTGACTCAGAGTTCTTCTTTTTGTATGATGAGCAGCAACATTCTTTCCAAAAATAAACTCAAGTGGGCCCACCATACATTCAGTTTATAGCCAGTTCAAAGATCTTTCAGAGAATCTTCTCCTTTGCACGTTTGATTTGTAAACCACCATTAGTGTGATCCATTATCAAAAAGGTAAATGTAATCATAAATGTGCATTAATTAATCAATAATTAACCAAATAATAATTAATTCTGGAAATTAATCAATTTCAAGACATTTCAACTAAATGAAAATAAACTTCAAATTCCCTTAATTGAAACAACAAAATCCCCTTTTTTTAAAAAAAATGAATGCCATTCAACAATAAAATAACATTAATTTATGCTTGGTACAAATTTAACATCTAGAGGTGTTTGCTTCTTGAATATGAAGATATTGTAATAGGCTTCATAGACTTGATAGATTATTTCACAGTTCCTTGAATGCACAATGTTGTAAGGAATTTGAACTTTCAAACTTAATTGCATCAATAGAACAAATTCTTCCACATATCTTGAACAATTTTCTAGATCCATCTAAACTTTACGAAAGTGAACACCCTTATCATTATCAATACTAGCCATAACCCCAAACCCTGACATCTGCATTTGCACTGAAACTTTCATCTCTCCAATGAAGAGTGCATCCTTTCAAACCTCATATGATCCATAGCATAAAGTAATTAGAACAACCCATTGCCCATCCCCAAGAGTAACACTTGACAAATACTGAGACTGTTCCAACTCCAAACCATCATTTTTGAGTTTTACAATAACCACTAGATATCCCCTCTCCTCGGTCCAAGAGTCCATTAGCTCATTTATAGATTATCCCGACTCTAAGAGGACAGTTCATAAATCTTCAGTCCTTGCACTCTTGCAAGCATACCTTATGGTATATGAAACCAGGCCCTTCTGGAAACATTGAGCTCCTAGGTAACTCTCAAGCATGCGAGTTAGAGAAGCTCATTTTAAATAGCTTATATCATCAAAACTTCATCAATTTATTTGGCATTCTGTCAACAGTTCATTTGCTCGTCTTTGTTTGCATATTTCTCATGCATGTCGGCCAAGGTAGTTGCAACAACAACATTTGTGCGTATGTGGTTAATGCATTCCCTGAAACCACGTCTTTTGAGTCCTTCAATTAAACAAATCGCTACCTTTTTCTATGCTCCCATATTTACATACATACCTCTTTCATAAATATTCAGTGAGGTGCATATATCCTTGAGGCCTCACATGGTTCGTTGTCTTTCCCTCTTCCATGTATTGAACCCTTTTGTCCAATAGTTTGTAAGCCCATTTTAGTGCTTTGGCTATTTCATACATGTAAAGGATTCCTGCAATCACTACATCACATGGGGTGACATCCCTTTGGAGCCAAGCACAAAATAACATTTAAACAAGGGTTACATAATTTGGCTTTGTAACTGCCAATAGCATGTGCTTCGAAAGTTTCTAAAATCTCTTCAACAAATCAATGTTGTGTGAATCCCAGACCATTGAATCCTATTCCATCAAAGCTAAATGTTCAACTTTCTGGAACTTTACTCAATAGATCCATTTTGTGTGAATCCAACAATCATGGCATCCCATGAAATCATGTTTCTTTGGAGGATATCGAGCAAACAGTTCATACGCTTGCACCTTTTCTATGGTTTCTCATGCCTTCACCAAGGCAACTACAAAAATTTGTCTGAGAATACTTTAATCATTGTTGGCAAAAGGCTTTTGGGATTTGGTTTGATACCCACCACTTGCATTTTGCTCAAAGATTCCTTCAAAGTATTTTTCACCAAGCCCATTTTGCATAGGTAGAAGAGAATAATGGCAAGGGTTGTGGAATTTAGCTTTGCCTCTTACCGAAGGAAATCACTTAAGATTTCCACTCCAAAGCTCTTATTAAATCTATACTGTGCAAATTTGTCGATTACATTTGTATGATAGTTTCGAAAAACCTTTTCAATCCATTTTATATGTCTCTTGCAATCATTGCCTCCCATGTGATGACAACTCTTTGAAGCCTCTTATCAAATAGTTTGTGCACCTTGTGACTATGAGATGACATTACCTTCAAATAATTCGATGGCGTGAGATAACCTCTTCGAGGCATTTTGGTAAACAGTTTGCATGCCTATTTCTACGCCCCCACATTGGCCTTGTCTATCCCCTGTGCATGCTTTGCATGATTTGTTGCTTGAAGTTTATAAAGCATTTTCAACAAAACCATTTGGTGCATATTCTGCAATTGCATTTCATAGGGTGACATCTCTTTGAAGAATTGTGTCAAACAGTGAACTTGATTTGTCTGAGCTACCATGTTTTGCATCCATTCAAGGCATTTTGTCAAACAACTCGCTTTGTGTTCCCAAACTCTCATTTTCACTGCATTTATTTGAGGTTTCCAAAGTTTGTTAAATCGATTTCATTTTATGCAGATTATGCAATCATTTCCTTTGTTTTGAAGTTTTCACCTCTTGATCGCAGCCTCATAAGAGCTTGTGCATTAACCAGCAATCGTTGCTTTCACTAAGATTACATTTCACATGCAGGGATGGGCTTCAGACCTGAGCGAGAACTTGGACTTTTAAAAGACTATTTTCCAGCAGTCCATCAGAAGTTTCAATCCCCATAAACCCCTTCTCTCTTGTTGCACTGGATGGTTCAGAACTATGACAGGGTGGGAGCGGAACAAAAACAGGACGTGGACATTTCTCTGTCCCTTTCCAATGTCTGGTCCGAGTCTGCAATCCGTCAACGTCGTTTTGGAATGTTGTGCAGGATCAGAGTGGGAGTAGGATCAGAGCGGGAGTAGAGTCAGGTAAAATCCTGAACATTGGCATTTTATCCCCCAGTTCCCATTTTTGACCTGGTTCCGCTGGACATTTCATTATTTTATTTTTCCTTTTGACGGGCAAGATCGGATTATTCCCGATCATGAAACTTATTTTCACCTTTTATAAACATTTTTAAATTTTTTTTGTATTTTTTAAATCTTTTAAATATTAAAATATTTTTTTTATTCAAACTTTTAATTTTTATGATTTTTAATTTTTAAATTTTTAAAATCTTTAAAAAATTAAAATATTTATTTTATTGTTTTAATTTAAAATTAAAACTTATTTATTTATTATCATTACTCCTCTAAAATATTTTTAAAAATAAAAGATTTTATTTATTTATTCATTTTAACATTTTTTACTTTTTAAATTTAAAATCTTTTAAAAATTAAAAGATTTATTTTATTGTTTTAATTTAAAATTAAAACTTATTTATTTAATTTTACACTTATTCAAATTTTAAATCTATATTTTTTTGTATTTTCAAATTTCTGATTTTTATTTTTTTGTATTTTATGTTTTCTCATTTTTTTGTATTTTTCAAGACTCTAAGATGGAATAGACGACATGAAGACAACACGAGGAGACGAGGACCAAGGTGAATGAAAATGACCAAAACAAACGAACAATGCAATGGCGAAAGACGAGACAAAGCAAAAATGGGCTAGAGAACAAGATGGGGACGAGATGAGACCAGACAAGGAATGCTAACCCGAACGACACTCGAAGGCGAAGTGGGGATCAGAGTCAGGGTAGAACCAAAACTTGAAACCTTGAAAGGTGTCAGGTTTCAATTCCATCCCGCAACTCGATCCCGAAAAAACAACGACGACAAGCAAACAGAGATCGGAGTCAAGATAGAAATGAGAACTTGAACTTTCCAAAAGTGTAGAGTGCAAGTTCTAGTTAAGAACCCAAATCTGACAAAGACAAAGAAAACAAACAAGGCATGAGAAAGGACGAAACAAAAATCAAAATGAAAGAAAACAGAGGGGGTCCCCGACTTTTCCAAAAGAAAATTTGGGGCGTGTATGCAAGGCATAACAAATGGCGACTCGATTGGGAAAATTCTCTAAGCATTTTAAAATGCGTAACCCTCCAAATACTCAAAATCTCTAGTTTACACTCATTCAAGGCAACCTAAGAAGCGTAAACACAATCAAAACTGGGACACGACAAAGATCTGAGATGAAACTAAAATCTTTTTGTGTGTGTAAATGATTCATTCGCCTCCATTAGCATTGTCATGATCAAATTGGAGCATACTCTACCCAAGCTACTTAGTTGTGAGTTACATTTCTGACTTGCAATGATATTATGGGCATAGCTCTGCTGCCAAACAGGCATCTATACCCCCACCAGAGATACCTTTGGTTCTCTTCAAGCATTGCTCTACTGCCAGTCAGGCATCTATAGCCCCGGTAGAGATACTTGAATTACCCTTGTTGATTGAGTTCATTTTCAAATTTCTTTTATTTTCTCTTTTCTCAAATGTTGATTCTTTTGAAGTATAATTCTTGGTTTTCCCTCAATCCTCAAGCAATGAAGCTTAAGTAGCGGGTTGAGAACTATGGTGGACATCGTGAAAGAAATGTAACCCTTTAGATTTTTCACTTGGAATAGAGCTACCCCACCCAATGTAAACTAATTGGTGGATTTATTGAAGTGTGCAAATCATGATAGACTTTCAAAAACTCCCCAAAACTTCGTAATGTACCAAGTCCTAATCCATGCTAACATTCCCCAGTTTGAAATGGATGAAGGTAAATCAAAGTTTTCAAAGCAACTGTTTGATCAAGTGTTTGAAAATATAGATAGAAAACTCTCAACAAATTCACCTCTCAACATAACTTGCATACAATAACTCACCTTCCACTGTCAACGAGAGGAACCCCCAAAATAAAGACAATAAAAATAGACAAGAAAAGAGAGGAGTAGAAGAAAAGAGTAGACAGACACGACAAACTAGCAAAACCAAAACAGAAAATGAGAACAAAAACAACAAGCAAACAATAAAAAACCAAAAACAAAAGAGAAACAGACAAACCCAGAAACAAAACAAAAACAAGAGGACACGAACAAAAGAAGAACAACATAATGAAAGAAAACAAACCAAAACCGATGAAAGAAAACTAACTAATCTAGAAACTGACACCTAACTAATCCTAATTTTAAAACTGACTCCAAAACTAAGCTCTACAAACATAAAACTGTAAAATTTTATACATTCACCTGACTAATTTTTCATTATGTGCAGAAATCTTAACTTACTAGGTACAGTTCTAAATCTAGAAAATTCATCTTTATACTTAGAAACGTATAGTTTATGTGCAATATATTCATTTTGAAGGTATAAAGTTTGAAATATTAACAACTATGGGTTTTCAAACTTGTCATGATTTACCCACAGACACATTTTTTATCCCCAGCATCATAATCAAACTAAAAATCATTAAAACACATAGGGTAATGAAAAGACACCACCTAATTTAGAAGACCTTTAGTTGCTATGGCGTGCTCATGTTGTATGACCTCCTCTTCATGAGGTCTTAGCTCATGGAACACCACTCCATTTCGCTCTGATTCATGCATGTCAACATAAAGGACATTTGTTAGCGATGTGCCATTAGCATTCAAGACATCTAAACTTTGTTCAAAAATTTCATGCATATCCCTATCACAATCAACACTAGGCTCAAACAACAAACTAGTGTATTTGACTTCACAGGGATTATCAATCTCAATCATGTTTCCTAAAGTACATGCATCACCAATTAAATGATCAACTTCCTTAACCTTTAAATCAATTTTCTCAAAATTTTCCTTGCCTGACTTGGCAATCTTTCCAGATAGCAAGAGATTAGAACCGCTTACCTCAGAATATGAACCAAAAGGAAGAATCCTACATGGATCACCTAAAGTGAGATTTGTCATGCAACTCGAATATGAATTTACCAACATCTCAGTATTCCACTTAGATGCAGAGTCCCAAATCACCTCAGTCTCCTCAGATGGACTGAGTAGCAAATAATTTTTGTTGTCAACTTGTAAAGTTTGTAAACCTTTTCCCTCTTGAGACAAAGCATTGCTTTGAACATCTTCTTCAAACAACTAATCAGTAAGAGCCTAAGAATCAACATCGAGCTCATCACCATTACTGGCATAAATATTGGTACATAGTACCCAAGGATTTTCTTTGAACAACTCGTTTGAATGCATAGAGTCAAATCCAGGAAAACATTTCTTCAATTCATGTTTTTGCATATCATCAACTAAAATGTGCAAGTCAGTGTCAAGTTCATCATTGTTAAGATCAAATTCATTACTGCATGATAAATGATGGTTTTATTCAAACAAATCATTCAAATAAATAGAATCAAAATGAAGAAGACACTTCCCCATTTCATTCTCTTCATCATGGTGAAGTGGTTCAATCTTTGGAGCAGCCTCCCGACAGTCCGCTTGATATTATTTTGCTTCATCTAGCTGAATCTGATCATACATTCCTTTCTACAATAGAATACTAAACTCATTCATGTCAATATTCTGATTAGCATCAAAATCCAATCCATTTTCTTGATAGGGGTAAGCCTGATTTGATTGACTATCAGGCAACACTTGACTGATCTGCACATCTATTCGAACTTCTTCCCTTGAAGAGTCATTTTGGCATTCAAGTCCTTGTATTTGACCACAAGATTCGTTTTAAATCTCATCCTAAAGTGTATTCTTTGTTTCAATCTGTTCATTATTCAAATTAGCAGATTTGTTTTCTTGTGTTAACTCATCAACATATGTTTCGTCATTATTAATGCTCATGAAAGAGTCTATGAATGTATCAATAAATCCACTTTCCATAACCAGCAAATCTACACAAGGTAGGGAAACTTTATCAGTAATGGAATCCATCTCGATGAAAGGATCAAGGTCATCAGAAGATGGGGAAGAATTAAACATCTCCCCACAGTTACTCTCATCATTTTGGATAGATTGATTATCATTTTCATGTGTGTTAGTTGTTTCATCTTCCTCCTTGAGTGGATATGTACTCCATGGATCTTTCGTAAGTATTTCTTCAATAGTGATCAGCTGTTTGAAATATAACTCCATCCTACCAAGGAAAACATGGCAATCCATCTGAGAATGTTGATTTTTTCGATGTATCCTACATCCATTTGGCCTAACAAGTTCTGATAGCTTCAGATCTCCTAATTCTTCCAACTTCTCCCTTATTCGATTTTGCATACATGGTATATCCAACCAACATGAACCATGCTCCTTTGTCCATCCCTTATCATGTTGTTCATCTTGTTCAGAAGAAATGTTTAAAGTGTTGGAAGGAGATTCTTTAGCTGTTGATTTTTTATAACAACAACCTTGTGTTAATACCTCATTTCTTTCAATGTCATCATTAGTATCAACATTTTCAACAAAATCATATTCTAGCTTGATATTTCCATTATGCTCTGAATTTATATCCATTTCATGCTCTTTGTCAAACAAAACATCAAAATGGTATATTTTCTCATCAAATCTTTCACATATAGCTTCATTATGATGTAATGGATTATGTGTTGGAGTATGACCGAAAATAGATGATATAGTCACAACTTCATTGGTAGGTGGAATACTTACCTTTGTGGTTGGATTTTGCAGAGATAGGTTCTTCTAGTGGTCTTGCATGGGATTGACTTGATATGAAGTGGTGGAAAACTTGGTGCTTGGAAGATTAGGAAGGTTGTAGCTGTTTGGTGAGAATGATTGCATCTGGGTAGGGATGGTGGGTAAACCTACATAGGGCTACAAAGGATGGCAGTTTACAAGCACAAGAGGATTATAAACCTGATTTTGGCTACCCAAATTTCTTGTGTCATGTCCAAATTGTGCCAATAAGAGAGCTTTGTTCAATACATTATGTAGGGATGTAGCCTTAGCACAACGTCTAATTTTTGTTGCAAATGGAGGGTTCAAACCCCAATAATAATGTTCTATCAGGATATGATCATCAATAACCAAATTTAAAGCTTGAACCCTTTGATACAAAAACAAGAACCTGTGATTGAATTGGTAAATGGGTTCTAGTGGTATCCTTTTCGTAGCTGTCAATTTGTGTGATGGGTGTGGTGCACATGCATGAGGATCAAACTGATCCAAGAATAAGATTTCTAATTCTATCCATGAACAAATAGAATCTAGTGGCAGATTAACATACCATTGCCACGTTGTACCTTGAAGTGTTTTGACGAATAATTGACAGATGATATCCTCATGTTGAATTTAGAGAAAAATGAATAAATCCCTGCAAATATTGACATGTTTAGAAGCATTATTGTTAGGGAAAAATAAAGGAAGCCTATCATACATGTGATAAGGGATTTCATGAATTAATCCAGGTATACACAAAGGGCTACCCATCAGAGCTAGGTTTTCCAAGATCTAACCCACTCCCATAAATAAAAAAAAAAAAAAAATTCTCAAGGGCCCTCCTTCTAGCACCAGATCTGTTGATGGCCAAATTGACACAACAACATTTAAACAGAATATTTCTACTCTATTTCTCCTAAAAAGGATAATTGATCTAAAACCACCTATCTTCCAAGGTCTCTATAGTTGGTTCTCAACTGTGTTATTTTGTTGAGTGGTCAATGAGGTTGTAATGTTCAAGGGGCCTGCTGGTTATTGAGCTTCTTGATTGCTGCAAGATCAAACTCCTATCTAAACCTACTCTAACCAGGAGGTATAAGAAAAAGGCAAAAGATAGATCAGGGACACAAGAGAGAAAAGAATGTTGATTCATTCAGTTAACCAGACCTGTTGCTCTTCAAGGAATTCCTAAACTAGAACTGTAAAACAAATTAACCTGTAATCAATACAAAGTCATTCATTCACAGTGCAAATATTAATAGTAGATTTCAAATCACAACTCGAACAAAAGAAAGAAAAAAGATTAAATTCCATTCATTCCTTGAAAGTTTCAAATCAAACAATTAACCAAATAAATATCATTCCAAAGCATAACTCAAGACAAGTTTGAATCTGACTGTTTCTACTGTTGTAAAACAAATAAACAGTATTTACAATTCTAGCAAATTCACCAGTATACAGAAACTAATATCCTCAAATTACCTCACTAAACTGAGACATCAAAAAGTTGTAGCCTTCATATGCATCCAACTCTTCACCAAGAAAACTTTCAGTTTCAGCTCTACTCTCTAGTTTGATCTTAGTTCACAATTGCAACTTTTAGCTTGACTCAGACTTCTTCTTTTTGTATGATGAGCAGCAGCATTCTTGCCAAAAATAAACTCAAGTGGGCCCACCATACATTCAATTTATAGCCAGTTCAAAGATCTTTTAGAAAATCTTCTCCTTTGCACATTTTATTTGTAAACCACCATTAGTGTGATCTATTATCAAAAAGGTACCTGTAATCATAAATGTGCATTAATTAATCAATAATTAACCAAATAATAATTAATTCTAGAAATTAATCAATTTCAAGACATTTCAACTAAATGAAAATAAACTTCAAATTCCCTCAATTGAAACAATAAAATCCCCTTTTTTTTTAAAATGAATGTCATTCAACAATAAAATAACATTAATTTATGCTTGGTACAGATTTAACATCCAGAGGTGTTTGCTTCTTGAATCTGAAGATATTGTAATAGGCTTCGCAGACTTGATAGATTATTTCACAGTTCCTTGAATGCATAGTGTTGTAAGGAATTTGAACTTTCAAACTTAATTGCATCAACAGAAAAAATTCTTCCACAGATCTTGAACAATTTTCTAGATCCATCTAAACTTTACGAAAGTGAACACCCTTATTATTATCAATACTGCCCATCACCCCAAACCCTGACATCTGCATTTGCACTGAAACTTCCATCTCTCCAATGAAGAGTGCATTCTTTCAAACCTCATATGAGCCATAGCATAAAGTAATTAGGACAACCCATTGCCCATTCCCAAGAGTAACACTTGAAAAATATTGAGACTACTCCAACTCCAAACCATCATTTGCAAGTTTTACAATAACCATTGGATATCCCCTTTGCTCGGTCCAAGAGTCCACTAGCTCATTTATAGATTCTCCTGTCTCTGAGAGGATAGTTCGTAAATCTTCAGTCCTTGCACTCTTGCAAGCATGCCTTCTGGTATATGAAACCATGCCCTTCTGGAAACATTGAGCTCCTAGGTAACTCTCAAGCATGTGAATTAGAGAAGCTCCTTTTAAATAGCTTATATCATCAAAACTTCATCAATTTATCTAGCATTTTGTCAACAATTCATTTGCTTGTCTTTGTTTTCATATTTCTCATGCATGTCAGCCAAGGTAGTTGCAACAACAACATTTGTGTGTATGTGGTTAATGCATTCCATGAAACCATGTCTTTTGAGTCCTTCAATTAAACAAATTGCTACCTTTGTCTATGCTCCCATATTTACATGCATACCTCTTTCATGAATATTTATTGAGGTACAATATCCTTGAGGCCTCACATGGTTCACTATCTTTCCCTCTTCCATGTATTGAACCCTTCTATCCAACAGTTTGCAAGCCCATTTCAATGCTTTGATCCCTTTGGAGCCACACACAAAATAACATTTAAACAAGGGTTGCAAAATTTGGCTTTGTAACTGCCAATAGCGTGTGCTTCAAAAGTTTCTAAAATCTCTTCAACAAATCAATGTTGTGTGAATCCCAATTCATCAAATCCTTGTCTATCAGAGCTAAATGCTTAATTTTTTGGAACTTTACTCAATAGATCCATTTTGTGTGAATCCAACAATCATGGCATCCCATGAAATCATGTTTCTTTGGAGGATATCAAGCAAATAGTTCATATGCATGCGCCTTGTCTATGGTTTCTCATTCCTTCACCAAGGCAGCTACAAAAATCTATCTGAGAATGCTTTAATCTTTTCTAGCAAAAGGCTTTTGGGATTTGGTTTGATACTCACCACTTGCATTCTGCTCGAAGATTCCTTCAAAGTCTTTTTCACCAAGCCCATTTCGCATAGGCAGAAGAGAATAATGGCAAGGGTTGTGGAATTTAGCTTTGCCTCTTACCAAAGGCATTCACTTAAGATTTATGCTCCAAAGCTCTTATTAAATCTATACTATTGTGCAAATCTGTCGATTACATTCACATGATAGTTTCGAAAAACCTTTTCAATCCATTTTCTACGTCTCTTGCAATCATTGCCTCCCATGTGATGACAACTCTTTGAAACTTCTTATCAAACAATTTGTGTGCCTTGTGACTATGAGATGACATTACCTTCGAAGCATTCAGTGGCGTGAGATAACCTCTTCAAGGAATTTTGGTAAACAGTTTGCATGCCTATTTCTACGCTCCCACATTGGCCTTGTCTATCCCCAGTGCATGCTTTGCACAATTTGCTACTTGAAATTTCTAAAGCATTTTCAACAAAACCATTTGGTGCATATTCTACAATTGCAAATGTTTCATAGGGCAAAATCTCTTCAAAGAATTTTGTCAAACAGTGAACTTGATTTGTCTGAGCTACCACGTTTTGCATCCATTCAAGGCATTTTGTCAAGCAGCTCGCTTTGTGTTCCCAAACTCTTGAATTTTTGTTTCATTTGTTTTAGGTTTCCAAAGCCTATTAAATTGATTTCATTTTATGCAGATTGTGCAATCATTGCCTTTGTTTTGAAGTTTTCACCTCTTGATCGCAGCCTCATAAGAGCTTGTGCACTAACCAACAATCGTTGCCTTCACTGAGATTACATTCTGCATGCGGGGTCTAGCTTTGGGCCTGAGCGAGAACTTGGACTTTTAAAAGACTCTTTTCCAGCAGTCCGTCGGAAGTTTCAATCCCCATGAACCCCTTCTCTCTTGTTGCACTGGCAAGTTTGAAACTATGATAGGACAGGAGTGGAACAAAAATAGGGCATGGACATTTCTTCATCTATTTCCAATGTCTGGTCTAAGTCTGCAATCCGTCAACGTCGTTTTGGAATGTTGTGCGAGATCGGAGCGGGAGTGGAGTCAGGTAAAACCTCAAACATTGGCATTTTATCCCTTAGTTCCCATTTTTGACCCAATTCCGCTAGACATTTTATTATTTTATTTTTCCTTTTGACGGGTGGGATCAGATTATTCCTGATCATGAAACTTATTTTCACCTTTTATAAAAAATAAAAAAAATTGTATTTTTTAAATCTTTTAAATATTAAAAAAAAATTATTCAAACCTTTTTTTATATGATTTTTTTTTAATTTTTAAAAATCTTTTAAAAAATTAAAAGATTTATTTTATTGTTTTAATTTAAAATTAAAACTTAATTATTTATTATCATTACTCCTCTAAAATCTTTTTAAAATAAAATTTAAAAAGATTTTATTTATTTATTCATTTTAGCATTTTTACTTTTTAAATTTAAAATCTTTAAAAAAATGAAAAGATTTATTTTATCGCTTTTAATTTAAAATTAAAACTTATTTATTTAATTTTACACTTATTCAAATTTTAAATCTATATTTTTTGTATTTTCAAATTTCGATTTTATTTTTTTGTATTTTATGTTTTCTCATTTTTTTGTATTTTTCGAGACTCTAAGGCGAAACGGACGACACGAAGATAACACGAGGAGATGAGGACCAAGACGAATGAAAACAACCAAAACAAATGAACAACACAACGGCGAAAGACAAGACGAAGCAAAAACAGGCCAGAGAACAAGACGGGGACAAGTCGGGACCAAACAAGGAACGCAAACCCAAACGACACCTAAAGGCAAAGCAGGGATTGGAGTCGAGGCAGAACCAAAACTTGAAACCCCGAAAGGTGTCAAGTGTCAATTCCATCCCACAACCCGATCCCGACAAAACAACGACAACAAGCAAATAGAGATCGGAGTTGGGATAGGAACGAGAACTTGAACTTTCCAAAAGTGTAGAGTGAAAGTTTTGGTTAAGAACCTGAATCCAACAAAGACAAAGAAAAAAATAAGGCACAAGAAAGGATGAAACAAAAAGCGAAACGAAATAAAGCAGAGGGGGTGCCCAACTTTTCCAAACGAAAAGTTGGGGTGTGTATGCACTAATGGTGCAAACCTGCAATCCCATTATGGATTGAGCGCAAATTGGAGTGGTATGGGATGTGGATTTCTCAATTTTCCTAATCCATGTTGATGCAAAAGCTTGGGTTGATGGATTGAATGGAAATGATTCACAAATGTTCTCAAAAGCTCAAAGCTTGGTGATAAATTCAGTAGAGTAAGTTTGCATAAGGATTATGTATATCAAATCATGTAAAATGTGAGGTATTTATAGATTTTTGGAATTGATCAATGGTGGGGATTCAAAATGCTAATTAATAGAGGAAATTGAATTCAAGAGGAACGTTTGGATCAAAGAATAAATCAAGGGTCAATAATCCTTGAAGGCATGGATCAAATATTTAATCAACGGTCCATAATCCACGAGGATTCAACAAATCCCTTAATTTTAGGAAAGATGTTGGAGATATTATTCGTGTGTAGGGAAGAATTTGAATTTTGAAAAGGGAATATTCCATGAGAATATTCTTTATGCAAGTTGGAGGATTGGAGGAATTATTAGCTAATTAAACAATTTAGGAAAATCATTTAATTGTGCAATTTGGAGGAATTAGGATTTTCAATTAAACAATTAGTAATTATTTAATCAAAGAGGATGACATTTAATTAAATAATTTGATATTATTCAATCAAAAGGGAAGAAATTAGTGTGAAAGTGATGAATTAATCAAGTAAAATTAATTATTCAATTAATAGGAGAAAAAGGTGAATTTAACTAAATAATTGGACATTATTTAATTAAATGGATGAAATAGGTGAATTAGGAGAGAAATGGTGTTAATGAGCGAAATCTAGGTGTGTTATATACTTGATACATTTTTAGGTGTCTACATTTTTCTCCTCTTTGAATCAAGGTAACTATTGTGTTGCTTCGAAGAACTAATGCTTCATGGATTAAAATTTATTTTTTTAATTTTTTTTATGCCCCACTGTGCCCCAACGGACGAAGAAATGCTAGCATGCTACCCCCTTGAGAGATCAAGCAGAAAAATTGATTTTTAGGTAGAGATTGCAACAAAGTCACAGGAGCAGTTTTACTTAATAGAGGACAAAAAATAAGTCCTAAGAGACTAATGAAGTGACCATGGCTAGATGTGAAGTGATAAAGTTAAGCTATAGGGCTAGAAACCTAGGTTATGCTAGGCATATATGCTCATTTGGGTGAATTTAAATCCCATTTGTACACTTTGCTTTAGGAGATCAAAGAGCTTTTGAGAGACCTTGCTTCCAAATCCTATAGAGCACATGAGATGATGGCCCACACAGTTCATGCAGTACACCATGCAAATAAGGTCTATGATTTCTAGTGGCTATCCAACACAACACCCTCAATATGTACCCCGATAAACTTTCCTTGCACACATTTCTAGATAGCTGAAGGTAGGCTAGATTTAGGAAAAATAAAGGTGTCACAATTTGGTGTGATGTTTCTGCAACTCAACACAATGCCTTTGCAATGGGAATTGTAACTCTGCATATGCACAGGGATTTGTAATTTTAGCGATGCCTTTGTAATTTGAGCGATACTTCAGTAGGAAATTGTGACGCTTAGACTGTAGAATATGGCGATGCTTTTTAGAAGCTCACTTTTGCACTAGAGCATCATTATAATAGTGACGCTTTAGTAATACCACGACACTTTTGCAAGATTTCCATGCTTGTGATTTTGACAGAGGATCACTTTTGCAAAATAGACTCGCTTTTTATTTTCTAGCTAATTTGACTTAGATTTTTCAAATTTTTAGCCAGTTTACGTTGTGTACGTTATGCATGCAGGTTCCCTTAGGTCCTCTGCTATCTTGGGAGCGGAGACCATAGATTTTGGAGTGGATCACTATCCTTAGAGAGCTTGATGTTTTATTCCTTGGAGCAACTAGTTTGCACCTAATTTCTTACATTCTAGAGATTAAGACTCACTTGTCTTTGATGACTGCTTTGGTGGAGCGTTGGCATTCTAAGACTTCTTCATTCCACCTTCCCACAAGCGAGGCCACAATGACCCTTGAGGATGTTTGGAGGATCCTCAGGGTACCCATCCACGGTGAGCGAGTTATATATGATACTAACCTCGACCTAGAGGCTATGTTTCGAGTTCTATGAGTGGAGGATATGGATCTCAAGGGTGGACAAATAGACCTTCAACAATATATTGGTGTTGTCATTGACATTACCTTGGTGTTCGCGAGACTCATTATGGGATTCCTAGTTTCGAACAGATGATCTCAACTTTTCGACTAGGAGGGAGGATTGTGCTTGAAATAATTATGGAGGATGATTGTGTTTATGCTTGGGGCTCTTACATATTGGCCCATCTATATCATGATATGCATCAATTTGTGTATTGTCGTAGAGATAGCCTATCTGCAGGGGTTACATTGCTTCATATATGGGCATGGGAATGTATTGTTGTGCTCTAACTAGTGATTGCATACATGGATGGAGATGATGGAGACTCCATTGTATATAGATACGACAACATGACCACTCACCACCATATAGGTGAGTTGGATTACTGAAGGAGGGTCATCGATGACATGACCAAGTTTACTTGGAGACCCTAGTTATAGGTCAAGGCCTAGGATGGAAGTGACAAACATCTAGTATACTATAGATAGACCTAATGGTTGGTGGGGTAGACTCCACATATCATTGAGATATATTTACTAGATAGGGTTGATGGGTAGTTCAGGGAGCAACAGGATGCTCCTACTAATGAGTATATGGCCATATATGCTTGCACATTCAAGGAGATTCCATAGTGGGTACCTCAGATGGTTCCATAAATTGTGATAGCAAATTTTGATCACTTGGTTCCACTACCATGGGTTTATGAAGGGGGTCCTGATGATCCCAGCACTACTCCCACTTATCATCCCTAGTTTGTAGAGCATAGTAGGCCCACTAAGTTTATAAATCCAACTGTCAGAGGTGCAGGGGATAGGAGAGGCCAAGGTGAAGTAGGAAAAGGATAGGTTCAGGGACAGGTTCTAGTACAGGGGCCACCTCCACTTATTCCATAGGGTCCACCTCAAGGGCCACCACCACTTGTTCCACAATAGTAGCAAGTGGTTGTCATTCTTGATTAGAGGTTGTAGGTTGTCACTCAGGAGAGAGACACATTCCGACAAGAGCAATACTAGGATCATCAGGAGAGATATAGTTTTAGACATTTGTAAGATCAGCTTCGCACCCAGCTTGATGGAGAGGTCACCCATCGGCAATAGATTGAGCTACAACTTTCCTGGAGAATACCGAGAGGCAACAGTTGGAGGTGCAAGAACATGTACCTAGAGAGACCATCCCACTGGCTAGATATACCCAAGAGATTTGAATGGTGTAGGCAAGGCTACATATTACCAGACATTATACCATCTACATGTGCTCACTCACTAGAGATAGTTGGACTATTCACACAGGAGTGCCATGGGCCCGAGCAGGTTAGAGGGTGACCCATTAGTTGGTAGGCCTTTATCGAGTGGGTCACAATAGCACATGATACCACACCAACCCACTCCTAGTCAAGATGACCAGGGTAGCTTATGCTAGACTTTTTTGATGTATATAGATATTTTTTGTATCCATATATTGATGTACACTTGATTATGATGTATATTCATTCATTAGCTATGGATAGCCTCATATATATATTTGATGTATATCACACAATTTGATATGTATCATGACATTCATTTTTTATGGATATATATGAGATGACCAATGATGTAGCTTTTATATATGATGTTGTCTTATTGCATGCTTTATGATCTTATGTGATGTATGTTATGCTTATGGATGCATTATATTATGTATGGATTAATGCAGATATATCATGAGATGTTATTATATGTTTCTATGATGGATGATGGTTATTTCCTTTATTATGCTTATGATATGATATGCATGTGTATATGATTTGTGGATGCAAGTTGAATGAAATGTAATGCTATGGATGATTTCATTTTATATTTTTTTCATATGATATGTGATGATGATGCAGGATGTATGCTATGAGATGTGTGATGACAATTTATGGATGCAGGATGGATGCATTTATATATTTTATTTTATTTTGTAATACCTAGATAGAAATGTTAGCATGGGTGGAAGTAGAAGAATAATATGGATAGAATAGATTAGCATTGTTATTGAGATTGATCAAGATACTAAAAAACCTATGATCATTTGATATTTTATTGGATATGTGATGAGATAGGATAGATGATATTGATTTTTCTCTTGGATTAGGCTTAATTTCATCATGGCCATCATTATTTTTGATATAGAAAATAGACACGATGCACCAAGGTATGAAGAACCAGGGTGACATTTTATCCAATGCATGGAATTTGACTCTACAAATAGATAAGAGTATCCTTGTTCATACCTCACTTATTGAAACCTTGTTTGATCATGTGAAAGAATAAATCCATTTAATTAGAAGACTACTACACCAAAGGTATGAAGAACCTGATATGTCTTGGCCATTGTTTCACTTGAGACTACCCCTACACATGTAAGGCATGTATTTGTCGAGGTCCTCTTACAAGAATATCCAACAAGCACAAAAAATGAAATCAATGATCAATGCCCCATTCATTTCTCTCTAAGTCATTTGAAGACATCATCGAGAGATCATTAGAATAGGCCAATAAGATAAATCCAAGAAAATATCAAAATGAACAAACTGTCAATGTTATTCATATCTCTTATCGAAGGTGTTGTTTTAGGGTGATATCCAATTATAACGTTTATTGTAGGAAAGATATATCCATAAGACATGTATTGGATGTTGACTGATTCTAAATATTTGATAGGTCATTCATATGAAGTTAATTGATGTGTTTGACCAATAACCAAGACTTAGGATTTTTACGTTTCAAAGTTTGTATTTCACTAATTGTTGTTTTTTCTTTTGTTTATGTTACCAAAGGTTGAAGGTGATAGTCAATTTATTATGGTTGAAAGTTTGTTGTGAGTGAACGTGAGATGGGATGGGTGATTTTGTTTTATTTCAAGTTTCCAATGTTTTTGAATTTTTGAAATGTTATGAGGTTATTTTGGGAACTTTGGGGTTATTTGAATGTTTTAAGTTTTTGAATGTTATGAAGTTGTTTTGATTTTTTTCAAACCTTCTAAATGTTTTTGACATTTTGAATTATTTTGAGCCTATTTTGGTGTTTTTTGTTTTACAAGTGTTTTGATTTTTGAAATTTCTAAATGTTTTTGAGTTTTCCAAACTGTTATGACCAAGAGAATAGAACCTAAGGGGGGACAAACCTATGCCTCGAGGGCTCATCGAAGATGGCCTTGCCTATGTAACTATGCAAAGGCTTTGTAATTTGATTATTGGACTTGGATATTAGCACATGATGGCAAATATTGTTTTGATTTTGATATTTTTGACCTTTTTACAAAGTTTTGAACTTATTCAAGGATGTTTTTGGATTTTGAGGATGTTTTTGGATTCTTGAAATGTTTTGGAATGTTTTTGGATTTTGAAGGATGTTTTGGATATTTTTGGATTTTGAGATGTTTTGGATGTTTTTGGATTTTTGAAGATGTTTTGAATGTTTTTGGATTTTGAAGATGTTTTGGATGTTTTTGGATTTTTTAAGATGTTTTGAATTTTTTTGGATTTTGAAGATATTTTGGATGTTTTTTGGATTTTTAGAAAATAACCTTAAGGGAATATACAAGAACCCAATCCATCAATATAGGTATAGGAATATGCCCCCAATCTGATGTGATAGACTACCTCATATAGGTAGGAAAAATTGACCTTAGGAGAGTACCATGTAGTACTAATGGGGATAGATACTCATTGAATACCAAGCTATGATAAGGACACTGATGGAGGAAAATAAATAGGTGGAAGATGGATGCAATTGATGAGCGGGTGACTTTATTATGAGTGAAAGATAAGCAAAAGAGTCTATGATAGATGGGAGATGGTGCTTATTTACACAAGGCACATGTTTGAAAATTTTTCATTGAGGTGCTTTCCCAAAGCACCACTAAAGTGGTTTTCACTAGAGGATGATTTTTCTCCTTAGTGTTTTGATCCTTTTTCTTTTTTTTTTGGATTTTTCTATTTTTTGAATTTTTTTGTATTTTTGGATTTTAGAATACCCTCATGGGATAAGCATAGAACCTTTTGAGATGCATGTTATTGATGGGTTCTGTAAGGGTTCCCCTTTAGGTGTGGCTAGTCGATAGGCTCTTGAACCATAGCTTGTTGTGATGGAAAAAGGCCCTAACTAGTTTGGCTCAAACTTTCCCTTGTTGTCTTGATGTAACATATTATTTTGATTTTCCTTCATAACAGAATCCCCTACCTGGAAGCATCAACCCCTAATTTTCTTGTTGTAACTTCTTCAGAGCCTATTTTGATAGGTGTAGAGACGATTAAGAGCCTCTAAGCAACATTCATCTAGCAACCCTAGTTCATTCAACTTTGATACCCTATATTCTTCATATGTGATTAGATGTTGCAATGAAACCATTAATTATGGGAGCTCTACCTCAATAGGAAATATGGCTTTGATTTCATAAACCAGGGAATAGGGTTTAGCACCAGTAGGTGTTTTGATGTTGGTTCAGTATGCCCAAAGCACAGGGTTTAACTATAGGTGTCAATCTCTGCCAATGTTATTAACTATATTTTTTAGTATTTTGATAATGGTTTTATTAGAAACTTCAGCTTGGTTGTTTCCTTGGGGGTAGTAAGGGGAGGAAAAATGATGTTGGATATTGAATCAGCTGCATAACTCATAGACATCCTAGGTTTTAAAGGGTGTTTTATTATTTGTGATGATGTCCTATGGAACACCATAACGGTAGATGAGAAAGTTTAGCATGAACTTGGATACTTTCTTTCTAGTTATGTAGGTCATAAGTATGGCCTCAACCCACTTGGTGAAGTACTCAATGGTTGTGATTATGCTTATGGCCATTTAAGGAGGTAGGTGTGATTTTCTCTATGAGGTCAAACCCCCATTATGAAAAGGGCCATGGTGTGGTGATGGGCCTAAGCTCTTGAGCTAGTGTATGGATGAGGTCCCCATGTTGTTGGCATTATAAAGATTTCTTCACAAACTTGTTGGATTCTTGCTCCATGGTTGGCCAATAGTATCTCATTCTTAACAACTTCTTAGCCAAAGTTACGCCACTCAAATGTGACCCATAGTTGTCTTTGTGTACCTCTTTCAAGGCAATCGAAGCTTCCTCTTAGTTAAGATATTGTAACAATGTTCCTTCAATACTCCTTCAGTAAAGGGTGTTGCCAATAAGGATGAATTGGGATGCTCTTCAAATAAACATTTTTTGTAGGTTAGGGGTAAGGTCAAATGGGAAGATGTCATTGTGAAGGTAGGTGAAAATTTCATGATACCACAGGGAACTAGGACCAACAATTTCACACATAAATTTTGATTCAGGTATATCAAAAGTTGGCATGAGAAGTTGCTCAATGAGAAAATCACATGTCAGGCTATTATGTGGCATATTTAGTAAAGATTCGATGGTGACCATTGCAACTATTGCTCTATTGTTTATGCTTGGAACTTAATCAACTATGATATTGATGAAGTAATCTTTGAAGCTATTTACCATTTTTTGTATGGCATCAACTTATCATCTTTGGTTTGGTAATCATCGTTGACCTGTTTCACTATCAGTTGGGAGTCACCATAAACTTTGAGTTCTTGTATCTTCTATTGGACTACAATCCTTAATCCTGTGATGAGGGCCTCATATTCAACTATGTTGTTCGTGCATTGGAAACACCAATCTATGACTTTGGGATGCAATCACCTTATGGGGTGATGAATAGAATGCCTACTTTGAATACATGTTGTGTATATGAACCATCAAAGTATAATTTTTTTGTTGATCTATTGAGGTGAGGGTGAACACTACTTCATCAAGAAACTCTAAGACGAAGGGGTTTTTTTTGCATAGTTTGGAGATTTTGCTAGTTGATCTACAATGACCTATCCTTTGATAGTTTTCCGATCAACATAATCTATATCAAATTCACTAAGGATAATCACCCTCTTTGTCATTCAACCTGTTAGAGTGGCTTTTGATAACAAATATTTTAGTGGATCGAACTTGGAGATAAGTTTGATTTTATGAGAGCATATAGTGTCTCAACTTTTGAGAAGCAAACACTATTGCTAAGCTAGCTCCTTTAATAGATGTGTAGTTGAGTTTATATCCCACCAAGATCTTACTAATATAATAGATAGCCCTCTCATTACATGTTTCATCATGTTGTGCTAGGAGGGGCCCTAAAGTTGTTGAGGTTGTTGAAATGTATAGTATTAATGGTTTATCTACAATTGGTGGCATCAATATCTGTGGTGTAGCTAGATAATCTTTTAGTTGTTGGAAGGCATGTTCACAATGATTGTCCCATTTGAAAGCCTCACCCTTATGAAGAAGGTGGTTGAATGGGTAACACTTATCTTCCAATTATGCAATAAACCTTGTGATGGGCTGAAGCTTTCCTTGCAAGCTGTGAAGTTGTTTGAGGGTTTTAGGTGGTTGCATTTCCTTGATGGCTTTTAATTTGGTAGGGTCCACTTCGATTCCCCTTTGTGATATAATGTACCCCAAAATTTTACCGATAGTGACTCCAAAGGCACATTTTTTTGGATTTAACCTCACCTGATTTTTTTCCAACCTGTCAAGATTTTTAGCTAGCACTTCTAGATGTTCATTCCTTGTTATTGATTTGGCTAGGATATCATCCACATAGTCCTCTAATATTTTTTGAAACATAACGTGAAAGATCAAGGTCATTGCTCTTTGATATGTGGCCCCTACATTCTTGAGATCAAATGGCATGACATTCCAGCAATAGATTCCCCATGGACAAGTGAATGTTGTCTTGTGTTGGTCTTTTTTGGCTATCGTTATTTGGTTATACCTAAAGAATCCATGCATGAGAGAAAGCATTTCATGCCCAGTTTCCAGATCCATGATGATGTCTATGTTGGGAAGTAGAAAGTCATCCTTAGGACATTCCTTGTTCAAGTCTCTAAAGTCTGTACATATCCCAATGCCCCCAGTGGGTTTTGATATTGGGAATAGGTTTGAAACCCACTCTAGATAGTCAACTAGCCTAATGAAACCTACGTCAAGAAGCTTTTGCAATTCCACCTTGACTAAGAGAGCAATTTGTAGATGTATTTTTCATAGTTTATGATTTATTGGCTTCATATGGGGATGCATTATGAGATGGTGTACAGCCAATGATGTGTCTAAACTTGGCATGTCTACGTAGTCCACCAAGAAAAGTTGATTTTATTTTCTCTAAGGAAAGTTGCTAGATTGTTTTATTTCTCATCATCTAATGAAGAGGCATAAAATGTAACCTAAGGTGCTTCATCTATTCCAACATTGATTGGTTGTGATTCTTCTACTAGGATTGTTGACTTTTTTGATCTATCATAATACAAGGTAGATTGAATCCCTCATCCTTAGGTGCCTCATAGAGGTTTTCACCTTCAGATGCATCCTTTGTTTTGATTATTTCAAGATCAAAAGTGCCACTTTGTGGTTTTCACTTGGATACTTTGTTTTGATTTTTAAATTTTCTATTTTACGATTGAGGGATTCAATCATATCACCATAGTATGCTTGTGTGTCTAGTTCAATGTCAAATCCTACTTTGTGGTCCCCAAAATATATGTGATCTCGAAGTCCCATAAATTTAGAGATAGCCTCATCATTTTCAAACAAATCTAGTATTGGTGCTCCTTGTTGGTCCTAGTTTATGAGTGAAGGATAGATAAGTTTTAATTTGTTGTCTTGGGTAGGGGTGTAAAGGATGTTGTGGTAATCATGTAAATGGAGGCATGCTCAAATAGGTCAATGATACAAAAGGGGGAGTCATCGATGTCTTCATAATTAGATGGGTTGAACCAAGAGGAAGCTTTAGCTACCTCAATTAATGTATCCTTGACAAGAGGGGTTACATTTTTGCTTGAGGTATAACCAAGACCAATATTCTTTATGCATTTTTTAGGGATAATAGGTTCACATATCCCTTGCTAATTTTGACCAAGTCCACTTGTTCCTATGTAACCCATGCTTTTCATTAGTTGCAAACCTTTACTATTTGTGTCCATTGGAAGAGGAGGTTATTTTTATTTATCTTAATATACCCATTTGGAGATGTCACCTTCATTTATGATTTCTACATTAAGATCTCCCCATCTTTTGAAGGTGATGGGTTCCATTTTGATTATCTTGATCACCTTCTCAATATGGAGGGGTTTACCATAAGTTCTAGGAGAAAGTAAAAGTTATCCCACAATAAAAGATTCTTTTAGGTTGTAATAACCACAATCGTCGTCCTTGATTAGCACCTTGATTTCTGGGATGGTTTATGGTGTTGCTGACATAGATGCTAATGTGGATGCTAATATTGATGGGCTGACATAGGAAAAGGTTAATGGGACCTCATCATTTTTGGGTACTTGTAGCACTTTGTAATATTTCTCCTCCATACTCTTGTAGTAGTAGAAGGGATCAAGTTCACCATGGATTGTTATCTCTTTGTTATCATACAAGAATTTTATGCATTGGTGATATGTGGATGCTACAACTTACATGGCATGGATCCATGGGTAGACAAGAATAATTTTATAGGGAAAGTCAAGATCTAATACTTGACATGTCGTCTCTACAACTGTTGGACCTACTTGAATGGGGAGTTTGATTGTTCCCTCATAATCCCATCCATTGTCATCATAGGCCCATATTTTGACGTCTTTTGCTTTTTCAATCACATCCTCATAGTAGCCTAAGTTTTTGATTAGTTAAAGGGTACAAATACTTAAGCTCGCACCTCCATCTATCAAGACTCTTTTGACTTTGTTCTTATGGATATAGAACTCAATATGCAATGCCCTATTATGGAATGATTGAGATGGGAGGTCATTTTCCATGAATACAAGTCGATGGGTGGGTGTGATATGTTCAAACATAGCTTGGAATTACTTGGTATCAATATTAGTGGATATGGATGATGACAAAAGAGCCTTATCTAAGATTTATTTATGTGTTAAAGAAATCCTCAAAAGTTTCAAGATGGATATCTGGGAAGGTGTTTTCTTAAGTTGGTCTAATAGACTATATATAATCTATAGGGTTGACCTTGATGGGATTCTTGGTTGCAAAGGGGCCCCTTGGATGGTAACCTTCCCTCTTCACGTGGTGAATACACACTCAAGATTAGGTCCTTGTATAGTAATTATCAAGATGTGATGAACACATGTTCCTTCAACATTGTCATAGGTGTGATTGACTTGGTTATAAGCCTTTTCTTTTCCAGCATCATTTCCTTTGCCATGATTGAGCATCGGGTTCTTGTATATACCTAGGTCATTTTTTTTGGGGCATTGATTGATATTTATCTCACCTTGATCTATGAGGTTTTGGATGACATTTTTGAATCTCATGTAGTTAGGTGTTTTGTGACCTTTGGTTTGGTGATACTCACAATGATCTTCGTCTTTATACCACGAAGGTTTGACTTGTGGTTCGTCATAGTGTATGAAATTTGAGAGTGTGATTAAGTTTGTTTGTATCAGCTTGTGTAGGACCGTTTTGATTGGTTCCTCAAGGATGTGTATTTGCGTCTTGGTGGATAATTTTTTTGCCTTGGTGGTGGTCCACGTGGAGGGTTGGTGTTGTTAATTTTTTTTTTATTGTTTTGTTGTGTATTTTCTTTGGGTGGAGCATATATCACAACTTTCACATCAACCACACCATCATTAGTAACATTCTTATTGTTAGCCCATATACAAGGTTTGTCATTGGAACTAGACGGTTGGCAATTATATTTGTAAATCTGCATTGCTCCCTTGGCAATGAGGACCCTCTCAATGTTAAGCCCTTTAGATGTGAGTTCTTCAAATGAAAATACACATTGCATTCTTAGTTGGAAGGCTAGATATGTGTCTAAGTTTCCTACAATGATCTACACTTGTTGCTTCTCAGACATGGGCCATTTACATTTGCTTGCCTTGTGTTTCCATCTTTATAAGAAGGATGCAAAGGCTTCTCCCTTTTTTTGTTTAAGGGTAGATAGTTCCTTCAAGGTTATTTCAACATCAATGTTGTAGGAAAAGTGGGCTACAAATTGATCTATTATTTCTTGAAAAGTTTTGATTCTTAGAGGTAAGTGTGATAACCACTCTATGGCTTGCCCTTCCAAACTTCTTGGGAAGAGATACATTAGGTATGAGTCATTGTATCATACGTCCATGCATGCGACATAAAACTCTCTGATATGTTCCTTAGGATAGTTGTGTTCTTTGTATTTGTCGAACTTTGGTATTTCAAAGTTCAGAGGAAATAGTATCATTATGATGTTTTGATCAAATAGGTATGGACATCTAGATCTTGAACTGCATATGACTTTTTGGTCTTCCCCATTTTATGTCCTATTTTTTTTGCATTAGTGTTTGGATTTGGGAAGATATGTCCAAGGGAGGATTGTTTGGTGGTGGAGCATATGTGTTGTATTGTGGGATGGTAGATGAGTTATATGATGGATTTTGGTATGGAGGTGTGTTTTTGTTGTATGTGTTATATGGAGTGTATTGTGGGTTGGCTTGATATTGTGAGTTTGTCGGTGGTGGAGGTGGTGGTGTATTGTATGCTCCATATTGATATTGAGGTATGACATTTGATTGGGAGTTTGTGTATTGCTGATGTTGAGGATTGTATTACAAGTTTTGTTGATGTTATTATTGTGAAAATAATTGTTGTTGTGCATATTGTTGTTGTTGGGCTTGTATTTGTGATTGCATTCGTTGTTGTTGGGAAATAATTTATTATTGTACAATGATTTATTATTGAGCAATACTTTGTTGTTGTGCAATGCTTTGTTGTCGAGTAATACTTTGTTGTTCTTGAGGAGATGGGACTTTGTGTGAAGATGGAATTTGTTGTGATGCCATGTGTTGATGATGTTGGTGTTGTGGGATGGCATTGTGAGATAGTGGTTGATGTTGTTGTTATGGTAGGATGTTATTTTGGTATTGACCTTGATGTTGATGAGTTTGATGTTGCTAATTTTGGGGTTGTTATTGCTGATTTTGGGATTAATGTTGCTGATTTTGGGATTGATGTTGTAGAGGGATTTGATTTTGATGTTGGGAAACTTGATGTGGTGGAACTTGATTTGGATATTAGGGATTTTGATGTTGTGGAACATGATGTTTTTGAACTTAATGTTGTTGATTTGTTTGATTTTGATTTTGATGTTGGAAAATTTGATGTGGAGGGATTTGACCTTGATGATTTTGGGATTGTTGAGTACTAGGGACATTTGTGTGTATGTTTTGTGAAGGAATATTCATCTTATAGTTTTTCATGTTCATGTTTTGAGTATTGAATGCAAGTGGGATGTTGGTGTTTTGACTATTGAATGTAGGTGGAATGTTGGTGTTTTGAATACCCAAATTTGTGTAATTCCCTAGATTTTGGTGATGACCCAATTGGTTTCCATGTGGAGGTCCAAGGTTTATTAAATCTACTCCTATCATAGTAACTGGTGGTTGACTTGGTATGTTTAACGAGGATGGTTTTGGAATTTGTTGTATGACATTGTGGACCGCTGGTTCACTTTGAGGATGATTCATGGATACTATTTGTGAAAAGGATTGCTCCTTTAGTGTGTTCACATCAAAATTTGTGGGAAGTTTGGCACCACCTTGTGCAAGTTTAATCATGTATTGATTTGGGTCAAGATTAAGCATGGTGTTTATTATGTGTGTAAGAGTTGGATCTTGTTGCATCTCTAGCAACTCTTTGGGGGTAAATTCATGAGACTTGTTGGTGATGTCTTCTATGTGAACCATTTCACTTGGGGATGGTTGAGTTGGTGCTTGAGTTTTCTCTGGAGTTGTAAAACGTTTAGGATCAAAATCGGGCATCCCTAAACATTGTTCGCTATTACTTTTTGTGGTAGGTATGTTTGAGCCACTAGGGTTTGTTTCCATGTTGCTTTTGTGTTGGGACCTTGTGACCATAAAATTTGTGTCAACCCTAGGAGCTATTGGATGTAAATGACTTTGTTGAAATGTTTTGGTTGCCTCAAATTTTGCTAATAATGACACTTTAATAAGTTTAGGACCAATGTTGAATGATTGTGTGGATGGATGAAGGATATGAAACTTTCAATTTTGGCAAAGTTTTAACTAGATATTTAGGTGTGTTTGAGGATGGTGATGGACTTACAAACCTTGGAAGTAGACCCATGACTCCAAAGTAGGTTTGTTCATAATGATGATTAAGTTTGATTTTGATACTTGAAAAGAGATTGTTTTCAAGCATGAAGCCAAACTAGGTGATAGGATGAAGATCTAAGTCTAATTGATCTATGTAAAAATGTTAAGTTGTTGTTTGAAATGGAATGTTTTGATGGTAAAGTTGATAGTTTGATGTTGAGTTGATCCTAATGACAACCTAGAAAGTGAAAACTCAAAATGATAGCGAACAAGGATTTGTTTGTTGTTGTGTTGATTGATACAAGTGAACAAAAGTCTATTTTGCATTGATTCTAGATGATTTAGTGGTTGTTGATCAAAGTATAGATTTTGGAAATGCTTTTAAGTCCTTAATTTTCAGCTTTCGACAAAGTCGTCATTCTATTTTGCATAGGCATCAAAATGTTCACTACAAGTGTCACAATATTTGCAAATGTGCTATGTTTGACATAAGCATTAGACTATCCAAACAAAGGTGTTTCTCTACAAATTTTTGTTTCCCCTGACAAATGTATCGAGATGTGCAAAGGCATTGATATGCAAACAAAGGCATTGTTTTAATAAAAATAGAAGCGTCAATTTGCACAAAGACGTCGCACCATCTAGACAAGGGCATCAGTCTGCCAAAGGATCTTTGATGTGTAATTTGACCTAGGTGTTTGAAATTTTTGATGTTGATAAACACAATAAACATGTAAACTGACTCAATTGGTGTTTTAGATGATTTTCGTATGTTCTTATTCCACAAGATCACACTAATGGATTTCATGGGTTTCCACAAAAGGACATGCCATACAACATAATCCTATTTTTAGTGGTAGATCAGGATTATCTTCTAAAAGTGGGCCCACTGATAAAATACTGCACAATGAATGGACAACTAGAGTATGCCAAGGTCATGTACCACCTTAACACCTTTGACCTCAAAAGGAAAATTTCCTTGCGAGGGGTTTTGTCACCTCAACAAAGATTGGTGCATATAGCGAGTAACTTCATGTGTTGATACTATTGTGTTACACCACTAAGAGAAGACGGTCTATAAATGGACTTTAGGCTTCTAGATATAAGGCTCGTAGTGGAGGTACTCTATAAACACCACCACATACATAAAAATGATATGAAAATATCACCTCCTTGTGTCCAAAATCACTAAAGACCACATAGGAATGCTTGGCATGTCATGAATGGATTGAGCTACAGCTTTCGCTCTCACCCCTTTATATAACCCATTAGAAGAAATGTGCTTGAGGTCAAACCCTAGGGTGATGAAATCCCTAGGCAGGCCTCCTAACAATAAAGGAAGGATTAGTGTTGCTATTTCTCATCACCTAATACCACACATAGCGCAAGGGGAGTGGATACGTAGACAACTCTTTCGGTGTTTAAAATTAAAAAATGTAAACTAGTGGTATTTCTTGTCACCCAAGATTGCATGAAGTGCAAGGGGAGAGGACATGTATCTCTAGCTTACCAAGCACGATAAACAAATCACACATGTTAATTTTAGGTACACCAAGGATTGAAATGTGTGGTTTATTTTTAAACACCAAATTGAAAGTGTGCAAGTTGTTTTGTTCAATTTTATTGCACCAAAAGGAAGTGTTCAAGTTGTATTGTTCATTTTTAGAGCACTAAGGAAAAATGAATTCATTTTATGCACCAAATGTAAATGTTCAAGTTGTGTTGTTCATTTTTAGAGCACTAAATTAAAATGTGAATTCATTTTAAAGTACTAAATCAAATGCGAGTCCTAGATTAATTGACAAAATCTACAAGAAAAATGATTAGTACTTCAATTTGTATTTATCCCTTTGATTGTCAATTTCTTGCAAACAATTAGCCTAAAAAAAGTAGGGAAAAATAAAATTAGATTATTAGGGTTAGATAAAAATCAGATTGAAATGAAATTGAACCCTAAAAAATGAGCTCATTGTTATACTTGCAAAGGCATTAGACTGTTGTGCATATGCATCAGTTTGTCAAACAAAAGCATCACTATGTTAGACAAAGGCATTGGGATGTCTTCTTACAAATGTGTCACCCTTCTATAAAAGTGTTGGTATGTACTTGCAATAGAACAAAAAAGAAGTTAGAAAAAAGGTGTCGAGATATTGCATCTAAGCATCACCCTTTGACTTCCAAAGGCACTGCACTACTCCTGATCATCTGCAATGGCAGACAAAACTAAAGAAAAAAGATTAGTACAAGGACGTGTGTCCCACTGAGCATGCCAAAATATAAGTATAATGAATTCAATTGATCAAAGATAATGAAACAAAGCAATTAAACAAGAAATTGATCAACTAATGATAATACTCCAATGAAATTAGTGTAACAACACTAAGAAAGATTCAATTAACATCAAATGAACCTAACTAATGGTGCAGACTGCAATCCCATTATGGATTGAGTGCAAATTGGAGTGGTATGAGATGTGAATTGATCAATTTGCCTAATCCAAATTGATGTAAAATATTGGTTTGATGGATTGAATAGAAATGATTCACAAATTTTCTCAAAATATCAAAGGTGAGTAATAAATTTGGTAGAGTAACTTTGCATAAGGATTGTGTATATCAAATCATTAAAGTGTGAGGTATTTATAGATTTTTGGAATTGATCAATGGTGAGGATTCAAAATGCTAATCAATGGAGGAAATTGAATTGAAGAGGTGAGTGTGGATCAAGGAATGAATCAAGGGTCAATAATCCTTGAAGGCATGGATCAAATATTTAATCAAGGGTCCATAATCCACGAGGATTCAACAAATCCATTAATTTAGGAAAGATGTTGGAGATATTATTCATGTGGAGGGAAGAATTTGAATTTGAAAAGGGAATATTCCTTGAGGATATTCTTTATGCAAGTTGGAGGATTGGAGGAATGATTATGCAATCAAATAATTTAAGAAAATCATTTAATTGTACAAGTTGGAGGAATTAGGATCTTTGATTAAATAATTAGAATTTTTTTTTTGTTTGATATGTAAGAGGTTTATATATATTAATATATAAAATAAATTCATACATCCGTCTATTAAGCAGGAAAACCATCGCTTCAAAGACACCCAAAAACAACCAAACACCATTCATCCTTCATAAATTCTTTGATCAAAAAGATAAGATTTTCAAAATTTGTAGAACCACTACCTAGACCTAAAACCCCAGCTCGAGCAACCAAATTCATACATTTTCATACATAACAACAACTGTAAATTTCAAAAAACCAAGAAACTTAGCAAACTGCAGGAGCCCATTAAGCTTTGCAAAGGACTTGAAGTCCCGTATCCACTCGAAACCACCAACCATCATTAAGTTGACCATTTTCTTCAGGTACTCCACTACAACAACAAAAATCATCTAATGGCACATGAGAGCCACCACACTCAGGTCCAAAAGAAAAGGATAAAATTGCACTGCCTCATCAGTCTCCCACAAGAGCTTCAGGTCACCGGGGCATGGAATTCCAGTGCCTAAAATTGCAGACTTTAGAACCTCCTCCACACCACCAACCAAACCCTTCCTAAACAACCTCATCAAAAACTCCGCCTTTGGCTTAGGAACATGACTATCTAGTAGAGAGGCTAGAAACCTCGATGAAATATGCACATTATCCCTTCCATACTCCTTGCGCTCAAGATGCCCATAACCCAAAATCATTTTAATTGTCATGATGGTGAGAGGGTCAATGTTGAGCAGTATCTGCTTCAGCCTTTGGTCCTTTATCTCATGAAATGTCGCCTGCCTCAAAGACGATTGCAAAGAAATTGGAGTATCCACTCCAAACCACGCCACAGCCTCCACTGAGACTTTAATTATAAACTTCAAGTGCCCAACGATTGTCTCCCACCGATGACACCAAAGACTGAGCACTTGCTACCACTGAACCCACCACCGTTAGCACATCGATAAACACCTAGAATGAATTAATGCTCTAAGCATTTTGTCACCTCCATGCATTAAAAAATCCCACACTCACCTAGCAATGCTTACATCACACGAGCGAGGAATCATTACCAAGTAAGCAAGTTGTCCTTGTAGCATAAAAATCGTTCTGCTAATCGTTCATCGTGAATGAATCCTTCATTAAAGAATCTGCTTAAATTGATAACCTCCAAAGCATGTGCTCGGTATAAATGTCCTCTCCACCATAACACTCTTCAAATCCTTCGACATCCACCTCAGCTTATATGCTCCTACGTGGCAGCCACGAACCCCATCCTGTTAGATGCCCTCTGCCAGCTTGGAGGGTCGCCCTCACAACCACCCACAATAATTAGTAATTTTTTTTTATACGCAAGAGGTATATTTTATATTAAATTTTTAAGGAAAAGTACATATCCTCTTCTACGTAGGATAACCACTGAACTTCCATAGAAGCAAAACCCTACCAACCCAGTGAACATACTACACCCATCACAAAATTGCAGTCACACTGCGAATTACAAAACCCAACACCAAGCTATAATTTTAAAACAAAAAAGTCCATGCATAGAGGCCAAGCCTCACAGAAATCTTCCACCTATTCCAAGCCCTCCTCCGCCACCAACCCCATTTTTCATTTCAAATATTCAACCGCCATTGCCGAGATCATCATGTGTGTCATGAGATCCATCCCCTTTAAATCTAAAAGAAAGGGGTATACTTTTACTGCTTCGTCCGTCTTCCACAGGAGTTCCAAGTCTGAGGGACGCGAGATTCCTTTTCCCATGAAGGTCGCTTTTAGTGTCATCTCCAAACCTCCTAAGAGGTCGTCATGGAACAGATTCACCATCAATTCCCTTGCCTCTGCCTTAGGCACTTCCACGTCCAGAATGGCAGCCAAGAACCGTGAGGATATGTATGCATTGTCTCTCACAAATTATTTCCTTTCTAGGTGGCCCTTTCCTAAAATCATTTTGACTGCTACCATGACTAGAGGATCATCCACAAGCAGAATTATTTTCAGCCTTTGGTCAGTGATCTCCATAAAATCTATTTGCCGCTCCATCACCACCAACGAAACAAGAGTGTCAGCACCAAAACTTTATAGCCCCTCCGCGGAAACGAGAATGATGAATTTCAATCTGCTCACCTTTGCCATTAGATGCACTCGAGCCAAAAGCTTCTTGCACAAAGACAACCAACAAAACAAATTTTGAGAACCATACAGAAATAATGCCATTGTCCATCAACATTTAAAAGGCCCGCAATCAACAAGACATAACCATCCCACACGAGCCTGGGATAATGGCAATGCAAGGCGATCCGTCCTTGCATGAAGATTTTGTCTTGCAACCACACTCCTTAACTTCAAACATCACCTCGTAATGATCATCTTCTGCCACCTGGCCGATTTGCATGATCTAGCATGAAATATGTACTTTACGTGTCTCTTTGTTTGACATGGCTAGCATGAATCATTAAGCGGCGATCACCTCCAGAAACTCCCCTATTTAGGCGGACTTCCAACTCCCCTTGAAGCCTACTACCGACGTCCTTCTGTTGCTTTAGGTTATCGCTAACTATAGAGGAGGTGATGTGGCCTTGCCACATTTCTGCCAGCTTGCACTCCCCAACCAACACCCTGGTTTCCTCTCTCATCACCTGCGAATGAGTAATTAGGAATTATTTAATCAAAGAGGATTATGACATTTAATTAAATAATTTAACATTATTTAATCAAAAGGGAATAAATTAGTATGAAAGTGATGAATTAATAAAATAAAATAAAATATTTAATTAATAGGAAAAAAGGTGAATTTAACTAAGTAATTGGACATTATTTAATTAAATGGATGAAATAGGTGAATTAGGAGAGAAATGGTGTTAATAAGAAAATCTAGATGTGTGATATACTCGGTACATTTTTAGGTGTCTACACATAGCATGAACGTTTAACTTTTTTTATCGAACTTAGTTTAGAATTAGCTTTCGTTGTATAACACACATGTAAGTATATCGCTTAAACTTTCTCATGGTAAGAACAATTATTAACAAGGATAGCTACATTTATGGGTTATCATTACACGTAGATGAGACAATATTTATTAGTAAGTAATTAATAATTCTTGAAGAAAAAGAGATTCAAAATAATATTTCATGTAAGAAGTGTATTTATTAACTTTTACTTATATATATCATATATCCAAGGGCAAGATAAGAAAGGGGTTAATAAAAGGATAAAATAAATAATAATATTTATTATAATACATATACTAATTGATGTACGTAGGAATTTAAATATTAATTATCTCTTATTGAAGGGCCCTAAAATACATTGAACAAAACTAACACCAATAAGTAATATCAAAATTGAATTTAATATCAATATGGATGATGATATTAATAATTGGTATTAGAGGATATTAGCAATACTATGACATAGAGTAATTGTTATTAATGCATCAATAAGCATAATAATGATATAAGTTTCAAAATTTTGGGATAAATATTATACTAAAATAATAAGTTAATGTTGATTATTAAAGTTAGTTGTAAATCTATGGAGAAGATGGGGAATAAGGGTAGCCTTGTTAATACAGAAAAGCAGGGGTGAAGGAAAATTTCATCAACAGGAAAGGGCTTTCCTTCTCTCAACCTATTAAGGGTTCACAAAACAAAAGAAGAGGTTCAAATCAAAAGAAATCCAAAAAGAAGAAATTGGCAAAGGCAAAGAAGCAAGTTTGGAAGCGTAGAGATAGGGTTGAGGAAGATGTAAACATTCATGGAAAGCTAAGTAAGGAGGAAAATAAGGGCATTTCGTAAAATGGTTAGGAGCCAATCAAGATTACATTCCCTGAGCACATGTTGCAAGACCAAATTAAATATCTCAAGGAGAAATCCCTAATATGTAAGTTCTAGAACCTTATTCTTCCATTAGATGAGCTAAAAGATTTAGTTTATGATGATTGGGAAGGGGTTCAACATGTCTTTTATTTAAATCAAGATAAGGGCATTTTTATTGTAACATTTAATAATAAGATGCATAAGGAAGCCATGTTTAAGATTAAATCTTGGGTCTTCCAAGGGTCTAGATTGTGCATGTAGTCTTGGTCACCAAATTTTAAAGCTGAGGAATTTTCCTTTAGATATGTTCCCTTTTGGTTTCAACTTCTTGCTATTCCACTTGAGTACAGGGAATTGAACTTAATAGAAATAATAGCAAATCATGTTGGAATTTTTCTTCAGCATGATTTATCTTTCTTTAAAAACCCTTCGAGTCCAACTCATACGTGTGTTTTGGTTGACACAAGCAAAGATTTACTAGGTCATATCTAGTTAAATTCTAAGTTTGGGATATGGTTGCAACAAATCAATTTTGAATCTCCAGAAATGACTTGCACACAGTGCCATTCCATAGGGAACTCTGTTAATTCTTGTAAAATTGACCTCACATCTTCAAAGCAAGAACAACATATGAAGAAATCCCCACAAGATATGAATCATCAAAATAGGCTTCCTTCTCACAAGTCTCCTAGATGTAATCAGAATGTGCAAGACTATCAAGAGCAAAAGGGGTTCAATAGGTCTTTTATTTAAATCAAGATAAGGGCATTTTTATTGTAATATTTAATAATAAGCATAAGGAAGCCATGTTTAAGATTAAATCCTGGGTCTTCCAAGGGTCTGGATTGTGCATGCAGTCTTAGTTGCCAAATTTTAAAGCTGAGGAATTTTCCTTTAGATATGTTCCCTTTTGGTTTCAACTTCTTGCTCTTCAGCTTGAGTACAAGGAATTGAACTTAATAGAAATAATAACAAATCATGTTGGAATTTTTCTTCGGCATGATTTATCTTTCTTTAAAAACCCTTCGGGTCCAACTCATACTTGTGTTTTGGTTGACACAAGAAAAGATTTACTAGGTCATATCCAATTAAATTCTAAGTTTGGGGTATGGTTGCAACAAATCAATTTTGAATCTCCAGAAACGACCTACACACAGTGCCATTCCATAGGGCACTATGTTAGTTCTTGTAAAATTGACCTCACATCTTCAAAGCAAGAACAACATATGAAGAAATCCCCACAAGATATGAATCATCAAAATAGGCTTCCTTCTCACAAGTCTCCTAGATGTAATCAAAATGTGCAAGACTATTAAGGGTAGATTGTGCAAAGCAATCAATAGGTTTTGGTTGCAAATTTAAAGCATGAAAAGGTAATTTCTGATTCCAAGAGGGTCAAGGGTAAAGTTAACAGAGCTTCTAATGGAGAATGTCAGATAGTAATCAATCGTCAAAATTGTCCCTTTTCTTTGGTGATACAGCTGCCAAAGTTCAAAGATTGGGTGATGAATTCATTTTTAGACTCAACAATAAATTTGTATTCTAAACTATTAAAACCAAGTTCGAAATAGGAAATTGGGGTTATAGCAAGGAGGCTAATGTTTCAAGACACAATCGATCATCTAACTTCATTATCTCTCAATTGTGTATTAGAGCCTACACACTTGGATAGTCAGGCATTCATTTAGTCTATTGGGGGTAATCAAGGCCAAAGGAAATTTCTGAGAGATGATGAGTTGGAGATTCTGGCAGAGGAAGTATTGTTTTCAGTTGGTTCAGAATTATGTGGTGAAATTGCAAAGGAAGAGGATTTATGGGAATCTAATTCCCTAATAGCAGCAAAGGGGTTGGTCAACATTGAAAAGGTTTTTTGGAATACGGGGGATATGGATGAGCAAGAGGATCAGGATCAATTGAAAGCATAAATGATAAAAAAGGTCTCAACTCAGGGGGAGGCCCAAACAGTATTGTTAATTTGCAATGAGGATCAAGGGATTGATCAAAGGGATGTTGTCTCAACTATCCCAAAATCTCTCTCTTTAGCCCAGTCTCCTTATCAACCAAATGTAAATAAATTGCTAGGGAAGAGAGGAAGGAAGTCAAATCTAACAAAGCTAAGAGAGCAGATTGAGGTAGGGGTACAAAAAACCATTTTAGATTCTATTCCAAACAAAAGACTGAGGAGAGCATGTTGCTCTCCCCGTTTGCAATGAAGATCTTATGTTGGAATGTCAGGGGCATTAATGCCCTTGACAAACATGCTCGCATCAAGCACCAAATTGATGCTTGTGGGGCAAACATTTTCCTCTTGCAAGAAACAAAATCTTCATCTACAACTTATGAAGCCACAATTCAAAAATGGACGATATGGGCCTAAACTCATTCTCTAGCACAAGGGGCTTCAGGTGGTCTAGTAGTTCTTTAGAATCCAAAGGTTTTAAATGTCAAACCTTGTAGAAATGAGAACTATTGGTAGCTCTTGCAAGTGTCCAAATTTGATTTGTAGTTCTAGATACTAAATGTTTATGGGCCAACTTCAATTGCTAACAAAAAGAACTTATGGGATGAACTCACATGTCAAATAAGTGGTCTTGGAGATGGGAGAATAGTGGTGGCTGGGGATTTCAATGCAATAATAGAATTACATGAAAAAAGTGGGGGTATCAACCCTCCAATCAAAGTAATGTTAGACTTCGGTATGTTTATTCTTACGAATGCACTAAAGGATATCTTACCTCTTAAGGGTAAATATACTTGGACAAACAAAAGAAGAGGATTTTTGCAAATAGCTAAACATTTGGACAAATTTCTAGTGACATCCAATTGGTTCTCATCACAAAATAAGATTGAATATGAAATCCTTCCTTTCCCAGGATTTGATCATTATGCTATTTGTCTGAACGTGTCAAATGTGTCACTCCCAAAAGGAAAATCTTCATTGAAATTTAAAAGAATGTGGTTTAGGCATCCGCAGTTCATGGATTTATTGAGGGATTGGTGGAATAATGTGCCATATGAGCAAGGCACAATGATATTTTAGTTGTGTAGAAAGTTAAGATACATGAAGGATAAAATTATAAGTTGGAATATACAAGTCTTTAAGAATATTTTCAAACAAAAAGAATTAGTTTTGTAGGAGCTTACAAATTTTCATGATCAGATAATTCAGAATGGGTTAGATACATTACTGTTTGACAAATAGAAAAAGTTACAAGAGGATTGGGAAGAGCTATGTGCAAGGGAAGAGATTTACTGGAAGTAAAAATCTCATGAATTATGGCTAAGAGAAGGAGATCGTAATACAAAATTCTTTCATGCCTCTGTGCAGATTAAGAAGGAAGCAAAAGCTATACAAGCAATTCAAGAAATTATGACAAGAAATTGGCTTCACAAGGAAGAAGATATTAACAAGGAAGGAGTTAATTTTTTTTTTTGATCTCTTGTCTGCTCCTCAGATTGGGAGTGATCAAAGAATAAGAGATGAAAGTGAACTTCTTGATTAAATTCCTAGGCTTGTAACTGAAGATGATAATGTTGGTTTAATGAATCCATTTACTCTAAAGGAAGTAAAGAAGTAGTTTTCTCCTTTCCACCAAATAAGGCCTCGAGGCTAGATGGGTTCTTAGCTTTATTTTTCAAAAATGTTGGGATTTTCCATGTTATAACCTTCTTTGGGCATTGAAAGAATTGAGGAGAACATGGACAATTCTAAAGCATTTCAATGTAACAAATATTGCAATTTTTCCCAAGGTGAAAGAACCCAAAACATTTGCAGAATTCAAACCTATATCATTGTGCAATACAATTTATAAAATCTTTACTAAGGCAATATACTTAAGATTGCAACCTTTGATTCCAAAGATAATTTCTCAAGAACAAGGAGGATTTGTTCTAGGGAGGGAAAATTTTGGAGCAATAGTAGCACATGAGGCTCTTCACACAATAGCAACTATGAATTTTCCTTCATTCATAGTTAAGTTGGACATGATGAAGGCATATGATAGGGTTGACTATAATTTCTTGAACAAAGTGCTTCAAAAGTTTGGTTTCTCGACAAAATGGTGTAGATGGATAATGTCATGTTTTTCAAAGAAAAAATTCTCAGTTATCATCAATGGGAGTCCCACAGGTTTCTTCAGTGCTTCATAGGGAGTACGTAAGGGGGATCCACTATCACCTCTTTTTTCATTATGTTGGCGGAGGCTCTAAGCAGACCTATCTTATTAAAGCATAATAAAGGTCTATGACATGGGGTTAAGTTAGCAATTTTAGATGTATCAATTACTCATTCCCTCTTCGTAGATGATACTCTCCTCTTTGGTAATGCAACAATTGGTGAAGCTAATCAATTCAAAGAAGTGTTGGATAAGTACTCTTTTGCTTCAAGTCAAAAGATTAATGCAACAAAGTCAAAAATATATATTTTTAATGTTGCTACTTGTATAAAGACAAAGATTGTTCAATTATTAGGTTTTCAAGAAGTTGAGTTGTCATGTTCTTATCTAGGAATTCCATTTTTTAAGGGTTTGAATAAGGTTGCATACTGGGACAAAGTGATTGATAGGCTCAAATCAATAATTATGTTGTGGAAAGCTAGATGGCTATCACTTTCAGGAAGAATAATGCTAATAAAGTTAGTTTTAACCTCAATCCCTAATTACTTCCTGGTTGTTCTTAAAGCCCCTTGTTTAGTACTATCAAAATTTGAGAAAATCATAAGAACATTTCTTTGGAAAGGAAACTTAAATGAACAAAAGAAGGTACCTTTAATATCATTACAAGGACTGGCAAAGGAAAAGAAGCATGGAGGTGCAAGCATTCAAAATATTTTGTGTAGGAACAAAGCATTTGGGGCCAAGCTTGCATGATAAATGTATTCAAAGCCTAAAGCTAAACGGTGCAAGATCATGCAAACAAATTACTTAAATAATGGAAACCCGACAAGAATCTTGATAGTAGTTGATCCTCCTAAAGGCTTTGCCATATGGAAATTTTTAATCTCATGTAGGAAAATTATTACATATTTCTCTACATGGGAAGTGAACAATGGAAGATGTGTAAACTTTTGGTTAAATTCTTGGAACAGGAATCCTCCATTGTATGAAAACTTGGATCTGCAAGATATAAGAACAGTCCTAACAGAGGCTTGGGGGGAAAATTTCTTAGACTATGTGCAATTAAAGGAAGCTTTAACAGGGAAGGTTGTTTGGAAAAGTCCCCCAAGAAATTTGTTAACAATAGAATAGTGGGACTAGCTAAATAATGTGCTTAAAGAAAGAGTGGTGTATCTTTCATCAAAGCTAGACAAGGTTATTTGGGTTGCTTCGAAAGATGGGGTTTATTCTGTGAAAGAAGGGTATGTAGTTTTAGCTCGATTAGGACAAAATATGCCTTCTCAAAGAGCCTTTTCATTTTTTTGGAACGATAGTATTCTTCCTAAGGTTGGAGGTTTTGCTTGGCTTGCTTTAAAAAAGAGAATTTTGACAAGTGATCGATTGGTAAAGTTAAAGATAATTGATCCTTTCAAATGCTCACTTTGTGAAGAAGTTCTTGAAATGGAAAATCACTTGCTTCTACAATGTAGCTTTGCTCAACAGTGCTTGGTTTTTGTATTGAATAAGTTAAACTTGGTTTTTCCTTTACAAAATTTAGTTTGGGAACTATTCCAAAGTTGGCATGTTCTATACCAATCATATTTTTTTGCAAGCATCTAGCATGTGATCCCTGCACTTGTTTTCTAGAACATATGGTGGGAACGAAACTTGAGAATTTTCAGAAAGGTCAAATCACCAGTGGTTGTTACAAATGCAAAAATTGAAAAGGCTATATCCGAGGTGGTTAATTCAACTATTCAAAGACAAAAATCTACAAGCTCAAATTTCACGAATTGGGACAATGAGCTTTTAAAACATTGGAAGGGTTTAAAATTGCCATTTGATGGAAGTCTGCATAAAAGAATCAGTAATAAAGTGGATAGAAGTGTGATAAAGTGGGAGGCTCCACGAGAAGGTTTAATAAAATTAAACTTTGACAGAGCATCAAAGGGAAATTCAAGTAACTTAGGGGCAAAGATTTACATAAGTGATTCTTCTAGGAGGATTTTAGTGGCTTCTTTAGTTCATCTATTAAAGGAAACGAACAATATTGTAGAAGCTCAAGCCCTTCTCATTGGTTTGGAGATGGGATTCTCAAGATTGCATGTGGAAGGGGATTCAATGTTAATAATAAATGCTTGCAAAGAAAGAAAAATTCACAACTGGAATCTAGGTTATATTTTGCAAAAGGCCTGGTCGTTGTTAGATTCTTTTTAGAACTTTTTGCTAACTCATACATATAGGGAAGGTAACAGATTAGCGGATTTTCTAGTAATTTTGGGTTGTGATTCACAAGAAACATGTATTTTTAGTAATGAAAGCCAATTAAAATCAATACCAGGGTTGGTAGAGTTAGCAATGTAGGAGGCAATTTCTATACAATAAGCATGGTTAAGGCAGGCTAAGATAAAATGAAAGTGGAAGTTGCATATGTCAAAATTTGGTTAATTTTAACATGCATGTTAATGTATGTATTGGGATATTAATTTTTCTACCACAGAGAAGGATGATTCTACAAGTTCGTGCCCAAAACTTTTAAACAATGCAGACACTTCCACACATAACACCATAGAAGGGTTTTTATCTCATGATCTAAGTGTGGGTTGCCCAATCTGGGGGTTGGTTTCTCCTTGCTTGCAAAATCAAGTGCATTATGATGGGGTTATACATGCAGATGTTGGTAATCATATGTTGGGCAATGTTAACATGAGTCATCCAATTGAAGAAGCACATAATGAAGAATGGCTTTCTGAGCAGCAAATCATATCCAGAGAATTTTTATATGATGTCATTTTTATCAATTTGATCACAAGTTGGCAGCTAGTTGTGTGTGGGCTCCTCATTCATCAACCATTATTTTGCATTGGTAACTACTTCTCCCAACCTGTGAATGGATTTGCATGATCATCCTGGAGCCACTTGAGGTAGGATCTTCCTGCCATGTACATATTAGGGGTTTTTTGCTGTGCTGGTAGTGTAGTTTTCTTTCCTATTTTGTTTTGTTTTTGGGTTGCTCTGACTCTTTTTCCTCTATGCTCCTTGAATTTTTTTCCCAATGGATTTAAGCATTGGTCCATGCTTGAGATTTTGGGTCCCTTGCTTCGTCCTTTGCAGCCCTCATCCCTAGTCGAAGCCTGTTGTTACCCCTTTAATTTTCAAAACTTCATGAGCATTGGTTTCAACTCATTATCGAAACTTAGTTTAGGTTCTGTAGCATATGGGACACTCGATCAGTCGACCCCTGATGGTTTTTAGTGTCAAAGTCTTTATTTCATAAAAAGGGCCCCATCCTTTGTATTATCAAAAATTCACCTTAGTTAGAGTTTTAGCCTATAATATCTTGTGGGTTCCGAACCTAATTTTAACCTGATTCCTCGATCACCTGATAGTCCAACCTCTGATACTAGTCAGTCCTTTGGAAAGTCACCTTAGTCTTGTATTATTGGAAAGTCACCTTTGTCAGAGTTTTAGCCTATAATATCTTGTGGGATTCAAACCTAATTTTAACCCGATTCCTTGATCACCTGATAGTCCAACCTCTGATACTAGTCAATCCTTTAGAGTTTGTCAAAGGGGGTCCTCACAAGTCCATAATATTAGTCGATCACACTTTTAGGATAACATTACACACACCTAAATGGTTCCATCCTTTGAGCTCGACTGCACCAAGTGGTATCAGAGCGGGTTATCAGAGCAAGAGATCACTGGTATGAAAGAGAATTTGTGAAGAGATTCATGAGAAGATGGTTTTTGTTGTCTCAGAAAGAAACCCTAGAGAGAGAGTTTGTTGCAGAAGAACGCATGTAATGGGTCATCAACATGAGTGTTCAGTATTGGGCTTTTGGTTTTTGGCACATCAGGTGTACACAACATATTGTTCATATAGCGTCGGACTCAATACTTCCTATCACTTGATATGCCTTTGTGAGGTTGGGGATATTGACATCTAAGCCTACGTTTCTAAGGATATCAGAGCCGATAGAGGCATAAAGGGCACCATAATCTCTGATTTCCCAATGCCTCCGATATAACATGCTCGTGTGATTCTCTGATCATTCGATCAATATTGGGGTGACTTCATGCTATCGACATGACATGGTTGGTCATCCCTACAATGGTCCGATGTGCATGTGTTCGGTGTTCCTGATTGGTGGGAGTATGTTCTATCGACGAGACCCTCTCTTCGGTCTCCCCGATAGGACAATGTTGGGTGTGTGAGGTGCTCGTCGGTGAGACTTCCCCATTTCGGTGGAAGGTGATCTGAGGTCTCAACAATGGAGCGATGGTGGATACGGTAGCATATAAGGTAAGCTACAAGAGGCTCTTAAATTTGCACATGAAGGATTGACACCAAGAGGAGAAGAAAATCATGATTTCCTAAAAGAAGTTGAGTGTACTGTTGCATTGCTAGCCTTTGAAGATCCATCATCTTGCCCTATTGGAGAAAGTATAATTATGGGAAGCACCATTTTGTATGGGGTTAAAAATCTAATTTGATTAGGAAGTTGGTTTGTCCAGATGCCATATGATTTCTCTACCATATAGTTGATAAACTCTATGTAATTACATATTTATGATATGAATATATCTATAGGCTCTTGCCTTTTGCTGAAAAAAATAGTATTAATATTAAATTTATTAGTGAGAATAGTGCTAGCACTATTGGTGTATGAGATTTTATAATAATGGTAAAATATTAATTGGATAATAATATTAATGCTAACTATTACGCTGGTTCACATGATGCTAGTATGAATAATGATAAAGTAAAGTGGTAAAATGATTTAACCTTACGTTTAACAAAATTAATTAATATCAACACCATTATTACAAGTCAATAGTCATAACGCGAACATTAACACCATTAATTTTGATATGATCAAGGGATATTGAAGTTGTTAGGTAATAAATATATTACCATAACATTATTATTCCTTTATTGGGTGGGGAATAATATGCATAACCAAATAAATGCTAATGTTAGTATTATCGTTCAAACCTAGCAATAATTATGATACACATCGTTAAATCAATAAGGATAATAGTAATATTGCTAGATTTGTGATTTAATTTAAATAAGTTGATAGGAGAGTTAATGGTAATAAAGCTATTGATGTAGTACCAAAACTAGGTGTTAGTGGATAAATCAAGATGTACAAAATTGTTCCACACAAACAATAGTTTACCAATCAACAATGTACATCTCAAGGCTTAATGCCCAAACAATAATAATATTATGAGGAAAAGGAATAACCATTAGATGTAACCCCTCAGTCTAACATAGTTACACCATTTCCTAGAATTAAATGCCAAACCAAATGAACTTTATTTCCACATCTCGCCCTCAAGCAACGTGTCGGATTATGATGTTGCTTATCCAACATCATTCAATGTGTATATACTCATGACCATGTGTGTACATGGTTAATAAAGAATAGTGTTTTATGTAATTATAAAAAAAAAAAATTGTGGGTTGTGTTCATGTCCTAAGTGTAAGATTTAAGGCATGACAAAATTACAAATGACATATATGTAGTTATAGAACAATGGCTACAACATTTACATCATATAGAACAAATAGACATTTATAGAACAATAACAACAACATTTAAACCATTTATAACATATAGGTATTTATAGAACAATGGCTAGACCATTTACATCATATAAAATAAACAAACATTTACTAAATAGTGGCTAGAGTATTTACATCGTATAGAACATTAAGATATTTAAAAAATAGTGGGAACAATATTTACATCATATAGAAGAGATAGGCATTTATATAACTATGACTACAACATTTACATTGTATAGAACAAATAGGCATTTAGAGAACATTGACAACAATATTTACATCATATAAAAGAGATAAGCACTTATAGAATAGTGGCTACACCATTTATATTGTACATAATAGATAGGCATTTATATAACTTTGGTAGCAATATTTATATCATATAGAAGAGAAGAATTTACAAAACAATGGATACACCATTTACATCAAATAAAACTTATAGACATTTACAAAACTATGGGTACTGCAATTACATCTTATAGAATAGATAGGCATTTACATATATGTAATTAAAGTAGAGTGGCTACAACATTTACAACATATAGAACAGATAAAAATTTACAATATAACTAAAATAGCATATATGCACTTAGTTTAAGACGTTGCTAGTTAAGCTACCATTGTGTAGAGGGCACCTTTAGTAGAGTGCAATACTTTAGCTTGTAGTGGAGGCAATATAGAGGCAAAGAGATGTAGCTAGAGACCATATAGTGTAAAAATAGAGGTGATGGTGATTATGTGTAGATGTAATCTATTTAGATAGGGATAAGGTGAATTTATAAAATAGAGATGGAGATATAAGGGTTTTGAGGAAGCCATATTATGGTGTACTATATGTAAGATACAAAATGAAGATGGATATACGTACAAAATAAAACACACCCCAAATTAATTTAAATTTATAATTGAGTGATAAAATTTAACAAATAATAATTAGGCCTAAATTAGTCAAAGCTAAAATAATTTGTCATAGAAATAAAAGGATTATAAGTGCTTATATCTTTAAAAAATATGTTGTTTATGATGACAGATTTTATTTTTTTTATCATTGAGAATTAGAAATAGAAATAATTCACTAATAAGCATGTGATAAATCTACAGTATGAGTATGGGATTATGTCACACCCATGGTGTGACCAAAGAATTTTTTTTTGTTTGCATGATCAACTTTAGTTGCTACAAATTCTAGTTTAATTAATATGATATCCACTTGTATCTTCAATATATACGTCTGGAACATAGATTATGGTAAAAATAATATTACGATCTACTATGTGTATGAGAAAGTTTTATGACTTCCTTGTTTGTGAGTAAAACCTCTTTTCAAGTGATACAAAATAGCACACACAAAGGAAGAGATGTGATGCCTATGTTGTGTAATAATTTCAATCAATGCAACTAATAATTTCAACAAATGGGTGGAAATAACCCCATTCAAATTCAACATTGTTCTTAGACATTTATGATTATTATACATCTACTAAAAATTAAGAAGTTTAGAAGGATTGTAATACATCCATTAAAAATTGAGGTAGACAAGAAGACAAGAAGTTTTCTAATATAGATAAATTTAAAAATGCTCAAGCCATAACAAACAATTTATAAAATGGTGGATGAACATGGAAGTAATTACAATTCCTCGGGAAATACCATAGAAGCATACAAAACCAATAGGAGATACTTAAACTCTATGAACACTTTGTTAAATGTTGTTAATTTGGATAGTAGTCGGATTAGGTGTATTTGGTATAGTATTTTTTTGGTTCCGATAAGTGGATGGGATTACGGTTCATCTTGTTTATTTTTGGTTATGACTTTGAAATGGGCTAAATGTAAACTCTTTGTGGGTCTATTTCCTCCATATTGGTTTAGTATGTTTTTGATTATGATAAGTGGAATGGGAAAAATGTAATCTGTCTATGGGTCTATTTCCCTGTTATTATTTTTATAGTCTGTTTTGTCGTTCTTGATTGGATGATGTTTGCTTCGGTCTATTTTTCCGTTTTCTTCTTTTGTAAGGGATCATGACCCTATCCCCTACTTATATAATCAAAAACATGGTTTTTATCTTCAAAGGAAAAATTGCAAAAGTGGTGAATTTGTCCAAAAATGTGAGTTGAGAAGACGAGTGTAAAAATGTGATTTTCTATTGAAAATATGAAAAAAATAAAATCTAAAATAGCAAATTAGTAGAGAGGGGCATGCTTCAAAACCATTTAACAAGTAATCCATAAAGTTCACCACTTTTGTAGTGTGTTTTAAGAAAACATTCATGAAAGCTTTGGCCATCACTATTCCATGAAATTTGAAACCCTAACATTTCCAGTGAGACATCTAATCAACAAAAGCATTTTTTTGGCATAAAAAGAGGTTGTTGAAGAAATCTAGGGTTTGAGCTGTCAAAGTGAGGTGTATAGGTAGAAGAACCATTTTGTAAAAATAAAATGAGAGAAGTATCATCTTGACAATGTTAAAAATGTGATACACATATGGACATCATTGTTGTAGGCAGAGAAGATATTTCCACATAAAATTAAATTAATGATCTAGGTTATAAGATATAATTTTTTCTTAGATAGTAGAACACCCTTGAAAAAATACCTACTTTGTGGTTTTATAAGAAATGAGAAAGTTGTAGCCGATCAAAAAAGAAATGAGAAAGTTGTCTACTGTATTTATAACCAAACTCAAATATTTTTATTATCAAGCCCATACTTGTCATTGTAATGGCCAAATTATCAATTAAGGGTAAAAATAAATAAAATTGCATGTACATGTGTTGTCACTAAATAATATGATGCATGAAACAAACTTCTCGATCAACATTTAAGTAAACATGATGAACATCACGAATAAACCCTAATAACTTCATGAATTAATGCAGGTCAACCCTAAACATGTTAAGGGATTAAAAAACACCTTAAACATTATTACACACAATACATGCATAGACCCTAATGAACAACAAAGCCAACTTTATAATATTATTGACAACCAATAAAACTTTTGATAACCCATTTCCAAAAAAATGGTAGTCTAAAATAACCAATTGAAATAATTGGGAACTTATATTTACAACTTAAACTAGGTAGATCACATTGATGCTCTAAGAGAAGATTAGAATTCCTATAACGAATAAATGTGTTACAAAACACATAATATGCCCATATTGATCATAAACACCCTTGAACACCAATTTGGAATTTTTGAATCTTTTCAGTAAAAAGATAAAGAAACAAAAAGCCTCACACATTCAACTTGAAATTCCACAAACCATTATCTTTTAAATCTTAGCTTTCAAAATCACAAATAAAACAAAAAAATGCAATTTAGCCACTTCATTATTGATATGACGAGACAAAAAAACTAGTTGGGTAAATTCTTTATTAATAGAAGCACCCCCAAAAACAAAAAAACCTTCAAGTTATGGCCACATAAAATCAAAAAAAAAGTTAGACACCAAACACCTTAAAACATAAAGATTATAAGTGAAATAATACAAAAAGAGAATCAAGGAGAAATGATTGCATTGCTGGTTCATTGCCTTAGTGAGGTGTATAATTCTCACTTGGGTCAAACACATGCAGATGATGGCTTGGAAGATGAGCAACGGGCAACGAGCAACGAGCTAGCATTAACAACCATTCCATTCTTCAATTATAGTCACAAAAAAATGAAAAACTAGTTAAAGACACCAAACACCTTGGAACACAAAGATTATACGCTGAATAATACAAAAAGAGAATCAAGGAGAAGTGATTGCGTTGTTGGTTGTTTTTATCTTAATGAGGTGTAGAATCATCACGTGGGTCAAATGAGCAATGAGCAAAGACCCACCATTAATGACCATTCCTTTGACAAACACCTTCGCCAATACAGAGTTTAAGTAAACATGTTTTGGTGCCAATCGCAATGAACTTTCAAAAAGAGGAGTCTAGGTAGCAGGGTGTCAGTGAGCAATAAATGCGAGGTACTGAAACATTGAAGGCTCAAAGGTGTGGAAATTTGGGGCCATCCCATACAAGTATATGGGAATGAACTTAGAGTTAATGTGGCAATTTGGGAAGGAAAGAGGAGGTGACACACATTTAATGTTAGCATGTTTAAAAAAATTGTGACATTCTCTCTATTCTCCACACAACACGGTGAACACGTACTAAACAAATATTACATAGGGATCAAGGGTCCTCTTGATCAAAGATCGATTAACCTCTCAAACAAACACAAATTGATCCCACTATACCTCTCTCTGACAAATGAGTTAAACACTCGGCAAAATAACTCTTTTTGATCCACAATAAAATTGCAGAGATGGCAAGATATTAACCTGCTCCACCATGAGACCCTCTCCCTTACATAGAAAAAAAAAGGCAAGGGAATTAATTATTTCTCAGACTTCCACGTAGAAATGATCATTTATACCCACTAATTTGTCACACGTCTAAAAGCGGGCGAAAAACGTTGACAGGTAAGAAGGGAGCCCAAAACGGAGGGGAAAATATTTTCAACATTACAAGCGTACATATCTTAGATTGAGTCCTAGTTAAAGACGAGCTACCTATCCTACAAAGCGAATTTGCAAGCATACGGTGCTGTAATGTACGAAACTGGAATGGAGCTAAAAGAAATTCCTCTGCTATATTGAACTGTAAAAAACGTTTGGAGTGTGTATGGCATAAGCTGACTATATATGTTTAATGGAGGTGAAAGGATTGATTCAAGGCGTCTGAGGGAGGGAAACCGGGAGGAGCGAACATCCGGCATGGTAGGAGAAGGGGGTTAAGGGGAGAAGGAGGAGATGATGGAATCATCCAAGTCCATAACGGAGAGCGTAAACGGGTCGCACCATTTCGTGATAAATGGGTATTCCCTGGCCAAGGGTATGGGAGTGGGGAAGTACATAGCGAGTGATACGTTCTCAGTGGGAGGGCACGAGTGGGCGATTTACTTCTATCCGGACGGGAAGAATGCAGAGGACAATTCTGTGTACGTGTCGATGTTCATCGCGTTGGCGAGCGAGGGAAGCGATGTGCGGGCGCTCTTCGAGCTGAGGCTGCGAGACCAGAGCGGACACCACCGTCACAAGCTCCATTCCCACTTCCACCGCTCCCTAGACACTGGCCCTTACACTTTAAAGTATCGAGGCAGCATGTGGTAATGTTCATGCATGCAAGTTTGCTAACATTTTTTTTTTGTGGGGGATAAAACTGTGTAGGAATTTTTAACATCCATGTTTTGCATCTTACTCTGTGATCCTGTGGGATATTTTTCCTGATCAATCATGAGGATAAGATGGGCAGATGGTCAGAAAATTTATTCATTTATTCACTAGACGACACTCCTTTGGTGCACCCTTTGAGAGCCATGGAAGGACCTTCTTTGAATCAATATCTTAATTGACTTGATAAAATTTAGGGTAGCATGGACCCGAGTGCAAATGATAATTTAAATGTGTTGTTGGAATGCCAACATTACTTCTTCAATCGTTTAATCATAAATGTTGAAATGCAGAATGGTAGTATTCTATGAAGGCTAGGAATCCTAGGAATCCTTTAAGGCCCGTAATGTTCTTTCGCATGTTTTCTCCTTTATCTTATGTGATGACTCCCTGGAATACCGCACGATCTATATACTCTAGTTCTCGTACCCTAAAGGAGCACTTGGACTTTTTGGCTCAAAGTTGATCGTCTTCATGTACCGGCAATACTTGATCCATATTTTGAAGATGTTATTCCAAGTTCTGCTGGATATTAGAATGTCATTAAAGAAAACCATGCAAAATTTTTGACAAAAAGGTTTTAAAATGGAATTCATGACACTCTGAAATGTTGCTTATTAGAGTACCAAAGGGTGTTTTAACTTTTAAGTACATCTTTAGATGGATTAAATAGTAACCAAATCAAACATTTAATTTTGAAAAAAAGACAACACCGCATGGCTCATGTAACAGATGCGAATGATACAAACGAGAAACTTATTTTTTATTGTGATTTGAATGTGCTCTCCGTAGTTAGCACACATCTTCAGGCACCTTTTTCAACCATGATCAACGAGTCAGGGAAGACACTTATCCTCGGGTGATTGATTGTGGTGTCCGGCATGTCTGGAACCATTTGTTTGCACTCACCCTTCTGATCATATGGGTAGTGATAATGTTGGATGCTGGGAGGTTGACTATTTGAATTAGCTTAACAGCATCGTCTTGTTCTTTGATTGGGCACAAGCTTTGAGGAGCATCTTGGAATAATGTTTCGTGCTACCAAGGACATTGTGCTATTCTTGTGCATGCATATTCTTCACAATCCTTCATGGAGTAAAGTTGTGTACCTACACCTTAGAGACTTTTTTCTAAGGAGTTTCTCTGTTCAATGAGACCTAAATACTTGATTTGAAGGGCGTGTAAGGCTAATGAGAGGACAAGCCTTTCCTTTTTCAATGAAGCTATTGAACATGTCATGAATATTTTTAGAAGAAAGAGGACATTTGCATGATTTTTGAGCTTCCTAGAGTAATAGAGTACACAGGAGAAAGGTAAAGATAGCTGACATGGAGCTGGATGTTGACATTCCTCTATGAGATTGAAGTTCTGTTCACAGTTATGACATTAAAGTTGGACATTAGATAAGCAAAAACAGTTAGGTTCACTCCTGGCTTTGTATCAACAAAATCATGTTTTCTTCTTGAATTCACCAATATGATACTCTTATCTTCTTGCTATATACTTCAAGTTTAAGATTGAGAATTTGGGTTCTGCTGTTCCTGCAAATGGATAGAGTGAGATCGCAGTGATATTCTCCTCTTCAAATTTGTGCCTTACTCATCTTCATAGTTTCATACTTGTTGCAGTTGTAGCGCACATCCTTTTCTTTCCTAATTTCCCATTCTGGTGTGAGACATGTAAGTTGTCTGAGGGCCGATGGTGTTGGAACTTCATAGTTCCCTTGTCTCTTGATCCAATATAGGGCTATTAGAGTTGATGGGATTTGATAAATTCTTCATCCCAATTTCCTTGTCCTTTTTGACACTGATGGTTCCTGTTTTCCTTGTTCATTTTGCATGCCCTCTTGTAGTGCACTGATGTATAATCTTTGTAATTGATCATTAGTCATTGAGAGTTCTTATTGCCAGTCTCTAATGCCATATGGTATATTTTGTTAATAATCTTGCTTGTCATAGTTTGGATATCTTCCAAAGTATTTGCTGCTCCAAGGGTTTTCTTGTAACGTGACTAGATCATCAACAACCGCGTGGTTTTTGTGAGCACCCATTGGTAGCATCGGTATGGTTTGTGTTCAATGTAGAAGGAAGCGTCTCTTGAATGTCAGATGGAACTTGGCAGCGTTAAAAAAATTGTTGTGTCTGAACCACGAAAGGAAATCATTTCTATTCAAGCTTTAGGTTTCAATCTTTTTATGATTATCTTGTTAAGCATTCTCAAGTTCAACAAAGTAAATTTATGTGTTCAATTTGTTTTATTTATTTGTTTTTCCTCATAGTGCCCTGGTTTACTCAAAATGCCAAGATTTCTCCTATGATGACAGTTTTTTGGGACAATTTTTCAGTCTTTGCATAATCAAAACCCAAGAAGCAGAGATAACCAAGAGGGAGGTCCTAATATAAACTCAAAAAGTACACAACACAAAATCAGCAGAGAGAATAGAGGTGAACAAGGAAAACAAGGGAAACTAGCTTCTCTAATTGATGATATACACCCCTGATTAGCTAAGTTAAATAGATTTACAAAGACGGGATTTAGTTAATTGGGCAAATAGTGGGTGTACCTTAACTGGAATAATAGTTTTTTTCATGGGTACCAAGGGTGGGTATTTTAAACATTGGGATATCCTTGTTTTATTAATATTGCAACAAAGCTTAGATGCTCCATGGACATATCAGGATGTGCCTGCTTAAGCCCAATTTACTTTGTGAAGAATGCCGTTAGAGGAAACATGCAGATGTATCCTTGAAATATTATAATTTTTAAAATTGTGAAAACATTAGCACTCGCACACATATATATTATCTTATATGCACACACAGATGTTTAGAAAGATTACTTACATTCCTTTATGTAATGCATGTTTGTATGTACCATAGTTCACATATTCAGACTTGATTTGGACTTGGCAAACCCCAAACTTTTGACTCGGTAAAAACTTGGCAACTTAAAAAGTTACTTAAATTCCTTTAAAAATAGTCACACATTTACAGAGGGCAGGTGTTGAAAGGAAAACTATTCTAAGAATCTAAACAAATAAAAAATTACAAATTGATGAAACCAAGGGCACACAGAATATGTTGTGCTCATCTTGTGTCCTTTCAGATACCTTGCAAATCTTGACTGGTCTAAAAAAAATCTGCAACTCCCATCCGTTTCTTTCAACTTCACAATCTCTCGTGTCCATTTCTTTCACACTGCAAAATGCAATAATAAATGTTGTGAGTTTTCTTCAACTGCTTCACACAGCCTCTTTTGACTTTGTTTGTAGACATGAGAATGCTTGTTGAATGATAGAGATACAGTCTGAAGTTTTGTTCACACAGCAAAAATTAGGGCATGTGACAGGGACAGTAAAAATACCACTTTTGATTTGCAAAGGAAGTCCGAGTCACAAGTTTTTGCGGTGTTTTTGTGCATTTATTCTGCGTTTGGCCTAGTGGCGAGTTCCAACTTGAATAACTCGTTCCATGAAAAAGACCACTAGTACTTGCTGACTTGTCGAGTATGTGTACTATTGTATATATGTTCACACTCCAGATCTGTGACTTTGGGAATTAGTTTGGTGTTCCACACTCATGGTTTTCACTTGTTACACTGTGGCTGCTAAACCCATGCAAACTTGATAACTAAACATACAAAGTTATAGCCTTCATGTTTCACAAGGTTTTCCCAATTATAAACATTGTAACACGGAGTTTTGAGGATGTGGGATGTGGTGATGGAGGGATGTGTGTTGGAGATGGCTATGGATTGTTAGCTTTCCAATTCAAAAACCGTTCTGTTCTATTTGTTTTTATAAATTCTGAATCTGAACAGGAAATACAAGACACCATAGAAAACTAGAATTGCACATGCAATAAAGTCTGAATTGATGGAAACTACGACCTGAAACTTTGGAAAAGTTGAAATAAGCTGCTAAATGAAAACTTAAAACTTTTGTTGGAATATTACCAGAAGTAGAATAACAATACAGAACAGAAGAGTTCACTTAACTGAGAGGGTATGGTACTGACTTAGGCCCAATGTGAGGACCGGGTGAACATTGCCTTGGTCAGAGGTTAGAACAGTCTTTATACAAGAGCACATCCTAATAATCTGACTATTTTGATATTTATACAAAATACAAGAGAACAGTCTTTATACTTATCAGATGGAGTTTTTCATTTAAATATACTAGATATTTTGACTTTCCTTTTGTGGGGACCCAAGCCATGTAGGGCAGAGGCATTCAAAAGCAGTCCCTCTTGAATTAGGCAGCTTGATAGGTGGTATATTTTTATTTGTTGTTGAGTTTGTAAAGATTTGTGCAAAGAAAACTCACACATTTTTGAACTAAATTTTTTTGATTTCTCTTTTATAATGAAAAAAATTTCATTACTCAGATAGGTCACCACATCAAAAATGCTATCTCTTAGAACTTAGAGATAGAGAGACTAGAACTTTGAAGATTTAGAATAGGTAGGTGCATATGTATAAACTACAACATTATTTCGAGTAAGACATAAATATTACTTACAATTTTTTTGTGGTAAGACCTTTTTTTTTTATGTACCACCTTTTTTTTTATGTACCATAGGATGTATCCCCTAGGTTTTTGCAGGTGTACCCATCTCGAGGATGACTTGGGGACAAATTAGGGACATCCCCTAGCCATCCCTATTTAAAAAATAAATTGCCCTAAACATCTCGGGGACATGGGGACAAGCAGAAGACAACTGATTGTCCCCTGTGTTTTAGAGGTATTTGCAATTAAAGAAAAGGGTCAAAATTTTTAAAAAATCTCATTTATTATTATTTTTTGTGGCTCCCCCACACCACTCTTAGCTCTAAAATAACAAAAAAAGGTCTCCCTATCTCATTTTAACTCCTTTCCACATGCCAAAAACTTTGCAGCCAATTCTTTTTATTCTGAGCAAGGTTTGAAGTTGCAGTTGGAAAAACCAACATTCGTGAGCAATAAGAAGTGAGGTAGCAAGAGAAGTGAAAGAAGTAAGTGAATCTTCCATTTTTTTTTCAATTCTTTTTCAAAGTTTAAATAAAGGAAGAAATATATGATTTTTTTTTCTATGTTCAGTTTGCATTTGCATATTGTTTCACAAAACAAAACATGAGTAGTAGCAGTGAGAGTAGTGAGCATGATGAGATGGATGAAAGAAATGACAATCAAAATGTGAGAGTTTCAAGTTCACTTGGGGGTTCATTAGGATGCTAGAGCGCTATGGGTGAAAGGGGATAGCCACAAAATCCATTTTAGTGCCATTTCAAAGTTTTTAAAACTTTATACAAAAGGCCCTTTTAATCCCAAAAAGCCTCTTCTCCAATTAGTGACAGCCGTACACAAAGATATAAAGAAAAATTTGGGGGGTAGTAGAGTGTGGCTGTGTTACATTTGTAAAATAGATTGTAGAGGGAGCTACACAAGAGTATATTTTCATCTATTGGGCTTCACAAGGCATGGGGTGAAGGCGTGTCTAGAGATAAAGGAGCATGAGAAGGTAGAGGTTCATAGATTGCATATGGAGGCGCAATCAATATCTGTGTGTGCCAATGCCAACACAATCCACACAATCAGCTATGCTTATGCCATATATGGTTGGTAGTGGTGATGTTCCTACAAGAGGAAAGAGAAAGACTATTGCTAGTGAGAAGGCGAGGATAGTTGCAAGTTTGTTCAATATACGGATATGGTATGTGGTAGAGTCTTCCATTGTCAAATTTTTCTATGGCCATGCCATATCATTTCATGTAGCACGTTCTCCTTACTTCAAACAAATGTTCAAAGATGTAGCTTTTGTGGGTCCCTCATTCACCCCTTGGAGAACATAAACTACACATTGCCCAATATTCAAATGTGAGTTTGGTGATGGAGGACATGAGATAGAGTTGGACTAGGATGGGCTGCTCTATTGTCATGGATGGGTGAACCGATATGAGACATTGGCCACTTATCAACATCATAGTCACATGTTTAATTGACTCTTATTTTCTTAGAACTATTGATTGTTTCGAGAAGTGCAAAGATGCAATGCTTGAGGAGATCCACATTAGTGAAACTTACAACTATGAGATCAACAACTTATTCATTTAAGTTTTCCATAAGAACAATAAGATATCAAACAAATAGATAAGCCATAACATATATTATAGGCATTTCAAAATTTTAGAGAACATCCATGTTTGAGAAATACACAACTACTTGGACAAGTTGATCTCAATCTTGATTATGAAGAACTTCTCAATTGTTTCGAGTGTCATATGATGTGCAGTGAGGGTGCTTGCTTATGAAAGAAAAGAGAAGGATGTTTTGTAGGTTAAAAAAGTTAATAAAACTTTCAATAATTTTTTAAAGAAAACAAAAATTATTAGTAGTTGGTTGTAATGTCCCTAATAGGAATTATACTAATTTTAACCTAAATTATCAATTTCCAAAGTAACAATGGATTTAGAGAGTACCTTGGCTTGATTTAATCCCTACAACAAGTTAGAGATCAATTACAATAATAACTTAACAAGTAGAGTATCATGATGATACATTAGTAAATCCATAGTGAATTTGTTAACCCAGTTATTACCTTACCCTAGGGATGCTCAACCATGGGAGAGCATGGAAGAGAGTGACTTGATGGGGTGTCTTAGCTTCTCTAGGCCCAAAGACGGATATAACACCCTCCTTGGCCTCATGTGGCACATGCCATTCATATGAGGTAGCCTACCCAGTGAGGATTCTAATGTATCCATTATCTCCTCATCTTGCCAACCTTTTCCATTTCCCCATGATTGATCTCCCTGTATTGTTACATCATGATAGGGGAGTGAGGTTACAAAAGGTTGTCCTGGTAGCCCAATTCTCCTAGGCCCAAAGGCAGTACCCTTTATACCAAAGGCAGAACCCCCTTGGCCCATGTGGGCTCATCTTGTTTCCCCCCGGGTGGCGTACCTAGAAGAGGGCCCTGTCACCATACCCCTTTTGTAATTCTCTCTTCTCCCATCATGGCGAAGGTATGTGCAGAAATGAACTAATCAAATTCATATCATGAAAATATTAGCTCACAATTCTGCAATCACAAGATAATTTATGCAACTGAGACTTGCGTTTGCTGGCTGACCTGCTTTTGAATGCTTATTCTTCTCAGACTCAATTCTCTCTTTTCAATTGCTTTTGTAAGAACATATTGCTTAAAGAGAAACAAATAGATTAGATCCAATAAATACTTACAAATAAAGATTAATAATTGCTGAAAGCATCATTATTGCATAATCGAACACACACCCACACACATGTATATATGTATATTTATGTTTAAACTTACTTCCCTTATTGATCTGTCATTTGTCCTCATATATATATATATATATGTATATTTATGTTTAAACTTACTTCCCTTATTGATCTGTCATTTGTCCTCATATATATATATATATGTATATGTATATGTACGGTTATGTTTATGTTTAAACTTACTGCCCTTATTGATCTGTCATTTGTCCTCATATACCCCTTCTTTCCCTTGTATTTCTTCTTCCAAGTCTTTTGCTGTCATACTCAGAAATCACTCGTATTTCTCTCCTTGTTCACTCTTCATATATCTGTGTTATAAATCTCTATATTCCCTTCTAATACTCTGCAGTGTTTGTTGTCTGAGTAATAAAAATAATTCTGAGATGATTGATGGTTTTATATTTAGAAGATACTACTTCCTTTCTGCCTTAGAATTTTTGCTGCATATTCTTTTATTCATTTCTACTACTCCTTAATATCCCCATTTACATCTGCGAATATATATCTTTATATTCCTATGAAGAGATGCAATCCTTTTTTGAATAGAGATAGCCATTTGGAAATTCATAACCTTTTGTTAACAAATGATTTCTGCCTTTAAAGTAATCACTTATCTTCTTAATCAAATCGCTGCTTGTTTTGCACATGAATTCGCTGCCTTAAGTGAATCGTTGTTTCCTGTAAAGGCAGCGCTCTCTTTATAAAGTCTTTTTCTGATTATAATGGATTGCTGCCATTGCTAATATATCATTTATATATTATGTGTTTTATATTTATAAATTCATATTAGCTTTATATATATATTTTATATTATTATATTATAATAATTAATATCAAATTGTTAATATTTATATGTTTATTTTTGACAATTATAATTATAATATTATCTTATGATAATTATAATTATAATAACATTAAATTGCTAATTTTTATTTTTATATTTTTGATATTTATATTATTCATTCGTATTTTAATTATAATAACACTATCTTTTTTTCTTTTTGATTCCCTGTATTGAGCAACTGTAAGAACCCTCCCGACTGCAGAGTTATTTTTTATGCAACTTCCTGACTGTTTCTTTTGTTGTTTCGGATGGTTTTGTATTTGTTTTGTGTTTATAAGATATAGGATGCCAGGAAATGCAAAATGGAGAAATATACAAGTGTATGCAAAGAAACTAATAATGGTTGGAAAGTAACTACAGTACATGCAGCAATCTCATCATATATATATTGCATTTATTTATCATTGAACTTTTAATACAAATCTCATACCTGGAATTGCTAATGCAAGATTATATACAAATCTGGAACTTAATTACAGCAACTGGCAATTTGTAACAGCAACAGAAATTCGTTTATCTTGGATGCCAAACAGCAATTGATGATTTTCCCACCCTAGTAGTGCTGCTGTTCAGCACTCTTAACTCAGCTGCTCAAAATGATGGAGTTTTCAGTCCCTAATCCCAAGCGCTTTTCCCTAGAGATAAGACGCCCAGCCAAGAATGATAAGTACGGCCTGTAGAATTAAATGCAGCCCTAGCTGGAATTCACGTGGCTGTAGGTGAAGGCTGCTAGCAATAAACAAATCGATCTCCAATGGTTGTGCCTTTAGCAATCTGGAAATTACTTCTCAAACCCTTGAGATTTCTGAAGGTAATCACTTTTAATCTGCTCATTCAAATTCCCATGTGCCAAGAATAATATCTTATAACAGCAATGAGAATGTTCTTCAATGTTGATTTCCAAAACTTCTGATCTGCTATTGATAATTCTTCAGAAACTTGATGAAACTCCTCCAATAAGCACAATATTGACCACTGGATGTAGCCAATCCACAGAGCAGCCTTAAGATGGTATAGCACACCCTCAGGCAGCTGATCAATGAAGATACCACGTTCTCCGATGTCATGGAATGCAGGATTTGCAGAAACCCTAGGTTCCTTCTCCTCACACACCAAATTCTTCAAATGCCAAATGTTAAAATGTTCATAAGATGATTGATTTGCTTTTGTGGATGCTTTTTATACTTCACATGAAAAGCACGATTCCCAAGAATCATTAAAAATATATTTCAAATGTGCTTTTGTCGTGCTTTTTACCTTTTTCATTAAATGGGGCGTCCAACATAATATTTTATGACTTTGGTTTATAATATTTTAATGACTTTTATAAAGTCTCATAATGAGGGCGCCAAAACCAAGGTGCTTTTATAAAGGTGACTTTAATAATAATTAAAAATACATAACTTAATTAAAAACCATCATTTTTCCATGCCATCTGAACTAGGAGGTCAAACATTGCATCCACAACACGTTCAAGTGCCCTACTATAATAGCAATACTGGACTTCAATGACAAGGTGACTTACTATAAATAGTAAGTGTGCATAATTGAGTCCCGAAACACCAACGAAGGCCAATCCTAAACAATACCATGCTCTGGAGAAGAAGAACAACTCGAAAACTGCCAATAGGACCCTCTAACCATGAGTAATAGCTTATGAGAGTCAAAGGATAGGCTAATTAATGAGATGTGGAGGTGAGCAAAAATGGGGACATTACATGTAATGAACAACCCCAATTTTTTGTTTGTTTGTTTGTTTTTTCCCTGATTCTTTCAACTGCTGTTTGTAATTTTCTGAGTTTGTTTTCAGGTTTCTTTGATGTTTTTTCTCACATGCCATTTTTTTATAAAATGATACCAAATGATATATAAACCAAAGCAAATGAAACATTCAAAGAACTAGCTGGAAATAACTTTCAGTCAATATAATAATCAGATTTTTCAATGGGCATTTTGAGAGCAGATTTACAATGTTTATATCAGAAAATTAGAGAGCCCTCAGACCTGGAAAGAAGCATAGCAGCAGCATGATAAACCCTCTTCAAAGCCAATGACCCGCAATATAAAAAGAACCTTCAATCTCCTTGATATGCACATCCAAACCCTTGTGTCTTAGCCTCCAAATGGCGGACTGAAGAGTCAACACCAGCCTCAAAACTTTCTGTTCTTCAGTCTCAAACCAGCCGCCCCTTCTGGGAACTCGACCTGCTCTAAGAAAATAAATACTTCACCAAAAAATCTGAACCAATACTTGAAATGATCGCCCTTGAGTGAGTCTTCAACAGATTAGATACCCATTTTGATAGCCTTCTTTATATCTGAGTTATGAGCAGAAATATGAGTCTCAGGTTTAGGAGAGCCATGCCTAGAAAAGTTTAGAAACTCACCAAAAACTTTAAAGATGCACACCAAACTGAAAACACCAACAAACCACACTAAAACCAACAGAAAACCAATCAAAAATACTGATAAATCTTCATCCTTTAAGCACAGTTGTGATCCCTGTATGAAATCACCCAACACCAGCCTGAGCAAGGTCTTTCACTACTGAGACTAGTCTTAGAATCTAAGGGTTTCTGTCCTTCAATCCCCTGGTTTCAAACTAGTGGCATATCCCTGTATTCTCAAACTCCAGCATATAAAAATAAGCCTCCAAAAAGACTTTTATGAGAAACTCTCAATTAGGGCGACCAGGCAACCCTAAAATCCACACCTCACTACCTTTAGCATTTTGATTTAATTTATTTTTAAAAACTCCTCCTTCATCACTTAGGTGCCCAAGGTGAGAATATTAAGATATAACTTTAAAAACAACTTTAAGTTGTAATACTAGGCGTCCATGGACACTTTTTAAAATTGCCCCCCTTATGACCCCCCTAATTAAAAAATATAAAGTCACTTTAATAAAGCACACATTTTGAGGCTAAATTCAAATATTTAAATGATTTTATCAAAGTGACTTTACCAACTGAATATGCTGCACGGACAAGTTTGACCTGGTCTAGTGTTCCTAAAATAGACTTTACTATTTTTAGTAAGTGCTAAAAATAGTAAATTACAATCCAAAGGCTCAAATTGGAGAGAGATTGATATCGCACCAAGACTCATTGTAGACAGTGAGCATCAAACTGGCCTTGCTAAAAATAGAAAGTCTCTTTGCAAACAACAAACCCAACACCCAAACTGGAATTGAGCCCCCTTAACTGAACCTCTTAGCCAACAGGGACTCTGGAATTGGCTAAAGGTGATGACCACTGCACAAAGGCTAGGAGGGGACATTACATTACAGTCCGCTCTCCTTGACATTGCTTGTCCCCAAGCAATTACCACTGCAAAGAAACACCACTCCACTTGGGGCCCAAGGGAAGACCTGTAGAATGTCCCTCATGTCTCCAACTGACTCCTGAAGCACCAACACAAGTATAACTGTCAAATCGTAATAACCAAGATCAACTCCAGTGTCATGTACCTCAGGAGCATGTACCACAAGAAGAAGCAACTTTGAAAATTGAAATGTTTTGCTTCCCTCATCTACGCAAGATAATGCATCATGCCAACTGTCTAGCTTATGCGCACTAGGATTGTGCATCAAGTACAAATCGTGTATAGGTGAATCAAAGACAAAACTGTAGGCGCTCCTCACCGTGTACACATTGTAAAACTCCTTCATGAGCCCTGTTTGGAATCCTGATGCACTAGAAGGATCCCAAACATTGCAATCATCGCCCAACTCTATACTAGTGTCAGGAGTGAGGTCAACATCAAACTTGAAGAGTGGATTGTCATAAACCAATCCAACATTGGACTCAAATAAAGGATTATTCACAAACTGCACATCCACTCCATGCTGAACTGAGTCATCCATCTCCAAATCCCAGGAGCAATGGGTAGAATCAAACTCCTCCTGAACAACCTCCTTCTCTCTCCTTCCGCCCTTCTCTCTACTGAGAGAGATAGAACACAAACTCCCGTCTGCAATTCCCCTCAACACGTAACCTCTACCCTTCATCTTAAACTTCATCTCCATTGTAGGTACGTTAAGGGTAAATCCTCCAATATCTTGGAGCCATTTCATGCCTAACACTATGTCCATCTCACCCATGCTAACCACATAATAGTTAGCTTGAAACTCATAGTCGTTCAATAGCAGAGTGAGATTACATATCCGCCTGGTGCAAGAAAGGGTAAATCCATCAGCAACCCTAACCCTGAATCCTGCAAAGTCTTCTGTCTGGAGTCTACCCCTGGCTACCAATCCCTCATCGATAAAATTATGCGTAGCTCCAGTGTTAAGCATAGCAATACAAAGCTGTCCATTAACAACTCCTCTGATTCTAAATGTAGCCCCTTTTTGTATATTAGTAAATAATGCTAAAGGAGACAATTTAGCATCTAGTCCAAACTCCGTAGAGGTTCTTCCAACCTCATCATCCTTTGGCAGCTTGTTGATCTAAATTTTTAGAATCAAAATCCTCATAGTGAACCCACATATATAAGGCTGGGCTTGCCCTTAGGTCTCAAAGGACAGTCATGCTCTTTGCTGTAGGGTCCTTTGCACCAATAACACAATTGTTTTTTCCTCAATTCATCTCGTGACTCTTCATCAACCTTAGTTGCTGATTTCCTTTTCTTATCAGTAGCTGGAGGTGAGTTCTCATCGGTAGGAAGAGTGATGGCTTTAGGTGAAAAATGCTTTTTTCGGAGCAGCCATTTCCATACTATGTGCTTTTTTCATGGCTTCCTGTAATGAAGGGGGATCAAAAGCCTTGATCCATCCTCTCATAGGCTCAAATAGCTCCTTTGTAAACAAGATAACTAACCTCCTCTCAGAGAAGCTAGGCATCATCACTGAAAGCCTCTGAAACTCACTGATATAAGCCTCCAAATTGCCCACCTGCTTGACTTGTGCAAGCTCTCCAAAATACAACTCAGGATCTTTCCTGTCAAAGCGCTCGATCAACTTGTTAGTAAACTCATGGTATGTTATGATGAGGTGATGCTGTAAGGTGACCATACCATGGTGCCACCAATCATGTGCCAAACTGTCTAAGTGCAATGTGGCAAACTTGATGGCTTCATCCTTCTGCATAGGCCTCAATGACAAATAATTATCCAATTTTTGCACCCACGATCGAGCAGTGCACTTGTCACTGCCATCGAAATGAGGCAAAGTGACCTTACTCATTGCCTGCTAAAAATCCTAAGTACCCTATGGAGCCTGTTGTGCCCGTTGTTCTGCTCTAACTCCACCACCACCTCGAGGCCTTTTTAGGTCTAGAAACTGATTAAGTGGTAATGCCTCCCTAATATCTGGAGCTAAGGACATATATTCTGCATAGTGCCTAGTGATATCTGTTTCAGTGGGTACATGGTGCTCTAGCACCTGAACCGGTGGAGGCTGTGGCTCCTCCCTAGGGGTAAAGGTAGGCTGGTTGGGCCTCAGTACTGAACCCATAGAAGAAGACGATTGCTGGAATACTCCACCATGTGTACCACTCGTCTGTCCTTGGTAACCTATTTGCTGCGGTGGCACAAACTGTCGCATGGCACCCATCAACTGCGACATCATATGCATCATATTGTCATACTGTCTCCTAGCTCTCGAGTCAGGAATGAGTGATTCTGCTCGCCCTTTATCTCTCCCAGCCATAGTGCCTGCAATGCTTTCCATATCACTACCACTACCTGAATTATGAAGCCCCAAAATGCCTGACATTGTCTCGCCTTCTGGTATGGGAGGTGGTTCCCACTGCTCAGTACCTCTGGTGTATTGTTTAAATTCTTTGCTCATGAACTACAATCTCACAAGATGGCAGGATGCTTGCTCTGATACCACTGTAAGAAGAGTTATTTTTTATGCAATTGCCTGACTGTTCCTTTTGTTGTTTTGGATGGTTTTGTATTTGTTTTGTGTTTTTAAGATATAAGATGCCAGGAAATGCAAAATGGAGAAATATACAAGTGTATGCAAAGAAACTAATAATGGTTGGAAAGTAACTATAGTAAATGCAGCAATCTCATCATATATATAATATATATTGCATTTATTTATCATTCAACTTTTAATACAAATCTCATACCCGGAATTGCTAATGCAAGATTATATACAAATCTGGAACTTAATTACAGCAATTGGCAATTTGTAACAGCAACAGAAATTCCTTTATCTTGGATGCCAAACAGCAATTGATGATTTTCCCACCATAGTAGTGTTGCTGTTCAACACTCTTAACTCAGCCACTCAAAATGACGGAGTTTTCAGTCCCTAATCCCAAGCGCTTTTCCCTAGAGATAAGACGCCCAGCCAAGAATGATAAGTATGGCCTGTAGAATTAAATGCAGCCCTAGCTGGAATTCACGTGGCTGTAGGTGAAGGCTGCTAGCAATAAACAAATCGATCTCCAATGGTTGTGCCTTCAGCAATCTGGAAATTACTTCTCAAACCCTTGAGATTTCTGAAGGTAATCACTTTTAATCTGCTCATTCAAATTCCCACGTGCCAAGAATAATATCTTATAACAGCAATGAGAATGTTCTTCAATGTTGATTTCCAAAACTTCTGATCTGCTATTGATAATTCTTCAGAAACTTGATGAAACTCCTCCAATAAGCACAATATTGACCACTGGATGTAGCCAATCCACAGAGCAGCCTTAAGATGGTATTGCACACCCTTAGGCAGCTGATCAATGAAGATACCACGTTCTCCAATGTCATGAAATTGCAGGATTTGCAGAAACCCTTGGTTCCTTCTCCTCACATGCTAAATTCTTCAAATGCCAAATGTTAAAATGTTCATAAGATGATCAATTTGCTTTTGTGGATGCTTTTTATACTTCACATGAAAAGCACAATTCCCAAGAATCATTAAAAATGTATTTCAAATGTGCTTTTGTCCTGCTTTTTACCTTTTTCATTAAATGGGGCACCCAACATAATATTTTATGACTTTGGTTTATAATATTTTAATGACTTTTATAAAGTCTCATAATGAAGGCGACAAAACCAAGGTGCTTTTATAATTTGTCTTTGAATAATTAATGGCCCCCACTGTTAATGAAGTTATAATATGACTTTATAATATGTACCTTTAATAACATTAATTATTATTAAAGCTAGCTTTTATAATAATTAAAAATACATAACTTCATTAAAAACCATCATTTTTCCATGCCGTCTGAACCAGGAGGTCAAACACTGCATCCACAACACGTTCAGGTCCCCTACTATAAATAGCAATACTGGATTTCAATGACAAGGTGATTTACTATAAATAGTAAGTGTGCATAACTAAGTCCCGAAACACCAACGAAGGCCAATCCTGAACAATACCATGCTCTGGAGAAGAAGAACAATCCGATAACTGCCAATAGGACCCTCTAACCATGAGTGATAGCCTACGAGAGTCAAAGGATAGGCTAATAAACGAGATGCAGAGGCGAGGAAAAATGGGGACATTACAGCAACTGCAAACATTTTAGGGCTTTTGCTGTACAAACTGCCACTGCTATTCTTTGGTAGACTGCAACTCTTTCCAGAAAGAAGTGATTTGATGTATTGAGCACTGCTAGTGGTGGGGGGGGGGCAGAGAGGCAAGGGGGAAGTTTTTTGCAGATCTATTGCTATCTTCTCATGGGGTCCTGCTGTCATTAGTTTTGTCATAGTCCAAACTCTAAAGGGAACAAAAGGAAATTATATAGGACTTTTAGTTATATTGAAATCTAACATTTTGATTTTTCTAAAATTAAATATATTATCAAACATATTTAAAAATTAAAAATACTTAGATTGGATTTATAAAATATTTAACTAGGGGTTTTAATTTATCAATTTATTTTGAATCTAATTTTAAATATCATAAATGCAGATATGTTTTTTAAGTATATTTTGTAATAAAATTATACTGAGGTAATTTTTAATGTAAAATTTGGATTTACTAACATTTTTTTGGTAGGTAAATTGTGGCCTTGGGGAGTCACTCCCATAAATATGGACCTTCCAGAAAATAAAAATTATGCATCAAACCCATAAATATGGGTGCGTTAAAATTTAATAAGAAGGCTGCAAATCCTATTAAGAGGGTAGCTAGACTGCTGGATACATAAGACTTCATCATAGAAATGATCTCATAAGGTGCCTTTCTCGTCCTGATTGGCATGAGAGTGAAGCCTCATTTTGTTGTTGGAATTGATGCTATTTGTGGAGAGAGATATCTTCTTTCTTCTGACTATCATAGTCCAACCATTCGAGTTACTTGGAGTAAGTGTGGGTTCTTGTTCACCAAGAGGTGTGTGAAGAGCACAAAAAGAGCACAAAAGATTTACTGAGAGGGGGGGGTGGGTGAATCAGTAAATCAATACAAACTTTCACTTTTTCAACTTTTTAAACAATCTTAAACTCTTATTAACATCAACCTTTTGATATGAATCAATGAAAACAAGTTGACACCAATTTATTGAAATGTTTAAATGACTTTTTACAAATGAAAGTAGGCACCAACCTACTTGAGTTATTTATGAAAGATTTAGTAGGCTACAACCTACAAGGAGCACCAACCCCTTTAACTATTTTAGTAGGCACCAACTTACAAGGAGCACCAACCCCTAATGGAAGACACCAACCTTGACTTGATGGATGAAAGATAATTGGCTTCAATCAGATCTGCACTCTCCCAATCCTCCAATCTGCTTTTTGTGATGAATAATCTCACTCTAAGCCCACACAAGAAGATGGGTTTCTGACTTGTATCACTTGTAATCTTCTTAACCACACTTCAAGTCTGAAATGAATGACAAATATATACTTTGTTCTAAGACTGCATCTCTTGGTGAAAGATCACATCTCTTGACTAATTGCACCTCTTCATTTGTGTGTATTAGTCTTAATTTTCAAATTATACCAAACTCTTTACTTTCTTAACTAGCAGCCGCACTAGTAGATTAAAGGAACACGTCCTTTGAAAAATGTGGCGACTTTGATTGAACATGTCCTTTGAGGAAATATTGTTGATGATAACATTCAGCTTCAGTCGCATTCTCCCAGCCTATTATTTATTGTTGATTAAATAAAGTAAATAATAGCTAAAGAGCTATTTAATTTATAGAGTCCTCTATCCATAAAGAGGTGCGATTTAATTTAATTGGCACTAGTTTCTATGTGTGCCAACTTTCTCTCTATTGGTTGCGTCCTAAATAGAAAAGGCATTTCTTATTGGAGGCCGACCTCCTATCTTTGTAATTATATTTTGTATAATGGCCGACCTATCTCTTGAAGAGGTGCGACCTCTCTATCAATATGTATATATAGAAGATCACTTCACTCCTTTAATCATCAAGCAAGTTCGATTCATTCCTTCATTCAAGTGCGAATTTAATCAAGAGCAGATTGCGAATTTCTTCAAGGACAGATTTAGATATCAAGGAAGTGCAGATCATTATCTGTCATTGCATCTAGTGTAGGTGCTGAATATTGGCCTTGTGATTGGCCTCATTGTAAAGCGAATTGTTGCCATTATTTATATAGATAAGGGAGATCTTTGTTGCTGGGTTTTTCTCCCTCAAGTGGAGGGTTTTCCCAGGGTATCTGCTGTGTTATTGTGTCTGATTTTGAATTAATTTCTGTGCATACAATCTGATCATTAAAATTTACATGGTATCAGAGCGGGTTTGAGAGGATCGTGATCAGATTATTTCTAATCAGCATACCCTTCTTGTTCATTTGTCTACATCTAGTTCAAGATGGTGAACGGTTTGAAGATTGAGGATAGACTCGAGGGAGCATCTAACTTCACTTCATGGAGATTCAGGATCATGCTTACCTTGCGTGAAAATGACTTAGGTGAGTTCGTGGAGTCTAGTGTTCCTGAACCTGAGGAGGAAGAAGAGAAGTTGCAGTGGGTGAAGAAAGATATTAAAGCAATGAAAATATTGGTTGATTCCGTCAAGGATCATATTGTGCCTATCGTCTCTAAGTTGAAGACAGCGAGAGACATGTTCAAAACATTGGAAGAGATGTATGAAATCAACAATACTAGCCAAGCGCTTGCACTGAAGCAACAACTTCATCATGTGAAGATGGCGAAAGGTGAATCAATGATTGCATACTTTATGAGGAGTGCAGATTTGAGAGATCAACTCTCGACAATAGGGCATATGGTTGATGACAAAGACTTGACTATGCTTGCTCTTAATGGTCTACCTTTGTCTTGGGAATCTTACATTTAGGGAATCAGTGCAAGATCAAAATTGCCTAAGTTTGATCGCCTAAGATCAGATTGCATTCAAGAGGAATCAAGGTTGGTGGCAAGAGGCATTGGTTAAAGTTCAAAGAATGAAGACATTCATGTTCTCGCCTCCCATGCTTCAAAGAAGAAAGGAAAAGATGGAGGGAAAGGATTCTTTAAGAGGAATCGGGACAAGGGAAATGATGATGCACCTCCATTCAAGAAGAAGAGGGATATGTCCAAGATTCAATGCTTTAGGTGTGATAAGTTTGGGCACTTCGCCAAGTATTGTCCAACTAGACCTAAGCAACAAGTTACTGTTGCGGATGTTGATGATGCTTCTCCGCAAAAGGATTCAAGTGAATATTTGTTCTACTCAGCACTGGCAGGCAGTGTACTTAACGACACCAACACTTGGCTGATCGACAGTGGTGCTTCACGACATATCACTGGTTTTAAGGAGCACTTATCAAGTTTGGTGGAGAAGGAGTCTTCCGAGCAAGTCATTATTGGAGATGATGCTAGCTACTCCGTGAAAGGATTTGGGACCTCTTCACTTCATTTGGATTACGGCATCACACTTTAGTTGAGTAATGTTCTTTATGTTCCTGGAATCAAGCGCAATCTTATTTCTATTTCAGCCTTGGAAGATAAAGAATATCATGTTGCCTTCTCCAAAGGAAAAGTTCTAGTGTGGATGGAGAACTCTAGCTTCAAGGATGCTCAAGTAATTGGAGTTAGACATGAAAGTCTTTACAGGGTCTGCACACGTCCTTTACAAGCGTTGGTTCATGATTCTTCAAGTCTATGTGATCTTTGGCATCGGAGATTGGCTCACCTACACTTCCGAGCCTTACCTATCATAGAGAAGATGGTGTTGGGCCTTCCTAAGTTCAACCAGGAGCAAAAAGGTACTTGCAAGGGCTGCGCTTTGGGTAAGAATATAAAAGCCCCTTTTCATAGTAGAGAAAATAGATCTAAGTGTATTTTAGACCTTATTCATTCTGATTTATGTGGTCCTATGTCTGTTGCGTCTTCGAGTGGATTCTTGTATTATGTTCTTTTTATTGATGACCACTCTAGGAAGACTTGTATTTATTTTTTGAAAACTAAAGAGTCTGAGGAAGTATTAGATAGGTTTAAGGAATTTAAAGCCTTGGTAGAAAATCTTTCTGGTAAAAGAATTAAGGTCCTCAGATCTGATAATGGTGGAGAATACACTTCTGGCAGTTTTTGGAATTTTTGTATTGATGCAGGGATTAAGAGGGAGTTCTGTGTCCCCTATAATCCTCAACAGAATGGTGTTGCGGAAAGAAAGAACAGGACAATCGTGGAAGCAGCGAAGGCCATGATCCATCATCAAGATTTGCAAACCTTCTTATGGGCAGAAGCTTCCAGGACGGCTGTATATGTTCAGAACATAAGTCCTCATAAGATCTTGGAGAATATGACTCCGGAGGAAGCCTTTATAGGAAAGAAGCCTGAAGTCGGTCATTTGAGGATCTTTGGATGTCTTGTCTATGTTCATGTTCCAAAGGAAAAGAGAACTAAGTTGGAGCCTTCTGGCAAGAAGGGAATATTTGTGGGCTACAGTGAGACATCAAAAGCCTACAAAACATACATTCCAGGACAGAAGTTGATCGAGATCAGTAGGGATGTCACATTCGAGGAAGATGTTGCATTCAGGAGATCAAGGGGGGATTCATATGGAGATCGATAATGAAGAATCTCCTCAGGATATGGAAGTTGACCATACTCCTGAGATTCAGAGGGAGACTTCAAAACCAAAAGAAGATATTGATTCAGTTGAACCCTTGGAACCTACTGATGGGCCTACTGACATTGTAGTTGGGAGAAAGAGACCTCTATGGGCCAGGCGTACTATGCAAGAGGCTGAAAGTTTTGCAGCTCCTAGAGGCACATTCAGAGAAAGTAAAAGGCCTCATAAGTTCTCCAGTTATGTTGCCTTAATGAGTCAGATTATAGAATCCGAGCCTACCTATGTTGAGGAAGCATCCAGTCATCAGGTTTGGAGAGATGCTATGGCAGAGGAATATCAATCAATTCTTAAGAATGATGTTTGGGACATTGTTCCTAGACCCGAGGGCAAGTCCGTGGTATCTTCTAAATGGCTCTTCAAGATTAAGCATGCTGCAGATGGGAGCATTGAGAAGTACAAGGCAAGATTTGTGGTTCGTGGGTTTTCTCAGAAAGAGGGAGTTGATTATGAAGAAACATTTGCTCCTATTGCTCGCTACACTTTAGTCAGAACCATCATTGCTATTGCTGCATCTAGAGGATGTAAGATTCACCAGATGGATGTGAAGACAACCTTTCTCAATGGAGTAATTGAGGAAGAAGTTTATATAGAGCAACCTGATGGATTTGAGGTTCATGGGAAGGAGTCACATGTTTGCAAGCTGAAGAAGGCCTTGTATGTTCTTAAGCAGGCTCCTCGTGCATGGTACGAAAGGATTGATCGGTACCTGTCAAGTTTGGGCTTCTTGAAGAATGATGCTGATTCAAATCTCTACTTCAAGGTAATCAATGGTGATGCATTAATTTTGGTTTTATATGTTGACGATCTGATCCTTATTGGAGAAGATCACTTGATTCTTGAATGTAAGGAGTTGACTTCTGAATTTGAGATGAAGGACCTTGGGCTCATGCATTACTTCCTTGGCTTAGAAGTCTGGCAGAAACCAGATGAGATGATTCTAAGTCAAGGGAAATACACCATTGATATACTCAAGAGATTCGGTATGATGGATTGCAAATTCATGTCTACACCCATGGAGACCAACCTTCATAAGTTGAAGGAAGCTACAGCTAATTCAGACTTGGTGGATCCTACATTGTACAGACAGCTAATTGGATCATTGGTGTATCTAGTTAACACTAGACCTAATATTTGCTATGCAGTGAGTGCACTTAGCCAGTTTATGTGTGATCCGAGACAGATACATCTTGTTGCAGCTAAACATATCCTGAGATACTTGCGTGGCACAGTTGGATATGGGTCGAGGTATTCTTCAGATGCAGATTTGGAGTTACATGGTTTTACTGATTCTGATTAGGCAGGTTGTGTCACAGATCGGAAGAGCACTTCTGGTTGTTGCTTCAGTTTGGGTTCTGCTATGATTTCCTGGTGCAGCAGGAAGCAGTCATCTGTAGCATTGAGTACAACAGAGGCAGAGTATATTGCAGCTTGTATGGCAACTCGGGAAGCAGTGTGGCTTCGTAAGCTCCTTGCGGATTGTTTGGACAATCAATGGAGCCTACTATCATTCATTGTGATAATCAGAGTTGTGTGAAGCTTTCTGTCAATCCTGTGTTCCATGACAGAACCAAGCACGTTGAGATCAAGTACCACTACATGAGAGATATGGTATCGCGGAAGGCTGTACAGTTGAGGTACATCAGCACTGATGAGTAGACGACAAATATTCTCACCAAGCCTCTCGCTAGGATAAAGTTTGTGTACTTTCAAGACAAGCTTGGTATGGTGGAGAATCCAACCTTGACTGAGTAAGAGTCTCAGTATCAGTGAGCATGTTTAATGAGTTCTTCTCTGTGAGAGAAGTTTGAGGTGAAATCCCTTGTTAATGCATTTTCCTCTGAGACGGAGGAATTTGAGGTGCAAGCCCTTGTTAATGCATTTCTCTTTGAGATTTGAGGTGAAAGCCCTTGTTTCCACCCTCTGAGCTGAGTCATGGTGGATGTCATGTGTGTGACTCCATGACATATTATTGTACTTGTGTTTCACCCTCTGAGAGAGTCATGGTGAAAGTCACGTTGAGGTGACAACATCACGCAAGTGATGAACACTTGTACCTACCATAGTATGGTTGTAGCCATTATGGTTGATATCGTGTTGAGGCGATATCTAATATCACAATGAGGTGATATTCTTCTTTTCACATTTGGTTGTAGCTAATGTGATGGACATCATGTTGAGATGATAGGTCCTGTACAGCTGGAAGTCTACTCCCTAGTTGAGAGGGAGTGTTGATGATAACATTCAGCTTCAGTCACATTCTTCCAAACTATTATTTATTGTTGATTAAATAAATTAAATAATAGCTAAAGAGCTATTTAATTTATAGAGTCCTCTATCCATAAAGAGGTGCGATTTAATTTAATTGGCACTAGTTTCTATGTGTGCCAACTTTCTCTCTATTGGTTGCGTCCTAAATAGAAAAGGCATTTCTTATTGGAGGCCGACCTCCTATCTTTGTAATTATATTTTGTATAATGGCCGACCTATCTCTTGAAGAGGTGCGACCTCTCTATCAATATGTATATATAGAAGATCACTTCACTCCTTTAATCATCAAGCAAGTTCGATTCATTCCTTCATTCAAGTGCGAATTTAATCAAGAGCAGATTGCGAATTTCTTCAAGGACAGATTTAGATATCAAGGAAGTGCAGATCATTATCTGTCATTGCATCTAGTGTAGGTGCTGAATATTGGCCTTGTGATTGGCCTCATTGTAAAGCGAATTGTTGCCATTATTTATATAGATAAGAGAGATCTTTGTTGCTGGGTTTTTCTCCCTCAAGTGGAGGGTTTTCCCAGGGTATCTGCTGTGTTATTGTGTCTGATTTTGAATTAATTTCTGTGCATACAATCTGATCATTAAAATTTACAAATATGGTGACTTTGATTGAACATGTCCTTGAAACCACGTCCCTTGAAAAGGCATGACCTTTGAAGAAATATCCTGAAAGATGTTGTTGAAGGGATACATGCGCTGGTTTTAGAGACGCATCTCTTCACACCAAAACCCGTGTTAGTTTCTTTCCACTAAACAATATTTGTCTTAATTTGTTTTCAACATGCCTTGACCATGAAACAATGCGACTTTGTTTAGCAATACATTTAATCGAATTTAGGACGCCTTGTGTTTTAGTTAACACGTTATTTAGCAATACATTTAATCGAATTTAGGACTTCGATTCAGATCTGCAGACTTCAAATCAGTTTAGTCAATACGACTTTGTGCACAAACATGTCATGAAGCTTGCAATCTGTAGGATTTCAATCTCATTCGTTCCTTCCTAGAAGAGCATCGAGTAGTTCTTGAAATGAGTTTTGATCACTACTCTTGCGCGTCATTTCGAACTAAAATTAACTGATATGAACTTATCAGATTTTGTTCAATTCTGAGTGCCAATTTTGAGTGTTGAATGTTAATCTGATCTGTAGTCCATTGAATTGAATGATCTTCAATAGGCTTGACTACAAATTCTGAGTGATCTGATTAAGATCTTTAGACTAAATATACATCATACCATGATCTTCAAACTGAATATACCATGTTCTTCATTTGACATCAATGACAAAACTTCTAACAATCTCCCCCTTTGTCATTGATGGCAACTTGATCCTCCTTTTTTTGCTCCCCCTGTGTCCAATTTCTCCCCCTTTGACATCAATGGCAAGGGGTTTTCTAACAATGCTTTGCCTTGTGTTCCATGAAGCTACAAGATATTGTGCGTAACTTCCCCTGAATGTATGCTTCCATTAATCAATTTGATGGATGTGGGACAACTCCCAATTTGTCCCTTAGATACTCAAATGCATCCCTTGGTAGTGGTTTGGTGAATATATCAGCAATTTGTTCTTTTGTAGCTTTGTATTCCAAACACACTTGTCCTTCTGCCACTTGCTCTATTAAAAAGTGATACTTGATAGGTATATGCTTGGTTCTTGAGTGCATCACTGGATTCTTGGAGATGTTGATTGCACTTGTGTTGTCACAATAGATAGTGCAAGGATGATTGTATTCCACCTTAATGTCTTTTAAAGTTTGCCTCATCCACAAAAGTTGAGTGCAACATGCTGCTGCTGCCATATATTCAGCTTTTGCAGTAGATAGAGAAATTGATTCTTGCTTTTTGCTCATCCAAGATACTAAGTTCCCTCCAAGGAAGAAGGCTCCTCCACTCGTGCTTTTTCTATCATCCACATTGCCTGCTCAATCGGCATCTGTGAATGCTTCAAGAGTGAAGTCTTTGCTGCTAGGATACCATAGACCATATTCCATAGTGCCTTTCAAATACTTGAATATCCATTTTATTGCATGAACATGTGTTTCTCTAGGTGCAGCTTGAAATCTTGCCACCATTCCAACAACTTGCATCATGTCAGGTCTTGTAGCAGTCAGGTATAATAAACTTCCAATCATGGATTGATAAAGTGTTTGATTGACTTCTTGGGATTCATCTTCTTTGCTTAACTTGCAACTTGTAACCATGGGGGTACTCATAGGATTGCAATCTTCCATCCTAAACTTCTTTAACATTTCCTTCACATATTTATTTGAGAGATGAAAATTCCTTTGCTAGATTGTGAAATTTGTAGCCCAAGGAAGTAGGATAGTTCTCCCAACATTGACATCTCAAACTCCTTTTGCATACATGAGGAGAATTCTTTGCACATTTTGTCCATGCCTCCACCAAAAATGATGTCATCTACATACACCACTACAATCAATAAATGTCCATCCTCTTCTTTGATATATAGATTGCTATCCACATCTCTTTTGAATCCTTGTTCTTTGAGGTATTTGTCAAGTCTAGAGTACCATGCTCTTGGGGCTTGTTTGAGCCCATAGAGAGCTTTCTTCAATTTGCACACATAATCCCTGTTTTCTGATTGAAGGAATCCTTCAGGTCGTTCAATATAAACCTCCTCCTCTAGGTCTCCATTGAGAAAAGTAGATTTGACATCCATTTGATATACCTTGAATTTCTTGTGACTTGCATAGGCTAGAAACATTCTAATTGCTTCAATCCTTGCAACTAGTGCAAATGTTTCTTCAAAGTCCACTCCTTCAACTTGAGCATAGCCTTTGCACACTAACCTTGCTTTGTTCCTTGTGACTTGACCATCATCATTTAGCTTTTCCTAAAGACCCATTTTGTGCCAATTATGTTCTTGTCTTTTGGTCTTGGGACAAGTTCCCAAATATCATTTTTCTCTATTTGATCCAACTCTTTGTTCATTGCACCAATCCAACATTTGTCTTTGCTTGCTTCTTCAAAGGTTTTGGGCTCAACTTTGGACAATAGTGCTACATGACAATCTTCATTATAACTTATCATTTTCCTTGTAGATCTACATCTATCTTGAAGGATCAATTCTTCATGATGGTTCTTTTGCACAAACTTGGAAGTTGTCTTTGGTGTCTTCATGGGAGTCTTTTGTGGAAATTCTTCCTTTGTCTCCTCTTTTTCATCTTCTTTGTCTTCATCACTCACGGTTTGAACATAATGATAGCTTTGTTCAACTTCTTTGAATTGCTTTCCTTCATCGACTCTTACTTTGGCACTTTCAACTATTTTGTGAGTTCTTTTGTTGTAGCATCTGTATGCCTTACTCTTTGATGAATAACCAAGAAAGATTCCCTCATCTGCTCTTGCATCAAATTTGCTCAAGTCTTCTTCATCTCTTCTAATGTAGCAAGTGCTTCCAAAGATCTTGAAATACTTGGCAGTTGCTGGTCTCCCTTTCCAAAGTTCATAGGGTGTCTTGTCATTGTTCACTCTAATTTGTGCACGATTCAAGATGTAGACCGCTGTGTGAATTGCTTCCTTCCAAAAGGAATCTGCTATCTTTGATTCATTGAGCATTGCTCTTGCCATTTCTTGAACTGTTCTATTCTTTCTTTCTACAACCTCATTTTGTTGAGGGGTTCTTGCTGCAGAAAATTGTCTTTTTATCCCATGTTCTATGCAGAAATTTTCAAATTCATTTGATGTAAATTCACCTCCTCGGTTTGATCTAAGGCACTTTATCTTTGTATTTGCTTCATTTTCATCCAACTCTTTAAAAGCTTTGAATTTCTCAAAGGATTCAGATTTTTCTTTTAAGAATGTAACCCAAGTCATTCTTGAGAAATCATCAATTAGCAGCATAAATATCTCTCCCCATTCGTACTCCTGGTTTTGGTTGGTCCACAAAGATCGGTATGTATGAGTTCCAATGGCTTTGATGAAGAGTGTTCCTTAGGCTTGAAACTTGATCTTGTTTGCTTTCCAAGTTGACACTCCTTACAAATGATGTTGGAAGGCTTTGCTATTCTTGGCATATATCTTACAACATTTGATTTACTAACTTTGACAATATTATCAAAGTTGAGGTGGCCTAGCCTTTTGTGCCACAACCAGCTCTCATCCTCTTGTACCAAGTTGCAACTTTCACAACTTATTTCCTTTAGAATATACAAATTGTGTTTTCTATCAGCTTGTGCAATTAGTTTTCCATCTTTCTTGATTTCACATTTTTTAGAATGAAATGTGATACTATGCCCTTGATCACAAAGTTGGCTAACACTTAGTAGATTTTCTTTTAAGCCTTTAACATATAAAACATTTTCTGTTTTTGTTCTACCATTGTTTAGGCTAAGTTTTCCTTTTCCTTTTATTTCTTTTCTTGAGTTATCACCAAATCTTACCGTTCCTTCATCAGTTGGTTCAAGAGAGATGTACTTGCTTATGTCACCTGTCATGTGCTTTGAACACCCACTGTCAATGTGCCATCTATCCTTTTTATTTTCTGCATGTAAGGCTGTTTGAATGAACATGGATTTCTCCTTCTTCCACACTTTGGATGGCTTTTAATGGACTAGTCTTCTTTCTTATTTTGCTTTGGAGAATTATTAAAAACTGTCCTACACACTTGTGCCTTTTGCCCAAAGTTATTACAGTTGTAGCATATTCTATTAAAGTCCATTAAGGGTGTGAATGGGTTATAGTTTCTCCTAATGTAACTAGGAATATTCTTTGCTTTATTTTTACAACTTAAGGCCTTGTGGCCAAACTTGTTACATAGAAAACAATAACCATTAAAAGCATAAAAGTGCCTAGTATTAAGTTTTCTTTTGGGATCAACACTTTTCCAATCTCCTTCGGTTTTCTTTGAGAAGGTCTTGGTTTCTTCTTTGGAATTTGTGACCTTGGATTGTCTTTCAAAACTACCCCCTGTTTTATCATGAAAAGATTTTTGAGCCTTCATGAGCTCATTCAACTTGGTGGAGCTTTCATCAAGCTTTGTGTGTTGCTCCTTTGTCTTCTCCAACTCCATCTTTAGCATAACAATTTCTTGCTCCAGCTTGTCACATTCCATCTCTTTTGTATTAAGCTTGTTCTTAATTTCTCCTTCACTTCTTTCAGCTTCCATAATTAGAGCCCTCAAGTCTTCAATAGTTTTGCTTGATTCTTCCATGTCTTTTGTCATCCCCTTTATCTTCATTTTGTGCTTGGTAACCACCTCCTTTAATTCTTCATTTTTCTTGTATACATAGTGAAGTTCTTCCTGAAGATCTGCTTCTTCTTCATACTTGCAGTTTGTGTCTTCTTCTGCCATGAATAAGATTTCTTCCTCATCATTGCTTAGGCAATCTTCACTTTGTTCTTCAGAAGTGCTGCTATCTTTCTTTGAGTAGAAACTCTTTTTTGTGTTTTTGAGATTTCTTCTTTGAGTTGTATTTGGAATTCTTCTTTCCCTTTTTCTTGGTGCTGATTTCCTTTTCATCTTCACTTGAGTTGCTATCATCTTGAGGACATTTTGAGGCATAATGTCCAATCTTCCCACAATTGAAGCACTTAAAGGGGAATTTTCCTTTATATTTCCCTTTTCCTTTCTTAAGCTTTCCCATGAAGTAGGCTTTTGCTTCATCACTTGATTTATCACTTGGTTCTTCATGCTTGGTTTTGCCCTTTTTGGATGCTTTGAATGAGACTTCCTTTTGTGGTGATCTCCCTTCAATCCTCATCTCATAGGCAGCAAGGATCCCATGTAGTTCATCTTTTGTTAGCTGGTCTAAGTTTGTCAATTCTTCCAATGCTGCAACCTTGGCCTCAAACTTTGTGGATAGAGATCTTAGAATTTTATCAACAATAAAAGCATCATCAATTTCTTCACCAAGTCCTCTCATAATGTTCACCGTTTCATCAACACGAAGAAAGTATGAGGCTATGTCTTCATCTTCATTCATTTTGAGAGTTTCCAACTTTCTTCGATGAGTTTGTAGCTTTTCCTTTTTTACTTTGGCATCTCCTTCATAGATATTTTGAAGCTTGACCCATATATCTTTTGCTGATTTGCAACGCATGACCTTTGTAAATTCAGAATCTGTTAGGCTGCAAAGAAGAGCATGCTTTGCTTTGGCATTGTTTTCACTTCTCTTTTTCCCGACTTGATCCGTTGGAGGGGTTGCTAGAGGTGTACACCCATCAACAACAAATTGCCATACATCAAACCCAAGGGCATTCAAATAGGCTTCCATTTTGATACTCCAAAATGCATAATTAGTCCCATTAAAGATGGGTGCTTTGGCTGTATTGTTGTTATCAGCCATAAGTGCTCTTAAGGATCTCCTTCAAGTGGTTAGGCTTTCAAGAAGGACCTCATTTTGATACCAATTGAAGAGCACAAAAGATTTATTGAGAGGGGGGAGGGTGTGGGGGTGAATTAGTAAATCAATACAAACTTTCACTTTTTCAACTTTTTAAACAATCTTAAACTCTTATTAACATCAACCTTTTGATATGAATCAATGAAAACAAGTTGACACCAATTTATTGAAATGTTTAAATGACTTTTTACAAATGCAAGTAGGCACCAACCTACTTGAGTTATTTATGAAAGATTTAGTAGGCTGTTACAACCTACAAGGAGCACCAACCTACAAGGAGCACCAACCCCTAATGCAAGGCACCAACCTTGACTTGATGGATGAAAGATAATTGGCTTCAATCAGATCTGCACTCTCCCAATCCTCCAATTTGCTTTTTGTGATGAATAATCTCACTCTAAGCCCACACAAGAAGATGGGTTTCTGACTTGAATCACTTGTAATCTTCTCAACCACACTTCAAGTCTGAAATGAATGACAAATATATACTTTGTTCTAAGACTGCATCTCTTGGTGAAAGATCACATCTCTTGACTAATCGCACCTCTTCATTTGTGTGTTAGTCTTAATTTTCAAATTATACCAAACTCTGTCCTTTCTTAACTAGCAGCCACACGAGCAGATTAAAGGAACACGTCCTTTGAAAAATGTGGCGACTTTGATTGAACACGTCCTTTGAGGAAATATGGCGACTTTGATTGAACACGTCCTTGAAACCGCGTTCCTTGAAAAGGCATGACCTTTGAAGAAATATCCCGAAAGATGTTGCTGAAGGGATACACGCGCTAGTTTTAGAGACACATCTCTTCACACCAAAACCCGTGTTAGTTTGTTTCCACTAAACAATATTTGTCTTAATTTGTTTTCAACGCGCCTTGACCATGAAACAATACAACTTTGTTTAGCAATACATTTAATCGAATTTAGGACGCCTTGTGTTTTAGTTAACACATTATTTAGCAATACATTTAATCGAATTTAGGACTTCGATTCAGATCTGCAGACTTCAAATCAGTTTAGTCAATACGACTTTGTGCACAAACACGTCATGAAGCTTGCAATCTGTAGGATTTCAATCTCATTCGTTCCTTCCTAGAAGAGCATCGAGTAGTTCTTGAAATGAGTTTTGATCACTACTCTTGTGCGTCATTTCAAACTAATATGAACTGATATGAACTTATCAGATTTTGTTCAATTCTGAGTGCCAATTCTGAGTGTTGAATGTTAATCTGATCTGCAGTCCATTGAACTGAATGATCTTCAACAGGCTTGACTACAAATTCTGAGTGATCTGATTAAGATCTTTAGACTGAATATACATCATACCATGATCTTCAAACTGAATATACCATGTTCTTCATTTGACATCAATGACAAAACTTCTAACAGTGTGGGGGCTTTGTCATGAATAGTAGAGGCCAAACATCCACTCGCTGAAGGATTAGGAGGAGACTTGATTGTTATAGGATGAGGGGGCTTAGATTGAGTCAAAAAGGAATCTGAGGGAGCACTAACTGAAGAAACTTCTGAAAGGTAATCATCCATGACATCCTCCCTATTTGTAGGAAAAATATGATGGTGGCTAAGTGCCCTTGCTAGCAGGTTGCTTGTTTCACTGTATTGGCTGAAGGAGAGAATTTTGAACAATCATCCACCACATGCCCTGTACTGTAGCACTATTTGTACTTGAATTCTTATCCTTCATAATACACCAATTGGTTCCAAATTTTTTTGCCAACTGTGATTCCAATTTCTGCTTGCAATTGTTTGGTCAAATCCAATTCAACCAAAATATGCACAGATGTGAAAGAAGATAGGAATTCGTTCAGTTCTGGCCCTGTGATAAAATTTCCTAAGGTATTGCCAATAGAGGAGAGGTTGGAATAGCCCCACGACTGCAGTGGTAGGTTGGAGAGCCCCACCCAAATTGGAATAATAGTAAATGACTCAATAAGAGGGTTAAATTTTGGGTACCGTGGTCTCAGACAAGTAAAATTTGTCTGATGCTCAAGGCCTCTTCTGAAGCGGCAAATTCTTGTCCTTCGGCTTCGGAGTGGTACAAAACACATAAATAAAACCTTTTGCACATGGCCTAGTGTGAATATTCCCTCTCAATAGAGGTCGCTAGGTTTTCAAAATTCATTTGTGCAAAGATGCCAAGTTTGGCCAAAAGTTTAATAAATTTTAAAAAATGCATTTTCACTACATTTTATTGATTTTGTTAATATTGAATGTTAATAAATATTTATCAACATTCTATATTATTAAATGATAATTTAATAATTATTGTAACATCATAACACAAATTTAATAAATATGAATTATAAATTATAAATATGAATTTTATAGTTTCACGTTATTTCATATGTTTTAACTTGTTTATGTAATCATGTTTTACATGTTTGGACATCTTTTTGTATAGTTTTCATTTCTATTTGGTAATGTTCATGTATTTTGACAAGTTTGTAGGTAGATTTCTTAAACTGGAAATAAAATTTTACAAAAAATGAAGAATTATATTATTTGAACTTGATGATTTTTGTTTTTTGTTTTGTTCTTAACTGATTTTTATCAGATTACGATCTGGCTCTTAATTTTTTTCTTGCTGAACTTGAACATGAATATGAACCTTGTGACTTGGTAATGCACCATGGGCTTTGACTCCAAATATATATCTTAATTATATTAATATCCAGAAACAGTAGATTAAAGGTATAAACCTGCAAGAAATGATGATAGAGTAAACACACATTATTGCTATATACTACAATTATGGAGAGCAAATATAAATTGGCAACTTGTTCGTTCAAAACATGTCGTAATTAACTATATTGCTAAATATACAACAAAAGCTAATAAGTGTTTGGAAATGTATCACCAAATGTTGATATGGCCTGCAAACATTAAAAACCTGGAAGATTAAGCAGCAAGAGTGTACAAATGGCTTTTAATGGAAACCGTTGTAGAAAGAGACATGGGAGCCTCCATTATAAGAATGTAGCAGAATATTTGCCTACTTCAATGTATCCACACCCATACAAGTTGAGATTGGTCAAGACAAAGGGAAAATAAACTCTTGTCACTTGTAAGTGTTATGTGGAAATTGATTATAATGTTGCTTCATTGGATTAATGTAGTTTGAAACTTGGAACTCAATACCAATATGACCATGAGTCTTTTGTTGATCACTTTTGCAAGATCCTGTGGCTGCAAAGTATAAGTTCAAATATTCTATTATTCCTTTAAACATGTTAAACATGTCAATCTCCAAAAGTTTGGACTCCTTATATCATTGGGAAGTTAGGGTAGGTGATCCACACAAGCTCCCACTTTTAGCCATCAAATTCCTTGTTGATTTTTTGGGAGGAATCTAAAGGGATTCCTCCTTTTGATTTTCATCTAGTGTTCAATTGATATTGTGTTAGGTTTATAGTTGCCCAATTGCCTGCTATATCACATTACATCCACTAAGGGTGCTGATATAGAGCGCCTAATTTAGCAAATTGTTAGTGGAAGGAAAGATTCAAACCCATGCTGCTCCTTTTGGATCTCTAGCTCTTGTGGTGCTAAAGGAACATAACTAGTTCTATGGAGCTAAGTATTTCACTATCGTTGTGCTTTTGGATATCACCAAGTTTGCATGGGGTTTTATGATAGTTGGAAAATGTTATGAATTACTTAGTCAAAGAGCTTGCAAAAATATATTACATCCACAAGATTGCAAGAGTGAAATATAGTAAATTATTTGCAATAGATTGAGCCACTTTGAAGGGGCAACCTCCAAAAGTCTTTGACAAGAGTGAATTTTGCAAATTATTGTCTAGAACCATAACAAGACTCGCCAGGACTCGAAGAGTCTCGAGTCGAGTCACCCCAACCAAGTTTGGGGGACTCGGACTTGGTTGAGTCCAGACAAGTCCTGGTGAGACTTGTCGAGTCTATCAGACTCGTCAGACTCGCCGAGTCCGGGTGAGTCTCGGTAGACAGACTCGTGCAGGTAGGTTTGAAAAGTGCAAAAAAAACATAAAATTTAAAGTTAAAACTTGTTTTTTTTATTACTTATTGTGAATGCAAAAATTAAAATGATGTACGCCATGAAGATTTGTATGGTTTTGGAGGTCTTAATTTGGGCTTGGCCCCGGACCCTGCAAGGGGCAATGCCCCTCGACCCCATTGGGGGCGTTGCCCCCAGACCCCCATGAGGGGCGTTGCCCATCAACCCTAATGTGGGCATTGCCCCCAGACCCTCATGAGGGGCATTGCCCCCTCAACCCCATTAGGGGTGTTGCCCCCAGACCCCCATGAGGGGCGCTGCCCCTGTTGCCCCCAAACCCCCATGAGGGGTGTTGCCCCTCAACCCCACTGGGGGCACTACCCCCAAACCCCAGCAAAATGTGCTGCCCCTCAACCCCGTTGGGGCAATTGCCCTCAAACTTGAGATTATGGGGCAATTGCCATAGAGTTTGGACCTCTTAGGATGTTCTTAGGACCTTAGTATGCAGGTTCTCAGGATCTACCCTGGAATAATGAGATTTCCTCAATACACAAGTGGCATGTGAGACGTTTTAGGATGAGTGGGGAAATAGAAAATTGCCTTAGTGCACATGTATTCACTTGGGATGGTTTCTTGGAGAATTGAGGCCTGATTGTGTTCCCTGCTTATTTATGTGGTTTTATGTTAGTACATTGTTAAGTTGTTTGCTCCAGTAGGTGTAAGATTTGATTATAAATCCTGTCTATGATGAGATGGTTGTCTGAATGGTGGTATAGTAAGAAATGGAAAAGAATATGGGTTGACCAAAAAATCATTTGTTGAAAATTGAAATTGGACTCAATGATATTATCTTCTTCATTACTCATGGAACTTTGCACCCATTGTGATAGTGACTAGGAGGAAGATCGGATGCACTTCCTTTGTTTGGCATTGAGGAAGGCCAATGGATTAGCTATGGAAAGAGTATACAGTGTATGCTATCCTATCCCTGTTTATTCTAATTATGATTCTCTAACTAAAAGAATTTGGTTGTATTATATGCAAAATGGTATTTTAAAAATGTTGTGTTTTACTAGATTTAAACTAGGAGTAAGCTGAAGCTGTTTTCTTGCCAAGAGGCTGAAGATAGAATTAGGAACCTGTGGAATCTAGATTTGTTTACTGTCGAATGAGAGAATATTCAAAGTGAATGAAATTATAATAGAATTCCAGAGAGAGCCCTCCTCTCTGACCTGTGTGCAAGTTAAATCTCTTGGATTACTATTGTATTGAATGAGCATGTATATTAAATAATACTTTGTAATGAAGTAAAAGACCTTATGGCTGAAATAGATTAGAATGCTGATAAGTATAATCCAAAACTCAAATGATTTGTCTTTCTGAGGAAGGAATCTTAGCAAAATCCCTCTAATGGGCTGAGAGATACCGTGAACATTTTGCTTATATGTATGTGTAATTCTGACTCTTGTTTTGATAGGGATATTAAGACAATCCTGTCTATAATCTCTGTTGTTGAAAAGAATTACATCTCTATATCCTAGTCGTCTATGCTGAACTATATGTATGTTCTACTAATTAATAAGTTGCTGGATAGAGTTATTAGTCTGGTTATTTGGAATAAGTAACAATGTCTCAGTTTCTATTCATCATGAACTCTGTTTGCTATAAGCTCAAAAGGGTGTGTGAATTCTTAGCTGGGTAATTACCAACTATGAATACCCTTGTATGGATTAGCTTACAATCTAGCACCCTTTTGTTGAATATACTTTGTGCTTTTCATTGAATTTATTCTAAGCCTATCATTTGCTATTTGTAGCTGACATGTTGAATATTTGCTTAAGTCTCTGATTAAATTCAGGTTTTATGTGAGTAGATATTGTGTCCAACGACCTATAGCTCATTTGGTGTCATTTTATCATTCAGATTGAGTGATCCTACTGACAGTTGGAGATAAACTAGTTTTCCCAAGGTCCTGCAACAAGAACATGGGCCTTTAGGCCTTTGTGTAAACTGGACTGGATGCCTGAGACTGTTTTAGGAAGCCTGTGACCTTTTCAGGAATGGCACAATCAATTTAGAAGCAGTGAAGCAATTAATGATGAGCTTAAATTATTTGGACTTACTGCTTGTATGTTTACTCTTGCTTCTGTGTGTTAGATGAGTTACCTTACTGGTTTCATGATATCATTCCATTGTTAAATTTCACTCAGTGATTGACCAAGTTCACAAGGCCAGATGTTGAGTTGGATACAATGACAAGACTAATTGGGAAGTGTGTCTAAGTTCCCCTATCTGGTTGAAAAAATGATTCAGCATCAGTGGTCGAACTAGAAGAATTAGTAGTTTGCCTTAAAAGATTTCTTGTTTTCCTCAGGATGTGTAAATGATTGTCAAATTTGCCTCAGAACTTTGTGGATGCAAGACTGTGACATACATTGCCATTTCGCATAGGCGTAATTGGATTTATGTGTTACCTAGGTGGTTTGAAGGTGGGTCCCTTAAGTCCTTGCCAAGTGTCAAGGCCAAGCGCATGAGATTGCACCAAGTGTCATGTATGCACCAAAATGGGTAAATAGTATACCAAAGAGGGTATATGCGGCTTCTTGGGGTTGTGCTAGAGCAAGCCACTGAGGTATGCTTGATATCTTGGAAAAGAGTCTAAAGATCAAGCCTCAAAAGGGTATGTAGGGGAAATCCTCAAAAGTGGGAACTCTCAACAAGACCCTGTTTGGCTGAGAAAGTTTGCTCAGTGAGGCATTGGGCTGATTTAGTTTGTTTGGGCAACAGTATGATCATTGATAAAATGTTGTAAGAATGTTTGATATGTTTAATGTGTAATGTTGCATGAAATAACTCGTTTGAGAGTGCAGGATTACTTGTAGCATGTTTGCTATGTTTAAACAATGTTTTCCAACATGTTAGAGGCTGTCTTGATATATTTGTATGTTTAATTGCGCTGAAATGGTGAAGAGCAGTGTGTGAACAGCTTGTAGAAAGCTGCAAGAATGTTATGATAGAAAGAAGTAAGCCTTAGAAGGCTGCAAACATGTTTTAGTGTGTTTTAGGTTAGCAAGATGATAAGAAATGAATTGCAAATGTGCAAGGGCTGCCTAGTATGATGGGGCAGAATAGAGATAACTTGTTTGGGACCTTGGAAGGTCTGAAATGATGCTTAAGAGGCCTTGTGCAGAGAAGCCCAAGTGTTAAAGAGATTTTGAAAATGTGTAATGGTGTTCAAGAGGGCTGAACCAAGGTGTCTCAGTCACAAGGGGATGTTTAGAGTTCCCTTTTGTTTGTTTTTGATAGTTTTGATTGATTGTGCATTGCGATGCAATGGAAGTGCTGGTCTGTTGATTAAATCGTGCTTACATAAAGGAAAAGATATGGAAAGGAAAACTACTATAATATGTATAAAGTTAAACTAATCTAATGACTCGAACAAAATGAATTCCCAATTTGGCCAAATGCTGTAGATTAGGAGCAAATTTGAAGAAGAATCAAAGATACTGATGCTAGTGTAGATGTCGATATCCTTATAATGGAACATTGTCTGCATATGCTGTTGATTGTGACAAGTTGATATGATCGATTCATAGAGCAGGGGGATGCAAGGTAAATCAAGGGCAAGAAAGAATATTGTTGTAAAGTTGATAAGAATAAACAATCATAGAGAATGGCTTGTTACAAGGGACTGGAAGAAAAGAAGATGCAGAAACTGGGCTGCAAAATGATTGTAACTAATGGCTAGAATCAAATACTTGCAAAGAATGGGCTGCAAGGGTTTGGTGGATGAATCATGAAATAGTTGCAGTGAATGAGCTGCAATGGAAGTGGTGCAGAACTCTTGAAAAACCTACCTGGTTTGGCAAAGATTTGCTGTTTCTCTGAAGACTCCCAAGTTGATTTCAGATGACTCATGTATAGGGACTCTCTATGCAGGTGGTGGGTTTTAAAAAAAAGTTAAAAGTCTCATTTCACTGGTTTTTATTACTAATAATAGTAAAATACAATGTCTCATTTCACTGGTTTTCATTACTAATAATAGTAAAATACAATGATGCATTACTATTCATATTTAAAAAAAGAGAAATTGCTTCATTTACATCTTCATGCCCTTTAGAATAAGACCCTCCTTGTATAGGTTGAGTTTGATTAAAGGAAATACCCTTAACATTTGTCTCACTTTCTTCATTTTGTTTAGGCTGCAAATAGACATTTTGGCTGGGAAACATGCTCTTAGATTTGGTTGCCTTTGGCATCTAAGCAGTTTTAACTTTTGTTGCGCTGTTAGTTTGGTGCAGATTTTTATGGGTGGCTAGAAATGTCTGTAAAAATGCTTCTTCATTCTTTATTCATTTTAATGTTGGGAACAGACTTTACATGTTCATTGATGTGTGGTGGAGTTTTTGTCCCCGTTCTCACTGATTTTCTCATTTTGGAAAGGCTTCGTCTGTTTAAGTTATTACAAAAATATACTGGTGAGAACAGTTGAATTATTCATTGGCTTTTTGCTGCACCTATACCAATTTTGATACATTTATTTTAGCTTTAAAAAGACAAGGGCGTTACTTCTTCAATGGGATTTTCTGATACTGGCTATATTCATATAACAGTTGGATGATTTTTCACATCAATTTTTTCTCGATCATAATAATAATAATAATAATAGTAGTAGTAGTAGTAGTGGTGGTGGTAGTAGTAGTGGTAGTAGTAGTGGTAGTAGTAGTAGTAGTAAATTAACTTGCAGCACATTCTAATTTATTATTATGTTGAAAGGATCACAGTAATTCCCTTTTATTTTAAACTTTTATATTTTAATTATATATGGCATGACACATGAATAAGTTAATATAGTTGACAACTGACACAGGAAGAAATAGTTCCTATTCCCTTTTATTTTAAACTTTTATATTTTAATTATATATGGCATGACACATGAATAAGTGAATATAGTTGACAACTGACACAGGAAGAAATAGTTCCTTGTCATGTTTGCCATTTTATAATTTCCAGTGCTTTGTATACAAGACTAGTTAACTTTAAAAAAACATTGCAGGGGTTACAAACGCTTCTTTCGAAGAGCAGCACTTGAAACATCAGATTTTCTCAAAGATGATAGTCTTGATATATTCTGTACTGTTGGAGTAGTGGTCACCCATACTGAGGGACCAAAGCAATATGCCATTCCGGTACCAATCTCAGATCTGGGTCAGAATTTTGGAGCATTGTTGGAAAGTGGGGAGGGTACTGATGTCAGCTTTGATGTTGATGGGGAGATATTCCAGGCACACAAACTGGTGCTTGCAGCTCGTTCACCTGTCTTTAAAGCCCAGCTTTATGGCCCAATGAGAGTCAGGAATATAGATAACATAAAGATTGAAGACATCGAAGCACCAGTGTTCAAGGTCAGTGTAAACACATTTCATTTCCTATATGCTTGTTCATGTATTGGACCTCATTTTGGAGAAAATTGTTTTTCTTTATAGATGTAACAAGTCATATTCTTTGATTGTAGGCAATGCTTCATTTCATTTATCGTGATACTCTGCCAGATACAGATGAACTTACGGGATTTACTTCAACATCGGCTGCCATGTTGATGGCCCAACACTTGCTAGTAGCTGCAGACCGCTATGGTTTGGACAGGCTAAGGTTACTCTGTGAAGCAAAATTGTGTGAAGAAGTTACCATTGATACAGTTGCTACCACCTTGGCTCTTGCAGAACAACACCATTCTTCCCAGTTGAAATCTGTTTGTCTCAAATTTGCTGCGACACCTGAAAATCTAGGAGGTAAAATGATTGTATTTGAAATTTTTGTTAGCTTTATTGTTATTCCAGGCAATTAAAAATCTCCAGTGTTCCATGTTAATGAACTTGACTTGATGTTGAATCTTGATGCTGTGTCATGTTCTCACTACAGCTGTAATGCAAACAGAGGGATTTGAATACTTAAAAGAGAGCTGTCCTTCTCTCTTATCTGAGATTCTGGAAACAATTGCAGGAGTTGAGGAAGATTCTCTGATTATTGGTAAGAAAAGAAGTAGTGAGTGGGTGCAAGTTGCAGACAGGTCTGCTGCAAGTGGAAGGCGTGTAAGGTCAAGGAGTCCTTACCTTCCTCCTTATTATTGATGCTAAATGCTCCAAGAATTGGTCTATAATAACATGTTCCTGGAGCTTGCGGGATTACATGTTTTTCTGAATTTATCTGAATATTCATCAACCGAGTGATAGGTTAAAAATCTCCCAGTTTTGGCACTGAAAATTTATCTGCGATTGTTCCATAATGCACTTCAAATTTGCAGTGTTGGCTGATGTTTATGCTTTATGAAACATATTCCTTATGCAAGGGTCTGGACTCTGAAGTAATTGTTTTTTGCAAACATTCACCTACGCTTGCAACTCTATTCACCAGGAAATATGAATCTCAGTTTATTGAATAAGATTTTTGGACTGTATTTGACTTTCAGCCTAATCAGGCATCTACAATTGTATATAATCAAGGAACCTTTACTTTTGAAAAGTGGTTGGAGGAAGGGCTGCTTCAAATGCCGTGTATGATACAGGCTCATATTTCGTTAACATACCTTTTTGGAACTTTTATTTTGAGTAATTGCTAAAGCTACCGATGTTACTTGTTCCATGCTCCAAAAACCTTATGAAATATTAGGAACGAGAGCATTGGCAAGTATTTTTCTTTTGGTTATACCTTAACAAGCTACTCTCATGGCATCGAATCAGAACTCTCGTGTGTATACTGTTGCAATATATTTATTAGTACATCTTAAGTAGCCTCTGGTTGATGCTTCCTCTCTGAAGTCAACCTCAACCTCAACCTCAATGCAACTTACTGTTTTAGTTTTCATGAAAAGTGTTCTTCACCTTATTTATCTATATTTAAGAATTTCTATTATTTTAAGAACCTGTTTTGTATGGTAAAAACATGACTGCTTCTGTTCTGTGATTTTTCTTAATTGGTCCAAGTAAGTTTACTTCTAGTAAAATAGTTTGGCCGAGTATATTTTGCAATTGCATCATTTTTGCATTGTTGATTGCTGCTTTTTAATTTTTCTTGATGAGTTTTACAACATATAAATGATGGTTGCTTACAGAGTTGAATGCTTACTGAGTGTTGGTTAGGCTTGTCTTATTGAACTTGCCTGGTAAAAAGTATGTGAAGTTTCTTGTTTTCAGAGTGCTGGACATCAACTTCCTTGATTTCTACAATAGATGTTCTTTTGGGTGAAAAAGTCTTTTGTTTGTCCCACCAGCAATCTCAACTTGACCTGGATCTTTGGAAGTGGCTGTTATTATAAGCGAAGAATGTAGTAAATTTGTTTGACAAGGTTAGCATTTGCATATAACTGTCCTTTCTACAACACAAATTATGACCGAATTCCTCAAGATATGAACAGAGTTTGTATTGCCTGACAAGTATTTGTATCATGCATTGTACTCTTAACATACCTTCACATTAATAATTCACAATGAAACTTTTCATTTTGTAACAATGCACATGAAGATGTCTTATAGTGATCATGATAAATTTCACATTCGAGAATGTAAGGTGCAAAGCGAATTAGGCTTCACTAATGAATTGAGTTCTCACCATCAAAACTATCTATCACTATGTGCCCCTTACGACAACACCTTGTTCACCAAACACCATGTTTGTATTCTCATGGTTTATTAGGTCACAATAGAAGATTTTTGGAAGATATTTCTAGATTATCTTAACCTATAATTTCCTTATAGAGGAAGGGTAAGAAATTTGTTAAGACACTGAAGTGTGAGGAAGCGCTATAGAATTTGAAAGTAGTGTTGATGACCACTCTTATCTTACAAATGTCAGATCTTGAAAAATAATTTATTGTTTGGATACAAATTATTTAGAAGGAATGGTGGTGTGTTATTTTATGATGGTAGAGTAGTTTACTATGAATCTAGCAAGGTAAAATAGCTCAAGAAGAAATATCCTACTTATAATATTGAGTTGGCTACCTTGATCCATGCATTAAAAATTTAAAAGATCTATCTCATGGGCAGACATTTTTAGCTAAAGATAGATTAAATTGGGTTGGAGTATATTTTTACTCAGCTTGAGTTTAATGTTAGGCAAAGGATTCTATGTCTTTTTTGTATACTTTTTAATATTGATATCTCATACATGAATGGAAAATAAAATAGAGTTGTAGATGGTGTTAGTAGGAAAGCTAATTTTTTAGCCATGCAATAGTTTATATTATAATTAAGAGTCTATTTAGTAGGCACAAAGAGAATACAAGTTGTATCAATTGATAAAAGAAGACTCTGTATCCAAACAGATATTTTCCTTTGGGATATCAAGGGATTATCTAAGTTATTTTGGAGGTGAAAGAAATCTAAGATAATGGAAAAAAATTACCACACTAATATATGAGAGAGGTTGTACAAAAAATTATAATAAAAAAATTTCAAAAATAAAAATAAAAATAAAAATTTCATACTAAAGTACGATCCCATAAAACAAAAAATATATTGAGAAAACTATTTGAATTAAAAATGTAGCAGCATAGGTGGTAGTGTATAGTATTAATAATAATAATAATATGCTTACATTACTATCTAGAAAAATCCACCCCCATGCATCACAGATAATATTAGGAGGTTTTTTCTTATATCATAATAGTACCTATACAGTCACTATGAAACTTAATCACTATGAAACTTATATCTCAAGAACCAAATAAATAGGATAATCAAAACATGAAACCACCAAATGGTAAATGGAAAATCATGAGATAAAATTACCAAAATTATGGATTTCAAATCCTAAGATGAGTATAGAATAAAAATAGCATATTTATAACACCTATGATAAGTTATCAAAAATTCACCATAATCCACTATTGAACTTGGGCACTCTAGTATCTCCATTCAAAGATGTTCTATGATATTCCGTAACATTCATCATGAGTTGGTCAACAATGTAACTCCCCTCCATTCTCTTACACGTCATATAATCTCTTACACATTCTTACATTATCATATATTATCTTACATGTCTTACATGGAAGGAGATTCTTAGTACAGGTAATATTATTGCATATACATGAAAAAATGACCAAGCCCTAGTGGTACACCCTTTTCATGAGTGCTCACAAATAATTAAAACTAATTTTAATGTTATAATTGTAAGGTGTATGAAACACCTATCCCAACATGAGGGAGACTCTAGAGATTTTATTTTGGGAGTAGTCCATGGTGCACTTTATTGTGTTCATCTAGGAGTCAATAAGATTTATGTAAATTTGAAGAAGTTTTCATTTGGATAGCCACGAGAAAGGATGTGGCTACCTTTGTAGCTAAGTGTTTTGAGTGTCAGAAGATAGATATCCTAGTGTAGAGTTATATGCTCATGACATAGATTTCAATAAATGGATAGTCATCTCCAAGGATTTTGTTACGAGATTATTTAAGACTAGTCATTATTATTTTATCTTGGTTGTTGTAGATAAGTTAATAAAGGTTGTACATTTTATTCTTGGCAATGCTAAGGATGATGCAAAAACCTTAAAAAGAAGATTCATTAGATAAGCTATTCAATTCTAGGGAATTCTAGACATGATAATTTTTGATAGGGATAGATAATTTTCTTCCAAGTTTGGGGTATTATAGTGGTAGATCTTGGTTCAAAGTTGAATTTAAATTCTTATATCTATAGAGGAATGCACAAATTGAAAAAGTGAATAATTTCATATAAGATATATTGAGGATGTTCTACATGGACCAACTTGCGTTATAAAAACAATTATTACCTTTAGTTTATTTTTCAAACAAAAAATCACATTATGCATCACTAATGATGTCTTGGTTTGATTCTTTGTATGTTAGGAAATACAAAACTCATAATTGTTGAGATGGATTAGAGAACATAGTTATCTTTGGTTTATACATGTTGCAAGAGTATTATAGAAAAAAATCACATAATTAGAGAAAGGATTAAGTGAATTATAGATTGAAAAGTAAGTTATACTATCTTGATGAGTGTTGCTAGGGAATTTGAGGTGGAAGATAGAGTTTTTAATGATTAGACCTTAAAATAATTCAATGTAATTAAAAAAGCTTTCTAAATTGGTACATTTTTTTGGACCATTTGATATATTGGAGGTAATTAGTCCAATGACTAATCAACCCACTTTATTAACTATACTCTCTAGGATTCATGATGTATTTCATTTTTCTTTACTTAAAAGGTATGTGTATAACTCATCTCATATAATTGATTTGTAGGTATTTCAAGTGGATTCCCAAGGGAAAGTTTACATAGAACTAATCAAGGTTTTTTGACCACAAAGAGGTCAAGCTTAGAAACATAATTTTTAGGAAGCTAAACATTCTATGTGAGTTTTGTGAGAAGGGTCCTATTTGGGAATGAACACATTAAAAAATAATATACTTATCTGTTCATGTGATATTTATTTTAATGTTTATTATGATATTTTTCTTTCTGTTTATATTTTATTGTATGCTTGGTCTAGTATTCTTTAGGAGTATTTAATATCTCAAATTGAGACTTCTTTCAATTTTATTTATTTATTATTCTCCTACCTATCCCACTGATATTTGCACATGGGCCTATGCTACTTGATTTTGTATTAATATGAGATAGACATTTTTTCTTTACTAATTTCTTATATATATGATTATTGATTAATGCGTTTGTATATGTATTGATGTATGATTTGAATGTTCAATATTTAATTATTTATATTATTATTGTTAAATAAATGCTACTGATGCGTGTTGGATTTTTTGGTGTTTCAAGAACAAGTAACAGGGAAAGTTGGAACTAGATTTAGTTCATGTAGTGTGTAAAAAAATGATCCTAGTTATGAGGTGATACCCTATCTTAATAAATTAGGATAATTAAAATAATAATTAATTTGATTTATATCATTTTCAATAAATTAGAATTGAAACTGAAAAGTCAATAAATTTTATATAATTAGTTCAATTGCATGCAAGCTTTATTTGGGGTAGTGAGAATTAAAGAAATACATAATTCACATTCCTTTAATATCAAATACAATTAAATCTAATTTATAATTTAATTTTAATAAATATTATAAATAAATAATAGATAATAGTTCAATATTATGTATATTTATCGGTGGACTTGAGGAGATTTAAATAATTAAATTTAATTTAGAAATTCGTAAATAAGTAGAGAACATAATTAAATTTTCTATGCTCAAGGTTTCTTGGAGAATAAGTGTGCAAAATTTTAGAAATAGAGAACATCACCATTCACAAGAGCACACATTTTCAACAATTAGTATTAAGGAGAATTAGTAGTGAACTTTGAATATTGAAGAATGATCTATAGGGAGTGAGCATTTTTAGCTTTCAAATTCAACGAGGACATTTGATAAGCATAGAAAGATTGGATATTATTCCATTAAAATAATTGTAGGAATATGCTTTCAATTTTAGTTTAAAATGTACTTAAGATTTATATTAAAATTTGAATTGTTTAAACTATTTGAATAGAACTCTAGAAAACCAAGAAGTTTATTGATAGAAACTAATAATTTAGGGAATCTATATATGCTAATAATTTAGGGAATCTATATATGCGAATTGAACATGAGGGACATAAGAAAATTTTAAATTGATTTTGAAGTGATTAGATTAGAAATTAAAACATAATCTTAAAATCATAGGCTTGGTAAAATTAGGAAAGAGAGATATGAACCTTAGTAAAGAGAATTGAAAACCTAGGAGAATAATTGTATCAATTTGAAGTTTGGATATTCTATGTATTATATTATACTTATGGTTAATTTGATTATTTAATTATAATAAGTTATGATTTTAATTTGGTGAATTGCATTAAGAATAGGGTTTTTTTTTTTGAAAAGAGAGCTAGCTTTGATAACATGTTTAATTTTAGTCTATCTACTCAATAAATTATACATTTTTATGATTTTTGAGTCTTATTAGGGTTATAAAAGGGTTTGAGAGAAATATGAGTTAGGAATCCTTTTGGGAAGTGTGCATTTGATGTGTACTATTTTTTCTTATTAGTGTAGTAATGGAAAAAGTATCTCTTTTCCTTACTTAATTTGGGAATAATTAATAATAAATGAGTTTAATGTTGTCTTGATTTAGTGTTGTAATGTGTTTTACACATCCACATTAAGTCTAGGACCCTTTTTAATAAAATAGACTTAATGGTGCCTTATGTAGGGTGTTGTAAAGTGTTTCTTTACACTTTCACACTAATCCAAGGCTTTAATTAATTAATTGAGGTTAATTTGAGGTTAATTGGTCCCTTAAATTCAAATCCAAGCCTTATTAATTGTATTTTCTAAGGGATAAAGCCTGACACTCATTAATAATATTTCACAACACTTAATTTTGCAAGGTTTGTGTCCTAGGATAGTGACCTAGGACCCATTTGCCACTTAGAAAATGGGTCCTCACTAGGTCCTAGGACCCCCTTTTGGCTTGTTATTTCACAATCCCCGAAACATGTCTGAGTTAAGTATGCTAGGACCCATTCGACCTATGGAAAATGGGTCCTCCTTAACTTAGGACACCCCTTTTTGAACATATTCTTGGCGGGATTTTAGTGATTTCAAATCATAGATTTGACGTCGGCTTGTGTTATTTGAATTTCGGGATTTAATCTTAAGTTATGTATAAATATAAGGTTATTTCACATAGTTTCATCTAATATTTTCAAGAGAGCATCCTAATATTTCACAAGAGCATTATAGAGCATTCAAGAGAGTTTAAGAAGGCATTCAAGGGCAGATTATTGAAGATTATTGTAGCAATCAAGGATCCAATTCATCATGTCAAAGGTATAGTGCATCATGCATGTTGTTGAGCTAATGGGTTGGTGTAGCTTTGAAGATCCAATTCAAGCATTGTTTCATATCCAAATTCAAGATCAAGATCTACATTCCTTAAAGCCTCTTCAGATTTCTGATTTGTTATCCAATATCTCATCTAAGGTATCATTGTTTCATGTTTCATTGTTTCATCATAAGGTTTAATTACCAAAAGGGGGTTTGACCAAGGAAAACCCCTATTCCCTAACAATCAACAATTTTTTTCTCTCTTGATGTGTGATTGCAAGTTTTAGATTGAAGATCAAGTGGAGAATAAAAGTTGTCAAAGTTGTAAAAGCTATCATCTTTATTGCAAGATCACGTAAAGTACTCTACAAAATTTATTTCTGAATTTCAGGAGCTGAACACCTAGGATCTAGGAGTGTAAACATTGAAGAATAGAACCCAGAAATCACTTTTCTAGAACCCCAGCAGGGACCCATTCGACATTGGAAAAATGAGTCTTCAGTGAGGCTCAAAATAGCACTTTTTCAAAGAGGTACACATCATTTCAGTATCTTAAAACCTACCTTTTTACTATTATAATAGTTAGGTTTATTTTTTGATTGTTATTTATGTATTATAGCCCTCATAATTGAGTGAAACATCAAGTCAAAAAGTAGGGGGTATCCATTTGATTAACCTCATTTGTGACCACCCCCCTCTTTTTCTATGTTTCATTTTGGTGAACCCGACCTTTTGAATATCCTAATTTCTAATTTGGAGTGCTTTAAAACCCTAGATCTTAGTTTGCAATAGCTTGTATTGGATTTGAATTACTTGCATTGCATTTAGGGTTCTTTCATTAGTGAACATTGTATTTAAGGTAAATTTGCATTTTTGCATTGCTTATATTCACCAAAAATTAGAAAAAGTGCATTAGATCTGATTTTGTTTTGCATAGTGTTAACATTGAAATCATCATTCAACCATTTACATTCATATTTCACATTAAAGTTAGTCACCTTATTCATCATTCGACCTTAGTCAAAATTGCATTTAGAGACTTGAAATCTAGAAAATATGTTACAAAATTGACTGTTACAAACCTAAAACAGAAAACACATGTGTTCACTTTGAAATTGCATTTTTCAAGTTTAAAAATCCTGTACCAAGACCCATTCACCATAGGGTGAATGAGTCCCTGTTAGGGTTACATAAACAACAAGTTTTCATAGTTCCTAAGCTTCAATATCAAATTCAGAGTTTCCCGGAAAAGCATACTAGGACCCATTCGCCACTGGGCGAATAAGTCTTTGGAGGCCTACAAAAACCAACTTTTTTGAGCTTTCTAGTGATTTTTTGTACTTCCTAGGCTTGCTGGTAACCTATAGTATCAGTCTAGAAATTTTCAAGAATTTCTATTTTATGCATCTAGGTCAAAATCATCCATTTAGTGTAGTCATTTTTGAATCATTCCAAAATCATTTCAGTAGCAAAAATCATCAAATTTGAAAATGTTTACATTTTTAAAATTTTGCATTCTTGCATACACAATGTTTATATTCATGAAATTTTTGCATAAGTTTGATAAAACTACTTTTCATGTCTGGCTATACATTGTTTACATTCTTGAAGCATTGCATAAGATGGATAAAAGTACTTTTCATTTTTTAGCACACAATCTTAGTATTTACTTCCTAAGCATGCTAAGAAAAAGCTCATCCCTCCTACTTGTGAGAATGCTTTAGTGAAAGAGGATGCAAGCGTAGATAATCATGAAAACCATAATTGTTGTTCTCTTGATACCTCTACTATCTTGGTGAAATAAGATACAATCATTGAGAATCATGAAAGTATTGTTTGTCCCTCTCATCCTCCCCCATGGAAAGATATTATGAGACAAGAAGATGAGATCATTAAGACATTTCTTAACATTACTTTATCTAGTGAGAATGCTTTAGTGAAAGAGGATATGTTGGTGTTAAGAGATCCAATGATTGAGAGTTATAACATTATTTCTCTCCTTCCTAATGTCCCTAACATTTGGAAATATGTATTCAAACAAAAGGATCCAATCATTGGTAAGCTTGAAACTCATATTTATTCTTCTCTTGATACCTCCCCTTTTTGTGATGAAGTTACTTTACAAAATCTAACCATGGAATGTAATGAAACTCTTGTTTGCTCCTCTCCTAAAAGCTCTCCTTCTAGGGTAGATATTAGGGCACAAGAGAATGAGACCTTAGAGAAAAAGGATGAAATCATGGACAATCATAAAAATCAAATTTGGCCTTCTCCTAATATCCCTCCTATTCGCGATGAAGATATTTTGGTGTTGGACGATCAAACCAATGAGAGTTATGAGAATCCTATTTGTCCCTCTTACCCTAGGGAAAACATTATTGAACAAAAGAATGCCATCATTGATAAGAAATAAATTCAAACCATTGATAACTCCCTTGTGATGAAGTCATTTTAGAAGAACCAACCATTGAATGTCATGAACATCGTTTCTTGTTCTCCTAAAAACTCTCATACTAGGGAAAATATCATGGTGGAATAATTTGACAACATTGACACATACCTTTCAAGCAATAGTAATGTGGGTTCCCTAGATGAAGATGATGAAGTGACATTAGACTCCCCTTCACTAGGAGATTATGAAAATAAGGATAAGTTCGGTGAGGTTATGAACATTAGAACTCCCTTGAGACATCCTAGAGATACTTTAATTATTGAACCTCTTGAGGCTAAACTCATCATTTATCCACCCTCACAACAACCACAAGTTCAAAATAAACCCATGCTTATCTTCGAACCACCTAAATGGAAACTTGATAATGATAATGTTTTGTAGCAATTGAGTTACAATACCATTTCTCATACATATAACACTAGGAAAAATACGAAACCAAGACAAACAAATCCAACATACCTCCCATTGCCTAACCCTATCTTGCCTAGTGCTCCTCATTTTCCTTTACAAAGTGGAAAGGGGTATGATCTTGTTGAACAACTTAAGAATATTTCTGCTAAGATATCCTTATGGGACCTTATTCAAGCCTCACTTATTTATCATAACATGCTTCAAAGTGCTTTACAACAAGTTCCTACCCCTCCTAATGTGTAATCAAATTATGTGGCAACCCAAATTCAAGCTATAGCTCTGGCCAACTTAGACATTACATTCTGTTAAGATGAGTAACCTTCGTTAGAAGAGAAAAAACAAAATGAATCTTTCATGATAATAGCTCACGTTAATCGAATAGTGATAAAGAGAACTCTTGTTGACATTGGCTCAACCCTTAAAGTGTGTAGCATAAACCTTCTTGATAAGATTGAAGTAGACAAAATCCAAATTCAACCTAATTCTTTATCTATTAATGGATTTGATAACATAGGAAAACAACCGCTTGGAGTCATCAAATTACCTATTAGAGTTGGAAAGGTTACCTTGCAAACTCTGGTCCATGTTATGCCTCATAATCTTTCATATAATCTCCTTTTAGGAAGACCATGTATTCATGAGATGCATGCAGTGCCTTCAACTCTTCATCATATAATGATGTCTACAACAACAAAGTGTATATGATCAAGGCCGATCCTCAACCTGAAAGTTTGATCATTGAGAAAGAAGTACAAGATCCTTTGAAAGCATTGTATCCAACTGCAAAAGCGAAAGTCACGAAGGAAGAACACAAGAACATTGATGAAGTCACGAAGTTATTGGAAGATGATTGGGGTTCCTTAGATTTTACACCTACATTCATGGGAGAATACAAGATCATAACAAAATAGTTTGACAAGGGAAAAAAAATAGCAGTAATGTCAACACAAATTTTGAATGCATCCACCTCCTCAACCACTTTAGAAGAAGAAAATTACACAACAAAATTTAATGAAGTTGATTATGAGCAACCAACAAATCTGAAAGAAATGAAAATGCTTTATGGAAAAGGTTACGAAATTATGAAACAACTTGGGTATAGTGGACAAGGATGTGGTGCTAGAGAACAAGGTATTAGTGTCCCTATAGAGCCTAACACACAAGAAACATCTAGTGGTCTTGGTTATTGTCCTTTGAAAGAAAAAAAAGCATAAAAATAGCCTTCACTCAATATCAACACTCTTACAAAGGATTCTTCTAAGCCAACTTTAACTTTTGTGTATCCTAAAACAATAGATACTACATGTGGGAATATCTCATTCGATAGGCATCAAGTTGATACTTTGTCTACTCATTATGCTCAATAACATTAGTTGCTGCTCCTTGCCATGTAATAGTTGTAGGATCATAGCATACTAACTATTGCATGTTTTACATTTATTGCAAATCATTTCCTTTTTGCAAGGAGTAGCATATCATCATCACTTATCTCAACTCATCCTTGTCTTGCACTAAGTGGGGGCAAGGGGTTAGGTAGCTTTGTCCTTGTATGGCACATGTCGTGTCTCTTTTGGCTAGTTGAACACTTTCCATATATATATATAATAGCAAGCTTGGGATGTGGATGCCATGCCTTAAGTTGGCTAGTAGGTGATGTACTGAGTTATCTTTAGTTACTGCATTTTGGGGGCAACCCCTTATTCATGATATATTTTTCATTCAGGAACATATGACTTGGCATAGGACTTTCCAAGTAAGCTCTCATGTTTTGGGATGAAACTTTGGCTACTTTAAAGAAGTTGCTCACAACAATGGTGTTAGCAACCACTTTAAAGTGGGGGCATACATCGATGATATCTTTCGACATTTTTCATATTTCATGGAGTGATTTTCTTTTTTCTTGTGATGCATCCTTTTCTTGGTGGTGTCATTGGGTTTGATGTCCTCCAAGAATGTGATGTTTCTAAGTGTACAATTTCCCTTAGTGGCATGATGCAAAGCGAGGCATCCCATAAGTGGCATTATGATATTCTTGACTTGTCATCTCTTAGAGACATTAGAAATGATGTTGACTAAGAAGAAGACCTTACACGAATGAAGCAAAATCCATTTTAACAAAAACCTAGAGACAAAACATTCATAAGTGCATAGCATTGTGGTGCCTTATCGAAGTTGTCAGGAGGACAACTTCGGTATAGTATGGGAGCCTAGTATGATTCTCTCATTTACCACCTTTTTGGGATACTCACCTAGTGGATGGCCTAAGGTTCCACTACCCCAGAGTGAGTGCATGTGTCGTTTCCATAATGGACATTGAGTTCTGCTTGTAAACATTTTTGGACAAATAGCCTAGACTTGGTCCACATCACATTGGACAGACTGTCGAAGCTTGATACTTTTCTTGGACAAATAGCCTAGACCTGGTCCACATCACGTTGGACAAACTATTGAAGCTTGATCCTTTTCCTTCTTGGTCTTTGATAGTGTATGATTGTGTATCTTTGTCATTGCTGCATACATAAGTGTCTTGAATGTCTACTTTAGTGTGAGTTTGTCATGGGGGAAAACTCTCACTAAAGTGGGGGAAAAATGTAGTAACGAAAAAGTATCCCTTTTCCTTACAGAAAAGTGGGAATAATTAATAATGAATGAGCTTAATGTTGCCTTGATAGTTTTGTAATGTGTTCTATACATTCACATTAAGTCTAGGACCCTTTTTAATAAAATGGACTTAATGGTGCCTTATTTAGGGTGTTGTAAAGTGTTTCTACACTTTCACACTAATCTAGGGCTTGAATTAATTAATTGAGGTTAATTGGCCCCTTAAATTCAAATTCAAGCCTTGTTAATTGCATTTTTTGAGGAATAAATCCTGACACTCATTAATAATATTTCACAACACTTAATTTTGTAAGGTTTGTGTCCTAGGATAGTGACCTAGGACCCATTCACCACTTGGCGAATGGATCCTCACTAGGTCCTAGGACCCTCTTTTGGCATATTATTTCACAATCCCCGAAATAGGTCCTAGTTAAGTATGCTAGGACCCATTCGCCATAATATTTCACAACACTTAATTTTGTAAGGTTTGTGTTCTAGGATGGTGACGGTGAATCGGTCCTCACTAGGTCCTAGGACCCCCTTTTGGCATGTTATTTCACAATCCCCGAAACAAGTCCTAGTTAAGTATGATAGGTCCTCCTTAACTTAGGACACCCCTTTTTGAACATATTCTTGGTGGGATTTTAGTGATTTCAAATCCTAGATTTGATGTCGGCTTGTGTTATTTGAATTTTGGGATTTAATCTTAAGTTATAGAGCATTATAGAGCATTCAAGAAGGAATTCAAGGGCAGATTATTGAAGATTATTGTAGCAATCAAGGATCGAATTCATCATGTCAAAGGTATAGTGCATCATGCATGTTGTTGAGCTAATGTGTTGATGTAGCATTGAAGATCCAATTCAAGCATTGTTTCATATCCAAATTCAAGATCAAGATCTACGTTCCTTAAAGCCACTTCATGCTAGATTGCTGATTTGTTATCCAAGATCTCATCCATGGTATCATTGTTTCATGTTTCATCCTTCATTTTTCATTGTTTCATCATAAGGTTTAATTACCAAAACGGGGTTTGACCAAGGTAAACCCCTATTCCCTAACAATCAACAATTTTATTCTCTTTTGATGTGTGATTGTAGGTTTTAGATTGAAGATCAAGTAGAGAATAAAAGTTGTTGTAAAAGTTGTCATCTTTATTGCAAGATCACAGAAAGTACTCTACAAAATTTATTTCTGACTTTCGAGAGCTAAACACCTAGGATCCGGGAGTGCAAACATTGAAGAACAAAACCCATAAATCACTTTTCCAGAACCCTAGCAGGGATCCATTCACCACTGGGCGAATGAGTCCTCAATGAGGCTTGAAACAACACTTTTTCAAAGAGGTACACATCATTTCAACATCTTAAAACCTACCTTTTTATTGTTATAACAATTAGGTTTGTTTTCTGATTGTTATTTATGCATTGTAGCCCTCATAATTGAGTGAAACATCAAGCTAGAAAGTAGGGGGTATCCATTTGATTAACCTCATTTGTGACCACCCTGCTCTTTTTCTATGTTTCAATTAGAATGTGTAGTACAAACATAAGTATATAGGAACCTGGAAGAGGTATTGGGATATTATGTAAGTATAAATAATTAGAAAATATTTTGTGGGTCAAGTCTATGCCTAAGGTTCAACTCTAGAATTGAAGGTCATTTATATGGACCAAAGGGTCAATTCTATACTTGAAGGTCATTTCTATTAACCAAAGAGTAATTTATATAGCTCAGAAGATTGACCTTGTGTGTCAAATCAATGTCCCAATGTTTTTTATTAGAAGCTATTAAGTCTTTGTTGTCTATTTTTATAGGTTTTGTTGAATAAAAATTCCATAGAATAGTGAGTACTTCCCTTAATATAAATTTATATTTGAATGCTTGAATATAATCTTAGCTAGTAGTCTAACTTTCTATCAAGATAAAATGTTAATATGGTAATCTATTTTCAAGTTAGTGACAATTTATCATGTTTGGGGTGTAGGTGTATGAGTATTCTTATGGTGGGCGATGGGTCCTAATACTACACACTATGCCTTGTCTCTTGATAACCTAGGAGGTCATGTTACCCTAAGCTATGCATGACCACATAATATTCTTCTCCCTATACACACACCATTACACATTATCAAATAGTGGAGTATGCTAGGTTGGGTGTGATTTTCACCTTTCAAAATCCTAAGGTCAATTATACTTAGATCTTCGAAATAGGCATATAGTGTTGGAAACTAGAAACTAGTGTTTGAAATTGACAAATAGTGTATTTTATCGATAAATCATGGAATGGGAAAATGGGATGCCCATGTGAGAGGATGAGGGAACTATTTAAATGATTATTTATTCTCTAATTGCCTAAAAATATTATTACAAGAAGGATATTGTGTCATGCCCTAAAATTTACTCACTCTAATCTAAACACAAGTACCGTTTTTTTTACTTGCTAAGGCTAATACGGTAAAATCAAGTTTTTAAGTTCGCCTATAGTTGATAACGTCAAGTTTATGATGTCATCACATCGCTTAAACTTTCCTAGTTTGCATTCTTCTCTAAGTGTTTCAAATTTGAGATGTTCAAACTTTCCCTAGGTGAACTAGGGTATAGTTAAGGATCACTTCTTTAAATTGCTGAACTACTAACAATTACTGATTTCTTCTTTTCCAACTACATTTGTTTCTCTAGTCAATATATAGAAAAAAATACTATTGCATAATAATGTCTTGACTAATAAGAGTTTAGAAAAGAAAGAACTATGTTTAAATAAATATCCTTACACAAAATAGACATGCTTGGAACACAATTTGAAAGTAAATGAAAATAATTCATAACTTCACTATGTACATCAATACATGATAAATTCGACTCTTGTCAAAACTAAGTAAACTTAATTTTCAAGATCTACATTAAATGTTAATGGTTGACACTTATATGTTTTTGATCAGTTCAATTTTAGATCTTCTGATTTGTTGATAAACAAACTTATCTAGTTGAAAACTACTTGATATATTTATATAATGACATGTATGCAAAGCCCAATTTAGTTCATAATGCTAACTATTTCATAACAATAGTTTTATTTATTTTTATACACACTAAATTACTTTTTAACAATAATAAATATTCATTAATTAATCTAAATCAAATTTAATATTTATTTCATCTCAAATTATAAAACTTGATAATGAATTAATATATTTTTAAAAAAAAAATTAAATAATGAATAAATCACTAATTATCAATTCAAGATTCTTTCCTTTATAATTCATCAAGTTTTGTTTAACTCCATAAATTTGATTTTATTTATAGATTTCTACAACTAATCAATATTTCTTTAAATACATTTCTAGATCCACATTCGGGAAACTTTCCACAATTGTTAGTGTTTAAGATTTTTCCCTTTAGATTTGATTTTGCTGCAGACGAATAGAACCTTCAATTTCAGACTTTAAAGTGTTCATTTAATACAAATTTCTGATTTTTTTAAAATTTATTGTTCAGGATTGCAGAAGTTGAATGTTTTTATAGTTGATTCCAGATTCATGGATTGTGTTTTTTATTTCAATTTTAATTATTTGCTGGCAGTTTCAAGTGTAGATTTGATTGTTTACCGAAAAAGGGAGAGAAGGGGGTCTGTGGCTGGCTCTCTTGGTCGCTCAAGTATTTATAATTTATATAATTTATATATTGTTAATTTAGATTTACATTTTTAACTTATCTATTGTATAGACTATTCCCTTTTTTTTTCATAATAGTTTATAACTAGTTTTTTTTTTGTTTGATATTTGAGTTTCCAATCTATATTTTTTTTCAGATTGTACATTTAAGTTATATCAAGAATTTAATTTATTTATTTTGCAATATGCATTTTTTTGAATTTGAAACTAATTGGTAGGGAAAAATGAATCACTCTAAAATGTTTAATGTCTAAGTTATTCTTTATAACTCTTCCTTAAGCTACCACAAAACGAATTTTCAAATCTAATCTTAGGTTCCTATTGACATATGCATATCTAAGTTCCCTACAATGTTCTATTTTTTTTTTTCCATTGAGTCGAAAGAAAAGAAATACAAGAGACATGTACTCACTTGTGTTCTACAAATTAATTCATTAGGGGAGAGGGCCCAATAGTGGTGCACCCTAACTTTATGGGTCAACATAGCAATGAACATGCAACATTGACATTAAAAAATTATATCCTCGAGTGGCCAGGGACTTGTACAATTCAAATATTTCGTTTCACCCGCATAGATTGAGAAAAAAGGTGTCATCAACATGGTTTTTGTTGAGGGGTCATAATAGACCCCCCAAAAAAGTTAAACCAATAGTGGTGCATTAAGTCATGTTTTTTAGTGTGTCAATGTGGCATCATATGATTTGTTGCTTTTTGAATGTAATGGGCATATTTTGTTCAACTATTGGGTCCTCTCTTACAATTACTAGTTCCATAGTTTTAAAATATTGGGCTTTGAATGTACATGTACTATGACAACTATTGGTACCCGCACCACTATTGGACCCTCTCCCCTACCTTAACTTTTCCAAAATTAGTTGTAAGAATCTCATTTAAATTCTGTAAGGGGAGAAAATGTACATGGATTAGACCAATGAATTCAATCAAAATGAAACCAAAACAAGGATTATAAACCCACCTACTCATGAAATGCAATTGCCATAGCTATGAATTCAAACAACAAGGTTAGAACAATCCAATTGAAACACAAGTGAATTCAAACTACACAATCTTACCATCCCATGGTGGAGTGTATTTGTATTGATGATGATATGTTGAATTGATTTTCAACACAAAGCCTCCATGATTGCAAAAGTTTGATAATGACCTAGAATACAATGTTGAATACTTAAATTTGCTCAAGACTCATTTGGACATGATCTCTTCACAAATTCTCTAGATGAATTATAAGAGGGGTGAGGGTTCTTTTATAGATTTGATGAAATTGGATCAATGGCTAGGATTGAGTTAGAAACCCCACAAAGGAGAGTGAATCAAGGAGGATGGATGGAGGAGATTAGTTATAACTCAATCTTGCTTCACCATTTTAGGAAAATGGTTGAGATATTTAAAATCAATGGATGAGGATTGATTTCAAGATCAAGGGTCATAAATGGTTGAGACAAGTTGGTTGATATATTTTGAAATGGAATATTTCATGAGAATATGCTTTATAGAGGGAAAATAGGGTAATTAAATAATTAGGAATTATTTAATTCATGTGATAAGATTATGATAAGATAATTAAATAATGAAGATTATTTAATCATGATGAGATTAGAAGAATATAGAGATAATAATTAAATAATTAGGAATTATCTAATTAGGGTGATAAAGCAAAATATTCATGATGAAAATGATGAATTAATTAAACAATTTAGGATCATTAATTAATAGAGAGAAATAGGGTTAATTAGTGAAAATGATGTTAAAAGGGGATTATGATGCAAATGAAGTGAAATACAAGGATGAGGATGAAAATGATGCCGATGATGGAAAAATATGATTCCAAATGTGTGATATCTGTTAAGGCATTTTGACATGTCTACATTTTTCCTCTCTTTGACACAATGCACTTGCTATGTTGTTTCAAAGAATTCAATGCTTAGATCAAGAAAGAAAAAATTTCTAATGCCCCATTGTGCCCCAATGGTCAGCGGAAGGATGATAGGACACTAGGCTGCCCCCTTGAGAGATTGGCCAAAAAAATGACTTTTTCAGTTTGAGCTCACAATAAGGTTCAAGAGTAGTTCAAATGCACAAAGGACAAAAAATTAGGCCCTAGGGGTCATGTTTAAGATTCAGGAGGATCTAGGATGCTCAAAATTTAACCTAGGAGGGCTTTCTAGGGTAAAAATTAGGGTTTGGGGGGGTTAAATAGTGAATTAGGGTTGATCTACCCCTCATTTGCACTTTCAACCTTAGGAAATTTCAAACATCTTATTATCTTTTGCTATGATTATCGATTTGTGATGACACATTTTTCGAGCACACCACACCAAGCGAACGTAGTTCGTCAGTACTAGCGACCAGCTAGTGCATGGATTACAGTATATACGCTTTCTATTCTTGTTTTCATCTTTTCATGTTTTTGCATTTAATGCTCAAAGTTTTTTAGGGTGATAGTGGTGATTCTAGGATTCTATTGCTATTGACACAATAATGCCGCTAGTGTACTAGATTAGATGATCGCTTTTGTTAAAGCCCAATGCTAATGTTAAATCAAACCACTACAGTAAAAACCTACTTCTATTGTTTAATCACAGTTGTGGAAAACAACCATTAGAAAAAATTAGGAAGAATACCACTATCACAAAACTCAACCGCTATCATAGTAAAACAAGCTTGCTATCATGATAGAGAGCTGCTATTTTCCTAAAATAGGGCCGCTATTGTAAAATAGGGTCATTAATGTTCTAGAAAAAGCTCTTTATTGTTAAAAATGAATGTTTTAGCTAGTTTGTTTGCAAATTTAAGTTCCTGATTTGATTTTCTAGTAAATTTTTGATTTTGTGGGTTAAATGTTTGCAGGCTTCTTAAACCGATGTATTCCAGAGAGCGACAACCGCGACACCTGTTGGAATTCATAGCTGGATTCTAGGAGCTAGAGAGTGACTTCTTGGATGCTGTTGGCTTACGCTACATTGCATAGATGCCCGAGATCAGGGAGCATCAGGCCATGATGACTGCACTGGTCGAGAGATGAAGAGGTATGAGACTGCTTCTTTTCATCTACCTACAAGAGAGTGTACGATTACTCTTGAGGATATATGGAGGATCTTGAGGATCCAGATCCACAAAGAGCTTGTGACATATGATGTTAGGCTAGGTACCCTTGCCATGTGGCGATTGCTCAATGTACAACATCTACAGGTTATTGATTCAGAGATCGATTTGACACTGTTCATAAAGGATGCAGACCCAATGGTTATGGTGCTAGCAGTTTTGATTATCAAGCCACTGATGCTTGATAGGAGGGCTAGAGGATTCCTCGTTGGATGGTGGATTTACATCAAGTAAATGACAGAGCACACTACTGTATATGCTTGGGGCCCATGTGTGCTAGCCCATTTATATAGAGATATAAATGAGGCAGTTTATCACAGTGGGAGTAGCATTTCAGCTGGGATGAATCTCCTCCATGTATGGGCCTGGGAGAGGATTGAAGTTACATGACTAGATGGTATTGAAAAATGGGATCCTAATGATCTCTATGCTTGCAAATATTATAATTATTTGCATTACACACAATTGGGTAGGTTATCATACTAGTGAACCATTTTTGATGACATGATCAAGTTTATTTGGAGACCCTATCTAACATGTGAGGCATGGGCCGATGACCACGATCACTTGACCTACTATCGATAGAATAGATGGTTGATAGGTAGAGTATATATTATACTCAAGAGATACCTTCTAGGGAGGGTCCTAAAACAGTTCGATGAGAGGAAGACTCGACTGACAGATGATTGTCATGCCCATTTTGGATGTATGACCCAAGAGGTCAATGCATGGGGGTTGAGGGTAGATTCAGGGAGATTAGTTATAGATTTTAGAGCATTAGCACCTGTTGGATGTGGATGGGAAGTTGGTCCTCCTGATCTACGTACTACTATGGATTATACTCAGTGGTGGGCCCATAGACGACCATTACAATTTATAGTTTTCACTGGCGCTAGGGTAGTTATTAGATAGGTTCAGAGGATGGCTGGTATTGGTGGCCACATGGTAGATAGACATAGGCTGTGTATTGCACATGAGCAAATTTAGAGGGCACAGGATGAGCGTGATGGAGATCAACAATATCAAGATGACTAGGTACAGGATGACAAACATCAGCATCAAGATCAATAGCATTAGGTTCCACATGCTCCTCCCCCATAGGGAGACATGGCTACACAAATTGCTCAACTTATAGCTGACAGAGATGCGAGAGTCGAGGAAAGAGATGCCAAGATTACTCAATGATAGGTTGCAGATTCTCAAGTAGTTATATTGACTGTTGAGAGAGACACTGTCAGGGTTGAGAGAGATGCTCTCTGCTAGGAGAGAGATGCATTGAGGTAGGAACTAGCCACTGAGAGACAACAGGCGACAACCTTGGAGATTGCACATGCTTCATGTATTTCTCAAGATCAGTGGCAATGGGAGAGAGAGGCCCTGATAGAGGAGAGGACTTATTACCAGACCCTCTACAAGGCTCAGGTTCTGAGATCATAGAGACGTCTTAGATTTGGGATGCCTAGCAACACTACAGGCACAAAGTCCACAGGGTGACATTTAGTGAGCAGACCATTGAGACAACCTTCTCATTCGATCTTGCAGCCTCACCAGTCTCCTGCCCACAATCGTATAGACCAACATGATGAGGAGCAACCCCTCTCGAGAGAGAGGATGGACAAAATGGATGATTTTATTTTCATGATCTTTATGTTTTTTGTATCATAGACTAGATATAGACATGCCTATTTTTTGTATATACATTCATCAGCCCATCTAAGGCCTCATATATATTTTGACCTCATTGGATGTTATATAAAACATGATATTGATGTTGTACATGGCATTTATTTTTTTGATGATATATGAGATGCCATTTTTGTCGTGGCATATGATGTGTTGAGATGCTTATATGAGATGCTATATGTTGATGGATGCATAATTTATGATGATATTCTCATATTTTTTGTACTTTCATGATGATTTTATATGATATGGATGATGTTATGATGTATGTGATGGATGATGTTATGATGTTTTATGATATGGTGGACATGATATGCTAATGAGTTTGTGAATATAGGATGCATGCGATACTTATGATTCTATGATGCATGATGGAGATGTTAGACAAAATAAATGTTAGTAGGATTAGAGATAGAAGAAATAGAATGATATTGATCCAATTTATAACAATGTATATATTAAAATTGATTGATGATATGATATGCATTGATGAATGATAGATGATATATGATAATGAAACACGATTAATTTTCTTTTTCTTTCACGAAGAACTAAGTAGTGTTTAGCAATCCTTATTAATGTAGCAAATAGACACAATGCACTAGGGTATTAATGACCAAGGTGGCTTTGTATCCATTGAATGGACTTTGACTCCGCAAACAAGAAGTACTCATGTTCATAGTAGACATACATAAACCCTATTAGAGTGTATGGGTAAGAAGTTTTAGAACATTTTAGACTAGTTGCATGAGAGGTATGAATAACCTAACATGCCACCACTACACGAGAAATTCCCCAAAAATGACATCCACACAAACAACAAAGCAAGTATATGTCATGGTAGTATTGCAAAAAAATCCAACAAATAAAGCAAAAAAAATCGACGATCAATGCCCCCATTCCTTCCTCTCTAAATCCTTATGGAAATTGTCGAGAGATCCTAGGAATGATACCAATAAGATAAATCAAAAGATAAAATCACAAAAGATAAAAACAATGTTGTTGTATCACTTGTCATAGATGTTTGATGTTTTGGGATGATATCCATCGATGATGTCTATTGTAGGAGCAATTTATCCATTAAGACATATATCAGGATGTTGTTGATGATTTGAATAGGTAGGTAGTTTAAAACTTGGGAATTGTTTTGGTTTGATAATGATCAAGTCTTCACAATCTTTGCTTGGAATTTTTTGATTTCAATGTTTTCTTTGCTTGTTGATTGCTTTGTCAAAGGATAATGATGATGATTCATTTATTATAGATGGTTTGTTATTGCAGATAAGCGATGACGAAGGTAGGATTTTTTAGGTTTTCTAAATGTTTTCATGCTTTTAAGGTTATTTGATGTTGTTTTTGATGTTTTCAGGATATTCAAACTTTTTTGGTGTTTTCAAGAGATTAAGAGACCAAGAGGGGGACCTAAGAGGACTGACCTAGTGACTCAGGGGCTCATCAATTGATGAAATTTCCTATGTTCAAGCTCAAAGACAACATAGTTTGATTATTTGACTCAAAGCATACAATGTTTTTGGGATTTTCTAATTTTTTGAATGTTTAAGAGTTTTCAAGGATATTTGAATGTTTTTGGATTTTTGGACTGATAAAGAAACCTAAAGGGACTAAACTAATGCCTTGAGGGCTCATTGAATGATGTCCTTTCCTACATTCAAGCTCAAAGATAACATAGTTCAATTATTTGACTCAAAGCATACAATGTTTTTGGGATTTTGATGTTTTATGATGTTTTTTTGGATTTTGATAAGTTTTTAAATGTTTTTTTTTGGTTTTTGATGGGTTTTGTGTGAATGGTGGGATGAAAAAGGACCCAATCCACCTACCAAGTTCAAGAAGTTTCCCCCAGTTCATAACATAATTATGTTTATTAGGGATAAATGGATAAAACAGATGGAGGATAACATAGTGCAATAAGGTTCAACACTTGATTAGTTATTGAGCCATGGTTGGATACAATTTTATTATGTGATGGATGGAGCGAGTTGGATGTGATGGAAGGATGTATGTGATGAAGTGGATGGGGATGGAAGGATGAAAAGTTCAGATAGATGAGGATGCTAGACTTATTCATGCCTAGTGTCTATTTACTAGGTTTTCACTATGATACCTATCTTGGAAGTGCCACAATGTGGTTTTCACTCAAAGGATGATTTATTTCTTTTTAATTTTTTAATTTTTTGATTTTTAATTTTTTTTTTTTTTTGCATGATTTTCCATTTTATTTTTGGATATTTTCCCTTTTTCTTGGGATATTCTGATATGTCAGGTGTAGAAATTCTTAAGATGACTACTAAATTATATGGTTCTGATAGAGGTTCTCCTTCTGGAGTATCCAACTGATAGGTGCCAAAATCGTAGCTTGCTATGATGATATAGGGACGTAGCTAGTTTGGTTACAACTTACGTTTCCCATATTGATTCAACTAGATCTTCTAATTTTCCTTCAGAACCAAGTCACCAACTAATTTTTTTTAATTTCTAATTCTCTTATTATAGCTTTGCTTGAGATGATTTTGATAGTCCTACATATGGTTCAATGCACTCAAGCATCTTTCATCTAGGAGTTCGAGCTCGTTGACTTTGGATACCCGATATTCTTCATTGCTAACAAGATCCTTCAATGATGCTCTCAAGGATGGAATTTGTAACATTCCATTCTTAAATAACACCAAATAAAACAAATATGACATTATGAATTTTAAATTTAAGACATAAATCCATTAATTTTTTTCTATCATAGCATATCATGTCTAAAATAATGAATTTTACTCATTCCCAAATGTCAAATTGTCAGCATTACATAGTGTGACTAGGCTAACATTGCCACTTAGTCAACTCAAGTTTTACATCAAGTAGTACAAGTACAATAATCAAAGATGGAATTCCATATGATTCCACTCCAAAGCCCACCACAATTGATGGAAGAGAACATGGTTCAGGCACTTTTCCACCCAACCACGAAGCTACGCTTCCTTGGAATTTTTCCTAACTCAAAGATTACCCAAACCTACACGAAATACTTAGCAAGAGAAAACAATATGCAAGGTGGAATATGGTGTGTGCCTAACATAACTACAAGCATTTCTAAAAAAAATTAGAACATGCAAGATTAATGTTAGGAAATGGTAGAGAGTTACATCATAAAATTAGTCCATTCAATGTCATGGGCTAACAACGCTTGGCCAATCATATGATGTATATAGCTACAAAATGATAGATTTTAGAGAAAAACAAAACCTATACTCTTTGTTAATACATTTTCAGTACTTGTCTCAGAAGGTAACTTTCTACATACAAAAGGAAACACCCTTCCCTTCTAATCACTAAGTTTGAAAACATACAATCTAATTTATAATAGGTTATTATAACCAACCTTCTTATGATATTAAGTCAAAAACATTCTATAAAAATAATCTTCGTATGTTTCACTTGGGCCATCTTGGATTCAATAGTTTTATGCAAAGTAAACTAATGAGTTTTTACTTCTTTTGAACATTATGCATCAGACAATCAGTCATTGTAACATATTCTACATTTATCAATTAAATGATACATTTATAATATTTCTTCACACATGCATCGACATACAGATTACAAATATTTCCTTTCTTCTTCCTACACGGAATGAAACTTATAATATTCAATTAAGGAAAATAAATAAACTGTTTAAAAAGGTATATCACATGCATGTGTATATACATAATTGGTTTATGCATATACACATATATAGCCTTCATTTATAGTAATAAGCATGTGTATACATTCTTTCAAAGTAAAAATAAAGATCCATTTCCTTTGGAGGTAGTTCGTTACAAATTCCATTTTCTTGTAAAGTATAGAAAAAAAAAAAATCTTTTACTAGAAAACCATTTCCCAAAACAAAATGACTTGAGTCAAACATGTAGTTTTATGGATTCCACAAGTAACACTCTATTTCTAGAAGTACTGATAGGATTATCATAAAAGTTTACGCAGAGAATTTATAAGATTGTTCTTATAATCTTTTTAAAACGTTCATGTCTTTCATTAATTACGATTAATCATTTCAGAGAGAAAATCAATTAATTATTAACCATTTGTCTAAGAATCCCTTTGAGATAATGTGAGAGCATTCCATCATAATCTAGAAAAATATAGGTATATTTCACGTATTCAGGAAAGACACTCATTCACCTCTGAAGAGAAGTTCGTACAATAGTAATAGTTTTAATATATGAAAATGTCATAAACTGCACTATACTCAAGCATATATCGACTGGAAAATACTGCATTTGCAAGGTTTCAGAACCTTGATGCCATTGAAGTGTTTATTCTAATAGGCTTGCCAAGAGTTTTCACAACTCTTCGAAAGAAAGACACTAAATGACATGGAGTTGACTTCACGGTAATAAGGAAATTGGGTTTCACTTAACAAAGAATCAAGCTTCATCTAAGCATTGAATTTAGAATCTTCATAAGTAATGAATTTAGTGTCACATAACCCATTGGTTCAAGCTTCCATGAGATTTAAATCGGGTTTCACAGTAACAATGAAATGATATTATAATACAATGAATTGGGTTTCTCATTAATAGTGAAACGATATCATAACACAATGAAATTAGGTTTCACATTAACAGTGAAATGATAACAAAAAGAAATTGGGTTTCACATTAACAGTGAAATGATAACACATCACAATGAAATCGGGTTTCAAAATAACAATGAAATGATAAGATAACACAATGATTCAAGTTTCACATTAACAGTGAAACAATATCACAACACAATAAAATTGGGTTTCACATTAACAATGAAATGATAACATAACATAATGATTCAGGTTTCACATTAATGGTGAAATGGTAACATATCATAATGAATTGAGTTTCACATTAACAGGGAAATGAAAACATAACAAAATGAATCGAGTTTCACATTAGTAGTGAAACTATAGCACATCACAATGAATTAGGTTTTGTATGCATGCAAACCACAAAGAAAAAGAGGGTTCACACCCGTCTAACCCATATTTGATTCATAACATTTACTTCTTCTACATGGCTAGAGGTATATGGGATCGATAATCATTGCTGATTGGGAAGATGTAGTCGGTATAGAGGCTGCGAAAAAATAAAAGTAAAAGGGTTTCCTAGAAAAAGGACATGGAAATGATAGAAGCCATCGCCATAGGCAAGGAAAAAAGGGAAGCAATCTGACTCTAAAGTATCCTTGGCTATCATAGATGTACAATGCAAAACAATCACTAATGAAACGTAAGGGTGGATTGTATCTTTATTGTACAAAACAACCAAGATGAAGGTTCACAAGAAAGAATGAGGAGATAAAAATCCATTGATTGATTCAAGAAAATTTCTAAAACAAACAACAATCCATACCTTGAACTTATGCTAAATATCCATCCAGACAAATTGGTAGAGCGATGGATTCAATATTATTTCCTTAATGTTTTGGCCCTCTATCTTCTTGTTCTAGAAACTCGACCACCTCCCCTACTTTTCTTGCCAAATCTCTTTTTCCTTCTTGATTTTTTGCTGAGCCTCCTTCACTTTTGTGTGTGATTCCCTCTATTTCTAAAAATCTCCATTTTTTCCATTTTACGATTGTGTTTAATTCCCCATGTTCTCCTCTTCACGAGCCACCCTAATTTGCTATCTTACAAAAATCATTTTTTTGTAGGGGTTATGGGCACCCCCCTTCATATTTACTTTCAATTTTTTCAAGTTTGAAAACAAAGAAATTGTTGAACAACCTATTGTGGCTCATAGCACATTTTTTTATAAAATATAGATCTAATTAGTTATAATCATTCATATATCTTTCACGTGCTCCTATCTCTATATTTTTATATATATACACTTAGATATATATATATATATACATACATATATATATATATATATATATATATATACATACATACATACATATATGTATATATTTTCTTACATGTTTAAAATAATTTATAAGGTAGGGGAAGAAACATCATGTTCTTTCAATTTTAAATCATATATTTTATAATTATTAAGTCTACTCACATAATTACTTGTATGTATATATCAATATACATGCTTATGTTTACATATTCATCTTTTCTTTTTGAATTTAGAGGCAAAAATGAACATTAAATATACAAGTTAAACCGAATGAACTAATAAATTTTATTTTCCATTAGTTTACTTATTTAATCATCGACACATCTTCCCTTATCTTTTAAGCAAACAAAAGACATTCACATCAAATTCATATTTCAAATGCAAGTACTATGATTCTTCAGTGGTGTGTGCGATCTAGATTCCAACAAGCTTACCGATTGTCATCCAGCTAAATACTCCTACCTCAACCATGTTCTCATTCTTCAACCCATTCCTGCATTCACAAACTTGAACTTGTAGAGTTTCATTAGTAACCATTAAACAATGCTTGAAATGAAATGATTTCATTACTACTTCATAACATTCATCCTTCATATTCAATCATAAAGTTTACATGGATAAACATTTCAAATAACATTGAAATTTTAAATTTATCCAAGTCAAAACTAATAAATTTCATTTTCCCAAAAATATTTAAATAACTTAACATTATTAAATGTAAGCAAAATTTGAGACGTGACATCCTTCCCCATTAGGAAGAGACATTGTCCCAATGTCTTATCAGACAAAATTGAATCATATATGTCTATTTCAACACTCAATCATATTGCTATTCAAGCCAAAATATCATAACTTGTAAATTCCAAAAATGCTAGAAAAATAGTATCTCAATGAAACTGTAACGTGCCAACCCTTCAGTGCAGTTAAAATTTCTCATTTTTCACCATACAAGTAAATAAACTAAGTAAAAAGTCATTGCAATAAATTTTTTCTTTCTTTTATTAAGAATATATAAACAAGATGCCATATCATATTACAATAAAGATTCCACTTCATTACAATAACTTCACAAGTTACAACAATACAAGAATACATACACAAGTACCTACATAACTCCAATGAGCTTTAAAATTAATAACTGTAAGACGGTCCAGGATCTTCCCATTCAAATCTTGGTTCATCTGTCGCCTGCTATGGAGGAGAAGCGTCACTTATGCACTTTTCCACCAACCATGGACTCATAATGCGGTCCCCTGCACATCTATCATTTGATAGATGGTCCTTCCCTTCGACAAAGACATTGGTAGAGTAACCAATAACGACAACCAAGTGAGCATAGTTTTGTGTCCTACATAACTAAAACTTGTAATCCCACAATCTTGAACCAACATGCAATAATGGATCACGGTGAACTGACAGTGTAGTCTCGGTAGTCACACAACTAAGTGGAGTCTCGTACATTCACACTACTTTGATCAAAGAGTTCTCATTTAGTACTTCAAATGAAGTTATCTATCACATACACTACTCAGGGCCGATTTGACTTAAGGCTATCTTAAGCTACGCATAGGTATTGTCCTTTAATGGATAATCTGTCACCCCAGACTAACCTACAACATATTAATCTACTTGTAATGAAACTATATAACAAGTACACAAGCTCCCTCCCATACTAGATTACTATCCTAGGAGTAACACAAGTTTTCCTAGTTAATTTAATAACTTAGCTGGGTGTACCTCAAGTAACTCTTGCATTCAATCAAGCCTAGTATATAATAACTAAGTTATATACCATACTCTAATTATGGTGTTCTTACAAGCACAAGATAGAAATAGCCTAAAAGCTTCAATTCTCTTTTTCAAAAGACAATATTAAATAATTCTATTGCACAAACAGAAAAGACAATTCAGGCAACATAGAAAACACAATAAATCCATGTAAATAATAATAAGAAGAAATCCCCATGCCTATTATTGTTTATCCCAATTAATGATGACAATGTATCCTTCTTTAACAGTAATTTAGCTTGAATCAGCTTCCCAAAACAACTCCTCTCTCTCTCTCTTGTTGATAGAACACTTCTCTCTAACAAATAAGATACCTCTTTCTCACAAAGGTTACTCTTTTCTCACTCATAAAATAGATGAAAGTGACTGGTAATATCTCAAAAAAGACAAACAACAAAAGGACGTATAATCTCTTGGTAAAATGTGTCTCTCTCAAGTGAAATGGGAGAATGGAAATAGTAATAGAAGATAATGAGAATGAATATGAATGACGATCACACATGAATGCTTTTCAAGTGAAATGGTGTGACTATTTATAGAGCAATCGACATTTTGAAATCCTACTGTTAAGGCATGAAGAATGACACCAGTTTCATGCAAAATGAATCAACATATAGGTGGAGATGATAAAAGCTTAGACTTAGCATAAAGCATCAACATATTGACTTTCTTATTGACAACATTTCAAAGACCATTTCAATCAGCACATGGATAATTCAAATATTTCTCCAAAAATGACATCTACAGGAAAATGCAATTAGAGGTGGTGCCAAAACCTCTTTACTAGACTAAGTTGGTGCGATTTCTAGATGAAGTGAATTAGTCAATGACATTTCTGCAACACTTTGCAAGTATTGACTGAAATAAAGGATGATTCGATTTAGCCAATAAAGACGTCAGACTAAGTCCACATTATTCTTATTCATTGCGTCAACCAAGTCAAGGTTTAACAGATAGAATGAATTCATACGTTTCCCTCATACATGACATGGCGAGTGATACGTGGCTTTTCTTACACAACCGTCACTATTTCCAATTCGACTTCCAACTTCATAGTCATTCATGACTATTATCGACCTTTATACCATTGTCTATATCCTTATAAATCGGTAGCCATTTACTGTTTGAGTCAGTCGATCAAAGAAAATATCTTATTGTTTAATGAGGTTGCACTTTCACTCATGTTTGACCAATTCATATTGTGTTAACTTCCTAACCTTATGTGTTGGAGACTCATTATGGCAGCGGCCTCTAAGACTTCTCAAGTCTGCACCCATAGTCATCCATTTTGTGCGCTATGTATTTACAATAATCTCTTATTATTGTGTGCCTTATTCATATATAAAGAACAATATAATCGTACTCACAAATTCCACCATTGTATATATCACTACGTATATACAAATCCTTGTATACATTTATACATGTTTCTCCAATGTATAAATATATGGTGGTGTCAAGTTTATATATGCATTCGATATATAATGAGTAACATTCACATAATAAACATTTGGATATATATATATTTATAATACATAATATATATATACACACCTCTATTTAAGCATTATCGCTTATGTGTATATATATGTATATATATATGCATTTCTACATATATACACACCAAAAGGAACTTCGATAATATTGGCATATAAATCTCTATTATAAACACAAGAAAATAGTATGATATATATATCATCGATTATATATAAATAAATATATACATACTCCTCTTTGCTCATGTATACATGTATTTATGTATATATCACATATATATATATATTTACGTTCAATCAAACACTTATACACATATACGTAAATATGTTAACAAAAACACACACACACACACACATATATATATATACATATAGTCTTTTCCTCATGTATGTACCTTGGTGAGTATTTCTACTCACATACATGTGCATTTGCTAATGCTCTCATACATGGGTTTATGTATATGGATTTATATATGCCTATAGACATGTCACATTTTGCATTCATATGAAATGACATAAATGTACCCATTCATAAAGCCCAAAGACTCAACCCAAGCACAATCAAAAAAATGTCATAAGGAAGGAATCAAAGCTCAAATAGATAAACATCACCCAAAAATGCATGTAGTAGTAACAAGACTCTCAAACGCAAACATACTAGCTAAGGATGACTTACCTATTACCCTCAAACTGACTCAACTCAATCATTCTAATGTGGTGTGTGTGTATGCTCAGATAGTTTACTTTTACCGGTTACCCGACCAAGATCTTCTCTTGAGTGATACTTCCCGTCCACCTGGAGAATGAACATTTACATGCAACCACTAACACATGCCTATGACAGTCAATTGTTCATAACATATGCAATATTTATAAGCATTTCCAATGTTAGAATAATAATAATTCAATAACCACCTATTCACATTTATGCAGTATTTCACCATGAATAACATCAACTGAGATAGCATCAAATGAAACAACATCAAATGAGATAACATTCATATTGATAACAAGGTACGAGCACAATTTATTCATCTCCATAAATCACATTACATTCATAATTACCGTATGTAGTAATAGTAAATAGTAACTTCACAATTGGGATGTAACATACTTCCCCCCTTGTGAATCATTGTCCCTGATGATCTATAGCCTTTTAACATACAGTTAAAGTCAAATAAATTTTTACTTACTATTCTCAAAATACGTAAGATTTATAAAACATTCATCCTATGTAGCAAACTTGTCCTCCTTGGACCTCTCTTTGAGTGCCCTCACTAAATCTCATATGACTTACACATACTTACTCTCCCAAAGAGCTTTATTACATATACACATCCTAGATACAATAGTAACTATATATAACACCTAAAACATAGTGATCGGAAATCATTGGCCCATGAATTTGTCCTTAGTATAATCCAAATAGAAAAGGAATAGCGATGTATTGCACACTACATCATGGGTCCTATCCTTCCTCTTTTGTATTTACACTTTTAGACAACTCATAATCCGAGTCTGTCCATCACTTACACATCCATTTTCCTTACCATATTGTACTATTCTAGATTACTTGTCCATCCTGAGCATAACATTGCTCTTGGACACTCGCCAAATTTTGACACTGCTTCATACTTTAAGCTTTGTATCGCCAAAGTTTCATCGATCTCTTTGATCTATTACTCCTTTTTGAAATTCTATCAAGTAGATTGTTTTACCCTATTTCTAAGCCTATTTCAGCTTAATAGAGTTTCCAACCTTTCCTTTCATATAATGGTCCAAAATTCAATGTTAGAAGTTGATAAATCATTCAAGATTTAATCTACCATTTTTGCTTATTTGACTATAATAATATATTGCACATTCACTCAACTGAATGTTTCATAGTATGATCATGGTTTACACAACCCTATCATTATTTTCTTGTTCAAAACCGAGATAACCTTCTCAGGAATACTAAGAAACTACTTCCCACAATATATTATTTAGGACCAAAATCCTATAAGTCAAGTTTCCAAATAGCGTTGGTTACTTTGATGAGTTTGTCCACTAGAACATTATGTCAGTTTTACTGACATAGAAAAATTGATTTGTCTTGTGTTCTACCATTTTCCCTCTAGAATCTCAAGATAATACATATGTCCTACCGATGATGACGTCCAGTCTTCATTTCCTAGCATACTAGACAATAGCTTGCTACATACTTTGCAACACCTTACTCTATCTTTTCTTAGATTATAGTAGTTTCTCATCCAACAATTACCTTTGTTATTCTGATGTCCTAACTCTGACATTAATTTCCTTGTTTCATTCCTAAATCTTCCAAAATTTTGGGTACATAGGTTCTTTTAAATCCAATAATAGTCTATTCTATGACTAAGTGAAAACCTATTTTGTGATTTCATGCCTCCTTTAGTTCCTAAATAATAATGGTTAGGAGTTTTGCGGAGATAAACCCCATTTATCTAAGGACATCCAAAACTTGGATTTCTTCTGTCCTCAAATTATTTTCAAAGGTGTAATCCATCTTTCAACTCAATCAAGTTTTCTCAATATAATTTGGTACTAATTTCAAGTATTGATCCTCGTTCAATAATGTTGATCCCTAGAAGATATCAAATTTAATTGCATACCTGATTATCAAGCATGAATGTTTCTTGTTAGCTCCCTGAATTCTCTTAATCATATAGGAGAGTCCCAACTTCGGTATATCCATTTTGAGCACAAGTATCAACCCTAGTTTTCTACTTAGTAAAATTTCCAATATTTCATGCTAAATGAAAATTCTATGATGTCATGACATAAGAATAGATGCTTCCCTTTGAGAGTGTATCCTTTTTAATATAAGAGCCACTCAAGTAGATTCTTTTCAATAATATGACTTCCTTTAACTCACTAGGTATCCCACCTATGTTTTCCACTCATATAGAATTTTCTAAGCTCAAGTGATTTAAACATTCCCATGGGCGAATCTCAATCTCAATACTCCCTTCCAATTCTTAGGATAGAATCCTCAATTGTTGACTAGTCCAATGTTATAGGATTCTCTACCCCTATATGTCCCAATCAAGATCAAATGTACAACTCAACCAAGTAAGTTATTCCCAACTTAAAAGTGTTAATGAGTAGTCTAGTACATAACCCAACTCAATAGGTTAAATCTTATCCTAAATTCTCTCTCTTTATTCAAATAAACTTCTTGTCCCAATTAGGTTATTCTTAAATCAAAAGTTTCTTTCAAGAATAAGGTAGTGATCAGAAAATCATTCTCATTAAGATATTTTTGATGTGGTTCACATAATGTCACATCCTACCTTGTCTTTTACTCCATCTCTATGGCTTATAGCTAAACCTTATCATCTCTAGGTCTCAGCATAGTAAGCTATAGTGTCAAGTCGCTTTTATGACATGGATATATTTCATAATATGTAGTATTACTACTTATATATAGAAATAACATCGTTATCTAAATTCCCCATATAAGGTATATAAAAGTGTAGAGACACTTTCTTCCAATGTAACCTAGATCTTCCCTTGCCGATTCCATAGGCAATGATCTTCCCTATCACGATCAAATTATTTGCCTATCCTTTTCTAAGGCATCGATGTTAATATCGTTTGATCTTCTAATTAATTAAATATAAGGTATGGGACGATAATAGGTCATAATCCTTGTGGTCATAAAATTTATGAGATAATTGACATCACGACTTACAAGGTAGTCATTTAGTTCTTCCAATCGAAAACATATCCACATTTTCCGTTGGTTGGGATACTTAATTAACTCAAACCACTCTCTTCCTTCCCCCCTTAGTGTTTCCACAACTTTCCTTCTACTCAAAGTTGAACTCCTAGCAATACTTGCTTCTTTGGAAGGATTTGTCATTCCTTGTTGGCTTCCCATTGCCTTTTTCTTGCCTCAATGGCATACGTTGAATATGCTTTTCCCAAAGCTAGATTCATCATTGTTTTCTATCTCATATATTCAAAATTTTGGATCATCCAATAGGAGATCTAATGAATAATCAACAACTTTACAAGTTGAGAGGCACTCTATTTATCCAATTCTCTTCGAATTATCCTTTCTGGTAGAGGAATATCCATACTCACAAGCCTCTTTTGTTGATGTACCTTTCACTTAGGACATTGTTTTCCTTTCAACTTCTATTGATCTGACACAGTGTCTTTATTGTATTCCATTTCCTTTTAGAACCTCTAAACGAATATTTTTTTCCCCAGATATGTTGGTGAGCTCATCTTATACTCCAACCAATCTATGTACTATCTAAACCTTTGGTCAAGCCAACCTTTTCAAGTGACTTTATTCCAATGCTTGGAATCCTATTCTCTCATAACCTTTAGAGATACCAAAGTTTTTTGGTTTCTTCTTCAAATCTTAATAAAAAATCCAATAATCTCATCAATTTTGGTTGGTGGAACCTTGCCCACGTTGTTGATTACTTCTTTTCAGACCATTCCGGTCTTTTCTGTTTTCCTAGGTACTAACTCTTTTCTTGCAAGATATTATCCGTATATAAGATTTAGATTTATGTCAAGAGTTCTCCAACCTTGTGGATACCCCCTTCGTTGACTCTCTACTTCAATCTAATTTATGCCAAATTTGCATACGCATCGATTCGTAGTGTTTTCACTAAATCCAAGAATTCTTGACTCTTTACAACTATAGGTTGCTACTATAAAAGAGTTATCTCATTTCTTCTCATTCCCTTAGAGTCACTTAGCTACCTAGTAGGATAAAGGTATTTACTGGTTATTCTTCCTAACCTTCCTACATATCTTGATTGCATAATCTTTCATAATCCTAGGTAATATCATAAGTTGTTGGCTTAGGAGTTCCTACTCTAGGGATGAATCTTAACTAGTCCCAATTTACTCAAATTTCTAGATATTCTCATCTCCCTTTTTACTTATGTTCTGTTCTCTTACCGTTGTGGCACAAGAACTTTTTCAACCATTATCTTCTGATAAGGTTTACGCATTTTGCGTAATGAGCTCATAGGTTTCAATGCAAAACTTGGTAGCTTTGATACCACATGTAACATGACAACCCTTCAGTGCAATAAAAATTTCTCTTTTTTCACCATACGAGTAAATAAACTAAGTAAAAAGTCATTGCAATAAAAAATTCTCTTTTATTGAGAATATAAAAACAAGACGCCATATCATATTACAATAAAGACTCCAGTTCATTACAATAACTTCACAAGTTACAAAAATACAAGAATACATACACTTACCTACATAGCTCCAATGAGCTTTAGAACTAATAGCTGTAAGACAGTCTAGGATCTTCCCTTTCAAATCTTGGTTCATTTGTCACCTGCTGTGGAGGAGAAGCATCACTCAGATGCTTTTCCATCAACCATAGACTCATAATGCGGTCCCCTACACATCTATCATTCGATATATGGTCCTTCCCTTCGACGAAGAGATTGGTAGAGTAACTGATAATGACAACCAAATGAGTATAGTGCTATGTCCTATATAACTAGAACTTGTAATCCCATAATCTCAAACTAGCATGAAATAATGGATCATGGTGAACTGACAGTGTAGTCTCGGTAGTCACACAACTAAGTGGAGTCTCGATTCACAATACTTTGATCAAAGAGTTCTCATTCAGTACTTCGAATGAAGTCATCTATCACATACACTACTTAGGGCCAATTTAACTTAAGGCTATCTTAAGCTACGCATATGTATTGTCCTTCAATGGATAATCTGTCACCCTAGACTAACCTACAACATACTAAGTGGAGTCTCATACATTCACACTACTTTGATCAAAGAGTTCTCATTAAGTACTTTGAATTAAGTCATCTATCACATACACTACTCAGGGCTGATTTGACTTAAGGCTATCTTAAGCTACACATAGGTATTGTCCTTCAATGGAGAATATGTCACCCTAGACTAACCTACAACATACTAATCTACTTGTAATGAAACTATATAACAAGTAAGTACACAAGCTCCCTCCCATACTAGATTACTATCCTAGGAGTAACACAAGCTTTCCTAGTTAATTTAATAACTTAGCTGGGTGTACCTCAAGTGAATCTTTCATTCAATCAAGCCTAGTATATAATAACTAAATTATATACCATACTCCTATTATGGAGTTCTTACAAGCACAAGATATAAACAACCTAAAAGCTTCAATTCTCTTTTTCAAAAGACAATCTTAAATACTTCTATTGCACAAATAGAAAAGACAATTTAGGCAACATAGAAAACACAATAAATCCATGTAAATAATAATAAGAAGAAATCCCCATTCCTATTATTGTTTATCCCAATTAATGATGACAGTGCAACCTTCTTTAACGGTAATTCAGCTTGAATCAGCTTCCCAAAACAACTCCCTCTCTCTCTCTCTCTTATTGATAGCACACTTCTTTCTAACAAATAAGATACCTCTTTCTCACAAAAGCTCACTCTTTTCTCACTCATAAAACAGATGAAAGTGGCCGGTAATATCTCAAGAAAGACAAAAAACAAAAGGATGTATAATCTCTTGGTAAAATGTGTCTCTCTCAAGTGAAATGGGAGAATGGAAATAGTAATAGAAGAGAATGAGAATGAATATGAATGATGATCACACATGAATGTGTTTCAAGTGAAATGGTGTGACTATTTATAGAGTAGCCAACATTTTGAAATTGTACAGTTAAGGAATGAAGAATGAAACCAGTTTCATGCAAAGTGAATCAACATAAAGGTGGCGATTATAAAAGTTTAGACTCAACATAAACCATCAATAGATTGAATTTCCTATTGATAGCATTTCAAAGACCATTTCAATCAACACGTGGAAAATTCAAATATTTCTCCAAAAATGACATCTACAGGAAAATGCAATCAGAGGTGGCACCAAAACCTCTTTACTAGACTAAGTTGGCACGATTTCCAGATGAAGTGAATTAGTCAATGACATTTCTGCAACACTTTGCAAGTATCGACTAAAATAAAGGATGATTCAATTTAGCCAATAAAGATGCTAGACTAAGTCCATGTTATTCTTATTCATTGCATTAACCAAGTCAAGGTTTAACAGATAGGATGAATTCATACTTTTCCCTCATACATGACATGGCGAGTGATATGCGACTTTTCTTACACAGCTATCAGTATTTCCAACTCGACTTCCAACTTCATAGTCATTTATGACTATTATCAACCTTTATACCATAGTCTCTATCCTTATAAATTGGTGGCCATTTACTATTTGAGTCAGCCAATCAAAGCAAATATCTTATTCTTTAATGAGGCTGCACTTTCACTCATGTTTGATGATGTCATACTCTGTTAACTTCCTAACCTTATGCATTGGAGACACATTATGGAAGCGGTCTCTAAGACTTCTCAAGTCTGCACCCATAGCCATCCATTTTGTGTGCTATGTATTTAGCATACTCTCTTATTATTGTGTGCCTTATTCATATATAAAGAATAGTATAATCGTACTCACAAATTCCATCATTGTATATATCACTGCATACATACAAATACTTGTATACATTTATACATGTTTCTCCAATGTATAAATATATGGTGGCATCAAGTTTATATATGCATTCAATATATAATGAGTAACATTCACATAATAAACATTTGGATATATATATATATATATACATATATTTATAATACATACTATATATATATATATATATATATATACACACACCTCTATTTAAGAATTAACGCTTACATGTATATATATATGCATTTCTACATATATACAAAACAAAATAAACTTTGATAATATTGGCATATAAATCTCTATTATAAATGCAAGACAATATTATGATATATAGATCATTGATTATATTTATACAAATATATACATAATCCTCTTTGCTCACATATACATACGTATACATGTATTTATGTATATATCATATATATATATTTATGTTCAATCATACACATACACATATACATAAATATGTTAACAAAAACACAAAGATATATATATACGTATAGTCATTTCCTCATGTATGTACCTTGGTGAGTATTTCTACTCACATACATGTGCATTTGCTAATGCTCTCATACATGGGTTTATGTATATGTATTTATATATATGCCTATAGACATGTTATGTTTTATGTTCATATGAAACGACACAAAGGTAACCATTCATAAAGCCCGAATAGTCAACCCAAGCACAATCAACACAATGTCATAAGGAAGGACTCAAAGCTCAAATAGATAAACATCACCCAAAAATGCATGTAATAGCAACAAGACTCTTAAATGCAGACATACTAGCTAAGGTTGACTTACCTATTACCCTCAAACTGACTCAACTCAATCATTCTAATGTGGTGTGTGTATATGCTCAAATAGTTTACTTTTAC